>OX443561.1:77207276-77807276 GCA_949372485.1 Cheilosia soror | reverse complement strand
CTGTACTTTTCCGGCGCTCTCCCAAAAACGAAAAATCCATTTGGGAGACTTCTATTAAAATCATCTAAACTATCTAACACACCGAGACATTCTGAGTCCCCTATGCGTCACTAGAACTTACAACTAGTTCAACGAGTAGAACGAAACTTCTTCTAGATTCATGTGGTATCATTATAATGGTCGAAGTGTGTTGGCCTTTTGTCGACACTTTAACCTAACTAATGTAAAAATAAAAACGAACGTGTTACTTTTAGTAAACGTGTAAAATATTTACTTTCACACATTCATACCAAATGATAAATGTGACAATAGCAATGGTATGATAAACAACCAGTAGGCAACTAACCGCCAGAGCATGCGAAACATAAACTTCAAGTTTATGACCGTTAACGATATTATATCTACCTACTTCTTTTTTTCCAACCACAAGGCACTCGCACACGCACTCGCACTGTGCGACGTGAGTTACTAATGATAACAAATTATTATCGATTCATAAGTAATAAAATATAGCAAAGCTATACACAATTCACTTTCTTAGTTATAATTTATTTATTGAATTTTGTTTAAACAGTTTCTCTCATGCCAAATCGTTCTGCACTAAATAATTTGTCTGCAACTAGTGTGAAAAATTGCTTTCAGGCTCAATGCGGTGTAAGGTGCTTAGAAAGTATATCTGCGTGATTTTATCCGATAAGTATCTAATGCCATACTGTATGTATCTGTACGTATGTAATGTCATGTTGATGAACAAAAAAAAATTCCCCATAAATTGTTTGGTTATGATGTGACTTAGATTTAATAAATAATTGGCAAACTTAGTAACATGTCTGTTTTTAATGTTGAAGTGGGTTGGGTATGGGTACACCATAATGGTTAGGGTTCTTGTACACTATATTTTCATTGGCTAAGCGGATCGAAAATAAATTTATTATGATACAAAATGCCAACAAAATAACAATGATTTTTAAGAGGCTTTATCGAGTTATGAAATATTTTTTAAATGAAACGAAAAGTGATGGTAGGTAGCTATAGGTACATCCTATTGTGTTCGAACAACAAATAAAATCATAACATGTGGTTCAATGAAAGTCTTTAATTGCATAGGTATAATATGCTCGTTCATAATAGGTAGGAACAGCCACTGAACCGCTTGTAAGCTGCTTCCAATCATTATAATAAATGACCGAACAATATTTTTAAAAGGGAAATATCTACGTGTATACATAATTTGTGTGTTGCCATGTTGTACATTTTGCAATTTTAATAAGTGTTTTTTTTGTTGTTGTATATAGTAGGTCAACGATATAATCTAAATATAATACTAAATTAATTTCTTTTATTAATCAGTAGCTTTTGGCCGCGGTTTTGCTTGCACAGCCCTCAGGATTTGGTACACAGAGATTCCTTCGCAATTTCCTCTTTTATATTTAAATATCGCGAAGGAAACCAACCTAAGAGGGTACCTAAGGAGAAGTTGTATCTCTCAAAAATATGTTCAGCACCCTATTGGAGAATACTGGTCAAAAATAATATGATTTGTAAGTGAAACGCTGGCATTTCAACACAGATTCTATAAGAGACGTGTTTTATTGAAGATCCATCTCAGGAAAGTGAAGTAAAGTAGAATCTTCAGCATGCATATAAGGGTGCTTTCGGTAAGATGTGGGGCCTATCTCCCAAAAATGTCCTTTGGATCTATACGGCTATGACAAGGCCTTTTCTAGCCTATGCATCGGTTGAGGGCTTTCGCGACTATTCACAAAACTGCAAAGAACGGTTTGGCTTGGCACTGGTGCTTTCCCAAATACGCCTGGCTATGCTCTAGATGCTCTGCTTGATTTACCTCTCCTTTATACCTAATCATGAGTGTTAATATCAAAGCAATCTACCGTTTTAGGCGGGGTGGAGCTTCTATGACCTTGCACGACACTTATCCTACGACCCTACATCCATGGATGTGCAGTCTGATGCAATGACACCGTAACTTCGGCTGTTGTGCAAATTTAGAGTCGACTTTTCTTGCGTCCAGGACTGGCTTCAGCTAGATTCTGACCCTGGTTTGGGATCGTCGTATTTTAACGGATGGCTCCAAAACTAGTGAAGGGTCCGGTGCTGGTGTCTTCGTGGAAATCGACGACATTAGACTTTAGAACTCGTTAGGCTAGCATGCATCTGTTTTTCAAGCGGAGATCTATGCTATCCTAATGGTTGCCGAATATATTGTTAAGAATAGGTGGCGGGGTCGGAGTACCTGCGTCTGTAGCAACAGCCAAGCTTCTATATTTCGGGAATTCAAGAACTCTTTGAAGTCGGTCGTAAGGCTGAACTCTTTGCCTCTTGTCTGGGTCCCAGGTCACACTGGGATTTGCTGGAAATGAGATATCCGATGAGATTGCTAAGCAAGGCCTGCTTCCTCGCCCTCGGTCTGGGCTTCCATTGACAATTGGGTCTCAAACGAATACAATTGTTTATGGCAAGGCTCTACAGGAAGCGGTCCCAAAAGTCAGTAAGAGGTCTGCGGCATTCCTGCTGTCTCTCAGTAGAAATTACTGGAGAAAACTTGTTGGTGTTCTTACGGGGCACTTGGCTTTTGCCACTCTATCTGCGACACTTGTGCAGAGGGCGACGCCGACGATGCTTCGGATCATTTCCTTTTGTTATTGTCCTGCCTTTGCTCGGATCTTGGCAGATTTTGGGTTTGGCCGGTAACATATAAATCCGTATAGTCCTCAAGGTGTTCAACCGACATGTTGACTGTACAGTGCGGGGTAATACCAATGGGCAGGTATGATTTATAAAACTTTAAGGCCCAATGCACACGGGGCAACTGGAAAAAAACTAAACCGGTTGACAACTCGGGTTGCAGACCAGTTATGGCATTGACATACTATACATGGACTGCTAGCAGCCAATTTTTCGTTGAAGCAAAAATAAGCACTAGCTCTTTTGGTTCACGGCGGAGAGAAACGAAAACACTTAAATGTCATCGAGCAATTCGTGCGATTTGGTTTGTGTCGAGGTTTGTGTGCTGAGTGTGCCATACTGCCATCTGAACATTTCAAATAATTTGAATAAGTAGTTATTTTTGCGCAGTTGCAATGTTTCTACAATGGATGGCACTGTGTTCTATGTAAAAAAATAGCAAAGGCGCGCAGAGGTTGAAATCTTTTTAATACTTTCGCCACACTGAACCAAAAGGGCTAGTGCTTACGTTTGCTTCATTTTTCATCGCAGGTTTGTGTGAAACTGACATTTCACTAGCAGTCCATATGTATAGTATGTCAATGAGTTACAGACTCAGTGGTGACTTGACTCCACACACGAGAAACTCACCAATCAAAATCTGTTCGTTCAGTGTCATCATGTTTTTAAACCTTCCCCATACCAGCAGCAACAGGTTGGTCTGTTGTTCGCCCATCTTCGACAAACTAGAAACTTAAATCAATAGGCAACCCGACATGCAAATCAACAGACGACTGGTTACAAACTGTTTTTTTGTGAATGGCAAACGAGTTTTCAATCAGTAGCGTCGTGTGCATCGTCCCATTTGATTACACAGGTTATGACTCAAAGTAAACTAGTTGTCAACTCTCATCGCTGATCAGTTTTTTTTCAGTTGCTCCGTATGTATTAGGCCGTATGTATTAGACAAAGAAACTTGATCAAACTTTCTCTTCAAATTCGATGTTAGATTGCATTCAATTCGAAAATTTGCTTGCAGCATAGCATAGCTATATCAATTGCAGATGGAGTCGCAAAAATTCAAAAATTTTGATTTTTGTCCGAAAATCCCAAAATCTATTTTCGAATTTTTGTATCAAATCGAAAAGTAAGCCTGCGTATTTTTAGGGATATGTTTAAAGAACGTGTTAAAATGTCAAAAGTTATTTGCATTCAATTGGGCCTACCATAATTTTAATTTTAACTGATAAATTGGTTTTTGCCTTGAAGACGTATGTTAAAGTCATTTAACTATAAGCAGTCAAATCTATAGCAAAAATGCTAAAATGCTTGTTAGCACTGTCAAGTTCTGGCACATATTTTGCTTTCGATGTTATAAAAGATTTGATTTCATTGAGGACGTCATACAATTTGAGAAATTTGTTGAATTGGCCATGAATTGGCTCCTATAAAATTCACAGTCTTGACGACGACTAGCATAAGCTGATCCATTTTTAAAGCCTTTCGGCATAAATTTCCTTGGTGCACTACAGGTACAATGGTACTTCATCAAACGACAGTTTTCGGGATGGCATCGTCTTCTATTAATTTTATAAACCCCTCTTTTTTACCGATCATACCTGTTGGCATCATTCGTCGCTACACAATATATTGGGGAAAGTTACCAGAAAATTTTTAATTTTACTACTTTATATAAATCCCTTGATTGTGTCGTGTCTTATGGTACTAAAGACGTTTTTCTCGAGTGACATTATATTCGTCATAAATACTTCTAATAAAAATTCAAACAGTACTTTTATCCACGACCAAGGAAAACATTTTTAAGCTAGAGGCTTTTCTTTTAAAATCCTTTTCGATAGACTTCCCACATCCCAAGATCGTCAAATCTCCTGGGCAATAGTTTGATGAGAAAAATACATATCAACTTTTTTTAACCAAACTACTTTCAATCATAAACATATTTATGAATGAGTAACTTTGGAGTGTACGATTGTCATCACAATTTGTGTTGGCCTCGACTCCAGTTATGCGTTTCGCCCCGATGTGGGCGAAATCTTTCTGGTCTTTAGATCTGCAAAGCTTTCCATACATTCCTTATTAAACTCTTAAAAAACTGGTTTCGATTTCTTTGACGATTAAATTTTCACTAGAATGAAAGTGCACAAAGCATGCTTTAAATATTTTCGGGACGCATTGACTTCTGCGGGTTCGACAGCCTTGCTCTAGAGTCTAGACGGAGTAGAAAAAAGACAGTGATAGCTCAAAATACGCAGGGAAGTATTGTCTGAAAGTGGTTTCAAGTTTTTTTTTTTTTTACTTCTTTATCATTTCTTTGAGGACCTAAGCGATTTGTCCCGTAGCGATATTTGCTGCATCAGCAAGTTCATAACAAAGTCGAATTGGCTTCACTGAAATATCAGCACGCAACTCACCAATTTTTGTCTGTTTCTGAAGACTAAACCGCCAACGGGAATAGCTGACTATGTCACTCTTCACCTTCACACGTCGAACTTTCAGACTCCGTCAGAAGGGATAGGCGGGGGGTTAGACTGTGTTGGTCACCCTTCGTCATTCTCTCCTGACGCAGTCTTCTTATCTGATCTGTACCAGGCAACCTTCTTACTAACAAACTCTCAGAGGTTACCAGCGGGGGCTTATAGACTGCTCCGGGTCACCCCTTTGCCCTCCCCGAAGATTAATCGCAAACTGGAGGAGCTGACTGCATCAATCAATCTCGTTTCGACAATTCGAGCAACAGACGGGGGGTTAGACTGTTTCGGTCACCTCTCGCCTTTCTTCACCAAAGACAAATCGCGACATCTCTTTTTTTCGGTACCAAGCAGTAGGTCGGAGTGCTTCAATTAAGCTTCTCTGCTCAGCACCAGTTTCTGTCATGTGGACAGGTCGTCAAAAGGAAATAAACGGGAGGCAAACTGCTACGGTTAACCCAAGCCTTTTCCAACAGACAATCCATTCACGGACTTTTGGTCAAGCAGAAAGGCTGACTGGTTCGATTACCCAGTTCTGCCACGCCCCAGGCTCCTTCCTTTAGTGATGGCCATGTCAAGGGGCAGGAGGCAGACTGTTACGGTCGACCTCAGGAGATATAAAGATATATTATAAGATTTGACTGCCTCAGTCACCACCAAAAACCTCTCTACGAGGTAAGACACACAAAATCCCTCGCCCCCTCTCCTGGTATTACAATGCACCAATTAATTATGGTCTAAGTGTGCCCCCGTTTTGGGACAGCTACCTTACCTAACCTAACCTAAAATTATCAATGCACAAAGTTTCAAATTGATAGATACGACGAACGGTTCGTTAGTTATGAAAACTGCCCCCTTAAAAGGGGCATCGCCAAAAACTCGGCCCCTAATGAAAACTTCCAAAATCGGATCCATTGATTTTCTTTATTTCTTATATAGAGTAGGTACACAAACCGAGTTTGAAGTCGATCGGATGAAAAATACAAATTTTCTCATACAAATGTTGACCCCCATTTTAGCCCTTAAAGTGTTAAAATTCGAAATATCCTTCCTGTATACATTATAAAGGTAACCCCTGTTCGAAGTTTCAATCTTTCTAGGGCTTGAATAGGTCAGTGAGCGAATGAATGAATTGTAATTTAAACAGGGACAGCAAACGATGCAGAATTTCTTGCCGCTCTTTTGACATTTCTCTTCAGTAAGGTTTGCCATTTCATGATGGAAAGATATACGAGCCAACAACGAGTCGAAATTATTAAAATTTACTACCAAAATTCGGAGTCGGTGGCCTCAACGTTAAGAGAGCTACGTCCAATTTATGGTCGTCATAATCGTCCTAGCAGATCAACAATTGAGCGTCTAGTGGAAAAATTTGAATCCACTGGCACAGTACAAAATGTTCCCGTGCCAGTGAGACAAAGAAGTGCCCGTAGTGTCGAGAATATTACTGCCGCTGAGGCTTCAGTTTAAGAAAGCCCAAATGTGTCTCTCACACGTCGTTCTCTAGAGTTGGGCATCTCTGTGACGTCGTTGTGGCGAATTTTGCAAAAAGATCTTGGCCTACATCCTTACAAGATTAAATTGACGCAAGACCTGAAGCCGCTTGACCACCAGAAGCGTCGTATGTTCGTGAATTGGGCTGAGCAACAACTTGAAAATGATTCGGATTTTCATCGAAAAATCATCTTCAGCGATGAGGCTCATTTCTGGCTGAATGGCTTCGTCAATAAACAAAATATGCGGTATTGGTCAGGCAGCAATCCACACGAACTCCATGAGTCATCATTGCATCCCGAAAAAATTACGGTTTGGTGTGGTTTATGGGCCGGCGGCGTATTGGGCCGTACTTCTTCCGTGATGATCAAGACCGGCACGTCACTGTGAATGGGAATCGCTACCGTTCAATGATAACCGAATATTTTTGGCCCCAATTGGATGATATGGACTTGGAGGACATGTGGTTCCAACAGGACGGCGCCACAAGCAGGATCTGCCGATTTATGCTTGAAAACCGCCGAAAATTGGGTTCAGCGTCTGGACTTCTGCAAGCGTGCCTGTGGTGGCCATGCAAAAGAAATCGAGTTCCATACATAATGGCATCGAACGTACTTTCACAGGAATAAAGAATTTCATTGATATCCAAAACAGTTTTTGTTTTATTTAAAAAAACTTTTGTAGCGCTCTTATTGAAAAACCTGTTATAAGATATTTTAAATTAATCTCCAATTACAAAATGTATTCGATTTTATTCTTCGAGTTCTTTTTTATACAACTTTGGAGTTTTTCTTTTATGAAACGTAACCATCATCGATAGGATCATAAATTCACAAAGCGATAACATAGACCTTTTTTTATCGCACTTTGGACATTCACTTTATAAATTTCTTTAGCTGAGTGCCGCTTTTTGTTACACATTTTGTTAGATGGCTAGTTTACTGTGCGCCCATATACAAAAGATAAGATTAAACCGTTCGGTTCAATGTTCACCAAGACCCTATTCACGGGGGTATTCCATTTGTTAGATCTATCGAAGCACTTTAGTTTATCGTATTCTTCGGTTCAGTGTATATTCCCCGGCTCCGTATAATGTACAAGTTTTTAATACTCTCCGCATCGGTATTCGCTGTGATCTTGATAGCACAATCAAATGCGGCACAGCAATATAATTTGGATAGTCTGAAGGCACAATTTCTTCCAAAAGAACTCTCCGGAACTAATTTCACATTAGACGACGCTAAGAATATTCTCAAAGAAAAGTGTCGAAAGGTTTCCGGGAACAATGAGACAATATACCTACAAGCACAAGCGGGTGCAGCTGAATTCGTGAAGTGCATATCGGGATTAGCCAACTTGACACAATTGCAATCAGAAATCGAAGTAGCCAAGCCTATAGGTGAACTGGATACGGTTTTTTCTAGATATTGCGATAAGATGCCACAAGTCGAACTGTGTGTCAATAATTTCAACAATAAAATCCAACCATGTCTAAATAATGAGGAGAAGGCACAAAATGCCGTCATGCTACGAATTGCGACAAGACTACTTGGATTTATATGCTATAAAGGTGGTAATCAGATCGCTCTTTTCGTCGCTGAAGAGGGTCCCGAATGTCTTGAGGCGAATAAAGAAAATATAAATAGTTGCATGAATGCCTCGTTTGCGGGCTACATTCCAAAGAACGGAATTCCAGACGTTAATAATCTACCAGAGTTTGTTATTGGCAAGAAGGAGTGCATTGATTTGCAGGACTTTGAAGAGTGTGTCTTGTTCTATTTGGAAAAATGTAATGATATAACTCCGTCGAATTTAATCGAGTCTATGTTCAAATTTGTCAATAACGAAACCAAGTGCCAGCCAAAAGCAATTGATAAGTCTGCCCGAAGTGATGGATCATCGCCGCTTATAAATGTCGCTATCATAGGCGCAATTGTTATATTTATTATGCAAAAAGTTATTTTTTAAGTGCGTATATATGTATATTCATGTGTAATTTAGATGAGTAAAGTAATAATTTATTTTTTCACTTAAAAAAACCAGTGATCTTTCATTAGTTCAAAGTCTTCAGCGAAATAGGGGTTACAAGAGGTCTAGGTCTTTGTTACTGAGTGAATTTAATGTTTTACTAGGCCTTACGGGCGGCGTATTTTTGACAAATATATTTTGTAATAAAAAAAAACACACATTTCGTTTCCATTTACTAATGTGAATAAAGAAATAATGACGGTTGATAAATGTCAGGCATTGCTTATGATGCCCGTATTGGGCGGCATCAGTTTTAATCACTTTTAGCGACCTTCAATTTTACAACCCCCAAAGGGGGATACATACATGTGTTCCAATAAAAATTCCGTAGTCGGTTGTATTAAATTTAAGATTAAGACTAAAAATAATTATTAGTAAGGCTCATTGGTTTGATGTTTGAAACCCGACTACAATCAACTGTGGGTAGGTATAGTTATCACACAGCAAATGTGATGTGATGTTTACATGGATTTGACATTTAAACAAACTCGGGAATCATCAACTATTTTTCAATAATATTTATCGATTAAATAACAAAAATTTATGGTCAGTGATTACCGATTTGTATTATGGACGTGAGTACGTATTTTTCTTCTTCTTTGTCGGAGGTTGCTGCACTCAGACACAACTACTGGTCCATTGTACTGCCAAAGAGACAGCTTACTTTTTTGTACTTAGTTTCCCTGTCTTACGAAAAAAGATGAGAAGGAGCTTCAGTGATGAAGAGCTTAGATGTTCGGCACTCATCACGTGAGCGTGTGCCCCGAAGATCCACCACCTGATGCGAGTAAAGGCAGGACAACTACAGAGGAAGTGTTCAGCTGTTTCGTCGTAGTCTACACAAGCAGGACAGATGGTGGTGTCGCTCAAGCCCAATACATTTGAGTGTTTGGCAAAAGCTTGGTGGCCCGAAAGGACGCCCACAAGAAGCCTGCAGTCGATTTTCCTAAGAAACAGAAGGAAAGACGCCGACCTCTTGCAAATGTCCGGACCCAGTCGTTTGGTCTGTCTACACCTAGTACAGTCACGCCACCGACACTCGTGTTCACGAAAAACCCAACTATCAATGGATGACCTAACCACGGATGCAGGCAAACCCAAAACAGGTTCAGGTCCTAAGAGATCTTCTTCTGAACCCAACCTGGCAAGCCTATCACGATGGCATTCTTTCCCTGGCTCCGAGTCTGGCCGAAGCCAGAGGAACTACCACGTCAACTTTCCGTTGCTTGAGGAAAGTTGATGTGGTAGTTTTATCGCAGTAGGATTTCTGATGTCATTGCGTCAGACGGCATATCCATAAGACAGGGGTCGAAGGATAATTCTCGCACAAGTTCTTCACAATTCCAATGCGCGTGGTACCAAGAGTCACCTCTCTTTAACCGAGGGATGATTTTCAGATAAAAATATGAAGGGGGCGGGAGGTTCATCATATCATCTAGAGCAGAGTCCGGTCCGGAGTGCTAGGGAAGGCCCCTGTGCAGGGGCAAACCGTAACAAACAGTTCTTTGAAGTTTGGCAAAAGAGGCAGTGACCTCTTTGTATGTTCAACCATACAACCGATGCATATGAGAGAAGTGATCTTACCATTGCCGTAAAGATCCAAAGGACCCTTTTAGGAGATAAGACCCATGTCTTGCCAAAGTTTACAGCGCTTTATCGGTTATCGATTCATGATTCAAGATGCTTGAAGTTTTCTATCGAGGATTACTCCCAGATATTTGACTTCGTCAGAGATCGGGATAGTGACACCTTTTAGTACGAGTTGAGTCAGACCAGTGACGTTCCTCCTTCTCGTGAAGAGAACAACCGTAGTTTTAAAAGGATTCACTGAGTACGTATTAGTTTTAAAGCGTCAATTAATTTATTAACCACTCATCTACAATATATAGAAACTCAACCAGGAAGAAAAACCTTAATCATCGACAAGGCTTATCGAATTTACACCGCCGTTTTTTTTTAATCGGTCGATATTGGTCAATGACTAATATTAAGAAAGTAGATATTACTATTTTCAGTTAGAGGTAATTTCGTTGCGATAACTTGTATATAAAACATATTTATTCATGTGTTATCTACTTTAGATTTAGATGCACGTGCAAAAGGCACAGAGGCTCTCCAGTTAGAGTGTTGTTGTTAAGCAAAAGGTTTAACTACTGAAAAACAAAATATTTTTTTAGTTTTTTTATTGACCAACTTTTTAAGCAGTTAACTAAAGACTGAGGTAACTGGAGAGGCTTGTTAGTTGTGGCCTAGAGCTGCCTACGTTAGTAAGTATTTAAGTAACCTCTTGAGCATTTGAGAGTATTGCTGCGCATTCTTACAGTCGGTCTCTTACAGATATTCAGAAGCAAGGATCTGGACTTGTTGCGCCCAATATACTTTTCTGCTTACAATGTACCTACATACGCGAGTAATAAGCGCAAATCCCTTGCTTTTCCATCATTTCTTTCATTTATTTTCCTTTCTAAACGGTCAACTGCCGAACTTTTTAAGGCAGCGGGAGATGACTTGGTAAAGAGCATACACCAACTCGTCTCCAAGATTAGGTCAAAGGAAAATATGCCTGATGAATGGAAGATGGAATCTCAGCATCGTTTGCCCGATTCACAAGAAAGGGGACCTTCTAAACTCCACCGACTATAGAGCCATCAGTCTTCTCAACATCGCCTATAAGATCTATCTGCTGTACTGTGTGAACGCCTTTAACCATATTCGTCTACGAACTGATTGGTCCCTATCAATGTGGATTTAGGCCCGTCAAGTTCACAACCGAACAAATATTCACCCTACGGCAGATCCTGGAAACAATACAAGAAGTCAAAATCAATCCTAACCGTCGAATTATCGATTTTAAGGCCGCATATGATAGCATTTATAAAGACGAGCTGTACAGAGCCATATCTGGTCTTGGATTCCTATCAAACTTGTCAGAATCACGTGTGAGAACGCTCTCTGCTCCATAAAGATCGGAAACAATCTCACCGAGACCTTTGATGTCAAAAAAAGATTTAGACACGGTGATGCACTGTCATGTGACTTTTTCAACATCATTCTTGAGAAAGAAAATTGTGCGAAACTTGCAAGCCAACAGCAGGGGAACAATTTTCCAAAAGTCTGTGCATTATAGTTGTATACGCTGACATCATTGACATCAATCTGTCACTAGTGCGTTTGCAAGTTATAGCACAGAAGCGGAAAAAATGGGTTTAGTTGTGAATGAGGTCAAAACAAAATACATGCTGTCAACAAGAAGGGACTCACAACGACGAATCGGACAAAATGTCACGTCAACCTTTGTCTAACTTGGCTCCGCTATAAGCTCTGACACACCACAGCAGAAATAAAACGAAGAGTTACACTTGCCAACCGCTGTTTCTTTTGCCGAAAAACGCAACTGACTAATAAGACCTTGTCGAGAAACACCTAGGAGACTCTATATAAGACCCTCGTCATCGTCATCCCAGTCCTGTTTTATGGCGCAGAAACATGGAAGTTGTCAAAGGTGGATGAAGATATTCTTGGTCGCTTCGAACGCAAAATTCTTCGAGTGATTTTTCGGTTCCGTTTGCTTTGACGGGCTTTAGATGAGAAGATTTAACAGCGAACTCTACCAGCTGTATAGCGACATCGACCTGGACAGAAAAGTATGTATCACGCGAATAAGATTGCTATAGGACATGTAGAGCGAATGGACACCAACGATCCGAAGAGTCTTCGATTCCAACCCGGAGAGACAACGCAGTAGAGGAAGACCTGGAAGAAGGAAACCTCATCCAACTTGGAGTGTCCAACAGGAGGTGGTTAACCAAAGATCAGATTAACGGAGAGGCGTGTTGGTTGTGGCCCAGGTTCACCCCGGACTGTAGCGCCATCTAAGTAAGTAAACGGTAGTTATTGTGCTACATATTCACCAGATTGATACAGAGAACTAAAATAATAAAGAATCGAAAGGTAGTGTTAGTACACCACGGGAAAATGTTCCCACGTTCATACAAAAGACCTCAGACCCATTAGTTTATCGTCGTTCCTTCTAAAAACATTGGAAAGACAGCATCGATAATCGACTTCTGTCCATACCTCAACATGCTTACAACAAAGGCAAATCAGTGGAAACAGCACTACATCAGTTTGTTCGTAAGATCGAATATTCCATGCATTATAAGGAGTACACAATAGTAGCCTTTGTGGATATAGAGGGAGCTTTTAACAATGTCAGCACATCAGCGATTACAGATGCACAGTCGGGTCTAAAGGTGGATGGTTCACTTTGCGAGTTGATTAAGCTACTGCCTAGCAGTCGGATTATTAATTCAAAGCTGATTGGGTCATCTGCTAGAAGATCTGTCAGCAGAGGCACTCCACAAGGTGGTGTCTTATCCCGTCTTCTTTGCAAGTTGGTGGGTAATAATTGATCGCTTATGTGCACGACGCTGCGATAGCAATCTCTGGAAAACACCTAAATACTCTTAAAGAACTCCTTCAAAGCGCTTTAAATAAGCTTACCAGATGGCAGTAGGTTGTGGTTTGAGTGTAAACCCCCCACAGGTCTTATTTTGAATAGGAAGTTAAATTCGAAATCCAATATTCAACATTCAAGAAAAAGTCAAAAAAGCTTCTTTCGCGCTTTTCTCTTGCAAAAAGGCCATCGGCATCGGTAAGAAATGGGCCTGCTACCTCGTATAACTCATTGGTTCCACATTTCGGTTAAGGCCATAAACCTGAACTGTCTAAGTAAAGTCCAACGATGAGTAGCACTTCGCACAACAACCTCTGCAGAAATGGACATCTTGTTACATCTTACACCTCTTGACTTCTTTAGCAGACAAATTGCTGCTGATTTAGCCGTTCGTTTGAAAGCAGTATCGCAGTGGTCTAGTAAAGATTTTGTACACGCTTCTATTCCGAATAACTTTGAAATCGTTTCTAAAAACACAGACTTTGACAAAAACTTCAAGTCTACCATTCCCCTCAGGTCTTTCTGGGAGGGAGTGGCTTTTCTTGAGGACAAGTTGGTTCACTTCTATACCGACGGATCAAAAACTGACGAAGGGATGGGTAGTGGTGTTTTCTCTGATAGACTCAATCACAGTTTCTCCGTCCGCCTTCCTAATCATTGTAGCGTATTCCAGGCGGAAATAATGGCGATTAAAGGAGCCCTATCCTGGCTCAAGAAGAACGTGTTATCTACCAAAGATATCCGTATCTTTTCAGTTAGTCAAGCAGCTATCAAATTCTTGGAATACTTCTCAAGTAACTCGAAAGTAGCTCAAGTTCGAAGCTCGTCTCTCCTAGAGATGGCAGAGCAGTTCAATATTTACGTGTTTGCCAGGGTATAGAGATATTTCAGGGAATTGTAAGGCCGATGATCTTAGATGGACAAACGGTATAACATGTCTAGCGACAAAGCAGATTTGGCCGAAGCTGGATCTCAAGGGCTCAAAGTGTTAGATCTCGCTAAATAGACGTCATATTAGCGCTATTAAAGGTGTCATCACTGGACACTGTCTGATAGGTAGGTATACAATCAGGCTTGGTGTTCCCTCAAATGATTTTTGTCGAAGCTGCTAGCAACTTTTCTAGACAAAATAGGAGCAGCAGAACGAAAAAGCAAGTAAGCTATAATACAGTCTACAGATTGCCTGGCTATTGAAAAGGTAGGTCTAGGTACAACCATTTACGAAACATTTAGTAACCTCTTCATTAGTCCAACACTTTTATTTCGGGGTTTCAACTAAGTATTGCTTTCATGGCATTTAGTCTAACCTAACAATTAATCTTAAGCTATAACATTTCACAAATGGTTTGCATTTTTCTCAACAACAAACCTATATGAGAATGCAACATCTGTTACCAACTATACACTTAACAAGCAATCTCTAGGTACTCTTTATCATTTTGAAACTGTCATTATGTTCAGAGGTGTACGATATTGATCAATGATCACTAAAACAAAAAGAGGAAATTGCTAAATGAACTGAATATTGCTATCGCTGTTAAAATTACCTAACGACATTCAATCTGGAGCTATGAAGTCCAATAATTAGGGATTGTATTTCCGATTAGAAAAATTAATCGATGTTTTTTTTTTTATCAATTAACTCTGATGATGGTCTATGTCATCATTTAACTGTTACACCGAAAGAAAAAACATTGGTTGAATCAAAAATGTTTCGTTGTTAGCTAACAATGTGCTTAAAATTGTCAAATCAAATACGTATGTGATTAAATCAAACAACGCTGCATGTTTGAAACAACTACTTTGGCGTTGTTGATTAAAATGCTCGTAAGTATCACAGATATATTTAGTTTGAACATGTTTGTAGTTGTTTCAAAAATGGTAACATTGTCAGCCTACAATTTAATTGTTGATTTCATTGTTAAACAACAATAAACAGGATGAAATTACAACTTAGGGACTTTACAATTAATTTGACCATACGTGTTTTTAATTAAACACAAACGTGGTCAATAAATTTAAAATCAACCATATTTCTTATAAATTAAACACATTCGTAGTTGGAGTACAACGATTACAGTACAATTAAACACAAACATGTTCAAGGCAAAATTTCATTGACTATTATTAAAGTATCATGAACGTGTTAAAAGTATCTACGGACATGTTTTTATAAAAAAAAATTTCTCATTATCACAACCTACATTCTTGCCAAGACGTGTTGTAAAGCGGTCACGTGTAACAATCAGAAACGTTGTTAAAGTATCACACTTCAGTTAAATGTATCACGAAAATGTTGAAATAATAATGCAGCCAAGCATAAACATTGCTAAAGAAACACAAACATTGTAGAACTATCACGAATGTAGTTAATTTACATGTTTTCTTGTTAAACCAACCACAAACATCGCAGTCGCGACATGCTTAACGGAATCAGTCTTGTCAGTTTGCCTCGTTGGCGTCGGTCATCTTTTTTCTTGAAAAAATCTTCAGTATTCAGTCAGAAGTGCAAGTAGTAGGTGCATTACGTTACGAGCGAGTGTCAACAGTGTATTTTTCTTTGTAGTGTACAGTGACGTTTTGTTTTTTAGTGCGCTTGTTGATTGAGGCCGTGGTCTACCCCGGATTGTGAGCGCCATCTAAAGTAAGTTTTTTTCTCGTGAACTTTTACCACTCATAATTTTGAAATTTTGCTTAGATTCGACACCCGGATTTCAATACCCTGAAGTCAACACAGCCAACGGTGCATAGGTACGGTACGAGACAACACTCACAATTTATGTATGTAAATATAATTATTTATAAAATAATAATTGTACTTCGTTGGGCCCCTGTTGTTGAGCCAACATATTAAAATATTAATTATTTATCACCATTTTGTTAACTAGCCTTAAGTCAAACTGTTATATGAAAGTTCAATAAATACTAATGTAAATAAATGTAATGTAATTTTGCGTAGATTACTATTAGTTTTCAGTTTTTTATAGTATTTTCAGCTGGGTGCGAGTAGAAATAAAATGATAAAGTAAGTATGGACGTTTTAAAAGAAGCACAAAAACATTACATTGTTTCCATTGCTGATGAACAATGGTCATGCTATGCATTATCAAACACTATCCAGTGCATGGACAT
This sequence comes from Cheilosia soror, assembly GCA_949372485.1. Taxonomy (NCBI): domain Eukaryota; kingdom Metazoa; phylum Arthropoda; class Insecta; order Diptera; family Syrphidae; genus Cheilosia; species Cheilosia soror. The sequence continues at coordinate 77,790,992 of OX443561.1, read as the reverse complement.
TGTAAAAGAATCACGAAAAATGTACATGTACAATGTTTTCGTTGTTGATTAACAATGATCATGCTTGATCAATCGCTTCCCTGTGATAAAGTAAGCATGGACGTGTTAAAAGAAACACGACCATTGTACAATTTTGAATTTGTTAATCAACAATGATCGTGCTTAATCAATCGCTTACCGTGCTTGCTTTAATACGAATAACCTAAGGCGTGGTTATTTAAACACGAAATTGACAATGGCGTGATAGATTTATGCAAAAATACCCGTTATGTTTTTTTATAAAAAATTGACAATGTCGCATTTGTTGAAATGACAATTCCCATTGGTTGACGCAAAATCAAATAAGGTTCATGCTTGATTTTACCAACGTTTTTCTTTCGGTGTAGCCAACAGATTATGACAAGTAGGACTTGTTACCTTTAATTATACGTTAAAATGTATTTCCAAATGAAATTGTTTTGTTTGGTGGTTTGTTGTATCTCAAAAGCCCTTGCTAATCCTAAAAGATACATGTACTAGATGCAAATGGGTGTGTATTGAAATATTCACTCGCCGCCTCGCTATTCTGTGTATAACAATTCTGTTGCCTGAAATCGAGAAAGGGATTAATGACTGCGTTAAAGATTTCAAAGAATTCTAAAACTAAGAAACAGATGTCTTTTATTTCCAACCGGCCGGCCGGCGCGGAGCGGCGTTAAACAAAATCTGCATTCGGTGAAGTTATTCGTCAAGCACGCTCATGCTCATGCACAATGCACATGTATCTATGTAGTTTGTCTTTGTATTTATGGACGTATAGTAGATCAGAAGATATAGATGGAGTCAAAAAGCAATCAAAATTACTCCGTGGGTGCGGTTGTGTCACAATCACTTCACAGTGTTGCCTAATGCAGAACTGAACTAAAAAAGAAAATCTTGTTTTTGTATATAAACATTTGAATGAATGTACGATATCCAACATATACATGATGATCAAATATATAAACATTGATTTTAAAAATATAAAATTCAATAGCACAACATTACAGCAGCTATAAATAACCTCCCGAAGTAATTTTTCCATAAGTACTGTAGTAAATCTTTGCGGGGGGTAGGGGGTTTGGTTTTTTTTTTTCTTAACAAATTCAGTGAATTGGAAATATTCAGGTTTTGAATTCCGCGCGATTTATTAATACGACGTATACTAACCGATGACAGCGGCTGATTCATTCGGTCTCAATGAAAGTTGGTTCGTGTTTGCGGGTTTAACGTTTATTATGGGATTTTTTTTATATATACACGAGCGTTAAAGAGAAAAGTGAATTAATCATTTAGTATTGAAACCACCTACAAATTTTCAAAAATGGAACTTTTTTTAGTTTTTTTCTCCACGAAAAATTGATGGATGAACGGACGCAGTCTGGTTACACGATATTTCAACTGTTGAAAGCGGATTTCTACAATAGGCCTGTTTTTATTGAACACCTATGTATCAGCAAAGTAAAGGAAAGTAGACGAATGTCCAATAAAACAATTTAGAATGACATTTTGTGATGAAGTGGTAAGCTGGTGTATTTGTTATATGTTTCGACCTTTGGTTTGATTTAAGGTTTTCCTAGTACCCACGAGTTGGGCATAAATGGCTCTGAAAGAAATTTACCAACAGTGTTGTGGACATAATTACCAGAAAGGTGTTGACATTAATTATACCTACTCCAAAAATAAATTTTATTGCGGAATTTATTAGATTTCCTTAAAACGCATCTACGCAGAGGTTTAGTTAAACAACGGGTAAATATTTAAGCAGCTCTTACCTACCTACCCTTAGGTGTAAACAGTGGTGCTATGTCATTGGGATGATTTTTCTTACGGAAACATTTTTTCCCTCAGCATGTTGGTAAAATTTCCATATTTTCCACACTGTTCGAACAAAAATTAGAGAAACACACTTTTTTTAAATAGCTGGCCCTGGAGAAAGCTAGATTTCGAACCCAAGGTTTTCCAAAAGTCTCAAGGCATTTTTCTCTTTTTTTTTTTGTTTCGTTCTACAAATATTCTACAAGATTTTTTCAATCTTGTACTTGATCAGCTAGTGCTGAGGGCAGGTGTCAACACGGAAGGCACTATCTTCAACAGGTCCGTCCTGCTGCGGACAATATTAACATCATCGGTCGCTTCCATCGTGCCGTGATAAAAGCGTCCACGGCGATTGAAAAACAGGCGGAATCCGTTGGCCTTGAAGTAAGTGAGGACAAGACTAAGTACATGCTATGAAACAAACAAACAAGCATCTGTCCACCGCCTAGGACAAAACGTCACTTTTGATGGCAACAATTTCGAGGTAGTTAAGGAGTTCACCTACCTCGGAGTAAACATGAACTCCACGAATGACACCCTAGTGGAGATACTAGGCGAAGAATTACCCTAGGAAACCGTTGCTACTTCGGTTTGGCAAAACAATTGAGTTCATAGTTGAATTTAAAACTCCTAACTCGAAGGACGAAATGTGTGCTCTACGAAACCCTTATCCTGCCAGTTCTGCGGAAATTATTGAATTTTATTACCAAAATCCGTGCTCAGTAAAAAATGTGTTTAGAGCACTTCGTCCTACTGAGCCGGCTATTCAAGATCAAAATTGCCAAACATGGTCTGCTTAGCAACCAGAGGCATAACAAGAACAACTTTCAATGCATCCACAAAAATGCACCGTTTGATGTGGTTTATAGGCCGGTGGCATCATTGGGCCGTATTTTTTCAAAGATAATGATGGCAACAACGTTACGGTCAATGGAGCTCGCTATCGTTCGATGATTTTGGAATTTTTTTTTTTACTAAAATTAAAGAGCTGGGTTTGGTCGACATGTGATTTCAACAGGACAGTGCGATCACACAGCACGCGAATTCATGGAATTTGGTGAGCAATTTATCTTACGTTTTGGACCTGTGAATTGGCCGGCCTAAATCGTGCGATTTGAGATTTGATGCCATTGGACTATTTTTTGTGGAGATATGTAAAGTCTTTCGTCTATACGGATAAGCCAGCAACTATTGCCGACTTGGAAGACAAAATAACTCGTGTTATTGATGAGATACCAGTCGATATGTTGGAACAAGTATGCCAAAATATGAACAATCCGAACGAACGACTTGAGGCGTAGTCAACATTTACACGAAATAATATTCAAATGGCAAGAACTATTGATTTATCGACCCTAAGACAAATTTCACTCAATTTTGAACATTTTCGTTGTTTCTTTTAAATTTTAAAAACCATACGCTTAAAAAATCACGCTTTATATAGCATATTATGTTATGGGTGATATGGAGCCCCAAATTTTCCAATGAATGACCCAAAATTAGACTGACAGTAGATATCTAATTATGCTTTCTTTTTAAAATTGCCGAAAAGGCAAAATGCATGCAATTGCGTTTTCAACATAATGTCATGAAACATGAACCATTTTTCAGAATTATTTAAAAATATTTTAAATGCTGAAAGCAGACAATTTTTTAAAGAATTTGTCTGCGATCTGAGGTTGAAATTTATGTGAATATTGGTTCTTCTTTACGTTGATAAAATTTCCCACGGAATAGCACTGGAGCCGATTTTTTTTCCTTTTTCCTATGCGATGGTTTTTGATGCGTTAGGTTTTATCGCCCAAAGCTCGAAACAATAAAGCCCAAATTATTCAACTGCAAATGCTTTATGGGTTTTATTTCCATTTTGTTGTTTATTTTTGGGCGTCCAAATCGATTTGGGCGTTATTTTCTATCTACCTAATAGTACCTTACAAAGCACCTAAAGTAAATTCATCATTTCGGCTAAATTCATCATTTCAGGCCAAATGTTCAGCATTTCGCCATATTTTTCCAACATTCGAAATTCGAAATGTAGAATTTGAGTTGAATTTCATTGCTGCATTTGTAAATTTGTCAAATAAAAAAAAACTCTGCATGAATTCCGCACAACATTTGATGACGCTGATAAAAAAAACACGTGTCGAAAAATTTTCAAATTTTTTTATTAAGAACTAGCAATGGATCGTAAAAGCTACAAAAAAAGGAAGAAGAAACCGATGAAAAATTTTTGGTTGAGCTTTGGGAGCAGAGAATATGCAGGGGCGTAGCGAGGGGGGTGTGGGGGGGTGCGACACCCCCCACCGTTTTTAAGAGTCGGCAAATCAAGGAAGTAACATTTTAACTTGAGCAGCTAAAAAAAAAAATCAAAAAATTTCAAAAATTTTAAAATTTGACTCGGAACAAAATGTTAAAAAATAAGAAGTGAGTTTGGATTTTTATTAGGTATATGTTTTCAAACTCGTAAATGTATACAAGACGGCATTTTCAAAGGTTCCACCTTTCGGAAATGCGAATTTATATTTTTTTTTTTGACTGTATGTACCTTTTCCGAGTTTCGATTTTAAAAATGACCGTCAGTATTGGTGAATTTGCGACTGAAAACATTAAAATTAAGCGAGCTTCGATCCGATTTTAAAAAAGATTGTCGGCATCGCTGAATTTTCCGACTGAACTAATTAATAATTTTGCATTAAATAAATAAATTTAAATACTAATGCATGCATTTATTTTATCATAAACAATTCTTTTTTATAAATAAATAAACTCCTTCAACAATTGTGCAATAATAATATGTATAAATATTCATTAATTCATTATTAAAAATAATTTATTATTTGGATAAATTGCTGCAATATTAACATTAATTTATTTATTTCATTGTTATAAATTATTTATTATAAATAAATGCACCACTGTAATAAAAATGTCTTATATCGTCTTTAATGAAAATGGATCGTGGTTTGTGTTCGGATGCGTAAAACTTGAAAACGACTTTACCAAATTGGATACTTCCTTCTGCGGGTTGAGGAAAAAAAAATGGAAAATTCTCAACAGGTGGCGCTGTAGCCCCACATTTAGATATCTCGAAGACCACCAAATCGATTGAGCTCCAATTTACAGGTAGTCCCAAGAGTGTTCCTGTGAAAATTGGACAAAGGGGCGTGGCACCTCCCATACAAAAAACATCTTCTATGGGGTGAAACTCGATGACGTTATAACTCGATAACCACTGGCCCGATACAGTCGGCAAGTTCCTGAAATAAGTCGGCATTTCAATGAAAGTCACCCCCCCACGGCTCGAACCCTCGCTACGCCCCTGAGAATATGTGAGCTACGTTGCAACCGTAAAAATATCCAAGTAGCGCGAACTCCATACCATACCTCTATATTGATATTGAGTCAGCAAAATACGTCTGAATTATTGAATTCATGTTTAGATTCATATAACTAAAAATATAATTCTTTAGGTACAATTTACAAACCACTTCTGATTTCGAAACATAAAAAACCTCAGTAGGTAATCAATGCTGATACTAGCTGTCATTTGAAATGTTGAAGTTTCAAAAGGAACACAAAATTGGATTTCGAAATTTTGTCTGCGTAATGTTGAATTTAGGTGCGGTTTAAACGTTCTATAACGCGGGGTTTTGAACATCAAAATTCCCAAAGATACATAATATTCCCACGATTTAAGAACACTGTTTGTAAGCAGTTTTCTACTGTTGCTTTTCTAAATGCGGTTGATGTCTAACTAAGTGGAAATCGATGAGAAACTAGTACAGAAAACTACAAAAATCTGATATGTGCATAAATGTACTTCTTTGAATAATTAAAACCGACAATTTTTTTTGACAGATTTATGAGTCTGGTTTTTTATGTCAAATAAATAAGACATACAAATTTAATTTTCTAATTTTTGGAAAATTAAATTTTTCTGTTTGTTATTATTAGATATTGACAATTGGAAACTTCGCTCCGGCAGTTGAAACAATCTACAAGAATAATGAGGAAGCACACTTTTTCAAGAAAGACATGAAACTCAGCGTCAAGAATCAAAGAGTACCCAAATTATGGAGTCCCTTATATGGCCCCTTAATTCGCTACAGTCATTACGAGCTGATGAACTGGTGTTAAGTGGTGTTGCCGAATTTAAGTTTGGCGATCGTGTTCCCGCTGATATCTAATATTCAAGGTCGACAACTTATGTTGAATGGAATTACGTGGAATTGGAAAATTAACAACAACAACATCAAAAATCAAAGCTATATGGAAGAGATTTACCTAGAACTCGAAGTTATTTCAAGATTTACAATAAATGGGACCTCCACATCCTATGTTCCTAATAAATACGGTTGTAAGAACCTTGAATATTTACGTCTCTGTAATTATTCAATCAGCTTATTTAGGGGTTTATGTTGTCCATTTGCATTGACGCTATTCTACGATACCCGGAGGCCCAATGAGGGCCGAGGCCTGTGCTAATGTCTCTATTACATACATACATATACAATTTTTTTGACAGATTTATTTTCTAAATAAAAATATTTTAACTGGAGAAGAAATCGAAGAAAACATTTTCTTATGTAAATTTCGCTTTGGAAAATCAGTAGAGTTGAATGGAAGTATTAACTGCTGAACCTTTTTACTGAGGTCCAGGGCTAGTATAGTTTCATTTGCGTGATAAAACTTTTAGTTTAGACAAATAAGTATCCACCTCAAATAGATACCTAACCATTTGCCATTTTCTAAAAAAAAAAAATATTTTTTATGACACACACGCCTGTTATGTTCAATTTTGTGGGCAAACAAATAATTGGACGAATTGTGTACCTTCGTTCGTTGAACCAAACGTTCTCTTATCATAATCAAATATTTGTGTAGCTGTAAGGAAATGCGTTTAAAGGATATGCGTATGAAAACAAAATGAATCACATCAGAATGATTGGCAGAATAATTGAATACGAGTTTCAGTGAAACATTTTCGATTTTTTCAACTAGAGGATATTAAAAAAAAAAAAAAAAAATAGGTGGCGCAACAGGCGGGTGACACCCAAGGCCTAGCTTCTCGCAACCATTCGTTTTGTGTGAGTTTCTATTTTTGGGACGAATGGAAGGGACCTACAATTTTATGACGAGTCCGAACGGCTGAATTGAGAAGCTTTTTCATGACAGTCATACTCTCGGATGTTTGTCAGACGTTCGCGAGATGTGGCGCAGTAGAAAAAACTTTTAAAATATAATTTGGGGTTTTCCGGGGATCGAACCTGGGATCCCTCGCACAGTAGTCCAGCACACTTTTTTTTTACTTTTTAAATTCATTTTTATTAATTCTTTCTTTAACTTACATACTAGACAAAAATGATTAAATCTAAATTAAAACTAACATTTATCTTAATCTAGCTTACTGGCTCTTAACGAGCACTCTAAACTTAACTATATCCTTATAACTATTGCCTTTCGGCCTTAAATCTATCAATTTTTGAATTTAGCGCTGTTTTTTCATTTCCAAGAAACTTTGCTAAAAACTTGGACTCTTTATTATTTTTGTTTTCTTAAAACTACCTAAAACTACTTAAAACTACCTAAGCTACTTAACCTAAATTACCTATAATCAGGGTGATGAGCAATCTTTCGATTGGTCACCATCCCGATTGCGTCGATGGAGTCCAGCACACTAACCACTGCGCTACTGCGCCCAGGATATTTTAAAAGAATAAAATTTAAGGGAATAAAATGAATACTTAAGTTTATACCTACGTTAATTTTTGTAATCATTCTCATCAGGATTTCACCACGAAAATAACATTTGCAAACGGCCCTTAGCTTTCCACAAAATAAATAATTTAAATGTTTTGGTTTCAATCAAAAGCCACTATAGATCTCTGACAAATTCTGGCTTTCTGGGTTATCACAAAATCCGTCGTATTCGGAATTTTGCTACGAACCCCGAAAGAACTATCACAGAATCCGTTGAAGTGGACAATTTTAATTAAATTCGTAGCAAAAATGTCCACTACGACGGATTCTGTGATAGTTCTTTCGGGGTTCGTATAGCAAAATTCCGAATACGACGTATTCTGTGATCACCCAGAATATCTCAGATTGCGAGCCACAGTCTACGGGTTATGGCATAAACACAAGAGTTGTTTATATCGTTAAAATCTAATGTGACCATCAAAGTATATATCCGAGTTCAAGGATATCCTTAAAAGTCAACTTAAAAGACTGAACGTCAGACATGCGCAAAGACAGGGCTTTCCCAGCAACGACTTCTTCAATACCTGCAGATATAAGGAGGAAAAGGAAACTATCCCTCACTTTCTCTGCACCTGCCCTTGCCAATCTCTATAAACCTTATCGAGGAAGGATCTAACTTTTAACAATCTAAGAGTTGTTATCCTAACACCACCAACATATAAGCTTCTTTAATAGGAGCAAATGGTTTGCATGAGTAAGTAGTTTGCAACGTATTCCAGTGGTTTACACAATATGCCGATGATCATCATTCATCGAACTAAGTGGCTTCTCATCAAGAGCTACTTTAACTTAACTAAACTAAAAGACATTCATAGGTATACCAACATGAGTGTCCACATACGTTCATATCTACACACTTTTTTAACAAATCTTAAAATGTGACTTCACGTAAACATTGTGCTTGCTATAGGTAAGCACACGCTTTAACAAAAAATAACTTAAGCGCCATAATGTGCGCCTGCGTGTGAACTAAGCCAAGTCGCGAACTGTCAAAAAATTGAATGCAATTGCACGTGCGTCGTAAGCGTCATCATCATCTAAATGTGCATCTGCTCTGCATCTTTTTGAGACGCAAATCTTGTACCTAGGCTTACGTTTTAAATAAATAAATAAATAGTTAGTGCGACAAGTCCATAAAAAACTTTAGACCTATTTTCTGACGATTCGATTGAGTGCGTTTTTATTTTTGGGATGAGTCCGAATGCCTGAATTGGGAAACTTTCTCAGGACAATTATTACCTATACTCTGACTCTCGCATGTTTTTTTAGATGTTCACAAGGGTTTGCGCAGTAGAAAAAATCATTTGGTATTTTTCCGGATAGGAACCCCTCGCTTAGTAGCCCAGCATTTTATTCACTTAGCCATTTTGTATTGTACCTACAATCAGTTTCCTTCTACTATGGAATTAAAGCAAACCAAATTATTTAATTTGTGCATCCACTCGCTACGCTATTTACCTTCAACAAATAAATATAAAATCAAAAAATTCAGAAAAAAAAAATTAGTGGGTAGCTAAGTAATACATTATTGCACAATTGCTTTTAATAATAATTGTTTGGGGGTCATCATTGATTGGATGCCTAAGTAAAGATTGATTGTTCTCGCGCACTAACAACTTTTGACTAAAAATGGTCACATAATAAAACTTGTAGCAAATTTAACTCTCTACAGTCCCTTAGCAATTTTTTTTTAAATATCTACGATTGATATGTTTTAGCGTAAACTTGAGATAGGTAGGTATAAACATGATTGCATTAACCTACCTCAATCGATTGTTATTTTTATTTTTTTTTAACTATTCTCTTATTCGCTGAAGTTTTTCAACGCAAGGCTTAATTTTTTTTGGGTTTTGAGTTCTTTGTGTGACGAAAACAAACAGTACGAAAATTGGCCGACATGTAAAATGGCATAGAATTTTGCTCGTTCTCTGATATTCCGAAATTAGTCCAAACTGAATTCAATTGCTGTTGATTTATGATGCTTAAGCATTTTAAAGTAAATTTAGAAAAATTAAATAAGGTCCCACTTTGTATAAATAAAAATGAAAATTTAGGTAAAAAATAATGGCGGGCTATATATTATTTAATTCACTATGGAAATAAACCCCAGTTAAAAAAAAATTAAATAAAACCCCAAAAAGCAAAATTGCACCCCAAATTTTGACAATTTCTGTTGTAATATATTGTAGGCACATTATTGGGGCCTTATTTCATTTTTTACTTTTGGGGCCTTATTTCGCAGAGCCTATTAATGCAGTTGCATTTATGCTAGTAATGCACATTCTTTGGTAGGATTTCGAGTCTGCATCTTATAGGTGGTCTTTCAAAGCCATCTAAAGCAATGATATGATAGACATGTACGAAACTATACGAACCATTGAATTGATTTAACTGAAATATCCGTATCAAAAACACTCTTCTTGCGCTCTGCGATGGTTTTTTCAGATTCGTTTCCTAAATCGCCCAAATAGTTGACGAAAAAACACAAGAAAACGAAAAAATAATAAATAACTGAACTACTTTTATTTTCATTCACTTCAGAACACAAGGTTTTTTGTATCAATTTTTTCCATACGCGTCGCTACGAGCAAAGCAGAAAATAAGTAAGACTACGGACAGAGTGAACGCGAAAAGCGGAGCGAAATCTAAAGCTAAAGATTCTTAGCCATAAGCGAATGGTATCCATAATAATGGCTAACATTAATGCACATTACGTGCAGAATTCACTGTGCAGCAAGATTAGAATACACATGTTCTTATGTGGTAATACAAATGTAAATTCTGCACCCACCGCAGCACTGCAACATGTCTCTATTTCTAAATCCACTGCATAGCATAGCAACGCAGTGAATTAAATTAAATAGACTTGGCAGCACCTAATTTTTGAATTCAGCTACTGTACTGATGCATACGAGGAAAAGAGAGACGGGAATTATTTGTCGATGCAAATTGAATTCCGCACATCTGTTTCATTGGCAGTACTGCCTGCATTGAAGCGTTCAGAATTTCTGCACATGTGTTTGGGGCATAACGCTTCGGAAGTGCATAAAAATAAACTACAACACTGCATTATAGAAATATATTCGTCAGAAGACAGTGCCGTAGCCAGGATTTTGTTTCCGGGGTGGCTTGCTCCCAAAACTTACGAGGTAGGTACTCTTTAAACAAAAAAAATAAATATATTCCAATTCATTGACTTTTATTAGTTTCTAAATCGTATGTACTTAAACGAACATAATAAAATTATTTTTTTTTAACACAAATTTTTTCAAAGCAGAAGACGTTTTGATTTTTTTCTGACATAGATTAGGTAATCACTTTATCTGGATCCACATTTATATCCGAAGATTGTTTTGTTTTCGTCAAAATTTAAGCAAGTGAGCCTAATATTGCATTCTACATAACGCATCGTGACAGTGCTTTCTGTTAATCCTTTTCATAGTTGAAAAGGTTGTTTTAACACTAGCTGTGGTTACTGGAAGCATGGCCAAAACCATAAGCAAGGAGTTTATAGCTCTAAAGTAAGTCTTGTCACATATATCAAGCAATCTTAAAACTTCGATATTTTTTCGCATACAATGAGGCTTACTAGGAAATCCCTTTTTTGGACCGTTGCTAAAAGTGTGGATGCTTTCGAAGACATCGCCCACGTTCTGATCGTTATTTCTTTAACACTTATCGAGATGCCTTAAGACTGTCATGCCTTTCAATGAATATTGTTTCACAAAGGCGTAGAAGTCGAGTTTTTCGGCTCTCTGGTGCGTGTTTTTTAAAGACATTTTTGAAAGTTATATTTGTATTTGAATGGTTGCGGAAGACATTAGCTATTTAAAAGATTAAAAAATCACGTAATAAGCGAAGATATCCCAAAACATCCCGACAAAAATTGCTGAATATTTTTAAATGTCATTAAAAGTATTCGTTTATATTTATCTAAAAATCTATTGACAGCTGCGTTTTAGCTTGAATTTCCTGCTAAAAAAATACTGGGCGGAAGAGTTTATTCGCGTTTAGCACCAACGGGAGGAATAATTTAAATAAAATCATACTTAAAAAAAAAAAATAACAACACTTACAATAAAGAATGTTGACATTTTTGAAAACCAGGAATCTCTTCTTTCATATTACATATTTTTAAATCAAGTTATTACGTTAATAGTTTTTGGAAAAAAATACTTTTAAACTTGAAATTTAAGGAAAAAAATTAAAAGAAAAAGTTGTTGTAGATAGGTACTTTATTTGTTAGTAGTTTTTACTGTCCAAATCTATTCTTAATCGAACACTGAAAACCAGAATGATTAATGTCTTCTAGTTTTTAAGAAAATGGAAAATTTCTTGAACAACATCACCTATTGCGCGCGAATTAATACCCTTGTACCTACCTACCTATGCCTATGGGAAGGCATGCTGCCCCCTGCTTGGGGACACCCACTGGGGTGGGTGCGAGTTTGAATATATGAAATCTTTATTTAAATTAATTTAGTTTACCCAATTTTAAACAACATTCTTTAGCAACAGTCCTATGGCCTAAAATTTCACATTATAGACAAAATTTTGCTTATTTGCATTATAGACCAGGGGTTCCCAAACTTTTCCATACTGCGACTCCCTATACAGGTTATAATGTTTTGGCGACGCCCTTCTAAAACACACAACGAAACAAAGCACAGATATGTGAATATAAGCTGAGCTTACTGAAGATTCACTAAAGGGGTTTTCAATGAGGATTGGTCGACATTGAATTGGAATAAAACAAGCTCTGTGCAAGGTATTAACGAATCCCATGTATGCCATTATTGTATGGAATATAACACCAGGCCCAAATGCCCGCGGCAGGTTCTCACGTTGTCACGGATCCGAGTGGTCCAATCTGCCGCATAGATCCGTCTTAATTTGAGCGACGGCATTGGTTATTTTGGGTTTAAGGACATCGGTCGATTGCGGTTTAACCCCACATAAAAAATTTTGCGAAGTTAAATCGCACGATCTTGGTGGCCAATTCACGTCACCTCTGACCATACCCTGCAGCTGAGTGACACATAGCCACCTCTTGCTGGAACCACATGTTAGCAGCATCGTTCTGTAGTACTCGACGTTGATGGGGTATAGGCCCAAGTATCGACGCAAGATTCGCCAAGTTGAAATCTGCAAAATTCTTATACTTCTTGTACACGGCAAAACACAATGGTCAACATCGAACGAACCCGACCCGACATTTTTTTTTGAAATCGAGCTCAAGCTGATGGAACGTCGTGTGCAGGCGACCTGTGCGTATCGTCTTGCGACACCCCTAGGATAGCCCCACGACGCCCCAGGGCGTAATCGTTCCATTTAAATCACATGTAAATGCCAAATGTCAAAATTGACGTATAATAGATGCGCAGAACAAATAAAAAATGAAAACTCCATTGCGCTAACTTGTCTTGTTGTATCATGAACCTTATCTAGGCAAAAATTTGTTAAAGCCAGAGCTGTAGCTAAAAACAGCCGTCCTAATCAGTGATACCAGATCGGGGGATTTATCCCTTTTTGAGGGATTTTCTCACTTAAAATAAGCTAAAAGGGTCAAAGGGATTTTTCACCTCATAGTACAGAAAAAAGGGATTTTACTCTTTGGTCAATTTTTGTTCTTAATTTGCTAGTTTCATTAAGAACAATAAAATTATAGAACTTATTTCTATTTCTTAAAACATGTACTTGCTTTATTTAATCAGTGTAACTCACTTTTTCAAAACGGAAAGGTTTTAGTTCACTGCATTGTGCGGGAGAGCAAGATATTGGTTTTGAAAATGTGTCGCTTGTTTGTTCAAGCAGACTTTTTGGAAATTCCATGGGATGCCCAACTTAAAATTTTTAGACATTTCAACACACATTTTATGAATAATTTAGATAGTCTATTTTTGGGTCAAGAATGTAAAGACTCCTTGACAGATGCTGATGCTAGATGCTGATGGTAAATTGGAGGTTAAGAAAAACTGTGTCAGTTTTTATAAGACTGCCATCGTTGAAATGGTTCCTAGCCTACCTTATGTGGAATATTATTTTCATTTTAATACCGAATGCAGTTTTATGTTTCATTTTTAACGTTTTAACTATGTGTAAGATGTACCCACATTTCTATTTTTGTATTATATACAAACGTACCTATCTTAATATGCTTATTTTTGTTAACTCGCATAGTTAATGTTAATGTAACTTGTATTTGTTCATAGTAAAAAAGACTGAATTTAATAAAATACATGTTTTTTTTGTCTATTACTTCATGGGATAAATGTGGGATTTTTTAAATGTTGGCGAGGGATAAAAGGGATTTTTTTGGCATAACTGTGGGATAACCTGCTTCCAAAATCTGGGATCACTGGTCCTAATATGTATTTGCTTTTACATAGCCGCGCGATGTGGCGCCTGATTTTGACAGAACTGCAATACCTTCACACACGTCAGCATCAGCACATAGGTAGGTACCTAGTACCTGTTTACATTCTGCTCTGTCCTTTATAATTAAGATTGTGCAACATTTTTGACATTTCTTTTTAAGGTTACCTAAGCCATAAGTTTATATGTATGTGTTTTAAAGTTGACACTTCCATTTTAGGTAGGTAACGGGACCTACCTACCAAGTATTTATTTCTATAACAACTCCATAAACGTCGCATCGATGCGCGGTATGGGTTGATGCCAGATATATACGGATATTAAGCCATAAAATGAAAATGAAAAATTGGAATCTACACTACATGACGTTTCAATCTGTAATTATGTACCTACACTACATTATATACCTATAGAAAGTATGTAAGTTCCCATAGTTACTAGATACATAAGCAGTTATCCTCGAACATAAAATGTTTTGAAAGTGATTTCAAAGATCTTCACAATTCCATTTTGCTTATCTACGTAGTCCGTACAAGAGAAATCCAACAGCAGCAATACAAATTTCGAAGTAAGTATGTAATTTAACCACAATCACAAGAAAAGACTAAAAAAAAAAAAAACCATCCAAGACCAAGATGCCACCGCATCACTTGTAAGATGCATGAAAAGAAAAAAAAAAAAAAAAAACGAAGATGGCTTTGGAGGACTGAAGATGAAGAAGTCCTATGCGATGACTATCCTACACAAAGTACGGTAATAGTGACTGCAATTCATCTCCTTCCTCTCTGTGTATGTTGCAGTTCTGCATCATTCCTCATAGTACCATGTACCATCATCACCATGATTCTGCACAACACGTGCACCTCTGCTGCTGCTACAACCACAAGCAAGCAATACGCATAACAAAATCTAAATGTGAAACTAGTGAATGCCATAAAGAAAAACCACAGATAAAGGAAAAGGAGGAAGGCAAAGAAAACAGCCAAGCACTGGCCCTGGCCGGGCCAGGCCAGGCCAGGCGGTTGGCTTGGCTGGCTGGCATGGCGCTGGTGGAAGGAAGGTCATAAACCGGTTCCTTAAGTAATTTGCCTCTTTGCTTTACTTTATTTTTCTCCTGTTGCTTTGTGGATGTTTTTCTGACATGACGAACTGACGACAAAGAATAATCGAATCAATATAAAGATACATAAATTAAATATAAATAATACATCACACCAAAAATGTATGCATCCAAAATCAAAGCAGAACTCTGCACATTTGAAAAATAGGCAAATGTATGTATGAATATGGATACGAAAAGAATACGTACTAAAGAAATAATGAAATAGACGTCGCGACGGAGACGGCATAAAGCCACTCACCTGAGTTTCTTTTTAGTAGATATTATTCCGATAATTTGTATGGTAATTTAATTAGAGAGGGTAGAGTTGATGTTATTCTTAATCCGTTTATGTGAAATGTTGGTAAATTAAATTCTCCTGCGTTTGTAAACTTTTTTTTTTTTTAATATCACTTGTTGCTGGTAACTTGCAAATAAATTATTTTCTATTTTTTGGCAACAGCCTTATTATTTTTCACACACTATTTTCCTAGACTCAACATTTAGTCTTAGGGTGAAAATGAAAACACTACTCAGATGGATAAACCGAGAAAACACTCCGTCCGCCATGTAGAGTATCTATGCATTGCTACCTGAGATGAGAGCCGTAGTGCAATAAATACTTCCTTCGATTATTTCGCGTCAACACTAAATTAAGTCCAACGACTAAACAGTTGAATAAACACACCACCGAACAGATGCAAAGCCGGTTACAAACTGCTTAAACTCGGCATCGGTTTTGTTCTTCAGCCCAGCCAGCAGCGTCAAGCAACAACAAACAGTGGAAAAGCAACACTGACTGAATATGAATTGAATACTAAACCAAACAGCAGCATACTAGCAGTATAACAGAACGGAACGGCACCATCGTCATGCCATTCACGATTCACTTCACCATCACCATCACGGCAGCAAGCAAGCAGAAGCAGCACCAGCAAGCAGCACCACCGAAAACAGCAGCTGTTATACGCCAGCCAAACGTCAATTTGCTTTGCTGTAAAACTACGGAAGAAGATGGAAATGGAATCATAAGAAATTAGAAAGAGAATGTATTCGAAGGGGAATTGTGTACTGGGCTTTCAAAAGAGGGAAATTGTTAACTCGTCGACTATATTAATTGGGTTGATGATGATTTCGCGTTGAATATTATTGGATGTAAAAATGCAATCTGAACAGAATTGAACTAAACGTTTTAACTGTTAACGAGCACTCTGTCTCTGTAATCTGTCCTCTGCTCTAGTTCTCTTTGCTGTGCTGCTCTTTGATCTCTTTTTGGTGGTTGTTTCTGTTTGGTCTCTGCGAAATTGAGTTAATTTAAGAGAAAAATCGAAAACGGAATGGAATACTGTTAACAGTACTCGTACTCGATAACATAATGTAGTCAGCGTGACCGTTGTGCGACTAAAGTTGCAATTTGGCACTTTTTTTACCACCTTGGCACAATGATACCACTTTTCTAAAATTTAATGATTTTTCCCTTTTTCACAATTTGGAACAACAAAAATATTAAATTTTCAAACTTTTAAGAAAATTCATTGCTGTGAAGTGGCTCAATTGATACACATCACACCAAAAATAAACAAAAAACAGCCAAGCTCTGTTATATAAAAAAAGTGTGTAACTAGTTAGCCACGAAAAGTATTGAGATCTAAATGTCCGCCAAGTTTTTAGTTTAAGAGGTTAACGTAAAAAAAAAATGGAATGAAGGGAAAATCTCAACTTTTGGACTTTTCCCAGGGTATGCACCACAGGATCTAGCATTCTGCCAATTTCACGATTCTAGGATGACTGGAAGTGCTTCATAATTTTGATGATCATCATCTAAGTGAGTGAGTAAGTGAGTAAGTTACTGTTTTTGCGATTTTTGACGTCCTGTATGTTGAAAACCACTAATGCTATAGAGATAAAATTTGGTGACGTGAATCTTTTTAATGAGCTTGGTAAATATTTCAAGTTTGAAGTTTTTTGGTTAATTGGTTCCGAAGTCAGAGGGAGGTCGAAAACAGCCTGAGTTTGTTCCTGTATAAGAAGGGTAAGTGCCTTTACTAGAGAACTTGGAAGGGGCACTACCGTAACCTTTGATAGTGAGCTTCTCCATTCGTTGATTCCTTCACCGCTTAATGAATTGATTTGTTATGTTATTGAATTAATTTTACGTTTAATGTCTTCTTTATGATATGTTTTATGCGACAGAATTGTTTTAGTTTTAAAAATAGAATATTACCAGTACAATATCTTGTTTGTTTGTTAATTTAAATAGAATTACTACTTTAAATGGGAGAAAATTTTGAAATCCGGTCTAACCGTTTTTTGACCGGAACGAAAAATGTTTTTAACCGGAAAACGCTTTGATTTTGACTGAAAAAAAATTGCTCTATTAGCAACTATAAATAAAGATATATTTATATAATTTGAATAAAACTTAGCCTTACATTACGAACACACTCCCATGTTCAAACAGAAACCAATTTACTGCGAATAATGGGATGACGCATGAAATTCTGCTCCGGGAGCATTATCTTATAGGCAAATTTTTGGACGTTTTCTTTTGCTAGAATGTTGAAATTAAACAATGAATTTTAATTAATTAAAGTGTGAAATTCGATAAATCTCAGATTGAAGTTTGGGGAACTACTCTTTTCAAGTGTCAGAAAATTATCCCAGAATACTTATTTAGCCCAATTGACACACGGCCTTAGTGTATGCATATAGCCATACACGTCTGCCCATGACTTTCATTTCCATTAATGACTTGGCTACAAACAAAAACGAGGCGTCGTTGCAATGAAATAAAATTTGTTATAGTTATAGCTATCATTGAAATGCATCATTGGAACAAATCAGTGGAATGGTGGTTTCATTTTTTTGACAAGTCTGTTGTAGCAATCATTGAAAAATTCCAGTCAGTGACTTTTCAACAAACTAGTCTAGGTTTTGAGGTTAGAGTTGATCATTGAAAGCAAAACTGACAGCTGAGAATAGGAAGAGAATCGAACACATCAGTGAAACGATTGGGTTCCAAATTGGTGAAAGGGCCTTGAGCCCTAGTTATAGCTATCATTGAAATGCATTATTGAAAATTTTGTTTTCCGATTTTAAGAAGATTAATCAAAAAATATTGCCTTTAGTTGGTATCAAAATAAAGGTAATCAATTGTGAAATTTTTTTTACGAAATAAATTACCTACTTCATTCTGACTAAAACTCTTCTTTAAATTCAATTTTATTATTTCACTGATCGAAATCGATTTCAATGAACAGCTGATTCTCGTTTCTCCAATTTGAAACCCAATCGTTTCAGTGATGTGTTCGTTTCTCTTTCTATTCTCAGCTGTCAGTTTTGCTTTCAATGATCAACTCTAACCTCAAAGCCTAGACTCGTTTGTTAAAAAGTCACTGACTGGTTCTTTAACTGACAGGAATTTTTTAATGATTGCTATAACCGACTTGTCAAAAAAATGAAACCACCATCCCACTGATTTGTTCCAATGATGCATTTCAATGATAGCTATAACTAGGGCCTAAGAAAGCTTATTGTATTGTATCAAAGTCTTATTAATTTTTTTGTATATGGAAAGACAAAGTCTGTTTTGACAGCCAAGCTGCTAACGCAA
The DNA here is from genome assembly GCA_949372485.1 of Cheilosia soror. NCBI lineage: Eukaryota > Metazoa > Arthropoda > Insecta > Diptera > Syrphidae > Cheilosia > Cheilosia soror. The sequence goes on along the minus strand of OX443561.1, from coordinate 77,772,309 downwards.
TCAAGGAATCTAATAAAATTAAGCAGTTGCAACAGGGTGTCAACGATTAAACTTGTCGGTCTGTTACATGTCGAATATGCAGCAATAATAATATATCAAATTAAATTTTATTTTATTATTTGTACACCAAGAATAACCATCGAAATGGGAGTCATGTACCTACAGTCTACACCTGGTCAAAGGTTATCAAATACCATCTTTGTATATACATATAAAGAAAGATCCGGCTAATCGCTAATCTAAAGTTTCGTAACTTTTTGCTGATGGGGTCATTTCAGATATCCTCATCGTGAATCGATGACAATCAATATAACCGTGTCACATTTTCAATACTTGATTAATAAATTCTACACGAATAATGTCGTAATGTTGTAAAAAAAAGGTTCTTAGTGAGCACCTACGTCCAAATGACGTAAATCGTGAATCGTGATAAGGTCATGTACGAAATATCATCTTTATATGTTTGTAGTTACCACAAACAATCAGAGTTCTGAGAAGTGATGGACAATTTATTTCTTACTCATGAACAACTACAATCTGTAATATGCATTAAAAATGCTGTAGTCCGCAGCTTCCGGCAGACGTAAGTAGGTATACATATACATTCTTCTCGATAACATTTGAAATCCTCAACCATAATCACTACTTACTCTTTTATCTTCAAAGTTTTAATTTATTTAGATACATATTTGCAATATACGAAATATTTTAAAATTAAAATGCAATTTTCTTAGTACTGACACAGGCTTGTGGAAATATCGAATGCAAGCATACACAAACTTTAAAGTAGGTACAACAAGTATATTGAATATTTAATGTCATGGATATGGATTTATTGTCCAATTTTTACGAAATATAAGGAAGTTAAGTGCAACTATTACTTCTAGTTTTGCTACAAGCTTCCAAAACCTTTGCTTTATCATATATAAATGCATCTACAGACTTGACTTGTGTTTATTGAATTTTAATAAGAGTAGGTATATCAAATGTATTTACAATAACTACTCTCTACTTCTTAAATTCGTTTTATTATCAACATCCGCTTAACTGTAGTGTGACTCAATAAATATTTATAGCCGTGAGTAAATTTATAAACCTACCTTATTTTTACATTTGTTCATTATTTTTCAGTTGTCAAATATGTCAGTCTGGCTGACACTCCAAGGCTGAATTAAAAATACGTAGGTAGGTAGATACAGTGCGGGTCATTTGGACAGATGCATGAGAATTACGTTAAAAGATCGGGACTTGTGTATGTGTGTTGCCCTGTAAGTTCCGAACAATAAGGCTGTCAAGTATGAGCAAATATCTTCTTCTCCACACTCCATCCTCACAAACTGGACTAAATATCACTCGAAGAATCTTTTTCTCGAAGCATCCCAGAAGGTTTTCATCCGCTTTTGACAGGGTCCATGCTTCTGCACCATACAGGAGGACCGGGATGATTAAGGTCTTATATAATATCTCCCTGGTTCTATGAGAGAGGGCTTTACTTCGTAGATGCCTTCTTAGCCCGAAGAAACAGCAATTGGCAAGAGTGATTCTTCGTTTGATCTCTGCGCCGATGTCATTTTGCGAAGGGATAGTGGAGCCCAGGTAGACAAAGTCTTTAACTACTTCGAAGTTGTATCTGTCCATCTTCACGTTTTGTCCGAGTCGCCGATGTTGAGAGTCCTTTCTCGTTGACAGCATATATACTTCATTTTGTCCTCATTAATAGCCAGACACATCTTCGATGGATGACTTTCCTGGTCTAAAACCACACTAATATGGGCTGATCAAGGTGATGCGCTGATCTTAATCCTTTTTTAAAATCAAAGGTATCCATCATGAGACTATTTTCGACCTCAACAGAGCAGCGAGTGTTCTACATCGTCATTCTGCAAAAGCTGACAAGTTTGGAAGGAGTGTCAAAACTAGACAATTGGAAGGAACCTACAATTTTATGCCGATTCCGACGGTCTGAATTGAGAAGCTTTTTCAGGACAATACTATCGAATGTTTGTCAGACGTTCGCGAGAGGTAGCGCAGTGAAAAAAAACCAGTTAAGATGTAATTTGTGTTTTTCCGTGGATCGAACCTGGGACCCCACGCTACATACCGTGTACTAGCACCTTAAAACCTTTTTTGACGTATAGAAAGTCTCGGTAACACCACATATATATGTAGCACTGACGTCATTTTGACGTCAGCGAATGGTCCCAATGGGTACATGCCGTGTACAAGCTCTCTTTGTGCACTCTCTGTTGACGTCAGAGCCACACAATATGCGCTGTCATGTGACTTCTTCAACATCGTTCTTGAAAGAATAGTGCAAAATTCAAACGCTTACACCAGAGGCACTATCTTTCAAAAGTCCGTCCACCTACTTGCCTACGCCGATGACATCGACATAATCGGCAGAACGCAGCGTGATGTCACTGGCGCGTTTGTGAGCATTGAGATGGAAGCAGCGAAGATGGGTTTGGCGGTCAATGAGGGCAAGACAAAGTATATGCTGTCATCAAGAAAGGGCACCCAACACCGACGTCTTGGACAGAATGTCACTATAGACAGATATAACTTTGAGGTGGTTAAGGACTTTGTCTACCTAGGCTCCGCTATGAACTCAGGCAATGGTACCAGCGCTGAGATTAAACTAAGAATAACTCTTGCCAATCGATTTCTTTGGGTTAAGTGCTAAGAAAGCAACTGAGTAGCAAAGCCCTCACACGAACAACTAAAGTGACCCTTTATAAGACCTTAATCATCCCAGTATTACTTTATGGTACAGAGGCATGGACTCTATCAAAAGCGGATGAGGTTACTCTTGGTTGCTTCGAGAGGAAATATTTTTGAGTCATTTTCTGTCCCGTCTGCAAATAGACGGTGAATGGAGGAGGAGATACGACGAACTGTAAGAGCTGTATAGCGACATCGACCTAGCCAGAAGAGTGAAGGTCCAACGACTGCGGTGGCTGGGTCATGTAGAGTAAATGGACGTGGATGCTCCGGCCCGGAAGATCTTCGAATCCACACCCCAGGGACGGCGCAGTAGAGAAAGACCGCCACTCAGGTGGCGCACGCAAGTGGACACGCAACTTAGCATGCAAAACTGGATACTGCTGGCCAAAGATCGTGCTGGCTGGAGACGTTTGTTAGTTGAGGACCAGGTCAACCCCGGACTGTAGCGACACCTTAAGTAAGTAAAGACTACGTTAATCACACTACCTTGCTCGCTTTATTACACACCTTCACTAACGTTGATTTGGCTTTGTGTATAACCACAACCACGTTACATATAGGAGCTAATATTCAAATTTAAATTATGCACAATTAATTTGACATTTCGTATAAAATGTATTCAAATTCGTATCGTATAACTATTCAGAATTAGGTCTCCTGAAGGATTTAGCTCTGACTGTTCAAGAGCTAGGTAATTAGTGTGGAAATTACAAATAATGTTTTTGTCGCATTATTATTTGAAATACATTAAGGATAAATAATCTATATATTGTATCCTATTTATAATCCGCGATAGGTATACTACTTTTTTTTTGTGCGGGCTAAATATTATGAACCCTATAATGGAGAAATTTTACATATCTATTAATTTAATTAAACTATCTATTATGATCTAAAGAATATTTAAGGTTGAGGTTAAAAGGGATTATTATATTCGTGTGCATTAACATCGTTCTTGAAGCAATTGTACGTTCAACTACTTGCATATGCAGATGATATTGACATTATCGGCAAAATTTTAAGAAGGCATCTAAGAAGTAAAGCCCTCTCTCATAGAACCAAGGAGATATTATATAAGACCTTAATCATCCCGGTCCTCCTGTATGGTGCAGAAGCATGGACACTGTCAAAAGCGGATGAAAACCTTCTGGGATGCTTTGAGAGAAAGATTCTTCGAGTGATATTCGGTCCAGTTTGTGACGATGGAGTGTAGAGAAGAAGATTCAATGACGAACTATACGGACTATACAGCGACGCTGACCTGATCAAAAAGCTAAAAATACAACGCCTGAGATGGCTGGGATACGTGGAGCGTATGTACAACAACGCACCAGCCCGATGAGTATTCGAATCCACCCCTGAGGCACAACGCAGCAGAGGAAGACCCCACCTTAGGTGGCGCGCACAATTGGAGAACGATCTTAACCAACTTGGTGTGCGTAACTAGAGGCAGGTATCTAGGGACCGAGCTGGCTGGAGAGGCTTTTTTTCTCAACTTGAATGCCTTGAATGCCTTGATCTAAACAAGCTCTGTCTGGCCCTAGTAGTTATTTCATTGAAGATGTATATCGGAACTTCTTGCGAGCCTTTTTGAGCAAGCTAAATATAGAACTCGTTACCCGGTGATTCCACCGTGACTTGAAACCTTGAAACATCAGGACTAAGTGAATTAGTTGTGACATTATCTTATAGCGATTATATAAAAAGGTTAAAGTCTTGCCCCCTCCAACGCATTCCTACCAATATAGCGCCATAGGGCATAGCTAGGTATTAAGAAGGCATAGATTTCTGCTTATCAATTTTCAAGTAAGCTTTTGTAGGTGGTACAAATTCAATCCAAATTGTATCTTAAGAATAATTGGTAAATCTTGTGGAAATTATTCATTATGTTATGTGAGGACTCATCCCCACTGATGACTTAAGGATTATAAACATCAAACAAACGTTTTAAAATCGACATTACCTACATATAAAATTTACAAACGATATGATAAAATATAAACATTAAAGAACCACCTATTAAGTCTTAATTCAACATCTCTCAAGGGAGAAATATTTCTTATGTATATTCAACATCGCGTATTCAAATCCTTTTTGCTGATGAATCCGTAATGACGGCATCACTTCTCCCCATTTCAGAGGCTTAACATTTTAAATTAATGACATCCAAGCCGTTTTTTCGCGGTTAAACGCCTATACTATCATCCCAGTGGATATTTTGTTTTATATCCCTTGGCGCGAGAACTAGTTCGGCATTCGAAGGATTCAAGGCATTCTCCCTGTATACATATAGATCATTCTATGTTCCTCGTATATTTACATTCAGTATGAAGGGCACTTTTTAAAAATGGGAACTCCTGCTGGTAAGTGCGGTATATGCAAATTGTTTGCTTACTCGAAGGTACAGTATATTTTTGCCTTTTTTTATATGTGTGCCTATAGTCTACGGACATTTACAACGTGAAATATTGTATTGGAAAGAAATGTAAAGGAAATTTAAGACGGGGTAAAAGCACAGGGAATAGCCGGTCTATAAAGCGTCTGCTTTTTACTACCTTGCAAGTTAATAGACACAATTTTAAGAAAAGAAAAGGATTAGGACTAAAGGCCTCAAATGAAGGTTATCTGGTATCGATACCACTGATAATTTTTGTGTTCAGTTAAGAGCTATGTCCATTCTCATATTGCGTATAAGTGTTGTACCTATACTCTCTGTCATTATTGAGCCGACTTCCCAAATAATTATTCTTATAGACTGATTGCTCTTTACCTACGGAAGACATAATTGCCATTATGGCAAGTTTCATTTTCTCCTTTTTTTATGGCAACCCTTTGGTATCCGTTTTAATGGGGCGACATCAATCAGAAGCCCGCGCATGCAAAGATTTACTCTGCTGACAAAGACGTTGCATTTCAAAGCACATCTCATTGTTTTTCTTAATTATTTGTCTAGACAAAAGTAGGTATTTTACTTACCCAAAAAAGGTATGTATCTACTTTCATACACCTACAAACACATTTCAACCCCCTAAAAATATAGGTACTGTCGAGCTACTTTACAAAGTGCACACAATTTCCAACCAGCGTTGCGATGAAAAATGTTTTCAATACTTGCAAAGATTTTTCCGAGCGCGTCTAGGGGGAACACATTTTCATGGAGTTTTACTTAAAAACAACCCTGGAAGCATCTGTTTTCCTGGTATAGCGTACAACTCCTTCAAGCAAATGTTTATAAACAGGTAAATATTTTGGGGGTTGGTGTTAAATCAACACCAGCATCAGCACACTGCGGAGAATTTAGACTGGTAAATGTGGTGGTAATCAGTGCTTTCGCTGTGGGAGCTAGTAGAATGCATAATCATCACGCATCATCTTTACTATGACATTGCAGGGAGCCACAGCACCCGCTATTTTGTGCTATGTACATATATAGGTATAGAAGTGCCTCGATTCTGTGACCCCGGAAACCTTATTAAATAATGATTGCACCGGTGGTTTTAATAGATAATGGCATAAGTGGAATTGTTTAGGATGACCCAATTAGCTAGGTCCTTTCATTAAATAAGTTTTAATTACTTAAATAATGTATGTACCAAATAAAGCAGTACTTATATAAATTCTTATAGATATAACTTAGATACTACCAGTAGGTATGTAAAGGGTGGGGCGGTGGGCCATCAATTGATTTATTTGTAAATCATAGGTATTTAGACACTGACAGCTATTTCCGGCTCCAAATCTCGACAGAAAGTCAGTATCATACCTCGCTTTAGGCTTGAACAACATTGGGAAATATTGAAAACTTATTTCCAAAGTTGTGTAGCCCAAATCGTGTATCAGCCGTCTTGGAGCTGCGATTTGACCCCTTTGGACTTTTTTTGTTTGGAACCGTGAAGGACCGATGTTATGCCAACAATCTGGAAACGATTCAAGCACTTAAGGCCAATATCATCCAAGCAATCCGTAAGCTATAGCCCGAAACCATCAACAAGGTTTTGGAAAATTGGAGTGACAGAATGCGCTACAGCGAAGCCAACCGAGGCAGCCACTTTAACGACGTTGTGTTTCATAATATGGGAATGTTTCCTCTTACTAACAAGGCCGTAATAAATGGAAACAAATTTTGTTTGGTTCATTTGATCGCATTTTTAAAAAGAAACTTGTATTTGGCCCACCCTGCATCCATATATCCATATCCATATATCCATATCCATATATCCATATCCATATATCCATATCCATATATCCATATCCATATATCCATATCCATATCCATATACTACTTATAAAATGCAACGTCCGTCTGTTCGTTTCTTCATAACTCGAGAACCATTCGTCCGATTTTCATGATTCGTTTTCTGATTTATAGATGTGTGGCCAACTTAATCCGTAGGGTGGGTGAGAATTGCGCAGGAGTAAAGGGGTCGCGGGGAATAAGAGGGGTCTCACGAACTGTTAGCCGTATGAACTTAAAAGTTTGTATATTGATAGATAAGTCAAAATTATTACATGCCTACTTCATCGTTTTTCAAAATTCGTCCTATAAGGGTTGAAAAACTTTTCAAACAAACTTTTCTATTTCGACCTAACTACGCTTAACTTGCCATTATACTGATAAATGGATTTATGTCAATTCAGGATATGCTTTTAATTGTTAGGCATTATTTTACCGAGTATTTTGAGCTAACATTCGTTTTTCTGCTCCATCCAGTGGGTGAGATATAATAAATTGAAATTAGATCATATTTGGCCAAGTGCGAAAAAAATCGCTTTATCGATTGCAGTTGTGCTTAGGAAGGGTAGTTTTGATTTGCGTTCTAAAAATAGAATGATTACTCGCACGACGGGCATTCAGAATGCATAATTGTAAATGCTCATAAAATGCGTAGTTGAATTTGATGTAGGGAATGGATATGCATAAAACAAAATACGTAGCTATAAGGAGTTTGTGATGCGTAAGTATGTAGCTATGCACAATTGTATGTACATATCTACATAATATGAGATCTGCAGCTATGGAAAGTATAACGATATGATCGCGTTATTAATCAAATCATACCTGTGACGAGTTTTCATTTATGTGAAATATTATGTCCATTGACTTAGGTCTTTGAAATTTTGCTTTGGAGTTAATTTCTAATCACAGTACCATACATACAATAAAATAATAGCACAATGCAAAAAATACAATTAACCTGTTTTCAATGTTTATCCCGTGAGGGTGTTAGTATAATGTAAGCCATATTTTATTAGTTTTTAAAACTATTGGTACGATGTATTTCATTTCTTATATTTTTTATAGATTTGATGCCCGGTTTGGTTTTAGTGTAGTGGTATAGGAGTGAAAATAAAGGGGGATGGAAAAGGGTATCTCTCGAACTACTAGGCCGGTTTTAAAAGTTCTTTTACCGTTGCTATGGTGACACCGTTCGGATCAGTACAGGTTACGTAAGGAATAAGTTGGGACGGGGGAGGGATAGGTAAAGCGGTGGTAGGGACTAACTCTGGAACTATTTGGCCGATTCTAAACTAAAACTTCTTACAACATTGTCCTGGCGACATTTTTCGGATCCAATATAAGTTATTATTATTATACTTAGGGATAAGATGGTGGAAGGGGAAACGGAGGTATAGGTGTTATCTTTGGAGCTACTAGGCTATTGCTGGAGTTTACCTCCGACAGCCATGTTTTTCACATGGACAGCTATATGTTGCATGGTCGCGTGTGAGCTGCGGTGGTAATTTGTTTATACTTGCTCCTATACTAAAAAAAAATAACGTATATAGTTTACACAAAAACATTGCGTTTAAATATTTTGTAAACTAAATAAGAGGACAATATATAAACACACGTACAATGATAAGTCATATAAATTTAGTTTTATTTAAAAGAAATGAAACCGGCGGGCGGAGCCGCGGGCATTGCTAGTTATTTATATATGAGTACATAAGTATACGAGTACATTAATCTGTTGTGACTGAAACTGCTTATAGGCTATTTAGAAAATCGCTCTGAAATTTGAGACATTTAACTTTTGTACAAGATCTTCTTATATGTATATGTATAGCTCTCCAAAAAGCCGCTCAGAATGTCTAGGTGGCAATGTCACACGTGTGAAATGTAAATTTTAATGTCGTATAAGCACATTACTCGTTCAATTAACGTAATGTGAAGGCTATACGTAAAACTTATAAAGATTTTTCGTAGGTGGTTGACAGTAGGTAAACCATTCCCCTGTATTCATTTCGGAATTTGGCAGATGGGCCAATGCAAAACGGATGGGACAGACAAATTATGATGCCACTTACTGAGATAAACGGTTAACTATACTCTTCCATTCGGATCTCCAGCGGAGACTATCTTAGGGTGTTTAACATGCGAATTATAACCAACGGAAGACCCAAACAAAAAAACAAGCAAAACGACAGACGACTAGGGTATTATTTTAGAGGTTTGATTTTGAAACTGGCGACGCTGTTTCTACAGAATGTCAATTTGATAGTTCAAAGTTGATTTGTGGTTAGTAAGTTTTGCCATTTTACGATGAATAGATGAACGCCAGAACAGCGCGTGGAAATTGTACAAAGTTATTTTGAAAACCATGCCAAACTTGTCATGCGCTACGTCAACTTTACAGTCGACATAATCGTCCATCTGACAAAGTTATTCGGAACACGATGAATCGTTTACACACCACGTACACTCTAGTAGATAATACGCATCCCCAAAGACGACAAATAGTGCGAAGAGAACAAGTTATTGCCGTTGAGAAGAATCCGAATGAGCCGATTCGTCATCGTACACAGCAATTGGAGCTATGCCCATCGACTTTTTGGAATATTTTACGGGAAGATCTTGTCTTAAAAGCTTATAAGATCCAGCTTGTGCAAGAGCTGAAACCGCGTGACCATTGTGACAGAACTTTGCTTTCAACAAGATGGCGCAACATGCCACATTCGCGCGGCACCATCAATTTATTGCGGAAAACATTTGCTTAGCTCATAATTTCGCGTAATGGACCTCCACGATCCTGTGATCTCACACCTTTAGATTACTTTTTTTGGGGGTATGTGAAGTCAATAGTCTATGCCGATAAACCAGAAACGTTGGACGATTTGGAAATCAACATTCGCCGCGTTATTGCTGATATACGGTCCCAGTTGCTCGATAAAGTTGTCGAAAATTGGACTTCACGATTGCGCTTCATTCGAACTAGCCGTGTCGCGCTTATACCCAAAATCATTTTTAAACAGGAATGGCATAATATTATCTGTTAAAAAAAGTTAATTTCATAGACATTAACATCAGATTCAAGTATTGTATTTCATATTAGAATTGTATACCTTTAAAAAAAACACCCTTTAAATTGAAAAAAACAGGAAGACTAAGTTGAAGAAATTGGTACAACTGACTATTCTAAGGTTCGGGGACGCCGGGACGGGACAAGTATCCAAAAATGTAAACTGTGTACAAATGTGTCAAAATCTGTGTCCAAATCTTAGCCGAGACATACATAAATTCGTTAACTTACTCCATACGTCTTCGTTGTTCTGATTACGAGACTGTATCCTCGTTTTCCTTTCAAGGATGATGGGCTTTAGCGATTTGCTCGAGAAGCTTTTGCGTGTCAAAGAATATTATGATATGGAAATTGATGACCTTAATATTAAATGGCTAAAGATATGTGGGTATCGTCTATATCATCGTCATGGGCTGATACATGTGTTAACAAATAACTAAAAAGTCGCCAATTAAGAAGCGACCGGCAATAGATATCGATTTAGCAACAGGCAATCTAACAACAACGCGAATCCGGAGCCGTAGTCTTAGGCATCTCAAAGACTTTGAGATGGTATGAAAATAAACCTCTTATGTATTACCACAAGAAGTCTGCACAACTTTCTTGTAACCATATTCATTCAAATTATATATAGCTAGTTGGTGTATGGTGGGCGCAGTAGCGCAGTGATTAGTGTGCTGGACTACTGTGCGAGGGATCCCAGGTTCGATCCCCGGAAAAACACAAATTACATCTTAAGGTTTTTTCTACTGCGCCACACCTCTCGCGAACGTCTGACAAACATCCGAGAGTATGACTGTCCTGAAAAAGCTTCTCAATTTAGCCGTTCGGAATCGACATAAAATTGTAGGTCCGTTCCATTCGTCCCAAGAATAGAAACTCACATAAACGTATGGTTGCGAGAAGCTAGGCCTTGGGTGTCTACCCGCCTGTTGCGCCACCTATTTACTTATTTTTTAGTTGGTGTATCGTCGAATTCCTGTGCTATAAACGCATAGGCACAATCATTTTAAGTCTCTATACTTATTCCCCAACTCATTTTCTTCTTTATATTAATGACCTGCTTCGGTCGACAAATAATAATATTTAATTTATAGCTTTGCTGATGACAGCACTCTTTTATATATCTATACCTCCTCGTCTGTGAGTGCAACTTCATCAGACATTCAAAGTAATAAAGTATCCAAGTTTCAGCAAGTTTCTTGTAAATTAAAAAACAAAGCAAATTTTAGCAAATAGTAATAGATAGACTTACGGCCGAAGGGCAATAGTTATAAGGATATATTTACGTTTAAAGTGCTTGTTAAGAGCCAGTAAGCTAGAATAAGATAAATGTTAGTTTTAATTTAGATTTAGTCATTTTTACCTAGTATGTAAATTATGAATGAATAAAAATGAATTTAAATGTCAAGAGGAGTCAAGTTACCTCGCATGGAGCTCGGGCCCAAAGCATTCACTTAACTTATGCAGAGACGAGCAGTTCGACTAACATCCAATCTACAACCACTTACGCACTACCATTGCTGGTATGCGAACTTAACGAAATTATTTGTTACCTACTCGCAATGCGTTTTATGGGTACCCTTCAATGGAGACAACTGACTGACATCACCTATAAGTATCTGTACACTTGACAACTGCTAGGACATCACTTTTCCCAACTACCTACAGAGGTTAAAACAAACAAGGCCTGTAGTAGAAAATTATTTCTTGTTTTCATATTCACTCGTCTCCAATTTTGTTCCTCGTTTTAACTTTTTAAATTGAACAAGAATGAGAATGGGACTGATTTTCAACGCTACATAAAATAGAGAACTAAGAAGCATACAACCGGATAATGCATTTTCTTCAGGCGTTGATAATACATTTTCATGGACATCAAAGATTGTAACTGATGCAAAAATAATCTGACCCTCGCCGTACATAAACTTGCTGGATGCATTGAAAAATAATTAACTTGCTCCACATTTGGCTGGCACATATTATTACCTACTGCTACTTATCTGTGAAATTTATTGGGTTAAATGATTTTCGATTAAGATATGGTCAGCAATGTGGGTTCTTGCTCTCGATCACATTAGATCTATATCTAAATGCAAACGCTCAACTCAAAAGAGACAAGAAATAAAGTAAAATTGAGATTACATCAATTTAATATAGAACCTACTATGTTTAAGTTAATTTAATCTAGTTTCCTTGTGCGTTTCTAATATTATATTCAAGTTTCTTATTTTAACAAGTTTAGTTGAGTTGGTGCTTACAATCTGGGTGGACAATGGCCAACCATCCTCTCAACTCTCCCAAGCTACCTCCAGTTACCGCTCTAAGATTGCGTGGTCCACCTATATAGGTAAGGTTAAATAATCACCCCTATTCCCGTTGGCGTTTGTCGTATACGACTCATGTTTCGTGTCGTTGTAAAACGATGTGCAGATTTTTGTTTTAACTTTTGTTAACAGTTTTGTTTTGTTTTCTATGTGTTCACCATTATTTCAATTCATTTGTTTAAAAAATGTTACAAAAATCGACTAAAAAATGAAGTGAAATACGAGTCGTTTATGACAAACGCCAACGGGAATAGGGGTGAATATGGTCCTACTGTATGTACTTCGCATATATAGTAGAATTATGGAATCTTCACGTTCAGAAAAGTAAACCAATTTCTCACTTTATATTCCCATACAAAACCAACCTCCTTCAATTTCTTTTGAAATGTTATTATAAAAATTTATAGCAGAGCCGTTAGCCGCTAAATCTATTTTAGCCACTTCTGTTTCTGTACTGGCAAGCACACCAGTGACAGCTCGCTGTGTTCTATACCAATTATGTCAATATCATCGGCTTATGCGAGTGGTTGGACTGTGACGCAGTTCATAAGATTGTGGGAAATTTCCCTTTTTGAGGGAATTTTTGTACTCGAAATGAGCTAAAAGGGAAAAAGGGAAACTTTCTTTTTTCTAGCACAAACAAAAGGTAATTTTTGTTCTTTGAAACTTTACTTTAATTATATATTTTATTGTTCAACTTCAGGAAGACCATTTATTTTATACACTTGACTGCTTTCATGAACAAGCGCTTGTATTGACACAAAAAGGTAGAAGACCTAAGGCCACAGATATGATAGAGCCATGTTTCCAGTTAAATGAAAACGAAAGCGGTTTTCGTTTCGTATGTTACAGAACCCCACCCCTGTTTTTTGCAATAACTAATGAAGACTGGCTATCCTATCCTCGCCTTTCATCGTAGCCGAAAAGAGGCTTTAGGCTATGAGGTTCTCCACTTTTTTTTGTAAAGTTTATGATACTGCTGCAGAGGATTTTTTCAAATCTTTCGGGTTCAGTTGGTTGGAGAAGATCTTCCTTCCAAATTCGCATATAATGTTGTTTCGTCTTCTTCCATACATAGCTAAACCTAGGATATTCTCCCGATACGAAATACATTTTGTATGTTCCCAGCTTTTTACGGCTAAATTTTTAGCCAATTTGGGGGTATATCAGAAAGGTTCCGGTCCCGTGAAAGGAACCTATTTTGGCCAATTCGAAGACTTCATGGACAGGAACCCACCAAATTTGGTTCTGTTCCCGAGGCTAAGGCCAGTTTCAAGACTAGCTGATAAAGTCTCGAATAGCCTATCAGGAACTTATCTGACAGATGAACTTCAGCTTTTGGTTTCAAAGGTCTCGGATAGTGATATCTGATTATGTAACATATTAAGTCTATAGGATAGCCTATCAGGCGTTTCAAGTGCGGCTGTTAAAGCCCTTAAGCAAATATTTGTTCAAAGTGGCTGGAAACTAGTAGACAATTATCTTCGACTATGCCGAATCTCAAATACCCGGTTCTATTATTGTAAAAAATATTTTAGTATTAAAAAATTATGTATTTGTATGGGAGGTATGGGTAGTGTTTATTCGACCAAGCTCATTTTTTGTTAAAAAATTTTAAATATTATTTAAACAATATGTGCAAAGTTTAAACTTGCTATATTTACTGTAGCTATTTAAATTAAATTTTTTTTTACGTCAAAAAGCTATATAAATCCGATATTTTTGTATGGGAGGTGGTAGTAGTTTTCATCCGATCTTACTCATCTTCGAACTCAGCCTCAGTTTAGTGGATAAAAGCTTGCGTACCAATTTCAAGTCCATAGCTCTTAAATTAAGGCCATAATCGTGCATACAGACGGACATCACTAGATCGACAAAGAAAGTGATGCTGATCAATAATATATAATAGTTTGTCATACCTACAATGCCTCCTAATGTACGTTACAAATGGAATGTCAAAGTGAATATACCCTCACCACAGTGTGGTACCGGGCAGTGTTGTCACTTGGGATTTCAAAAATGTGGTAGATTGGAAAAAAAGGGTGGTAGATTTAAGAAATGGGTGGTAGATTTGAAGTTTATATGCACCATTACAATTAGTCACAGAAAAATCATCAAATATGTATAGGTTATGTGCGATCCCAGCAATCACTGGTCGGATAAGTTCTCCTGGAACTCTCATTAGCTGGTATTAATATAATCATCTGTCATTCTTCTGGACTCTTTCCGAGTACGTGGAAAACAACTCCAGCGCGTCCCTAAAAAAGGCGGTTCTTCTTCTCCCACCAATTACCGGCCCATAGCACTTACGTCCGTTCTTTTCTAAAGTCATAGAAACGCTCACAAATCGTCAGCTTATGAAATATCTTGAATCACGGAAACTTCTCAATGACCGGCAGTATACGGTTTTCGTGGCAACAGATCCACTGATGATTTGATGACTTATCTCCCCGGAAAGCGGGAACAATCTCTCCACTACTCTAGTGAAATAAAGATTGTTGCGCTTGATATTTCAAAAGCATTTGACAGAGTTTGACACCAAGCTCGATGCGACTATTATTCAATGGATTAGAAACTACATTTCTGGCCGCTCAATTCAAGTTGTTTTGGATGGTTTCACATCTGAAACTCACCATATAAATACTGGTGTAGGTGTTCCCCAAGGCTCTGTTTTGTCTCCGGCTCTCTTTCTCATTTTCATAAATGATCTCTTGTCTGCAACTTCTAATCCAATTTTTTCCATCGCTGATGACAGCAGACTTACCTTCTCATATTCATTCCAGGACTCACGTACTTGCTCTTCGGCCATAAAAGTGGAGCGGCAACATTATATGTTAAGGTCATTAAGGTTTAGCCAATAGGGCGGAGTTTTAATGCTTCCAAAACGCAATGCTGTTTGCTATCCCTAAAGCAACCAAACCTTCAGCCATTATTATCAATGAATGGCCCTTATATTTTCGAAACCGAAAGACTTTCCATTTTCGGTATGTGTGTCCATGAAACATGTCGTTTGAACGACCATGTACACGAAGTCCTTAAGAACGCTGCGAAATGTCTAGGTTGCATCAAACGGTGCAAGAAATATTTTACCCCTTTTGATCTAGCTACAATATGTAAGGCGTTCATTCGCCCCAAACTTGAGTACGCTTGTCATTATCTGGTCAGGTGCGCCGAAAACCACATTGCACGATTGCACCTACTGGAAAGAATACAAAACCGCGCGTGAAAACTAATTGGAGACACGAACATATAGAGCGTCAATATCCAGGGCATCAAATATCAATCTATCGCTCGAAATTCTTAATGGAACTCACTAAGGAACAAAATCTTCTTAGCGAACGAAATGGAAATTGCCTGTTTTGCTGGGATATGAAACTGTAGACTGAAGATGTTAATGACGACACGAATGATAGAAATATCCATCAAAAGTGCGCCTCGCTTTCATTTTCTTATCGATATGAAAGCATAGAGAACTATAAAATATTTAACATTGGAATAACAAAACGTGGTAGAATTTGTGGGTGCAGTGGTAGCTGTGGTAGATTGAACAAATATTAAGAAATTGTGGTAGATCTACCACGTTGTGGTAGAAGTGACAACACTGGTATCGGCTATAAAAATATAGTTTCAGAGCATTTTTTCGTTCACGAGCGTAGATTGCAGCCACAAAATGGGTTTATTTGAATTTTTAGAAAACAAATTTCTACATCAGTTGCTATATGAAAAGTAGTTGCAACAATTTTACCATGAACAATAATAAAATAATATTCATAATACATAAACACTATGACAAACAAGTTGTATGTATATAAATAATTGACAGACAAGAATCTTAGAAACTAGTATCACAGGGATTTTATTGCCACGCTCCTTTATCTGTCGTATAGCGTTATGTGTCGGATAATATTATCCGAAACTTTTCCGGAACCTTTGAAGCTGGCCCTAAGCCTTTGAAGGGTGTTGAAATAGTCATAGTGTAATACTGATTTGGATCCAATGATAGGTGAGCTAAGGGCCTTTATACCTGCTTGACTGTCCTGCTTGCCCGTAACTAAGGTTTTTCCCATATTTATTGAGACTATTTTTTTTTGTCGTTAATTTATTGTTTTCCTTTCGTAAAATAAATACTTTTTCGAGCCAGGCGAGGGAAAAAAGGGATTTTTTAGCATGAGAATTCTTACAAAAAAACACTGGCAGCACTACTGACGTCTAAAGATGTTTGTTTTTATATACCCTCCACAGGAAGGTGTATTCACTTTGCCATCCCAACTAACATTTCAGCTTCGATAAGCTTCAATAGAGGATTACTTTTAGCTTCCAAAATAATCCTATAAAACTTCGGTAAGGTCCGAAAGGCGAACACTTATCGAAAGCATTTTATCTATAAAGCCTCTAAAACGATATCTATTAGGACTCTAATAGCTCAATAATCGAAGCTTTACCGAAACTACGAATTTGTAAAAAAAAACGATGTTTCATTTCCATTCATTTTATTTATTTTTTCATTTATTTGGTAATTATAGTAGTATTAACTAACTATGAATGAATGTGGTTGTTGTTATTCTGTATTGTTTTATTTATTCTTTCTCTTTGGGATTCTTTTAAGCCTGGAATGAAACATGAAAAGACGTAACAAATTTATAGAACGAAAGAAAAAAACCCGAACCACCGCGGGATTCGAATCCAGACTTCTAAGTATCAGAAGTATCTTACTCATCATATGCGCTACCTGTAATATGCATTTTATTATTATTTAGATGGCGCTACAGTCCGGGGTGGACCTGGGCCTCAACCAACACGCCTCTCCAGTTAGCACGATCTTTGGCTAACTGCCTCCAGTTGCGCACTCCAAGTTGGTTGAGGTCCCCTTCCACTTGTGTGCGCCACCTAAGGCGAGGTCTTCCTCTACTGCGTTGTCCCTCCGGGTTGGAATCGAAGACTCTTCGGGCCGGAGCGTTGGTGTTCATTCGCTCTACATGTCCTAGCCATCTTAGTCGACTGATACGTACTTTTCTGACAAGGTCGATGTCGCTGTACAGCTCGTAGAGTTCGCTGTTAAATCTCCTCCTCCAAAGCCCGTCAACGCAAACGGGACCGAAAATCACTCGAAGAATTTTGCGTTCGAAGCGACCAAGGAGATCTTCATCCGCTTTTGACAACGTCCATGATTCTGCGCCATAAAGCAGGACTGGGATGATGAGGGTCTTATATAGAGTCTCCTTAGTGTTTCTCGACAGGGCCTTACTAATCAATTGCCTTCTTAGGCCAAAGTAACAGCGGTTGGCAAGCGTAATTCTTCGCTTGATTTCTGATGTGATGTCATTTTCAGAATTAATAGCGGAGCCGAGATAGACAAAGTCCCGAACTACCTCAAAGTTATAGCTGTCTATCGTGACGTTCTGTCCGATTCGTCGATGTTGTGTGTCCCTTCTAGTTGACAGCATATATTTTGTTTTGCCCTCATTCACCACCAAACCCATTTTTGCCGCCTCTGTACTGATACTTGCAAACGCACCAGTGACAGCTCGCTGTGTCCTGCCAATGATGTCGATGTTGTCAGCGTATGCAAGTAGTTGCACAGACTTTTGGAAAATTGTGCCCCTGGTGTTGGCTTGCGAGTTTCGCACAATTTTCTCAAGAATGATGTTGAAAAGGTCACATGACAGCGCATCACCTTGTCTAAATCCTTTTTTGACATCAAAGGTCTCGGTGAGACTGTTTCCGACCTTTACGGAGCAGCGAGCGTTCTCCATCGTCATTCTGCACAATCTGACAAGTTTGGCAGGGATGCCAAAACTAGACATGGCTCTGTATAGCTCGTCTCTATAAATGCTGTCATATGCGGCTTTAAAATCGATAAATAGGTGATGAGTATCGATTTGGACTTCTTGGGTTTTCTCCAGGATCTGCCGTAGTGTGAATATTTGGTCGGTTGTGGACTTACCGGGCCTAAAACCGCACTGATAGGGTCCAATCAGTTCGTTGACAAATGGTTTCAGGCGTTCACACAGTACGGAAGACAGGATTTTGTAAGCGATGTTAAGGAGACTGATGCCTCTATAGTTGGCGCAGTTTAGAGGGTCTCCTTTCTTATGGATCGGGCAAACAATGCTGAGGCTCCATTCTTCAGGCATACTTTCCTCTGACCAAATTTTAGAAACGAGTTGGTGTATGCTCTCTACCAAGTCATCCCCCGCTGCCTTAAAAAGCTCGGCCGATAAACCGTCCGGTCCTGCAGCTTTGTTGGACTTCAGCTTGGATATTGCTATCCTTACCTCATTTTGGTCAGGTGGACGGAAGTCTTGGCTTTCATCGCCCAGGTTGAATGGTTCATTCTGCCTGACAGCGGAATTTGTGTCGTCTTCGCCGTTTAGCAGTCTGCAGAAATGGTTTTTCCATGTCCTCAGCACCGACTGTGACTCTACTACAAGGTTTCCTTGTTCGTCTCTACAGGTCTCTGTTCGGGCCTTGTTCCCGTGACACGTTCTTTTTACCTTTTGGTAAAACTTCCGAACATTGTTCCTGGAGTAACACCTCTCTATTTCCTCGATCGCGCGCTTCTCATGCTCTTTCTTTTTCCTCCGGAGAAGCCGGTGTTCTTCCCTCCGTTTTTGCTCGTAGAGCTCACGAGCTGCTCTCGTCCTTCTCTGCAGCGCCGCTTTGTAGGCCAGTTGCTTTGCTGCATGTGCTTGCCGGCACTCTTCGTCAAACCAGGGGTTTCGCGGTGGTGGTCGGGTGAAACCTAGCACATCAGTTGCGGCTTTTCTGATGGCTTCTTGGCATCGATGCCACTGGTCTTCAGCACTTGATGCTGGCTGCACAGGACTTCTCGAGAGGTTGAGGGAGACGCGATCGGCAAAAGTTCTGGCGGTTTGTTGCGTTTGTAGCCGTTCAACGTTGAATCTTCTCACAGTATTTCCTCGTTGTTGTGGTGCCTGGGATATCCGCATACGTACCTTGGCTACAACAAGGTAGTGATCCGAGTCTATGTTGGCCGCTCGGAAAGTTCGGACATCTAGAATACTGGAGGAGTGCCTTGCGTCGATCGCAACATGGTCAATTTGATTGACCGTTTGATGGTCTGGTGACCGCCATGTTCCTTTGTGAATGTTGAGGTGTGGAAACCGTGTGCTTGCTATAGTAACATTACGTCCCGCAGCAAAGTCAATTAGCCTAAGTCCGTTTCCAGACGTGGTGTCGTGTAGGCTGTGCTTTCCGATTGTGCTACCAAAGATGTCCTCCTTTCCTATTTTGGCGTTAAAATCACCTAAGACAATTTTAACGTCGTATTTAGGACATTGCTCATATGTTTTGTCGAGGAGCTCATAGAAACATTCTTTGGTAGCGTCGTCTTTATCTTCTGTGGGGGCGTGAGCGCATATCAGGCTGATGTTGGCGAGTTTAGCCTTGATGCGGATAGTTGCAAGGCGCTCACTTACGTGTCGAAAGCTCAAGACTTCTTGCCTAAGTCTGCCGCTTACAACGAATCCGCATCCAAATAGACGCTGCTTCTGCTCTCTGTAGCAATCACCGTAGTAGATGTCACAGGTTTTCATCCTTCTTTTGCCTGGCCCATCCCACCGCACCTCCTGAATGGCGGTGATATCTGCCTTGTAGCAGTCTAGGGCCTCCGCTAATTGTTCGGCTGCACGCGGTCTGTTCAGGGTTCGAACATTCCACGTGCAGATCCGAAAGTCATTGTCCTTTTTTCGTTTTGCAGGGTCGTCAACAGTGAATCCATCCGTATCCGAGGCTCTTGGTTGCTTCGTAACCATTATTTTTTTTCCGTGGTTGGGTAGTTAGCCCCACGCACAACCCCCAACCTGGAGGACCAGGCCCTAAGATAACCCTAGGACAGCGGGTCGGATACTCCGTTGTCAGTAACCCACTTCGGGGATATGAGTGCTGCCGTTGGCCCATAAAGGGTTCATCCGCCACCATCTCTATTTCAGCACCCTGACTAGTGCTGAAAATCCTTACAGACCTTTGCTCCAAATATGTCAGAGAAGCTCACGCAAGGTATCTGCCATCTCGACTGTTGACAACACCGTTGATTCAATCTTGTGTATTCATCCGCTGTATGTCCTCTTTCTGAGGGGCTCATGTAAGACCTCTGAGACTCGTTCAGTCAGTCATTCCGACAGAGAATTATAGTGTTGCTATTTTCTTCGTGTTCAACACTCGCGCTTATAAGTTTAGCAAGCCAAGCCCGGTTGAGCGAGACCAGTACCCGGTGGTTACCACGCGGAGGTAAAATAAGCACAATTGATGTGTATGAAAAAGTTACAACAGCTGGACACCGCCAAGTTGATGCCAATCAGCGCCTACCCGATTCATACACACCCAACCACCAATATGCATTTTACAGACTTAAAACTTAACCAGTTCAAACTTTTCTCTATTATCAAAACAAGCTTTGTTAAGAGTTCCATTCGCATTACATATTTACCTTCGGAAGCATTACATATTTATCTTCGGACCTTTAACCAAACTGAAGAAATGTTTGCCTACGATGTTTTATTCTTCCTCCCATCATATCTATAAAGCTTCGCTAGTAAAATAATGCAAGCCACAAAGAAGTCTTCCGTAAAGTTTCGATTAATGACTCTTGGAAGTTTTATACAAGTTTACTTATAGAAGCTTGTGTAATAATATTTAATCGAAGCTTTATAGAAACTGTAAGTTCCTCTTCTTTCGATAACTACAATAAACGAAGATATGAATTTAATTGCTCTTTAAAGCTTCATCTTATTTTTCTAAAAGGCCTTAATGAAGTTGTTATAGAAGTCAAGACTTCGGTAAAGAGTTTGCTTCTGCTAGAAGCTTTACAGAAGCTCTAAAGAAGCCTTGACCTGTCGGATCTGAAACATTTGTGCCTTATTAAGGAAGTTGAAATGTTAGTTGGGATTACATTATTGTAACGCCAAGAAGGAGTCACCGGAGGCCCGATAAAGTGTCATATATTCTGATTCTGAGTCAGGATCAAATTCTGAATAGATTTAGCCATGTCCGTCTGTCTGTCTGTCCTAGGCGAATGAAATTTTGTGAGTGGACTTCTGACCGTGTCGGTCGTCAGGTTGGTTTTGAAAATGGGCTATATCGGTCAACTAGTTCTGATATCCCCATACAAAACCAATACATATTAGACCCAAAACTTGTATCCATAGGGTATCAAAGCATCGGCCAGGCCGATGATAAAACTTTTTTTTATTTATTTTAACCAGCAAACGCAATTCTTCGAAAGTCATAAGAGCCAAGGTTTGGAAAATTTGTAACTTTGATATGCATTGTCCTGATAGACAAGAATATTATCTATGGTCCGAGTTTCCTAAAGTGTACTCCTGCTGCAAACGCACGAGACCATCGGAAGCGGCAAGGTTTAATGAAATCTTAAAAATCCTTATTATGTTTTAAGTTTTCGATGAAAACATACAAAACTTTATCCATATACCTACCTATAACAGCAATTACGTAAGTGAACGTTATGCCTTATGGGTAGCTATTGCCAATGTAGTTATGTGGATCTCACTATAGGTAATAGCCTATTACTAATAGATATATGTATAATCAACTGAAAGAAGAAAGGAACTGTCAATGTCAACAGAGCAGCAAATTAATTTTGTCAAAGTCAGACTTTAAAAATGTTTCAGTTGTCAAATTGTCAGCGCCATGTATATTTATTGTTAAAGTAACAGTCATATATAACTTCTAACGGTAGGTACCCGGATTCAATTGGAAGCTATAAATGGATTGATGATGTTGCTAAAAAAAAATCTTAAAAAAGTTACGTACCTACGAATTTAAAGAAATGTTTATGGGACGCTAAAAAGTAGAATATTACAAAATACATGTGCGACTTTATATTCAATCTGTTTTCATTCAATAAATATTATATCCACTAAACTAAAAATTCACTTGAAATCACCAATAAAATTATTCACATCGGAATGGCCAACTAATTTGTAGTCTACTAGCATGTTGTCAGTAGCTGTCACTTGACTATGTCTGTCTAGAAACCGAATTCACCCAACACAGATTGTAATGCCGCATTGTCGATGACCTTCTGCGACGCACATTGAATTTAATTATATTTGCGTTGAAAATTTCAATGTCAACTATTTACCCGTGAAGGAAGTGGCCCATACATTATGTTATTTCATCATGTATGAGTCTCCACACATACAACATGTTTTACGAGGTGGGTATACTCGTACTGAGTAATCGCATTCATCGCAAGTGCTTTTCAGTGGAAGGCTGCGATTGAAATCTACAAAAATCTCTGTAACCACCAAACTACTACTGCAGCAAATAAACCATTCGATTCGTATAAGACATATATGAGAAATCTCACATCAAATACCGTTTAAATGAGAAACAGTCCAAATAACCCAAAAGCGTTATTCACCCATTGAGTATTTAGGTACTTAACCTAGGTGTACGCAAATGTACTTATGACCAGAGTGACCACTTCTCCACTATACAAGAAGCGATCCAAGAGAAAAGTTTACTTTGATATTGACTTTGAGTGTGAGTCAGATGATTACAAAAAAAAAATAATAATAATAAAAAAAGAACTGTTGAAGAGATTTTTAGGGTTCGTTCACATTCGCTGACCTGTGAAATTGATGTTGCCCCGTTGAATGATGCAAATGACCTTCGGTGTTCGTAAGTCGTAACGCTTAGGTGACGACAAGACCATAATTAAAATTCTAAAACGAACAGCGATGCACGAAGGGTTATGCAACCGCTTAATTAAGTCCATCTCAATGGGATTAATTCCAAATACATTTGCGCTACAAAATTTATTGTATTTTTGGGTCATTCAGATTTAGAGCGACCGTGAAAAGTGAAAATATAGTTGCCCGTCATCACTCAAATGGCTGTATGCAGTTTTTTTTTTTACATCAGTGTATGTCTTCCAACTGAAAAAAAGTGCAACCTGCTAGGCTGAGCTACAGTTTCAGTCATAGTCAGTGCCACATGGTACACTTCCGTCAACATAACTGCAAGCAGTAATAATAACTGCTATACCTGCTGGTACTTTATGAAATTTGTTGACAGTTGGCCTTCATGAATGAAGTACATTACGTAAAAGTATAATTGAGTATGCTGACTCGTCAACTTATTAGGTGTGAAGGTTGGTAGACACAAAAGCCCCATACCCATGAAATGCCATATGGGTTTAGAAATTCAAGAACTCTCGATTTCGACTGGTTTTTGAGATTAAAAAAAAACGACAGAAGATATGTACTATACGGCTTAGAATATATCCGAAACAAAATTAATTATTATCATCCAATAAGTGCATTCAGCATCGAACCACAATTATACGGAACAGTTCTCAGGCTCAGCCTCAGCCTCAGCTGAATTGGACACAACGGCTTGCACCAGCTTTATTAATAAACAATGCGAAACGTGAGGGGACTGCGCTATAATTACAATTGCATTTTTAATTGCAGCAAATTCCATTTATTTTATTAATTCATCAGCAAGCGCAGCCCTTTAGAATTTTAAACAATGCTTTTTTCATGAATTTTTTTTTGTATACATCAGAGACTGTTTTTGTAAAAACCTAGGAAACGTGCAGTGCAGTGAAAAACCAAACCACAGGCATTTGATTTGAATACGCTCAGGACGACAAATGAATAAATATTTATGCATCCATATAATTTATTTTGGAAGCGGCAAAAGCAATGCTGACTAATGAGAAGTTGGCGGAGTGACAACTGAGAACATTCGCAGCGCAAGGAAAGTGATAGGAGATATTATGATGCTGTTGGCAACTGAACCATATGATGAGTATGAGATGCGTTGCGTATGCGATTGTCATTATCGAATTATGTGGCATAGCCTAGTAGCCTTCGTTCACAGAATGTCGGTGCACTAAATAAAATGAATGCCTTTATTCAAATTTGTTGCGAATTTTTAATGAATTGTGTTGGAAAACTTTATCCCGACTGCTTGGTGCCCAACGCCCGCTCAAACGCTAAGAGCTAGGAAGCTGATATTTTGAAACAAATTTCCTTTTATGGTCAAAGTGAGCACTTAGAAACGATTTGCGGAAAATGGAGTCAAAGTTTGCGGTATGCTGCCCCCCCTGCAACCCCCCTGCTTGGGGTCACTGTAGGATTTGGAGTGGTTGTGAGGTTTTTTGTGTGTAAAGTTCAGAGCTGCACCCTTTTTTTCAGAAAATATTGTTTCTGGAATTTTTCCCAAACATGTTCTCTCAGAGTTTTGGAAAAAAGACCTAAAATTTCGGAAAGATAGCCAGAAAAGTCTGGTTTTTCTTCATAAGAAAAAAAGCCAGACTTTGTATAGACAATTTTCAGGCATTTTTTTTCAAAAAAAATCTGTCGTAATTTCCGGGAGCCTATATTGCAGCTACAAAAAAATTAAGGCTCCTTAAACTCAAAATTTTGAAAATTTGTTGTTACATTTTTTTTAAAATTTTAACATAATAAATTTCTATTTTTTTATGAAATTTTTATGCTTGAGAAATTTTCTAAAAAAGCAACTTTTTTTTACATATCTGCGATCAACAGAAGTTGCAGTAAAATCAATTTTTTGTCTGACAAAATGGTCAAACAAAATTAATTGAGAATAAAAACTAACGTATAGGTAGGTACCTATGACATAAGCAATGGTTAACAGTTAATTGTCGAAAAGGAAAAAAAAAACTTAGCATTTATAAGGTGATTTTTTGATCGCCAGAAAATGTATTCAAAACTTGAATACGCGGAAATAATGGCTGAATTCCAAAACGTCAAAAAAATGCCCATTGTGAATGCACACTGCTTTTCTGATGCAAGGTTATGAATGCTTTTGCGCTGGTTTGCATTTGTTATGCTTCGTAATTTTTTACGTTTTGGAACGACTTTGATGCGAACTATCATAAAATGTCTCAAACGCCAATTAATTAATTTTTTTTTATCTCCTACAAAACGACTCTCTGCTGTGCACCTTTTTCTTCCTTCTTTTGTTTTGAAAATCGGGTTCAAATTGAATTCGGGTACCTACTCACCAATAATAATTTAATGGACTCATTCGTCCACTTTTTATTACTGCAAAACAAAGTAAAATTGACAAATTTACAAAATATATTATTTTACTTACGACTCCAGCGATGAATCCATTTTAATTGGCGGTTTAAAATTAAATGTCATTTGCATCATAATAATGCATGATGCTCTGTTTGCTTTTGTTTGCGCAGTTGATGCGTTCACAATGCGTTTTAAAAAAGTATGCACTGCATCATAGTAACCCGTTTGCGTTTTGGAACGCTTGATTAAGCAGTAATGCAGAAGTACAGAGTTTTGGAATTCAGCCAGTGTTTGTATACGGGTTCTGCCATGGAAACGCTTCCTTGGCAAGATAGGAGTATTAACGCCGATACCCAAATCGTAGAACACCATGTAGGTGGGTATTAGCTGATGCGTATCAGAGACTTTTTGATACCGGGTGCGAGCTCCTCGAAATAAAAAGAAACGACGTTCAGACGCAGCGTCTGCAGAAACTGAGGGTTGGATCTTGCGTGCTGTGGAAGTTAAGCTTTTAGTCAGGTCCGCAGACTAGCTGTGCAGATGGAACTTCCCACAGAACCGGGGTTCACAAAACTCTACAGAGTAATCCATTCCACCTTCTTCATTTAGCATCGGTACAGGATTTAGGTACTACCAGAAGCTCCGCAAGGAAGGGTGGAATTTTTCCAGTGTCAATTGCGCAAACAGGCAGAAGACAGACACTTCCTTAAGAACATTTAGACTGACGAATTTGCACCATTGGTTAGACCCCATTTTTCATTTAATATGTACAACATCCTTTCAAAGATAAGAATTTAATTGTTGTGAACATCTTCTTTAAAATTTATGCTTATTACAAAGGAGGTTTAGCGTAAATGTTTTAAAACACTTTAGAAGGCCCACACGTTCTGCCAGAAATAATTAATTCCCATTACTACCTGAAATTTCTTAGAGAACGATTGCCGGAGCTCCTTGAAGATGTTCTTCGTATTCAGAGAAGAGCGATGTTCTTTCAACAAGGTGGGGCACCTTGTCACAGTAGCAGCGGGGTAAATCGATTTCTTAACGAACCATACTTTTGATGAACGGTGGACTGGTCGATTTGGCTTTAATCCTTTGCCACCCAGATCTCCTGACCTCAACACCCATGGATCTTTTATTCTGGGGTGCTATAAATGAAAAACCTTATTTTTGAGAATAATCGAATCTTTTTAGGCCATTTTTGTCTTACAAAAAACGGCTTTTACTACAACTATTTAAAAAAGTTCCAAAGCATAATTTGTAGGAAATTTTGCAGGAATAAAAATTTCATAAAAAAAATAAAAATTTATTAAGTAAAAATTTTGAGAAAAATCATTTTAAATGTAACAAGAAATTTTCAAAATTTTGAGTTTAAGGAGTCATAACTTTTTTATAGCTGCACAGATGTACCCAAAGTGCTTAAGACTTTTATGTGCTACTTAATTGTCTTTTCAAAATGTACAAAACAATTTTTGTACCGATAATAGTTTAAAATTTATAGCGTTTTAAGTGGTAACATCTCGAAATTAGAGGTCACCCACTTTGATGGGCTATAACGGGAAATGTGGTGAGAATGGATCCCCTGCCATACAATTTTTTATTCGACAGAACTTCAGGAATCTTCTCTTAAGGTATTATACTTCTTGACTGGGACACCCTGTATAGATTTAAGTAGGTCATTAATGGACTTGTCTGAAAGTTCTTCTAAATCCTCGAAGAAGTAACTACCAAGGATTTTATTTCTTACTAGTTGGACCCGTGCTCGCCTTGCCCGCTCGCACAAAATTATATTTGGTTTATTTAAAATTACACTTTGAGTGTTTCATTAAAATCTGTCCAGTAGTTTTCGCGCTTTTAGGAGAAAAAGAAAATTCCTCCCTCTCCTAGATCTTGCTACTTATATGTAATACTGCATTTGCTTTGCTTTGTTTCCCTCTTTCTATGTAATTCAAGCAACTACTTACCCCAAACATAGACTATTACCATACCACATATCAGAATGAAATTGTGAAATGAAACCTGTTTTGTATTATACGTCTCTTCTCTTATGAAGATAAAGATTATTAATTTACCCCATGCCATACTGCAGCACCCACCCCATCAACTTCCATTTGTAGCAAAAAATATGTGTATGTATTTATTTTTCACTAAAAACTGTTCCTAAGGACGTGGCTATAAACGACATAGCCTATAGCATTCTCACAGTCTTAAGGAACATTTTAAAAAAAGTTTCATTGAAATATGTCCAGTAGTTTTCGAGTTTTTAGCTGACAACGAAAATTGCTACAGTTTTATTATATGTAGAGATATGGCAGAGCGCTGGGCAGTGACAAAGAAAGTGTGGGGTGTCCTCATATGCACCTCTTCATCACCTCCTGTACTGATTCCCATTTTCTTGATATGGTATTTCAGCGTATTGTGTCCTTCGAACTCCGGTAACTTCAAAGATTACGAAAATCGGATAAATGATTCTTGAATTATATGGAGGAACAGAGAAACGAACAAATGTTGCATTTTATGTAATACTAGCAATGCCCGCGGCTCCGCCCGCCGGTTTCATTTCTTTTAAATAAAACTAAATTTATTTGAAGTTTGTTTATATTTTTTCCTCTTTTTGAGCTTACAAAATATGTTAACGCAATGTTTTTTTATAAACTAAACACGTTATTTTTTTTAGTGGAAGCAAATATAAACAAATCACCACTGCAGCTCACACACGACCATGTAACATATAGCTGTCCATGTGAAAAACATGGCTGTCGGAGGTAAACTACGGCAATGGCCGAGTAGTTCCAAAGATAACCCTATACCTCCGTTTCCTCTTCCTCCATCTTCTCCCTAAGCAACTTAACTTATACTGGATCGGAAAGTATAGCCAGTACAACGTTGTACGAATTTTTAAAATCGGCCAAATAGTTCCAGAGTTAGTCCCTACCACCGCTTTCCTTTACCTATCCCTTCCCCGTCCCAATTTATTCTTTACGTAACGTGGTACTGATCCGAACGGTGTCACAATGACAACGCAATGAAATAATGAGATACCCTTTACCACCACCTTTATTATTACTCCTCTACCACTAAACTAAAACCTAAATGGGCATCACATCTATAAATGAGAGAAATGAAATACATCGTACCAATAGTTAAAAAAACTAATAAAATATGGCTTACATACACAACACACTTACGGAATAAACATTGAAAACAGGAATACTACGCGATCATATCGTTACACTTTCCATAGCTGCAGATCTCAAATATAGATGTAGCTATGTACTATTGTGCATATCTACATACTTACGCATCGCAAACTTCTTATATCTACGTAATTTGTTATGCATATCCATTCCCTACACCAAATTCAACTACGCATTTAATGAGCATTTACATTTATGCATTCTGAATGCCCGTCGTGCGAGTAATCATTCTATTTTTAGAACGCAAATCAAAACTACCCTTCCTAAGCACAACTGCAATCGATAAAGCGATTTTTTCGCACTTGGCCAAATAAGATCTAAGATCTCTGGATGGAGCAAAAAAACGAATATTAGCCAAAAATACTCGGTAAAATATTGCCTAACAATTAAAAGCATATCCTGAATTGACATAAATCCATTTATCAGTATAATGGCAAGTTAAGCGTAGTTAGGTCGAAATAGAAAAGTTTGTTTGAAAAGTTTTTCAACCCTTATAGGACGAATTTTGAAAAACGATGAATGAGGCATGTAATAATTTTGACTTATCTATCAACATACAAACTTTCACGTTCATACGGCCAACGGTTCGTGACACCCCTCTTATTCCCCGCGACCCCTTTACTCTTGAGCAATTCTCACCCACCCTACGGACTAAGTTGGCCACACATCTATAAATCAGAAAAAGAATCATGAAAATCGGACGAATGGTTCTCGAGTTATGGAGAAACGAACAGACGGACGTTGCATTTTATAAGTAGTATGGATATGGATATGGATTATGGTATGGACTATGTTGCGCGCCTCCGCCAACTCTGTAAATCGTGTCAGCATTGGAATTCTAAAGAAATTTTTAAAATCGGACTAGGTACCTATTCTACTAGAGTTAAAGCTAAACCTGACCGTAAGTAACATAATATACCTACGAATCCAGAGGGTTTCACCATTAAAGCGCTGATTAAATGACCGAGTAGATCGAGAGATAGCCCCATATCTCCCTTTACCCTTTCTGTCTTTACATTATGTAACCTATACTGATCTAGAGGATGTCGCCATTACAATACTGAAAGAATTTCTAAAATCGGCCCAGTAGTTCCAGTCATACCTCCTACCTTCCACCCCCCTTTGACCCTACTAAACCCTAAATGGGCAACAAGTCTATAAATCAGAAAATAAAATCATGAAAATTGGATAAGTGGTTCTCGAGTTATGGATGGACCAACAGACAGATGTTGCATTTTATGCAGTAGTATGGATGTATAGATAGTTACTTGCGCAAGAGTTTTGAACAAGATTAGTAGTGAATGTGTTTGTCTTCATGAAGTTAACCATAATTATGTCTAACCAATTTATGCGTACACTGCTAGATGCAAGAAAATACATACATACAATTACATGGTCCATAACTTGGATGCTAAGGTATAGAGCTAAGAACAAGAACAAGTCTTCGTATTATAAAACCTGTCCCGCTCTATAATTAATTTAGACATACACTATAGCTATATCAGGCAGTGTGCAGAATACAAGTTCTATTTCCGCTGTTTAATTAAGCAATAGAGGGCATTGCATCCTACGGACGATATTCTGGTATGAGTATGCAAACGCATGTATCTTAACAGAACAGCTTGTAATTCGCAATGATCGATTAAAAATGCAACCAATGGAATACCAGTTCTATGAGAATTATTTTTAATAGATCGATCTGTTTTGGTTTTTGCATTTTTTGCTAACAGAAACTGAAACAGAAACTTATTTTTCAAAGCTTATAATTTGTTTAAACGAAGTGTATGCCTGATCCCTCTGTTGAACTACCTTGACACGAGCCCCCTCTCTGTTCATTTTAATTTATTCCTAATAATATTTCAATGAACTCTTAATCTGAATACATACATCTGTTATCTGTATCCTCGAATTTCCATATTCTAGAAACTATACTCATAGGGGATTTAGCACACATGTGCAGGACTATATATCTCTGCTCAGGAAAACACTTTTTTCTTCCACTTGTTGAAGCTTGGGTAGGTACCTATCTGATGAAACGCAGACAAAATTCACTGCAACTCGTAGCCATTGTGATGTAACTGTACATACACATTTACATAACCCTTTATTGTAATTATCCATATTGATGTATGTTATAGGTACGTTTCAATCCTTCTTTGGGTGAACTTTTTCCGAATAGTGCTTTCATTTATTAAGGGCATCTCTTTGTACAAAGAAAATCAATTTACAGAATGCAATTTGCTGATTAGTTTTTCACCGCGGTAAGAGGCAAATGTTGTGCCAGATAAAAACCATTGGCGGAAGCGTCTTTTGTCACCGCCAAAATGCTTTTCAATTTCCTTATTGCTGGTGATTCGTAATTTTTCGTTCGTTGCCATGCCATATAGCTGCCGGCACACATTGCCACTTTCACTATACAATCATAAGTGTCCCCTTTGACGAAGAGTAAGCTTTCTTCATTCGACCTCTATCGATTTTGTATGTTAACGTTCACTTAACCTTTCAAATGACCGCACAAGATTAAGTTGAGACTTTGAAGACATCATTAGGTTCGGTATACCTACACATTGCTAAAATGATAATGGCTATTGATGACGAAATCGAAGTAGATATTATGTACCTCTGTTTGGCTAGTTCCTTATACTTTATACATAATATTAGGAAATACGTAACGTCATTGTGTTGTTTCTTTAAGCTGGATTTACATTGAAATCCGTGTCGACAAATGCATCAAAGCAAACTGTTCAGAAATATTGAAGAAAGAAAGGCAAACAAAGTTATTTGGGAGACTTCCTCCTCAAGTCTTGTAGTCAAAATGTATGTCGGCAAATTTTGATTTATGACGATCAGTAAATTTTTGTTTGAATGTTTTATCTCTGCCAGCTTGGTAAATTAAGTACAGACGTTTGTTAATGGAGCTATAAAAAGCAAATTTGTAGCATCTAGATATTTATGAATGGAGGATCTTAGGTAAGTAAATTTTTAGTTATTTAGTTAACCCGATGAACTTCGTACCACCCATAATTGATAATGTTTCTAATTCTTCATAAGCGATCGTGAATCCCAATCAATCTTCCAGCTCCAGTTCATTGCGATCGGCAATATTGCCCGCACTATATGTACACTTCAAGTTTCATTTGCTGATTAAGTGAAACTCGTACGTAACTCAAATGAATTTAATCCGTGGTAACCACTTTTATGGCCTATTTCTTCAAAGAGTACCTATACTACCGCTAGTACCGATATTAGACCAAAAGTTAAAACTCAAAAAGGTTACAAGTCATTTCTTCATGAAATACTAAGCTGAATTTGGTACCGAGTACCTATTAGTTAGTACTCGGTATACCGGATAGGAACCAATGGGATTCACAAAATGTCCTACACAATTCACTGTCAATATTCACAGACGAAACGGTTCTAAGACACTAGAGGGAGTGGGCGCCGGAGTCTTTTCAGGGGAATTCAAACTGGGCCTCTCCTTCTGTCTTCCGAAACACAGTGTTTTTCAGGCCGAGATTACAGCTATTCGTCAACCTACAGCGTGGCTGTCGATTAATTCGGTATCACAAAGGGATATCGTCATATACATTGATAGCCAGGCTACAATTAAATCCCTAATATCCAGCGAAATAAGATCCAAGGCGGTGGAAGATTGCCGCGTATCTCTAAACGAGATAGCTGGACAGTACAACCTCACCATCTGCTGGGTTCCTGGCTCTGGACGCAAAGCGATCCAAGGAGCTTCTTCGACTTAATAGATCCACCATCCCGAAAGTCGTTAATGTGATCTCCGGGCACTGCATATTAGGCAGACACGCGCAAAGGCTCGGTCTGCCATACAATTATACTTCTGCAGAAGCTGTCCGTCCGTCACTCACTTTCTTTGCAGCTGCCCTGCCCTGGCCAATCTAAGAAAGGCCTACTTAGGAAACTATTTTCTTAATGATCTCAGTGATCTAGGTAACACCGGCGCCGCTAACATTCGTAGGTTCATAACAGGCAGCAAATGGTTTACATGAGTAGACAGTAAAGAAACAGCTCCCCAAATCCCATAGTGGTATGCACAATGGGCTGAATAACGGCCTAAGTGTTTCTCTCATAGAGAGCCACTTTAACTAAACTAAACTAAGGTGGTAAACAGGGTCCCATCCACCTGTCGCCCGGTGAGATACCACCACATCATGCTAGGCTCCGTGAAGTAGTCTTGACTACGTTTCGGAGTTTGGCAGATGGGCCGGTGCAAAACGGATGGGACACAAAAGCCATGATGCAACTTCCTGAGATAAAGAATTCCGGAGGTAAACTAGTCTCCCATTCGGATGTCCTGGGGGGACTATCTCAGGGGGTTCAACATGCAAATATTCATCAACAGGACTTGCAAGACGACAGACAACAACGAACACAAAGACAAAATAGACAAAACAAGGTCACTAACAGCAGAAAGCTAGCAACAGATTTCTGCAACATTCGAGGTCTAGGATTGAACAATGTCAACGTCAGCTGCGTGCACCAGCATCTACAAGAAAAAGAGCCATACGTCCTAGTCTTAACCGAGACTCAAATAAACTCAAACACTGACTACACATATCTTCGCTGTCCAGGATACGAACTACTTCCTCGTTTTCGATATAAGGGGGGACTATACACACAGATCTGGCGTGTGAAAGAAAAGAAGAGATGGAACCTGCGGATCTCGACTTAATATGGTTGTACTAATAAGTTGTACTAAATTTTTTTGCTGCCTGTACGCTCGCCAAACGATAACGAACCATCTAAATTATTTCGTCATTTATCCGAAAAGGTAGACTGGATACAAATTCTTCATCCAACGGCTGAAGTTATTATACTTGGTGACTTCAATGCCCATAACATGGACTGGCTACGATATTCTAACAGAACGGACGATGCAGGGAAACAAGCTGAAGACTTCGCCATTAGCTGCAATCTCACTCAGCTCGTTGATGAACCAATGCGAATTCCTGACAATCCATCGAATTACGGGAACACTTTAGATCTGTTTCTCACAACCGAGCCAGATAATTATAAAATAAAAGTATCTGCTCCCTTAGGGAATTCGGATCATGCTCTAATATCTGCTATCCTCTCTTTACCGACGCCAATAGGAGCGAACCAGGATCGCCATCGTCTGATTTGGAATTATAGTAAATCTAACTGGGACGAGCTGCGTAATTTCTTCGGTTCGTTGCCATGGGCTGATATGTGCTTTAGAGATACCGATGTCAATATGTGCGCAAAAGCCGTAACCGAAATGATTTTACTTCAAATAAACCCTGGTTTAACAAAGAATGCAAGCGAATTACCGCAGCGAAAAACAAGGCTTTCCGTGAATGGCGGTCAAACCCATCGGAGCAAAAAAGATCAGAATTCATAATTCTTCGAAATATATGCAACCTAATTATTGAATTGGCGAAGACAACTTACAACGAAAGAGTCACTAACAAGGTAATTGGATGTCCTAACGGATCACGCGCATTCTGGTCCATGGCAAAGACAATCACTTCTAATTTTAGTTGCTTTTCCTTTCCACCTCTAGTAAAAGAAGATGACACGCTAGCAACAACTCCTAAAGAAAAGGCAGACCTTTTCGCTAGCATGTTTTCACTGAACTGCACCCTAGATTCTACACAACTAGAGCCACCAAATATCCCGAGGGTGCAAACATCGATGGCAGAAGTGAAATTTCGGCCTCGAATAATTCAACGCATCCTTAAGGAACTAGATTGCAATAAGGCAACGGGACCCGACGGAATTCCGGCTATAGTACTCAAGAGCTGTGCTCCAACTATCGTCCAATAGCGTTACTTTCAATGCTCTCAAAAGTAATGGAAAAGGCAATAAATGTCGAAATAATCAAATATCTAAAAAGGCACCGATTAATAAGTGACAGGCAATACGGATTTCGGAGCCATCGTTCCACTGGAGACCTGTTAAGCTACGTAACGCACTTATGGACGCAAGCAATTGAACAACACGGCGAATTCAGAGCCGTAGCCTTGGACATATCAAAGGCATTTGACCGAGTCTGGCATAGAGCCCTATTAGGCAAGTAGGCGTCTTATGGATTACCACAACAACTCTGCGGATGGATGCAAAATTTTCTTCTGGGAAGATCGATCCAAGTTGTGGTAGATGGTGGTATCATCTAATTCGTTTGCTATAAATGGAGGAGTGCCCCAAGGATCTATTCTTTTCCCAACTCTATTTCTTCTCCACATCAACGATTTGCTTGGATCGACAAATAATAATATCTACAGCTTTGCTGATGACAGCACTCTTATATCCTCTATCTCGAACAGTGGGCCTGTGAATGCGGCTACATCACACAGTCAGAGATGTGAACAAATTAGTTCTCTAAATGGTGATCTGGACAAAATCTTGAAGTGGGGAAAAGACAACTTGGTTGTATTTAATACAAACAATACACAGCTCACAACATTTTCCAGGAAAAATGCATCAACAGTTCCTCAGATCCAAATGGATGACCATCCAATCCATCCCAAGGACTCAATGCACCTTCTAGGAGTCACAGTAAATTCAGGAATCATATGGCAGGACCACATATCCTATATCGCAAGATCGGCGTCCGCTAAGTTGAGCTACCTATTTAGAGCAAAGAGGTACTTTAGCCCCAAGCAACTTCTCCTTCTCTACAAAGCACAGGTTAGACCAGGTTTGGATTATTGTTCCCATATATGGAGCTCTTCCCCAAAACATTCACTTAACCTACTTGACAGTATACAGAGACGAGCAATTCGACTTATTGGAGACCGTACACTCACATCGAATCTGCAACCGTTGGTGCACAGAAGACAAGCCGCTGACCTATGCTTGTTCTATAGGTACTTCCATGGTAGATGTTCCGAGGAACTCAAGGACATTATCCCTCGAAATGCAACTTTTGGGCGCCCCACAAGACAGGCTGCTAATGCTCATGACCATACAGTACACTTGACAACCGCGAAGACATCATCTTTCCAAAACTCCTTCTGTTTCAGGACAAGCAAACTTTGGAACTCGCTTCCTGGGGATATATTTCCAGAAGACTACAATTTGCAGCAATTTAAGTGCAGAACTAACATACATCTGCAAGCATCTCGGGGCGCAGATGAAGCGTTACAGGTTTGCCTTTCCCGGGAGAAGAATTTAAAAAAAAAAAATAAACTAAACTATTACTCGGTGTTAGCTGGACCCTCAAAATCGGCAGTCTAACGTCGTTAGTACCTGAATTAGGTCGATTGCATTACTTCAGCTTTATTTTTCTAAAAAAAAAAAAGTACATACTTCGGACGTTTTCGTTTCGTAACGCCAAGAAGGAGTCACCGAAGACCCCATAAAGTATTTATACAGTAGTGGAAATTCCCATAAAAAACACTATAGTATTTCATACATAATGTATTGCAAATACAACAGACCTGGGAACATTTTTATTTTTTTGAAGGCCAATCATTTGTAAGACCAAATTGAAGTAAACCGTTATGTCTTTCACTTTCTAAATCAGTCCATATTATTAAAATTCTTCTATTTCTTCAAAGACATCTTCGAAAAAAGTAATTTTTAGGTGGAAATTCCCAAAACAGTCAAAGTAAAGTGATTTTTTTTATCAAAATTGGCCAGATTTTTTTTTATCAAAGCTGGTACGAAATAAATTGTGGTATATTTTTTATTGTTTTAAATATAAATTTATCGTTCGAAATCAAAGAATGTACGCGCGTGATTTGAGGCCGGCGATATTGGAAGACATAAATATTAATCGGTTACTCTGGGTACTCGAACACACGCTATTTGGCGACTCCATACACTGCGAATAGTTCTGATTTTCGGCAAATTCGGCGTATGCACAGCACATATCATGGGCTAAAATGGGTACTAGAGCAGTTTTCTCGACGTATTAGTCGTTGGTACGGTTGATGAATTTAACTCTGGTACTAGTACCTACATGTGAAGAAATACACAAGTTCTAACTTTCCGTTGGTACCGAGTATCAGAGCTAGTACCTGGTCTAGCTATAGACCGGGTTAAGGAAGATTAGTACTCAAGTGAAGAAATCGGCCGTTAGTGAACAGGCTAAATTTTACAAAGTCAAAGGTAAAAATACCCCTATAGAAGTATATATTGTGACCATCAAAATACTTAGGTACTTTACTTATCGGGCTCCCGACCTGTGAAAAGTCTCTCCTGGGCGCGCTGCTTCCAGTTGTTTTGCCAAACTGAAGTAGCAACGGTTTCCTTGGGTAATTCTTCGCCGGATCTACACTAGGGTTTTATTCGTGGAGTTCATGTTTACTCCGAGGTAGGTGAACTCCTTAACTACCTCGAAATTGTTGACATCAATAGTGACGTTTTGTCCTAGGCGGTGGACAGATGCTTGTTTGTTTGTTGATAGCATGTACTTAGTCTTGTCCTCATTTACTTCAAGCCCAACGGATTTCGCCTGTTCTTCAATCGCCGTAAATTCTTCTATCACGGCACGCTGGGACGGACGGATCTGTTGAAGATAGTGCATTCCGTGTTGACACCTGCCCTGCTCACTATCTGCTCCAGTACGAGGTTGAAGAAGTCGCATGATAGAAGAAATCTGGTGCAAGTTTGAAATAGATCGCGGGAGCTGGTTCCAAATTGCAGTTGAATCAGTTTTGCCGGGATTCCGAATTCGGCCGTCGGCGTCGCCATATAGAGCTCCTGACGATGTATGCTATCATACGCATCTTTGAATTCGATGAATGGGTGGTGTGTTTCGACTTGATATTCGTTGGTCTTTTCCAGGATTTGTAAAATGGTGGTCTATAGTCGATCTGCCGGGCCGGAAGCCACACTGGTACGTGCCGCTTTGTGTGGTGCAGAACGGTTTAAGACGTTCACACAGTACGTTGGATACGATCTTATATGCGACATTAAGCAGGGATATGCCTCGATAGTTCTTGCAAGACATAGGATCGCATTTTCTGTACCTAGATGGAGCTGATAGTCCAGTCATCGGGCATGTTTTCTTCCACCCATACTTGGTTGATGATTCGGTGCATGCTCCAAAAATCCGAGCCTGTGGCCCTGTTATTCTTAAGCTTTTTTTTATAGGTAAGCCAACTTCTTCTACACAAGGTGGTTGAACTGGTTCTTCATTGACTGGACGTGGGGTATCTTCTTGCCCTATCACTCTCTCTACATGATGCCCACTGAGCAGTTGCTGGAAATACTGCTTAGACACATTTTTTTTTTGGTTTTCGTTTAGAGAATCGAGTGAAACGTCGAGAAAAAATAAAAAAAAACTGTAGTTTTTTAGGTGATTTCAATACTGTGTACCATCTAAGTGTAAAGCTATCAATATTCTGCCCCAGAGAAATCTATCTACTCCCCTTGGCTTAGGAGTTTAGATTTTTACTATTAGGGATGACTCACTACAACGACAATTATAGTGTTTTTTTTAGAATACACCTGTTAACGGTGAACTAACCGTGAGAGTCCTCAAAGGGATCTTTAAAAATATACCATGAAAGCAAAAACCAACAAAGACGACTTTCCTAAGCCCGATTAATACAGACGAAGCGAAGTACACAGAACACAAGGCCAATAATCACATACTTGAATGATTCCCCTACCCTATCAGTTGGTTCTTGAAGAGATACTGTTTTAAGTACGATGGCAAAAGGTATTCTGTAAATTAACTATTGCTGCAGAACAATGTACTTATGCCACCCTACCTGCCTTGTCTGACGGAGAGTATAGTGATTTTAATGCATTTTCGTTATTTATACTCATTTATCACCTGAAACGCAGGTATACGTGTACACTGAACAGTGTACGTACAGTGTACAGGGACACCACCCACTTCCTCCTGGTGTACAGGGAAAAGCAATTAAGGCAAACTTGAAAGAACTACTTATGGTTTGAATGAATTGCTGCTGTAGCTGAGTACTCACAGACCGTATAGTCGTTGGTATACGATTCCCTATCAGCGACCTTTTGCTGGTGCTGCAAAGTGCTATTTATTTTCAATGAGGTGGCCGAGCCGAAGCCGAGTATAAGGAAGCGCTGAAGCTGATGTCTATTAAAGGAGAGGTTGTTTTTATATTTGGGTTGTTCTTGGAAAATGCAACACCTAAATTGCTTACGTTCCGGGATTCCAGGGTGTTATTACGTATAGTTATTGTGTGTGCAACATAAACATAGCATTAGGGTCTCCCAGTGAAACACATATGGTTTACAAATTTAAGGCAGAGCGATGAGGATGAGCGCTTGTCACATGCCAACGGCAATGAGATTGTTGCACATATTAGTTACTTTTGTTGGGGTTTCTTTTTATTGTTGTAAATAGAAACATAAGCACTAAATTAAGTGAGCCTCTATAGTTAAAGACATGAAGAGGTGAGTTCCTCTGCAAACTGAATGCATACAACATATACGCAAGCATTATATGTGTGTTTTTGGTTTGAACGACGTATGATACCACTGCATTGCAGCAACAGTAATTTATAAGGCAGGTGGTATACGGTTTGTGGTTAGGAAATACTTTATGGTTGGTAGAAAACCTTCAAAGGTTCAGAGATCGCTTATTTACCTTTTCTAAGTTTTGTTTTCAGTTTCCAGTAAACTGACCTTGATTAAAAGAATACAAATTAACACCCACACTATACCTACCTACTTACGTTTTGTTTGTATTTTAATTTTTATATAATAGTTACGAGTACTGAGTCTTGGGGGGTATGTATGTAGGTATGTAACGTTTATGTTATTCTATTTTTAGCGTGCGCTAGATGAATGTATGGCAGATCAAATTAAGGCGTCGGAAAACGCCGAAATAAATAAATAATGAAGGTATTCGCTTGTACTACTTTTACCTTTGTGCGATACGGGTTTGCTTTCTGTAAGTAATTCGTTCGTCTTATCAATCAATCAATCAATCATATTATGACAAATCAATGGTACTTTAACAGATGAGATATTTATTTGGCTCCAGTTTCCACAGAAAGTTACCTATACGGTACCCACAGTAAGGTAGGTTAAATAGCACATTTTGAAATTGATATAATGTATGTAAGTATACCTACATGTCAAGATTGTCACGTGAAAATGCAACTGACACTTTTTTAACTTTCTCGTATACGTATAGTAAGAGAAAGATAGTAGGGTAAGGTCGGGAGGATTTGACAGTCAGGAGGAATTGACATCAGCACTTTTTTGAAATTGAATTGAACGGCCAGAAAGGTAGTTTCTAATCCATTGAATAAGAGATGCATCGATCCCATAAGCACTTCGACAAAAGAACTTGGTGCCAAACTATGTCAAATGATTTTAAAATATCGAGCGCAACAATCTTCGATTCACCGAAGTGATGGAGAGATTAAATCATCAGTGGATCTTTTGGTACTGCCGGTCATTGAGGAGTTTCCGTGATTCAAGATATTTCATAAGCTGACGGTTTATCAGCGTTTCCATGACCTCAGAAAGAATGGACGTAAGTGCTATGGGTCGGTAATTGGTGGGAGAAGAAGATTCGCCTTTGCTGTTTTCCACCTGCTCGGAAAGAGTCCAGAAGAATAGAATAGCCAGAGTCGAAGAACACCTCTTCAGAACGATGGGGGAGATACAGTCTGGACCAGCGGATTTATTTATGTTCAGATCATAAAGTAGTAGCGCAGTGATTAGTGTGCTGGACTATTGTGCGAGGGATCCCAGGTTCGATCCCCGGAAAAACGCAAATTACATCTTAAGGTTTTTTCTACTGCGCCACCTCTCGCGAACGTCTGACAGCCATCCGAGAGTATGACTGTCTTGAAAAAGCTTCTTAATTCAGCCGTTCGGACTCGGCATAAAATTGTAGGTCCTTTCCATTCGTCCCAAAAAAAAAAAACTCAAACAAAATGAATAGTTGCGACTTGCGAGAAGCTAGGTCTAAGGTTGTCTACCGCCTGTTGCGCCACCTATTTATTTATTAGATCATAAAGTACTCTTGCGACTGTACGAGTGCGAAAACGCACTCGAGTACAGATGCAGACAAAGCGCAATCTGGGAGCATCGAGCTGGCTGTGAAATGTGCAGCGAGTAGATTAGCAGATTAGACAGATGGAAGGAGTGTCATTGTAAATGAGCGTTGGGATCGCTGACGAGGCCGAATTCTTAGATAATATTTTTTACGAATGACCAAACGTTTTTCCATTGTAGAATTTTTTGCCTCAACTTTTGGTCATATGAGAATCTGACACGCTTCATGGGGGCATTGTAGTCATTTCTGGCTCGTTTAAACTTCTTTCGGTTTTCCTCAGATGGGTTGGCTTTGTAAGACTCATCTCCCTTAATCTAATAGCCTCTTTACAGCTCAAGTCGTACCATGCGTTTTCTTTTGATTTGATACTCTTTATCCTGTTGGGGATAAAAGATTTCAGGATTTCATTCAAGGATTCAAGGACTTCCATTTTCATCATTAATTTTTTCATTTTCAATGGTCCGCTTGTCCATTAAGTGGGTCGCGGGTGTAGGTTGCTCAAGTGGACCCTCCATAGCTCTCGATCCTCCGCCCTCGACTCTAAATCATCAAGAGCAATCCCCATACGGGTAGAGGAGAGATTATGAATTTGATCTAACCATCTGATCCTGGGTCTACCTAGGGGACGCCTGCCCGATGGTACGGATTCCATAGCACGTCGTGGAATTCTGGTCGGGGACATGCGTTTAACATGACCAAACCACCGAAGCATGGATCGCTCCGTCCGGAGAAGTAGCTGCTCGACATTGAGTTCCTCACGTATTCTAGTATTTCTAATGCGATCTCTACGGGTCACACCAGCAATACAGCGGAGAAATCTCATTTCGGCAGCTTGTATTCGCGATCTTATTCTTTCGGTCATAACCCAAACCTCATGACCATAGGTAAGAGTTGGAACAAACACCGAATTAAAGACTGACAACTTAGCTTTGACACCAAGTTCAGTCCTCCTGATAACAGAATGACCAAGCTGTCTCAAAATCGATCCAGCCTGACCAATCCTACAGGAAAACTCGGCATTGCTCCTTCCATCACTCGTGAATAAGACCCCGAGATACTTAAACTTCTCCATTGGATGTCAATTGAGTACAAGTCACCTCAACTAAAAAACATCTGTAGTCAATCCAATCCAGGCCAATAACAGTGAACTAGCTTTTTGAATGTGCATATCCAATTTTATTATGCAAAACATCTTGGAAGGGTA
Organism: Cheilosia soror; assembly: GCA_949372485.1. Classification (NCBI taxonomy): domain Eukaryota; kingdom Metazoa; phylum Arthropoda; class Insecta; order Diptera; family Syrphidae; genus Cheilosia; species Cheilosia soror. Next base: position 77,730,518 of record OX443561.1, on the reverse strand, counting down.
AACACTTTCCAACTTTTGAAAAAATAAATAGGAATATTTAGAATTTGTTCAAAAACAAAATATAAGTTACCTTATCTGCTTATCTTAAATGTGAAAAGGTTATCAAACTGACCTTAAATATCTACTAAATTATCTCATGTCGGTGAGAAATCGCATCGCAATTCCTGTGGGAATTTCTTTCTTGAAATCTATCAGAAGTAGAAATAAGATTTGATATGCGTCAGGAATAAGTTAGCGCATCGCATGCAAACAAAGTTCGCATTTTGCATTTTCTGATCCAATTTAGTGTGAAAACTTTGCCCTTCTATCATCTAATGCCCAAGTGGAAAGAATGAAGAGGAAAGCACTTTGCCTTTCTCTTTAGTTTCTTCCCTTCAACTCCAAGTGGATATTGTTAAGAAAACTGTGCAACTGATCTATATGTATCTACATAAACTCTATTTAAGTTTTATTTACACAATCGATAGTTATCATTACTCATCTAAGAAAGTGCACGTGCGGAGACTTTCAGCCGGATGCATGAGGAAGTATTCTTCAGCATATAAGATGCCAAGTGGCAAATCACTCAAATGGCTTTAAGTAATTATACGCTAGTACTTTTAAAACAAGTACATTATGACCAAGTTCAAAAGAAAACGATTATCATATAGGTATACCTACCTAAACTGCGTTTGTAATAGCTTTCATTACAAACAGTATCTCATACTCATACTGATGACTTGTTGAAAGTAAAAGGGACCTTATTGAAAGGTATTCCAAGTCTTGAATGGAATCTGTTATGCAATAGGTTGGTGCACTGTTGCACTAATTACAGTTTTATTATTTTGAAAGTTCGTGCAGTGGGTGTGTTTCTATCTGCCCATCTTTTTAAAATTGATTAAAAGAGAAAAGATCGTGATGAAGGGCTTTCAACGAAAACCGACTCATCTTTCAACTGCATTCAGTTCAGATGAAGCATTATGCAAAAGTAGCAATTTTTTTTTCATTAGATTTGTATGCACTTGCATATTTTTTTTGTATGGCAGGCAAACCAACACGACCTATGGTTTTTCTTGAAACACAGACGAGTCTTTTGAAGTCTTCGTTATTAACACTACATGACCCAAATTAACTTTAAGAGTGGGTATGTATCTATGTGTAGTTACAATAATGCAATTGGTGCAGGTTCATACTTTTTCTCTGTACAAGGGTTGGCTGACGATGCCAATAATTTAATTGCATGCTTTAAACTGGTCAATTTGCATCGTATAATTAAAACTGTACGGGACGCGTTAGTAAAAGGTTTCGCAGAGCCTGGTCTCTGGTTATAGTCGAAGTTTTTGAAAAGTTATTCCGTTGCAGCTTGCTCGTTAAATACATACTTAGGATATGCTAGGAAACAATTTTGCGATTGTAATTATCTTAAAAGGCTTTCGAATCGAATTAAAATAGAACTAACTCTGTAAGGGAGTTCCTTGCAGGATTTAGATACCATATATAGGTTAGGTTAGGTTAGAGGGGCAGTTTGCTGTATAAGCAATTTTCACCCAGAAGCCATTGAGGCCCATTGTGATTACCCGTTTGTAGTACATGATAGGACATGCATCTCACAAAATCATTCGGGTCTGTTGATGAATCTTTTTAAATCTGATAGAGGTATCGTTGCTAGATCTTCTAAGCCGTCGAAGAACCGTGCTCCCATACATGAGTGGCGGCGTTCTTGGAAGGTTGGGCAGTGACACAGGAGATGTTCCACAGATTCTATTTCCTCTTCATCTCTGCAACTTCTGCAGAAGTCATTTGTGAAGATACCTAAGTCTTTTGGCCATGTTCCCAATAATGCAGTGTCCGGTTATTACCTCGGCGAGCACTCGGATTTGGTTTTTATTAAAAGATGTTAGGATCTTTGACCTTTTAATGTCGATGGCGGGCCACAAGCTACGAGTTATAGCACAACCGGGAGTGTTGTTCCATCGTTCCTTAGCCGAGTTTAATGTGATATTATCAATGAACCAATTAGCTGCGTTGACAGCTGGTAATACTTCTCTGTCAGCTAATAGTACGTCCATTTCAGAGCCACATCTTGCCCATCCCTTCTACACCAACATGTCCAGGAACCCAGCACAGCATTACTGCTGAGAGGCATTGGCTTACTGATTTGGAGTTTACCATCAGATTGGAGTTAATCGCTTTAAGTGATGCTTGGTTATCCACGCAGAAGGTGATTTCCATTGCTGGTAGTTCCCTCGCTTAGACAGTTTGCGCAGCTTTCTTAACCGCGTAAATCTCCGCCTGAAAAACGCTGCACTGGTCTGCCAGTCGGTATGAGTGTCTGATGTTTAATTCTTCTGAGAAGACTCCTGCTCCCGTTCCATTCTCCGTTTTTGAGCCATCTGTGAAGATGGGTATACCTTTTATGACAGTACTCGGGGAGAGCTAGTCCTTCCTGTCCGGAATACAGACTGTACAATTCTTGTCAAAGTCATACCTCGGCTTCTTGTAGTCTGTGAGTGGCATGAGGCCGCTCTAATCAGAGATGCTAGGTATGCTTGAGTGACCGAATGACTCGGGCTTCCAAATTTTGTTCTTTCGTAGTCTGAGAGCAAGCTCGATGGGTTGCAGGTTCAGCAACGTTTCTAGACCCATTTGTGGTGGAGATTTTAGAGAACCGATTTTACCTATGCAAGTAATTCTTTGTACCTTGTTTAGGTTCTTGAGGTAGGATTTAGTGTTAAAAGCCTCCCACCATACAACCGAGCCATAGGTCAGAATTGGTCTTACGATCGCGGTGTACATCCAGTGCACTATGTGCGGTTATAAGCCCCATTTCTTCGCGAAAGCCTTCGTGCAGGCGTAAAAAGCATTTAGTCCTTTCTTCATTCTTTCCTCCGTATTCCGTTTCCCGTTTAATTTGGAGTTGAACACGATACCCAAGTATTTGGCTTCGGGTGAGAGATTAAGTCGAATGCCTCTCAATTTTGGTGGTTCCCCTTTTGTTGTCCTATATCTTTTGGTGAACAGGATGAGTTCAGTCTTGTTAGGGTTAACCGATAGACCGTTGTTCTCTGTCCACTTAGAAAACTCTGATAGCGCTGATTCCATGACTTCACTAATTGTGGGAAGGTATTTTCCTGAAATCAGGACAACTATGTCTATGCGACCACCTTGATACCCTTGTTGACGATTGATTTAAGAAGTTTGTTTATTGAGATGTTCCATAGGAGGCGAGATAAAACCCCACCTTGTGGCGTCTCTCTATTAACCGATCTCTCAATAGTACTGTCTCCAAGACTGCTGTTAATGATTCTGCTGTTAAGCGTCGTTTTAACCCAGTTAATAAGGTAGTAATCCATTCCAAGCTCCTCAAGTGAGGATGTAATGGTCTGTTTAGGTTATTGATAGCTAAGCTCCTTCTATAGAAAGGCTACCAACGTAAATTCTTTTAGGTTTAAGGACGTCTCGATGGTTCTAGTGACCTCATGTAGTGCTGTTTCCACAGATCTGCCTTTGGCGTATGCGTATTGTGCACCCCAATGTGGTAGCCATTAGTCTCTAGTTTGTTGCTTATCTGCATACGTCCAATAGTCTTTCTAGAGTTTTCAAAAGAAAGGAAGAGAGGCTTATTGGTCTATAATCTTTGACTGTGGAGTGACTGGGTTTCCCAGCTTTGGGAATGAAGACAACTCTCACTTTTTTCCAGCTGTCTGGAATGAATCCCAGTTGCAGACAACCTATGTATATTGCCTGAAGCCACGGGATTGTCGTATCGCTCGAATTTTGTAGCATGATTGGTATAATACCGTCCAGTTCCGCAGATTTGTAGGGTTGGAAGGATTTTAAAGTCCATGCTATTTTATCTTTACTAGTACATGCACTCCATGATGCTTACCATTTCCTCATCCCGAAGTGAGGGGGGGTTGGTAATAGGATTGAATGACTGATTTCCTTTATGTGTACAACACGGAAAGTGGGTTCCTAGGAGCAGTTGTAAGGTTTCCTGGTTATTTGCTGTCCAGCTATTATCATCCCTGCAGATGTAGCCCACGGTGGAAGGGGCTTTGGATAGGATTTTCCGTAATCTAGCCGCCTCTGTGGTAGATTCGATGCTGCAGCAGTATTTTGCCCAGGTTTTTCTTTTTGCTGCGCTTGTTTTCTTTTTAAAATCGCAGAAACTGAGAAACTGGTGAGTTATTTGCTCCAGTCTTCTTCGTTCTGTGTCAGTTTTGGTCTGTTAAAAAGTTTCCTGGGGTCGGATCAATAAGTAAAATAAAAACGATTGAACGATATCGTTTTGAAGCGTGCTGTCTCTATCACTTCGATGTCGTTCGATCGTTTTCATTTAACGTCATCTGGCCCCTTGTTTTTTGCCTAAGAAGTTGAAGTTCCGCATTCCACCACACAGCATGTGATCTTTTGGAGGGTCGACTAACAGGACAGGATTTTTTTTAAAGAGTCCATTAATGTTTTTGTGAACAGATTCGTGTTCGACAAGTTACCCGTTAGAGCAGGCATTTTAGTCGACGTTCGACTAGGTTAGAGAATTTTTTCCAGTCAGTCTTACTAGGGTTCCTAAAGGGTTGTTCCTTGGTTGCTGTAAATTCAATAGTGAATGTTATCAAGGAAGTGACCCGAAAAGGAGCACTCCGGGGAGACCATCCAGTCATTGACCTTAAAGCTTCCGATTTGTAGTGCGTAGATACCATAAATAATATTATACAATGTGCGACGTGCGTTATAGTCATATCTCTTTAGCGTGTGTCTGTTCTAAAAAAAAAAATACATTTCCAAGAACAATCGTTACATAATCTCTGTTCGTAAATGATTTTTCTATATAAAATACGAACAAAAAACATGTTAATAAGCTGTGACACAAATATTATAGGCAAACGTTTATTTAACTAAGTAATGACGTCAGTATGGCAATTAATACATGCGATTAGGTACCTACATTGTGTAGAATTTTATTTGATGAATTTACAACCATATGTCACGTATGGTTTTGAAATTCAATTCATTAATTAAATATATGTCAATCATTCTATAGTCTAAGTAGAATGTTCATTTTATTGCATGCTGTTGTGCAAATAACAATTGATGCAAAAACACGAACTGCATTTCTGTTTCTACGTGATATTGAAATAATATTTGATTTATCTTTATTTTATAGATATGTATTTACATTCTGACATATGGTTTTTAATTTCCTACAAGTTAATGTTAATTGTGGGATAGTAGTTGTATGTATCTTGATGACCTGCCTTCCCAGACAATGATAACTAGTCGTTCCTTTTTTAAATTAAAAAGTAAATGAAGGAGAATATTAACAATTACAAAGTTTTCAAACTTTGAAGTGCAAAAATAATGACTAAATGTCACGCTATCGCCGTCTTGGTCTTCCATTACCTAGGACATAAAAAAATATCAAAACAATGCAAATAGGTAAAGTTGCCTACAATTTGACTTTCGTTATTTTACGAGACTATGTAGTCCCGCCTCTGAATGTAAAAGTTTCTGACAGACACTGACTTACAAATGCATACATTTGGAGATTTCGATTTAGATTCTATCGCAGGTGAGAAATTCTCTACCAGACGCTATGAGGGACATGGGCTACCAATAACAATATTTAAAATCGACTTAAAAGCAAATAAGCAAATAAAGTCGAAACTAAATAAAATTTTATACATATATGTATATGTATTACATATTTGTATTTTTTGTACAGATGGTGTGCCTTACTAACAACCAAATTTTGACTCGACTTTAACGCAAAAGTCGAACCTAAATAAAAGTTTATATTATGTATAGTGCAAACTAGAAATTACATGACAATCTATATCTATACATACAGGGTGTCCCAGTTAGGCAGTACAAATCCTTAAAGAAAGATTCCTAAAGTTCTGGAGGACAAAAAATTGTATGGGAGGGTGGGAGGCCCTTTTTCATCGTATTTGGCATTATAGCCCATTAAAGTAGATGACCTCTAATTTGGAGGTGTTACCACTTAAACCGCTATAACTTCTAAACTATTATAGGTATAAAAATGTTGTACATTTTGAAAAAAAAAAAAAAAAAAATTAGTAGCGCATACAAGTCTTAAGTACTTCGGGAACATTTGTGCAGCTATAAAAAAGTTATGTCTCCTTAAACTAAAAAATTTTGAAAATTTGTTTTTACAATTTTTTACTTAAAATACTTCTTTCTCAAAATTTTTACTTAATAAATTTTTTATTTTTTTATGGAATTTTTATCCTTGAAAAATTTCCTAAAAATTATATTAAGCAACTTTTTTACGTACGATTAACAGAAGTTGTAGTAATAACTGGTTTTTGTCAGCTAAAAATGGTCAACCAAATTAAGTGAGAATAATAAACTAACGTACCTATGAGCAATGGTTAACAGTTAATTGTCAAGTATGAAAAAAAAGCTTGACATTGATAAGTTGATCACCATAAAATGTATTCAAAACGTGATTACGCGGAAATAGTGTCTGTATACGAGTTCTACCTTGGAAACGCTTCGTTGGCAAGATAGGAGTACCAGCACCGATACCCAAATCGTAGAACACCATAGATGATTGATCGGGAGAGCCTTTACCGGCCCTGGCACTGCGGCCTCTCTAAAGGAGCCTATTGTGCCATCCCTGGTAGGGTCCTAGAGCAATCTTTTTACTCCGGAGACAGTCAGGAAGACAAATAGACTCTTCTCTGGGGGTAATTCAGCAAGATATGCCGAGGTAATGATTTTTTCGCCAAAAACTTTCTTTCTAAGGCGGAAGAGAGCCGGACATTCCATGAGATTGTGAAGAGAGGATTCATCACTCTCTAGGCACAGTCTACATATGTGGGGTCTGGTGAGACTCCAATTCGGTGAAGGTGTTTTTTTCATAAGACCATGGCCAGTAATAATTCTTGTCAGGATTCTTAGGTTGTTTTTACCCAAATTAGTTAGAAAATAGGATTTTCGGGGGGAGAATTTTGGGAAGAACTGTTTGGTGCAGTTCTGCGCAGGTGTTTTAAGCCAGAGTTCATTAGATTCGATTTGAGCTAAGCTCCTAATGTATTCCCTGAAGCATCCCTTACTGACACCGCAGAAGGGTTCAGGTCCGACGGGTGGCGTTGTCGCGCCGACTTTGGCCAGAGAGTCAGCCGTTTTGTTTCCAGTAAATCCCCTGTGGGCTGGAAATCCAGTGTAGGATGACTGGGTTAGGTTTTTCTTTGCTAGTTCTAGCGCAGTGATTGATGGCAAGAAATTCAGCCTGGAATATGGACGAGAACGCCTGCCTAGGCTGACTGAGAAGTTCGCTTGAGGCGATTCTCCAAAAATGCCAGATCCAGTCCCTGAATCCATCTTGGAACCGTCTGTGTACCAGACTAGATCAAGTCGCGATGGATTGGGTTTGTATTTTTCCCATTCTTCCCTTGGCGGGATGATGATAGAGAAGTTTTTATGAAAGCCATATTCCGGTAACATGTCGTCTAGAAACATGCTGAACGCTCTTTCAGGCTCCATAGTGTCAATTAAAGACAGGTGACCTCCATGATAGGAATAGGGGTCGATATTATTCGAATGAAATAGGCGATGAATGCTTAGTCTTCCTTCCATTTGAATGTGTACTTGAATAGGTAATAAGCCTAGGATGACATTCAGTGCAGTTGTCGGTGTGGAGCGTTGACAGCCCGTCATGCAGTTTATGGCTATACGCTGAATCCGTTCCAGCTTTTTGACTGTAGTGACTTCGTTCGAGCTTCGTTAGTCTTTGTCCACCAGACCACGGCAGCGTAGGTGATCGCTGGTCTTACCACAAGCGAATATAGCCAGTACATCATCCGGGTCTTATACACCAATTGTTACCGCAGACTCGACGGCAGATCCAAAGAGATCTGGTGGCTCTGTTTGCGATGCGTTCTATTTGTGGATTCCATGATAGTTTGCTGTCAAGGATGATTCCCAGATATTTGGCTTCCCGTGAAAATTCAATGGTTTCGCCATACATAGTGGGGCGAGTTAGGAGATCTAGTTTCCTCCGTCTGGTAAAAGGTACGATAGTCGTCTTTTTAGGATTTACAGAAAGACCTTCTTTATTGCACCATCTTTCAACTATGGATAGTGCTTGCTGCAGTATTTCTGACACCGTGCTTTCAAATTTGCCACTGACAACGATTGCTATTGCTACGTCGTCGGCATATCCTATAGCACCACGTATGTGGGTATTCGCTGATGAGTATCAACGCCTTGTTGATGCCTTATCAGCTCCTACAAATAAAAGGGAACGACACGCGACGTTCAGACGCACAGTAAACATTTTGAAAAATTGTATTGGATTTGACACCAATTGTATTAAACTGTGTAAGAAAGTTGTATTTCGTAAGCCCTTCGATTAAATTGGGTATTGGTTTCAATTTAGAATTAAATGGATTATAGAAAAACTACAGCAGTTGGCATTCCACGTCCTGCAGGTGTTATTGAATAAAAAAATTTGTATAGGTAAATTTTGTTTATTTGTTTACGCTACATAAACAAAGTTGTTTTAATTGTTTTGTATTATTATGTGTTCAGTGGTCAGCGCACGTTCCTGCCTGGCGCGACTACATTTTTATTCTTTTGTTGTTGTACCAATTGTTTGTATATATCAGTCTCATGAGCAGATGTGGCTGTAGGGTAGTGTATTGTGTCTGCTCCTGCCGTATATTTCCGTGTTTGGATTGGGGTCGTCTTTGCATCTAAAGCATTCGTGGCACACTTTACTGATAGCAAGCCAACGCATTTTTGTAGTAAAAGGTCATTTGAATTTTTATGTTGCTATAGTTAGCACATGGTTTCTTAACCTCAATATTCATAAAGGAACATGGTGATCACCAGATCATCAAACCGTCAATCAAATTGACCATGTTGCGATTGACGCAAGGCACTCTTCCAGTATTCTAGATCCTCGGTTCTTAAACTGTGTTCCGCGGAACCCTGGGGTTCCGTGGAACAGTTCTCAGGGTTCCGCGAATTTCTTGAATTAAAAATAAGAAAACACAAAACAGTTCTCAGGGTTCCGCGAATTTCTTGAATTAAAAATAAGAAAACACAAAAATAATTTTTGTAAAATGCAATTACAAAAATTTTGCGCAAACATTTCATGCATGTAAAGTTTCTGCATAATATCTCACAAAGAATGAAAATATACACAAAATGAAACCCAGTCTACGATACTAACGGTCAAAATATTTACTCTGGGTGGAAATCAGGTTTAAGTTGATTTTAAACCTGATCATTAATCCGCATTTTTAAACCCGACAATTTAAACCTATATCCATAATATTCGCTTAAAAACACGCACCACGCAACAACAGTTTAAACCGATTTTTAATCCGATTTTAACTCGTTTTAAACCCACGTATTGTCAAATTTCACATATAGTGACATTTGGTTTTTGTTGTTTGTCAGTAATTGGCAATTGATTTAATATTTTGTGACATCCACACTTGGTCCATATCACTAATCGTTGTGTCCAAAGTGAAATGAGTGGACTCGTCGCGATACAATAATATTAATACATTTATTTTATAATAGAATAAAAGAAAATTTTTAGATACTACCTACACCTAAAGTTGATTCCCAAATTTACATGTGGCGCCATAACCGTTGACAAAACTAATAAAATTCATTTTTCTTATCTTCTTGCTTTTTATTATATTTTCACTTTCACTTATTTTCTGCGAGCGAAGAAATGTCAAAAATGTGACATAAAAAAACCCGTCAATGATATGAAATTGAGTTTTAACCCGTGTTAAAGTACTTAAACTGGTCTACGAAGTGCAGTTTAAATTCAATCGGATTAAACGCTGACGGATTTTATCTGGTTTACCGACTGAATATTATGGACTTATTGGCTTAATTTTTGGGTTAAACTCACTTAAACCCGGGTGTAAACTTTAATCAGGATTAAAGTGAGTGAATAATATCGCCGTAAGTATTCCGGAAAACGAGTGTCTTATAGATCTGCAGAGTTCTTCTTCATCAAAACATGTATTTAATTCTATATCATTGAAAATTTTTTTTGGGTTGGCATTAGGAGTGAATACCCCGAACTTGCCAAACAGTCTATATTAAATTTACTCCCTTTTGTTACAACGTATATCGCTGTGAAGCAGGCTTTTCAGTGTATACTTATGCAAAGATTAAATATATATCGAGATTGGGCGCTGTCCCAGATGTGCGAATACAGAGATAGAAGTATATTTTTAAAAAATTATAAATCAAACAATGAAACAGTTTCACGAGCTCTAACTTTTTCGGCCATAGACTTTTCGTAAATCGTAAACAAACAAACTCCAAACGTCAAATCATAAGTTTGTTGGTAAATCTCGAGCAACTCTGAGAAAAAAATCTAGATTCGCAAAAGTGCTCTCGAATTTGAAAAGATAGCTTTTTTTGTACCAAACGAACGCAAAAAGTGATCTGGGGCAAGAAAAAGTGATTTTTTTGCCTATCGAAATCGGCATAAGAGTTGGGGTTCCGAAATATATTTGGGCCTTCTTTAGGGTTCCACAGCTTAATAAGTTTGAGAACCGCTGTTCTAGATGTTCGAATATCAAACACCACAACATCGAGGAGATACAGTGAGGAGATTCATCGTTTGTATTTTATCTACTATATTGGATTTGGCTTCCTCATTTAAGCTATTAAAAAAAGGCAGTAGATTTAATTTGGTGGCAGTAGATTTAAATTTTGAAAAAAATGCAGTAGATCTACTGCAATTGCAGCAAAGTGGCAACGCTGGCAAGCACATGCAGCAAAAGCAACTCGCCTGTACAAAGCAGCGCTTCAGAGAAGGAAGAGAGCAGCTCGCGAGCTCTACGAGCAAAAGAGGAGGGAAGAACACCGGCTTCTCCGGAAGTAAAGGAAAGAGCATGAGAAGCGCGCGATCGAGGAAATAGAAAGGAAAGAATAGAAAGTATGCCTGATGAATGGAGTCTAAGAATTGTTTGCCCGACCCATAAGAAAGGCGAGCCTCTAAAAAACTACGCCAACTATAGAGGCATCAGTCATACACTCGCTGCTCCGTAAAGATAGGAAACAATCTCACCGAAACCTTTTATGTCAAAAAGGGACTTAGACAACTTGATGCGCTGTCATGTGACTTTTTCAACATCATTTTTGAGAAAATTGTGCAAAATTTACAAGCCAGCAACAGGATCACAGCGAGGATCACTGGTGGCGTTTGCTTGTATCAGTACACAAAAATGGGTTTAGTTTGCTTCGAACGCAAAATTCTTCGAGTGATTTTCGGTCCGGTTTCGTTGACAGGCTTTGGAGGAGGATATTTCAAGAGCGAACTCTACCTAAGTAGAGGCGACATCGACCTGGTCAGAAAAGAACGCGTCAGTCGTCGAAGATGGCTAAACATTTAGAGCGAATGGACACCAACCCTCCGTAAAGTCCTAGATTCCAACCCGAAGGGCCAACGCATTAGAGGAAGACTTCGCCTTAGGTGGCGCGCACAAGTGGAGGGGACCTTAACCAACTTGGAGTGCACAATTTGAGGCGGCTAGCCAAATATCGTGCTAACTGGAGAGGCGTGTTGGTTAAGGCCCAGGTCCACCCCAGACTGTAGCGCCACCAAGTAAGGTACGGAAATAGTATATTCAATATTAACCCTACTGATACGTAAATTGGAAAATGTGGACAAAATCATGTTAAACTATGTATACCTACCCCATTTTCGAAAATGACTAAAAAGTATTTAGGATAGCCCCGCCAATTAAGCCACTTTTCGCTTGAAGTCTCATAAATATTAATCTTTTCATAATACAACTATGAAGCTAGAATTAATAGAAATAATGAACTTCTTGCTTCCTAATGCCACTGTCAAGACGAACAGGGGTAAAAATGAAAAAATTAGACCTAGACAAGTTAATGCAGAACTCAAGCAAAAAGTATTTTCTGACATAAACGCCGCTCCATAGTCGAAAGAAATAAAGGCAACCACAGATGAGCTATGAATGAGTCCGCTTTCCGCAAGTACTGTACTAATGTACTAATTTTTTAACATCATAGTTTTTGAAAACGATTTTTTTTCAGTTTTTTAAAGGCTAAATTTTTAACGGCAGATATTTTTTGGGCGCCATTCTGGTCGCTACAACGAAAACATATCCATCTTTGCTTCGCTTCGTCTAGCCATACGTAAGTTACCAACAAACAGAGGTAACTAAATACAGTTCAATTCAATCTCCAGAGTCCAAATGCTGCACGCGAGTGTTAATACAACTACAAACTTGGTATAAGAGTAGCTACATATAGATGGTAAGTAGTTGTTGTCAACTTTATGAGCAAAAAAAAACCGATTGCGTCGATCACACTAGAAATATAGTTTCTTCAGAACGGCGAATAATGCCAAAGCATTGTATGGTAATGTAAAGCAAAGTCCACTCCACTGTCCAATGACCACTGCAATTACGGATTAGAAGAATATGAATCCGGTTTTTCTAGTCAGTCCACAGCTTTGACATTGTTCTGCTTAAGTGAACAAAGCATAGTAGGCGAAAGAAGTAACACACAAAAAAAATATATTTTAAGAAAGTGATGCAGTTAAAGCTTTTACTTTTATTTCTGTTTTATTACTATGGTCTGGACGTGGTCGGTCGACAGCCCTCTTGACCGATTTTTAACACTTTTGGCAGATTATAGTATTAAATTCATTTTAAGAGAAGCCCCTTTAAAAGGAAATACCAAGTTTACCAATACCAATGTTTTTGGTGTTTGTTTTGCTTTTGGTTTCTAACGAAGATAAGTGTCATTCAAATATGAACATTATAGCTACTTCTTCATAATGCAAATGCTAACCTCTGCCACCTACATGTTATTGACTATATTGACATACCCACATATGAATTAAGTATTTATTACCAAAGATGTAGATACATATTACCTAATTTCAGATGAATTAGTATAAACGAATGAAAATGGGAAACGTGCTAGATAGAGATGCAGCAACGAACCCATATCGACAAATAAATGTTAATCCAACTGAGATACAAAAAAAGAACGAAGATCTGGAACTGCAAAAATGCATATGCTGAAAAAGAGGAAAACGCTATTTGGATGATTGCAATGCGGGTAATGCAAAGTACTGCACAGCTGGTAGGTGCTTGGGGTTCATATCATGTATTCCAGTCTCATGTTAAAAATATTAGGTATGTCTTCTATGGTATGAACGTCTGAATATATTTTCTGTGTTGCTAAAAATAATACCTAGATCTATAATAACCGCCCGGCTTTGCTAGTGCTCAGGAATTGAATTGTCTATGGGATCGACGCGTCTCTTCTTCAATGGATTAGAAACTACCTTTCTGGCCGTTCAATTCAAGTTGTTTTGGACGGTTTCAAGTTTGCAATTCACCATATAAATGCTGGTGTTCCCCAAGGCTCTGTTTTGTCTCCGACACTCTTTCTCATATTCATCAGTGATCTCTTGTCTGTTACTTCTAATCCAATATACATTCTTTCGCTGATGATAGCACCCTCAGTTTTTCATATTCGTTCCCTGACCCACGTCCCTGCTCTTCGGCCGTGGAACTGGAACAGCAACGTATGCTAAACATATTAAATTCCGATCTTGACAGCATTATAAAATGGGGTGGAATTTAATGCTTTCAAAACACAATGCTGCCTTCTATCATTAAAGGCAGCATCCTGAACCTTCACCCATTATCCATGAATGGGACTTGCATCGACGAAACCGAACGACTTTCCATACTTGGTATATGTGTGTTAACGATAAACTCCGTTGGAATGACCACATATACGAAGTCGCCAAAAACGCTGCGAAATGTCTAGGTTTCTTAAATCGGTGTAAGAAGTACTTTACACCCTCCGACTAAGAATCAATCCTACAAGGCTTTTATTCGGAGTAAGCTTGAGTACAACGCTCATATCTGGTCAGGTGCACCAAAAACTTCATTGCACCTACTAGACAGAATCCAAAAGCGCGCGATAAAACTTATAGGTGATAGAAATATAGCGGAGTCTATTGACCCGCTCGAACATCGCAGAAATGTTTCTTGCCTTTCCTTATTTTATCGATATTTTCACCACCGATGCTCTGATGAAATAGCTAAGTGCATTCCGCCCCTTCAACAATTCTTTCGCAACACCCGTCACACATCGAATACACATCAGTTCACCCTTAAGCCTACCTTCGGACGTACTGTGAAATATAGAGATTCTTTTGTAAGTCGAACAACACGCATGTGGAATGCATTGCCTCACGCGGTTTTCCCCTCTCATTACAGCCCACAATTGTTTAAAACCAATGTGCACCAGTACCTCTTCTCTATCCTCCCTATTAACCCTTCCACTCGTGCTGTGCATTAGCATTATAAGGGAACAAAACCCCCTTGAGCACTATAGTGAATTATAAAAAAAAGGTGAATGCAGATCAATGTTCCAAATTTTACAAACTTCAGCTATACCATGACTGTCGAAGAATATGGTTTGTAGTGTTTTTTTGTTTGCATGGGACCAATCTTAACAGGAAAACTTTCAAGCCAATCCCTTAGATTGCCTGCACGCACATTTTAGCTCAATCGGTTAGGTGGGTTTTGAGATAGATACACTGGCGATCACTATAGGATGAGGCCATACAATCGGTTTTGACTCTTTATACATGTTGAAAATGTTTTACGCGGAAGCTTTTACTATCTGTGAACAGGTACATATTTTCCCAACCCTAAGTCATAAAATTAAAGGGTAAATAAAAAACTACGGCTGGAATTTCCCAATATCAAACAATGAACTACCTTAAAGGCGTATAAAAAGATGCGCCACTAGGATGAGGCCATTGCGAATATTTCGTTGCAGGAGTGAACATCAGCGATTTTTTTCAAATTTTTGTTAAGAATATTTAAAAAAAAAAAGCGTTGAAAAGAACTGCTTTTATTTAGCTCAAAAAAATGGGTTCCGAAAAAAATTTGGCAGAGACAGAAAGAGGAAAAATAGATGCTTTCAAGGAGTTAGGACTCTCAGGCCGAGAAATTGCAAGGAGGCTTAATAGAAATAAGACTGTTGTAAACAGTTATCTTGCGGATCCGCAACACTATGGGAAAAATCAAAAAGGACTCACGTCAGAAGCAACAACATTGCGAGAAAGGCGGTTAATTCTACGACTTGCCTCAAATTCTACTCTACCAGCGACTAAAATAAGGGCCAATAGTGGAGTATCAGCCAGCATAGCAACGGTCCGAAGGATAATACGAAAAAGTGGTACTATATATAGAGAAGAAAACTTAAAAGGAAACCTGTTTTGAGGCAAGTAGGTACACAAGAGTGAATCGAATGAATTTTGCAAGGGAACATGTCTCTTGGAGCAATGAATGGAAACGCGTTATTGTCTTTTCGCATGAAAAAAAAGTTTAACCTTGACGGCCCTGATGTTTACAACTTTTATTTCCATAATCAAAGAAAGGAGGAGCTTATTTTGGCAAGACAACACAGCCTTACATCAGGTGTGGATATTTATTACCTACTATGGCACAATCGAGTTGGAGTTTTTGTCCAAAACAATGAAGGGAAATAACTACAAATGTTTGCTGGAACGGTCAATTCCAAAAGTGAAAAACATTTTCGGGCCCCTGCCTTGAATATTCCAACAAGACAATGCCCCTATCCACACTTCCAGGGTTGTTAGAAGTTAGATTTAATCAGAAGACGTGGAAGATGAATGTTAGCTTAAAATACTCGGTGAAGTATTGCCTAATAATTAAAAGAGTTTCTTGAGTTGACATACATAAGGCGTATTTTTTTGAGAATCTATAGCTAGCTCACTTTTATTTTTACATGCAAAACTTATATAGGTACTCACTTTTGGTTTTGTTATACTCACTTCCCAAAAAAATACGCCAATCGATTTATGAGTATAATGGCAAGTTGAGCGTAGTAAGGTCGAATTAGAAAATTCTGCACCCCCTTGAACACTTAGGTGGCTCTCAGATTGAGGCAACAAGCAATAAGCAACTAAGCAACTGTCAATAAGCAATACGCTTCTCATCAAAGCAAACAGTATTGCCTGACATTTTAAGCTTTCAGGGATATTTTCCACAACTTCTACGAATTTTGTATTGAAAACTTTATAGAACGTAGTATGTGCAAATGTGCGAATAATCACAAATATTGCCACTAGGAAGCAATATTAGTTGCTTTTCAACATGCGCTGTGTATTGCTGTCGATAATTATTGCCGCAATCAGCAACATTTTTCGTTCGAGCGATATTGAGTTGCTTTGATGTGAGACCTCTAATTTAATTCAAAGTTAAATAACTGTGAGCGATAATATTGCGTGTTTCCTATTGCTAGTTGCTTATTGAATGTTGCCTCAATGGTGTGAATCGGACAAAACATCACGATAGAGGGCTATAACTTTGAGGTGGTTAGGGACTTTGTCTACCTCGGCTCCGCTATAAACTTTGCTAATGATTAATGGCACCACAGCAGAAATCAAACGAAGAGTTACACTTGCCAACAGCTGTTTCATTGGCCTAAGATAAGGTAACTGACTAGTAAGGTCTTACCAAAAAACACCAATGAGACTCTATATAAGACCCTCAACATTCCAGTTTAGCGCTATGCCGCAGAACCATGCGCGCGTTAACAAAGGCAGATGAAGATCTTCTTGGTCGTTTCGAACGCAAAATTCTTCGAGTGATTTTCAGTCCCGTTTGCGTTGATGGGCCTTGAAGGAGGAGATTTAACAGCGAACTCTACGATCTGTACAGCGACATCGACTTGGTCAAAAAAAGGACGTATCCCGCGACTAAGATGGTTAGGACTGTAGAGCGGATACCAAACGCTCCGGCGCGAAGAGTCTTCGATCCCAATCCGGAGGGACAACGCAGTAGAAGAAAACCTCGCCTTAGGTGGTGGGAAGGGGACCGCAACAAACTTGAAGTGCGCAACTGGAGGTGATTAGCCAAATATTGGGCTAAATGGAGAGGCTTGTTGGTTGAGGTGCTTCCGGACTGTAGCGTCATCTAAGTAAGTAAGTAGATGAATTCGGTACATAAAAAGGATTTTCAAAGATTTCTCTCCTCTACCCGTATGGGGATTGCCCTTGATGATTTGGAGTCGATGGCTACACCTGCGACCCACTAAATGGACAAGCGGACCATTTGAAAATTAATGAAAAGGATACGTTAACTTTTTCTCCAATTAAATTTCTTAATTTATTTCCACAAATTACCATCATCAGATCCGTCCATAAATTAGAAGAGCTTCACAACTCGCTATTTGTCTTGCCGAACACTACCGCTGAGACACATTGAGAGTGTTGCACGTATCTAGAACAGGAACAGGATATTATTAACATCCACCTGCCAGGTGGTTTTTGCGAATTTCTGCCGGTCGGTAACACTCTGAAAAGGAGTCGGGCCCTCTGTGTTTGTACTCAGTCTGCGTGCACACGTATGTTAAGCAATTGTGTAGAAAGTTTCGGTACGTTGCTTGTCAATTGATTACCATTAGGGAATTTATATTGGAGCAATGGGAGTACATCGCATCGGTTATTTCTTCATCTGATTAAACACGCTCCATTGTAATCGGATTAACTGCTGCATCCGTTTCAGCTAATTGAGTGGAATATTCACGCAGGATATAAACGACAAGCATTCTCGCACAGCCGAATGACTTTGCTTCCAGCCGCTGAAATTGAGATAGTCGTTAGAGACCGGTTAGCTCCCGCGACAAGCAAAAGTACATCGGTTTTAGGTGCATACAAGTGACACTGATGAACGCTCAGGCGATGTGGATGTGGAGGGGAAGGACGCCAAAGGACTATTCTACCCTATCGACTGGCATACATAATATAACCCCAACAGGAGTTGTTCAACCGTCTGCCTTCAAGTGACAATAAATAAGTTCGTGTCCAATAACCGCGCTCAAAGTATAGTAGGTAGTATAGTGCATCGGGAAAATGTCTTAATATGGATTCCCTTGGATTAATTCCGACCACTATTTCACTGTCAGGCAAGATGGATTAAGTACCCGTTGGGTTGAACAAATTACATACATACCTAACGCTAGAGGACGATTCAAATCAATATGAAGTGTGATGCATAGGATTGAGAGAGATAGAACGTGACGTGTATATGGGCTTGAGAGAGAGTCACACTCCTTAGCGATTTGAAACGCGCTATAACAAAGTTTGATATTCGAAAGGGTGACTAGAAAACTAGACTATACTCACCTTGGCAGACACGCTGTCGCGAATAGCTGCTATACCTACTGTGCGCTCACCCCCGGTTTTGTTTAATCCCTCCTCTTACCAAGGTGTTGTCTTTTATAGCGCGTATGCAAGCAACAAAGCGTAACACATTGAATACGTTACACAAAGCGATATTTTAATTTGATTAACCTGGCGATAGACATGATAGGGATATGTATTTAAAACGAACAATTGCGTCCTCTTTAGTACCCCACAGTCAACTATACTTTAATTTATTTTCCAGCTAATTGAGATATATGTACCTACTTTAAATAACTTACCACACTTGAGTGGACTTCTTTCGTAATGAACTAGCAGAGGGCGTTACAAACAATGAAATGTGTAAATAAATTATACATTAATTATATTTTTAAGACATGGGAGTGTTTTTAAATGTTGCTTGTAGGATCAGTGATGAACAAAATAAGCCATAGTGTTTCAAGACCAAAATCAGATCGAGTTGTTGCTCATATTCCAATCCTCAGATGTTTTAACTAAACATGTGTTTCTTTTTAAATAAATCAAACAGGCCCAGTCGCGCCTCTCCTCTATGGCGGTGAATTTTGAATCCCGTCCGAGTTGTATTTCTAAAAGGGTCGTTGGTTTCTTTTGACCCATCTGTCAGTATCTTCTAAAAAATAATTTTAATGCTTTTCAAAGTTGTTTGCTTAAAGGAGAGTTAACTTTTCATTAATATATATGGAAAATAATTTCATTTGAATAGCTACCACGGCTGGCTTGGGCGTATTACATCCTTTCAGCCCAATTTTGCAGTGCATTTTCGTTGATTCTTGGCTTCGCCTAAATAGTTTCTGTAAATGTCTGTATAGTATCGATCTCTAGCTGCCCAACTGCAAAAAACAAAGTGGCTTCGACGCACTAGAGTCAAGCAACATCACTACAAAGGTTTAGGTAGATATTTTCAGTGAGCGTCAAAATCAAAGGCCCGAAAGATTCTATGTGCCGGGCATTAGAGTCGGAATACCCTTGCTATTTGCGAATTTGGGTGTCTTACCTCGTAGAAAGGTTTTGGGTGGTGACTGAGGCAGTCAAATCATATATATCTTTATATCTCCTGTCCTGGTTGCGACTTAGTCTTCGGGTCTAGGTGGAGGGCGACCGTAACAGCCTGCCTCCTGCTCATTGCCTCTGACACGGCCATCACTAAAGGAGGGAACCTGGTGCGTGCCAGAAGTGGGTGATTGAACAAATCAGCTTTGCTGCGTGAATCGATTGTCTGTTGGAAAAGGCTGGGGTTAACCGTAGCAGTTTGCCTTCCGTTTATTTCCTTTTGACGACCTGTCTACAACTACATGACAGAAACCGGTGCTGAGTAGAGAAGCTTGATTGAAGCACTCCTCCTGCTTGGTACCGAAAAAGAAAGGTCTTCGGTGAAAAAGGCGAGGGGTGACCGAAACAGTCTAACAGTGTCGAAACGAGGTTGATTGAGGTAGTACCTCCAGTTTGCGGTTGGTCTTCAGGGAGGGCAACGGGGTGACTGAAGCAGTAACCTCTGACAGTCCGTTAGTAAGGAATGTGGCTGGTACAGATCAAATAAGAAAGACTGCGGCAGGAGAGAATAACGAAGGGTAACCAAAACAGTCTAACCTCCCGCCTATTCCCTCTTACGGAGTCTGAAGTTCTACGTGTGAAGGTGAAATTGACTGACGTGCGGTCAGCCATTCCCGTTGGCGGTTAGTCTTCAGAAAACAGACAGAAGGTGACAGACCAAACAGTTTAACCGCCGGCTGGTAACCTCTGACTGATTAGGCAATAAGGCTGATAAGGAAATAATAATAACTATTAACAGACTAAGCTACTATCTACGGGACAAAACATATTTCTTAGCTAGCAAATCATTAATTATATTCCACTCGGCCTAGATCTTTCTATACTGTGAAACATATGCAACCAGAAAGATCATGAGGATGTATACAGCTTTCTAGCTTGAGTATCTTTGGAGTACCTACGTACGCTGCAGTTAGATAAAGCGATAAACATATTCAACGGCGACAGAGGTTGAGATGCATTACAAAGTTTCAAATTGATACGTAGAGAACATTTCGTGAGTTAAGAAAAGGGCGCTCTTAAAAGGGGCCATCGGCAATAACTCGGGACCCAAGCGAAATTTCCAAAATCGGAAAATATTTATTTATCTTTATTTCTTTTAGTAGACTACACAAACCGAGTTTGAAGTCAATCGGACGCGAAATAAAATTTTCCCATAAAATTTTACCCCTTTAAGGTTGAATTTCCAAAATCGGAGAAATCAGTTTTCTCTATTTCTCATAGAGAGTACAGTACACACACCGATTTTGAAGTCAATGAAAAATAATAATTTTCCCATACAAACTATGACCCCCCCTTTTACCCCTTTATGGGTTGAATTTCGAAATAACCTTCAATATTCCTTGTATACATCATAAAGGGAACCTCTGTGCAAAATTTCAGCTTTCTAGAGGGCTTGAGCTGGGCGTTGATGAACAGTGAGTCGTAAACTCCATTTTTATATATAGTGAGCGTCAAAAGTGAGTAAACACCAATAATAATGTTTGGAATAGTTGTAGGTATTTGTAACTTGAAAACTAATTTTTCAAATATATATAAAGTAATTAATCTTGTCGATATGAAATACGTTTTGTTATAGTTATTTCGTTATCAAACGTTTTACAATTTTTTGGTTTTTAAGAACGTTTTCAAGACTTTAAAGAAAACTTAAACGAGCATTGGTGTCTACTACTTTTGAGGCTCACTGTATTGTATATAAATATGGATAAGTTCCTATGGAAAGTATTGTAGGTCGATCATATGATTCTGTGGTAATTTGTATTAGACGTGTACATTTTGGCGCAGTAGCGCAGTGGTTAGTGTGTTGGACTACTGTGCGAGGGATCCCAGGTTCGATCCCCGGAAAAACCCAAATTACACCTTAAAGTTTTTTCTACTGCGCCACCTCTCGCGAACGTCTGACAAACATCCGAGAGTACGCCTGTCATGAAAAAGCTTCTCAATTGAGCCGTTCGGACTCGGCATAAAATTGTAGGTCCCTTCCATTCGTCCCAAAAATAGAAACTCACACAAAACGAATGGTTGCGAGAAGCTAGGCCTTGGGTGTCACCCGCCTGTTGCGCTACCTATTTATTTTTTTTTTTTTTGTGTATATTTTGGCAGTTCATATGGCAGCCATATTGTTTTACTTGTTGTTAATTTCCCTGTCTCTTATTTTTTAGACACTTAAGACAAATCACCGCATGACAAGTTTTACAGACAGCAGCGTCGAGCAATTGAGCAGGTTCAAAACTCTAGTTAAGTACCTACCTAAGTCTGACAGCTGTTTGACTTGATGTATTTGAATTTGAATATTTATTTAACTACACTAGTGACAGTTTTTTCAGTTGACGTTTATGGAGGAATGGATAGTCGACAAATCGCAAGTCAAAAATGTTGCTCTCTTTTTCGTTTTGCCGTTTTACTGACGTAAAAGACCGTGTGGGCTGTCTGTCACTGCCGAACTGTCACTTTTTAGAAAAAACTACATTTGTTACGTCTACTACGTAGTTTATGTAGTTAATGTAGTTAAATAGTAGTTAATGTAGTTAATGAAACAGATTGTAGCAGACGTAGCTTCAACTGTCAGATTTGAAATGGAACGCTTGCTTTTGAATTCGAAATCGCTTCTCGAATGTTAATTGTTCAATCCGAACATCTATTGAAAGACTTTTTTACCACTGGTTTTTTGTTCTCACAAAAACAAGGAACAGACTTTCACAAGAAGACTATGAAAACTAGTGCATTTTCATTACACCTTGAAAAAGAATGACTCTAATAAAACAGAAAAAAATGTTGAATAGTATTGGCTGTGTATTTGCGTTTACATTGTTACTTCTACGCATTTTGTACCAGGTACGTACCTATAAGCGTAAGTTATTTGGAAAGTAAAATATCGCACTCGACATTACGACTACGAGTACAACTAGTGAACAACCCAATCTTGGTTTAATACTTTTGAATCTTGCTGAAATCCTCTTATTTTTCTGTATTTACAACGTATGTAGCAGAAAATGATGTAGAAAATGTAGTGTAGTTTATTCGGCCAACCCTCGTGCACTCATAACTCGAGAACGGTTCGTTCGATTTTCACGATTTTGGATTTTGACTTGATGGAATGAAACTATGGAGGAAAAGCTCGGAAAAATTCTAGGAAAATTGTAAGTCTGGGAAGGTTCAGTTTTTAGTACATTTTGTTCGAAAATATATGGCGCTTCACATTGTTGGTGATTCGAAAAGTAGTTTTCATGCGCGATATATAAATATAAAAGAGGGGTGCGCAGCGCATTGCGCAAGCGAAGCCGTGGGCAAAAGCTGGTTGAATTGGATTATAAATTCCAAAATATAAATTCTGGCTGATATCAATAGTCACATGTCACTTGTGTTTGTGCAGTAGCTGATGGAACTCTCTACAAATTAATTACGCATCAGACGTTTTGCTGTGCAATTCGAGATCACCGCGGAAAATGTTGTTTCAGAAAAGCAGCGTACCTATAGTAGATTCAGTGTAAATCTAATATATACAATTAAAGTCGACTTAAAAGACAACATTTTTGAATGCAGCAACTTTATGGCGGCAACAATGTGCATCTTGCATCCACATAAAGCCCCAGTTATAGCCAGCTATCAGTAAAATACAACCGAAAAAAAAATGTTTTGCTTTTTTGGAACACTTAAACGTAATCGTTGAACCCAACCTTAACCCAGTCTTAAAATATTGCTTTTGAATATTATAAAGTTAATTCGTCAAAAAAATAAGCAATTGTTGTCTAAATTTTCTACAAAACGAATTTATTATTTATATATTTCCGTAGGTATAACTTTTCCTGTTCAACTTCTCAGTCATTTCAACTACAGGTTCCACTGAATTCCTATGAAATGTTGGGGTTAAATGTTTCAGTTTTGTCCTGTTTCGTGTTTTTGCGGATGCATTTTACGGATAGCTATGTATAAATGATGCCTAAAGGTGCTAGTACACGGTATGTAGCACGCCACATATATATGACTTTCTGCAGCAGATTATTTAAGGGCATGGCTTACGCAGGGACGACGTGAAATGGCCACCGAAATCTTGCTCAGTCAGTGGCGTTAGACTTGTTTATGATGTGGGGTTTTCGTTTCCTTAAATCGCAGGTCAGGCAAATAAGCCTCAAACGACTGGTTCCCTCAAGCCCAAAGTCAACAGCTACTAGTACACATTGTGTCAATTTTTGCTATATTGACGTCAGCCTGTCAAAAACTGACAGGATGTTTGGCAAGTGTACCTAAGATAATCCGTCTCTTGCTCAAATTCAGTCTGAATTATGTGCCAGAGTCATCGAATATTTTACCTCTCGCATGCGCCCCACGCAACGAAGACGCGGATGCAATTTTAACGATGTCATATTTCACACATTGACAGGCATTAAAAAAAATAAAAATGTATCTATTATTATCACAACTTGTTTTTGTTGTTGGTTATCTTATCAGTTATCACTAAGGCCCGAAACACACGTGCGATTTCAATCGCCTGACTGCTTAGTCGCAAAAATTGAAACACGCACATTTCAATATGAATGCGCGCACATAAAATCCAAAATTATGTCGCGCGATTGAAATCGCATGTGTGTTTCGGGCCTAACTAGTAGGTATATGGCACACGTGTTAGCAATTTACATATATGTATTTCTAACAAAACTAATTTCTTCTACGAAGTAATTTGACAATAATTATGACCAATTTATAGGCACTTCCATCCACTATTTGTGACAATTGTTTGATTTAGCAAATTCATCTAAATTTCAACTGACAGCAATAGGTCGCAGTGCGTTAGCTTACCTACTTACCATTTTTCAATCTGTCTTGGACCACTTATGATGTAGTACTAGCCTAGAAGTTGTTGTATGATTTAATATGCAAATTTAATTCATTCATGCCGCGCGTTGGGATATACCGTATACGTCTTTTCTAACCTACATTTAGACTAAGCATTAAGACCTTTTATTTAGCATAAAACCGGCTGAACCTCGAATAGTTAATTTAAATTTGTTGTCCTATTTAGTATTGCTTTAGCGTATTTTTTTTTTTTTAATAATTAACAGAATGGTATGTGAATGTGGGGTAACGTAGGTGAGTAAAATTTAAATAAAACCGAAACGAGATGGATTTAAATGTGTGCCTCCGGGCCAAACCAAACTAGTTAAGGTTACATATCAGATACCCATACCAAATACAGTACAGAACAGTAGATAACAGTAACAGTATTAAATTCCTACAATCTATTTCATTGCTACTACAGAAACATAAGTGTAGATAGCAATAAAGCCAATCAATTGCGCTTAAATAACTATCTTCGGGCTTATTTTCAGACACTGAGTGACACTAATGGTGAAAAGAGAAGTTCACCAAACTCCAATTTTAAAACAGAGATTTATCGAATATTTCGCTATTAATTAGGTAAGTAATTGGAATTCAGTTTTTTATTTCCTCTTCAACGTTGTCGCTAAACTCAAGCCAAAGAAAACTCAAAAAATTAGCCTAGATATAGGATAATTTATTATTTTGCTCCCGGAGCAGGATAATTTGTTGACAATTGAAAAATTCGTTTTCCACCACGAGTGGCAGAAAATTATCGGAAGGTATTTAGCCCAATTGACAACACAAGGCCGAAGCATTGCGTTCAGGCGTTTAGTTATAGGTGCATAAGAGGAAATGCAAAAACAACAAGCAGTCTCAGTCAGCTAGCAACATTACCGTTACCAGCAGCAGCACTAGGCAAATCACTAGCCATTACATTATAGCCAACACACAAGCAAGCACAGCACAGCACTCAGCAGATGAAAAATGAGCATGCGATTGAGATATTAATAACGAAATGAATGGATATGAAAATGAATAGATGCTAAAATTGGTAGGTTAAGATTAAGAGCAAAGAGCAGAAGAGCATAGCTCTAGGCTCTAGCAGATAAGCAGAAGTAGATAGGAGATATCCAATGGCCTGCCAGATGGTGCGATATATATTTTGTGATTTGATTCAGCTTTTGCGATATTAGGCGTATTTTTTTGGGAAGTGAGTATCACAAAACCAAAAGTGAGTAGGTATAACAATTTTGCATGTAAAACCAAAAGTGAGTAAACAAAACCAAAAGTGAGTATAAAAGTTTTGCATGTAAAAGTAAAAGTGACCTAGCTATAGATTCTCAAAAAAATACGCCCATTGATGTTTTTCGCGCTTTTTGTGCGATTTTTGACACATTTAGTGCTTGTCTTATTATATAATAAAAAAAATTAAATTCACATATACCTCAAACATTTTTTGCTCAAGCCAACTGCATCCAGCATTTAGGAAACTCCCCTTAGCATTGTCAGAAAGAAAAGAAGACAGGGTAGGTACTGTAGGTGAATTTCAATTTGTTAACATCTGTGAATTAGTCCTAGCTGCATTTTCCTTACCATCAAGTAATGTGGTTTCGGAAAGAGCATTCAGCTACATGAATGCTATAAAAACTAAAAGCCATTTCATGTTTGTAATATCTAGAATCATTAGATGCGCTAATGCGTATACGCATCCATTCTAATGTAAACCCAATATGCTGCAACGCATTCGTTCCAATAATTGGGTTGATTGATAACTTTAATTCAACCATGTATCTACTTAAATTCTTATCCTAATGAGGACGAAGTTGCAATAAACTCTTTATTTGAATTAGGCTTAATAAGCGATTATTCCTACATAAACTTAAATACTTCACATAAAATAAAATAAAAATAATCAAATGAGATTTTTATTTAAGTATCTCAATATTGGGCGCAGAAGCGCAGTGGTTAGTGTGGTGAGCTACTGTGCGAGGGATCCCAGGTTCGATCCCCGGAAAAACACAAATTACATCTTAAGGTTTTTTCTACGACTGTCCTGACTGAATGGCTGCGAGAAGCTAGGCCTAGGGCAGTGTTGCAACTAAAAAAAAGTAGATCCAGTGAAATCTTTTTTATTTTTATTTTTATTATTATTATTATTTTTATTTTTTTAATCCGGTCAAAAGTCAAAATCAGAGTTTTTAACCAAAAACTCGGTCAAAAATAGATTATGGAAACATAATATGTATCTATGTATTACTAAAAATATAAAACAAAGGTTAACTATCATTAGCCATTTTTTTACATTATAAACACTAGGTATCCATGTTGAGAAAACGTTTTTATAATATGTGAATCTTGAGTTTGTAAACTGGTTTTTTATTTCGTTTCTTTAAAATTTACTGAAACTAATTTTTCATTTTATATGACGTGTTTTAAGTCCTGAAATACACTTTTAGTGCATGGCCATACACGTCTTCCAATGTCCAGAGAGGCAGGTAGATTTTGAGTGAGTAGAAAGGAGAAAGGTAAATAGCATAGGAAATGCGCAGAAAATCCATTTTCAGAAATAAATCTGCCATGGCCTGGGCTGGGCATAAAAGTTCTTTTTCGTACCATTGTGCTTTCGATATAAATCTGCAGTTGATATTTGCATTGATAGATTGAAAACGGGCGTCGGATTCTGCTTTACTATAAAGTTTGTTTGTGCTTCCGATTTCAATATTCTTTTTGGAAATGAAAGTCATGGGAAGTCGTGTATGGCTAAATAATTATTCTCGGATAATTTTCTGACATTTGAAAAGAGTAGTTTACCAAACTCTAATCTGAGATTTATCGAATTTCGCACTTTTAATTGAAATGCATTGTTTAATTTCCCCTTCAACATTCTAGCAAAAGAAAACGTCAAAAAATTAGCCTATAAGATAATTTATTATCCTGCTCCCGAATAGTCCCAATATTCGCAGTAAATTGGTTTCTGTTTGAACTTGGGAGCGTGTTCGTAATGTATGGCAAGTTTTATTCAAATTATAGAACCTATAGAAATCTATCTTTATTTATAGTCAGTAGAGCAATTTTATTTTTCCAGCCCAAAAAGCGTTTTCCGGTTGAAAACATTTTTCGTTGCGGTCAAAAAACAGTTAGACCAGATTTGAAAATTGTCTCCGGTCAGATTAAACAGATTTCGGTCAGAATGGCATCACTGGCCTAGGGTATCTACCGCCTGTTGCGCCACTTATTTTTTTATCTCAATATTAAAGCAATGTTAATTTTATGTATTTGTTTGTGATTAAAACTTGCGATACCTATGTAATGTATATTATTTAGATAGGTACATAGTTCCTTTTTGTGTTATACCTATTTAACCATCACCAAATGAAATTGTTTCTTTTTTGTTAACTTAGGTATAAAATAAAATAAAACCTAATAAGTTTTTGTTATTTTTAGGTCCGGTTTGTTCACAGCTGGTTAAATCTGTGGTTAGGTTATCATAGATTTAGTTTAACCCATGATTAAATAACTGTGATAACCAAAAAGCGTTTGTTCACTTATTTATCACTTTGGTCACCAAACCACAGATTTGTGACAAATCGTTCCAGTTTTCCAGTTTATTTGTCAATTCAGTTGTTAGATTTAATCAATAGTTAAAATTGTCACAACCGCAGCAATGCATGAAATTTTTTCCACCCTGTCTTGCATTGTATTCATCTGCCAGTTGTTGAAAATGCGTCCACATAGCAGATACGAATGCAACACACTATTTTGCTATTATTATTTATTAAATTAATTTTTATTTTTGAAAGAAAGTTGTTTTGTTTTTGACTGTTACGTCAAAGTTTAAACAAACAAAATTCCAGAATTTCCTTGGTTAATATGTCGTTAATCGACGAAAATCGCCTGGTTATCGATTTCTGTGATTAACTAAGCAAATCATGGATTCTCTGGTTAAAATTTGACTGAACAAACAGATTCTATGATTATCAGCTGGAATAACCATTGATTAGAGTTAACCAAAGATGAACAAACCGGCCCTTAGTTTCTACTTCTATTTTACATTGCGACACAAAATTTAATTTTTCGCGATTTTTTGCGATTTTTGATGTACAATGGTGCGACACGACAACTTTGAAATCTGGCAAGCCTTAACCACAGCCATAGCAGAAAGCAGACTAGAGAGAGTCAGAGAAGAGACAGTAGACCGCTGGCTGATTGGGATTGCTGAAGAGATGTGACATGTGAGAGAAATTTATGTACATAAACATAGGAATATAGTGGATGGAACGCTCCAGCTTCTTGCGAAAATTCTCTTAAAAGGTATGTTTACAGATGTTTCTCCTGTTTGCATGTATAACAGTTTAAAAAGTTATTGATTGACTTTCACTCTAAACAAACTAATGGCGAAGATGCATTGCTGTGCTGCTGTGCCTCTGACCTGTGGCAGTGGCATAGATTCCGCAATGGATAATTTCAATTCGTTTACATTCTATGTTATACCACTGAACAAACCATAGGTAGTAGGTAACTAGTAGGAATTCCATTCCAGAATTTAAACGGGAAAAACAAAATTTAAGAAAATTCGTTTAGCGTCCAAATGGATGTGTGCTGTTTTTTGTAAATTGAGGGCCTGCCATATCACGAGCTTCAATTGTAATTCTAATTTTCAAAGTGCATAGCTGCCCACATGCAAAAAATAATTATACTTGGTACGGTAGACCTCTGTCAACTACAAGTTGCGTATGAAATCCGTGACCTTATGACTACATAGTATCTGATGAATGTACTGTACATACAAATTGATAGTAAGCAAGTTCGAATGTAGTTATACAAAGAGAATGCGGGGATGCATTTAATAAATAAAACGCATCTGAGTAACCATTAATCATTTCTGTAGAATCATCGTCATCGCCACGCGGAATGATTCTCCTCGTTAGCTCTTCAGTTGGGAAAATGCTAATGAATGAAATTATTCTCAGTTTCATAATTATTATGTAATTTAAAATGGTTTGTCTGGCTGTTTACAAAAAAAAAGTGGTTACCCATATGCGATCATGCTTCAACTTCACACAGCCATAGCTACAGCCAATGTGAATGAATAAAAAATGATTTGACAATATTTATTGTACGTATTTGTTTGGTAGGTAGGTAATAGGCTTACGTCGCGTCGACGATATTGTATGGGATTAACTACCAAAATTGGTGCAAATTGGTAGACAAGACATAATTCTCATTGAAAGCTTAGAAAATGCACGTCTTTTTTCTAATGTTACGATGACGGATATACAAGCAAAAGCAGTGAGGCCTTGGCGTAGGTACTTATACTTATAAAAATATGTATAAACAATAAATTAGAATAGTTAACATAAACAAATAACAATTAGCCAACTCAAAGAGTAAATCATTTATGTTGACATACCTAATCACTTCGGTACGTATGCCGTGGTAATATTGGATAATAATTGTTAACAATATTTAAAAAGCTAATAAACTCAACATTACTTAATAGGTACCTACGTCTTTAGGAATAGTAGCGATGTAGGTGTTAGCTTTATTTTAAGTAAATGTATCAAATAAACTCATTAGTTGGCGGTTGGCGCAACAGATGCATAAAATCTTAGACCAAGCTTCTGACAGCAGTTCGATTGTGTATGTCATATATTTCTAAAGGCAGGGCAAGTTGGACCTATTATGCAGTATCCGAGCGTTTAAATCGGGATCTTTTCATATTACAGTTATATTCTTAGATATTTGTCTAACGCCCTGCAGAGAAGAGTTCATTGGTTGAGGAGAAACTTATAGGTTTGTTCCCTTACTTTTGCAATGGGTGACTTTTTGCAGTTTGGTTTTTCAGCCTGCTTTTTTTTTGACAGTTCGCAAGTGCTCGGTTAGCATTGCCATTTCACCATTGATAGGCTTACGCCCGAACAATGTATGCAAATTATTGAATTTTACTACCAAAAATCGTGTTCAATAAAAAAATTGTTTAGAGCATCGTCCATTTTATGGTTATCGTAATTGTCCTACTGAGCAGGCTATTCAAGATCAAAATTGACGTCTGCTTAGCAACCAGAAGCATTGCAAGAACTGCCAATGCATCCACAAAAATGTATCGTTCGGTGCGGTTTATGGGCCGGTGGCATAATTGGGCCGTATTTCTTCAAAGATGATGATGGCAACAACGTTACGGTCAACTGTGCTCGCTATCGTTCGATGATTTCGAACTTGTTTTTGCCCAAAATGGAAGAGCTGGGTTTGGTCGACTGTAGTTTCAACAGGACGACGGCGCGACATGCCATGGACAGGACATATTTGAGGCGAATTTGGTGAGCATTTATTCATCATCTCACGTTTTGGACCTGTGAATTAGCCGCCTAGATCGTGCGATTTGACGCCGCTGAACAATTTTTTCTGGGGATATGTTTAAACTCTCATCTATACGGATAAGCCAGCAACTATAATTGCCGCTTTGGAAGACAACATAACTCGTGTTATTGGTGAGATACCAGTCGATATGTTGAAAAAAATAGGTATGCCAACATTGAACATCCTGAAGCGTAGTCAACATTTACACGAAATAATATTTAAATAGTAGGTAGCTAAATGGCAAGAATTGATTTATCGACCCTAATACAAATTTCACGAATGGTTGCGAGAAGCTAGGCCTTGGGTGTCACCGGCCGGTTGCGCCACCTATTTATTTATTTTTTTTTTAATACAAATTTCACTCAATTTTGCTAATTTTCGTTTTTTTTTTTTTTTTTTTTTTCTTCAATTTTAAAAAGATTTCAAAAGATTGTCAAAATGGCAGTGGTGGAAAGAAATTCTCTTACAGAGAGGGAATAGAGAAACTCACGAAAAATTTAGGGAACGCTTTTGTAGCAATCTATGAAAAATGTGTAATTTATGCTTTTTCTGTGGTCGAAAAATCTGGATTCTGGAACCTCTAATTCTGTGCTGCAGAACAGACTTCTGGGCACTCATTCCTTAAATCAATAATCGCATGACATGACAATATCATTTCGACTATAGCCTTGCATCACGTAGCATTGAAAATCGCTTTCGTCTAGACGGCATCGTTTCGACAATCCAAATTTTTCTTCGCTTACCTCAAAATTCGACAGGATACTATCGTCAAGACGATAGAGTTTACACGATAGCTTTCAAAACTTGTAAAACACTTCATTGTAAGCATTACCATTGTTTATTTTACATTATTTTGTTTAAATTTAAGTACCTACTGTCTAATCGAAATTTAAGGAGACATATCTACCCCTTCCCATATTAAAACATGTTTGTATTATGCCACTCTACAAGAATTCGTTATTAGTTTGATGTCCCAAAGTTATAGTAGATACTCGTCAAAAAATCAAATATTTTTTGTAATTTTCCATTTCTTAAAACCTTGAAGATAATAATGTGTTCACATTTACATAGTGCTCAATCAAGAGGGGCGATTTCAGTACCTAACTACCTACCTACCTTATTTTAGAATTTTTTAAAACATCAATACCTATGCATTTTTTTTCTCAAATTTTAGAATTTGAAAGTAGATATTTTTTTCAAAATCGATCAAAAATCTAGTTTATTATGTTTGACAAGACTCTGACTTAATGTGTCTGATATTCCCATTTGGTTCTCAGAGAGCGCAGTCGACATTCGATTGGCCCTGACGTAGAACACCTGCACCAGTTAAAAACCGCAGGTTTTGACATATCCATCGTATTTCTCTTTTTTTTTATTTGAACTTTTAAAAAAAGTCTTTCTTTTTTAGCTCAGACATATCAGAGGTCAGAGGTTAGAGTTTGTGTTTTCAGACTATGCACAAAATGTTCGAGCTCTTTTCAGAGGTCAGCTCTGAACTACGCAATAAAATAATGAATTCATAGCACATCAATATAGACACATTCAATAAAAAGAAACGCGTTTACTTTAAAATAGGTACCTATTTATGTACAAGAAAAAGAAATACATTGGAATAATCTTACAAGCTTTGTTAATGTTTTCAAATTTCTTCCTTTATCTGTCAAATGCAATGTTCATTTAGTTAACAACAAGTTAAAAACGTAGTTTGACAACAAGTCAAAGAGAAAATAAAATGCAATTGTCAAAAAATGGCATATCGACCAATCTAGTTAGTTTTCGCCTTTAAGTTCAAGCTAATCCAGATAATTTAAGTCGTCTTAAAATATTTTGAATGCAGCCATTGATAGAAAAAAACTTAATATTGATTGATTTTGAAATAAAGAGAGATACAATGTTTGGTGTCAAAACTGCTAGTACTTTATTGTAAAAGCGTAGCCCGTGCACACTTCGCAGTGCAAAATAGTTAAATAGATAAACTGTTTTTATTGTAATGCTCTGTCTCTGTGGTACACAACATTTTTTGTATTTCCAAAAATCGTATTGCCTAGACAATATTATTGACTTTCATTATTTATATCAATGTTACAAATTTTAAAAACTTAGGATTCCATTTATTTTTGTATGGGCGGTGTCACGCCCCTTTGTCCAATTTTTACCAAACTTCACAGGACCACTCCAGGGACAATAACTAAGATCTTCTGTAAGTTTGAGCTCAATCGATTTAGGTTTTCTAGATATACGATTTTGAATGTTTTTTTGTATGGGCGGTGTCACGCCCCTTTGTGTAATTTTAACTTCAAACTTCACAGAAACCGTGTATGGACTAATACCAAAGATGTGTAAAAGTTTGGCTAAAATGGGGTAAATGCGTTAAGGCGTGAATCGACGACAAACATTTTAAGGCTCAATTTGTATATCTATATATAGATCTTGCCATTGTTGTTTAATACATTTTTTTTTTTACCATTTTAAGTATGCATTTTAATTTTTTTTTTTAATTAAATTAATAATTTAAGGCGGGAGCTAAGAGGAAGGGGGATAGACAACTCCTCTATAAAAACAGTTTTTATTTTTTGTCGTCTCAGTTGTTATTGTATTCGTACTCGTACCCATTAATATTCATCATCAGATTTCTTTAGGAAGTGACATGTTTGGACAGTTGAATTCTGATGAGACATGACAGTCAATTCTCCTGTTGGAAGAAGAACTTTGCTTCACCCTGTCAGGAAGTAAATACCGTTTATGACAATTATTAAGCGAGGAGAGCTCGCATTAGTGGTTCTCAACATACAGGACTTTAAAAATCGCAAAAACCGCAACTGACTCACTCACTTAGGTAGATGATGATCATCAAAGTGATGAAGCATTCCGGCCATTCTAGAATCGTGAAATTTGGCAGAATGCTAGATCCTGTGGTGCATATACTGGAAAAAGTCCAAAACTTGAGATTTTCCATTCAGGGGGCGTGGTATACGCCCACTTTTAAAAATTGGTTATTATTTATTTGGACCACTTGCCATAACCGTAAAATTTTGAAATGCGGTAGAGCAGTAGGACTTGCAGTGTACAGAAAGAAACAAACTTAAAATTTTATATTCTCCAGTCAGGACCTGCATTGTACGAAAGGAGAAATATCAAAAATTTTAAATCACCAGCGTCTAATCTTTGCTGGAAAATTTTAAATAAAGGGTGATTTTTTAAGAGGTTTAGAACTTTTTTAAAAAAAAAAACACAAAAAATTCGAAAAAATGAATGAAATATTTATTTGAATCGATAGTTTGAACCTTGCAATTTAATGTTTAAAGATAATTTCATGCAAATGTTGACCGCGGCTGCGTCTCAGGTAGCCCATCCGCTGAGTCCAATTTTGGCATACTCTTTCACACATATCGGCCGGTATCTCACGAATGAATGCATGGATGTTGGCTTCCAGTGCGTCAATCGAAGCGGGCTTGTCCCTATACACATTAGCCTTGACATACCCCCACAAAAAATAATCTAATGGTGTCAAATCGCACGATCTAGGCGGCCAATTGACCGGCCCGAAACGTGAAATTAACTGTTCACCAAACTCGCCTCGCAATTGCGCCATTGTTTCGCATGCTGTGTGGCATGTGGCACCGTCTTGTTGAAACCACATATCATGCAAGTCAAGAACTTCCATTTCGGGCAAAAAAAAGTTTGTTATCATCGCTCGGTAGCGTTCACCATTGACAGTAACGCTGCGATTCGACATTTCGCGGTCTTCTGTCACACTAGCTGATACGGCCGCAATATTTTCTTCACTACGCACAGTACGTAAACGTTTTGGTGGTTTAATGTCCAACAAAGTAAATTTGGTGCGAAATTTGGTCACAATCTTCCGAATAGACTGCTCAGAAGGTTGAGAATGCCGATCATAAAATGGAAGCAGCGCGCGATGAACATTTCGAACCGAGCACGAATTTTGATAGTAAAATTCAATAATTTGCAAGCGTTGTTCATTTGTAAGACGATCCATGGTTAAATTGCAAACCAAACTGAAGCTGTTTGACAGTGACACAAGGTACTAAACACACGTCAGCTGTCAAAACCAGTGTTGCCAAAACCAAACCAGCTAAAAAATCACCCTTTATATTCAAATAGAAGTTAATCTACCTGCTGAATATAATAATTTTATCTACTGAATATTTTATAAGAAAGAAAGAAGCCAAAGTGATGGTATAGTCAGTGTGAGTATCTGTTGATATATTACAAAGCGAAGACGTTTCAACGTTGTTTGTGAAGTCTTATAAAACAAAAAAAAATGTGCAAAGAGTAGTGAAATCACACCAAAAACATAAATGTAAAAAAACAGCCAAGTTCTTTTATATAGAAAACAAAATTAAGTGTGTACTAGTCAGCCACGAAATGTAATGAGATCTAAATGTTCGCCAAGTTCTTAGTTTAAGATGGTTCAATGTTAAACATTGTTTTTTGTGTGATAATAATTTACCAGATATGTACCTAACCGGAAAACTGACGAACTGACGAAACATAGGTATAGGTACCTACCTACCTACCCAATGTTCGTTTTACATAATATTTTACATATATTTTAATTTAATATAATAAATAACTAAAGCTATGGAATTATTTGTGAATACATACCTATCTAACATCTATACCTACCATGTTTATATTGCAACCAGCAGAAGTATTTATTTTTAGTGTGTCTTCCTCATTAGTTTGCTTGTCATCTTTTTCCTGTTCATCTAAGATGTCACTTACAAGTTATGCAGTCTGATCATGTGCGGGCATATGGCGCGCAGAGTATGCATAGATATACCATATGCTCGTACATATGCATATGACTCCTATAAGACGCAACTGAGCATGCACCCAGCAGTCGCAGCGGCATAGGAGTGCTGACCTATGCATAGTACCGCGACTCTTCTTATCTATCGCGAAGATAGGAGAGTATGTTTTGCGGCAAAGGATGAACACATAGTAGGTACGTGTGCATGTGCAGTGTAGGTCTAGGTACATTTTGAGTTTTCTTCTGGAAATTAATTGCTTGACATATGAGATTCATGTAAGTACGCGTCATGATTGTTCAATATTGCGCAATTGCATTCGGTTTCCCCAAAAGGATTAACCTCAATGAAATTATGTATCATCAAGTATGATGCTCAACGAAACAAATATTGCATTGTGTGTAATTTGCATCACTCGTTAACTGAAACCGATACACCAATTTATTGAATGCCATTGAATAACATCTTCACTACTATATTACCTATACTATACGACATGTGATGATCATTTGAAGCATACGCTGGCTGTCCTCTTTTCCACGCACCTGGTGCACCAGCAAGCTATACATTGACGCAATGATGTTCCAAATTGTTATTTTTATTTCTTATTGTTTGTCCACACATCGTAAACAAATACAAAAAAAAAAATAAAAAATAGTCTCGGATATGGTAGCTTGCACAACTGAAATTAAATTGAGAAAAATTGTGTTGTTTGTTTTTGAAAGGAGAATTGACCGATTTATACGGTTATTTAATGATTTTGCTGTTAACTCAACTTTTAATTTGATTACTAAAAGCTATTGCGCTAAATTTGGTGTTGGGCATTTGAAGACAAATCAATTGAATTTTGACCTAGTTTCATTAATGACGTGCTTTATTTCAATGTGAGGGATACGCCCCCTAAACCTAATACTCTGATGTGCACTTGAAATGTTGTCCTCTTAACAATCAAATTGATATTCCATTATGCGATGGGCGGTTCAGTAGGGCAATTTGCTGATATGTATACCAAATAGATACGTTCTCTTCACAGTAATCACATAATCATGGATGTCCCCATTTACAGAGTACTATAGACAGTTGTCACATTCCTAGACGAACAAATTTATTCGCAAATCACGTCTTTCTGAGAACTATACATATTTCCCCAATATATTTTCGTCGGGTCAACATGTTGCTAAAAATTCTAAGAGCCTCCGCCGATAGCTCTCGACTTAATAGCACTCTATCACACAAAAGCAGCAGGGACTGCGACTACTGTGACGGGTGTGATAAAATAAAACCATAAATCAAGTTGGGCATTTAGGACGTTTACATTGTTGATGCAATGGTGGTTACTTTTGAATTCATTGCTCGTGCTCGTACGTATATACACTACGCAATATTGGGACTGAAATAGTTGCCGGCACTGGTATTTGCCGAGCCAAATTTTATATAACAAATAAAATAGCTGAGAACAAATAGCAGACTTTATTGTAATACATTTTGACATCTGCTTTATTCAGAAGGGAGTTTACAGCAGTGTTTACCATTCAAGTAAACAATTTAATGGATAAAAAGTGATATTTTGTAGACCTTCTTCTGGTTGGTTTGCCAAGAATGGGGATCCTAACATTTTATGCGTAGTAATCTTATCCTAACAAGTGGAACACTAAATGACATTTAAACATTTATCAGAAAATTAGGAGAGTTAAGGAAGTGCCCACAACAATTAGGTAAGTAATCCGGACACGACTTTCTCTGCTGAACTTAAAAACGCGAGTGTTGAATACGATAAGTTAATAGCTCTGTCGCAATTAACTAGCTAAATGAGTCTCAGAAGTCTAACATGGGGCTCATGAGGACGTACGACGGATGAATTCACTGGATTGAAGCAACCGTGTCGTGGATAGTCAAGATGACAGGACAGATACCTAACCATTCTTGCCCTACTCTAACATTTCTGGAGCAAAGGTAAGTGAGGATTTTTCACCACTAGTCAGTTTGCTGAAAAGAGAGATTGTAGCGAATGAATTCTTTATGTACCAACGGCAGCTCTCGCTCTTACATCCCAAGTGGGTTAATGACACCCGAATGTTCGGCTATTGGACAGTCCGCTAGCAGCTGGATATCGGAAACCCTCGACTGCTACAGAGCAGATATAACACTATCTGTCATCTAGGAAGTACGATAGGATGCGGCCCGTACAATCAGCGTTACCGTTGATAAATTTAGAAAAGTCGAAAGAAAAAGGGCCACGGAGAAAAAAAAGGGCCATTTAAAGTAATAACTTCAAAACAAAAGTAAACATAACAAACAAACAAGATATTGTACTGGTAATATTCTATTTTTAAAACTATAACAATTCTGTCGAATAAAATATACAGTCAAGAAACCATTAAACGTAAAATCAATTCAATAACATAACAAATCAATTCATTAAGCGGTGCAGGCTCTAATCCAAAATCTTCTGAATCATTCTCCGACCGCTCTGACCTAGATTCTGAAATTGGAGGCGCCGCATTGCTCGTTGAAGGAACAACTTCGCCAGATCAAAGGTCACGGTAGTGCCCCTTTCAAGTTCTCTACTAAAGGCACTTACCCTTCTTACAGAAACAAACTCAGGTTGTTTTTGACCTCCCTCTGACTTCGGACCCAATTAACCAAAAAGTTTCAAACTTGAAATATTTACCAAGCTCATTAAAAAGATCCACTTCACCAAACTTCATCTCTATAACATACAGGAAAGCAAAAATCGCAAAAACCGTAACTGACTGACTTACTCACTCACTTAAATAATGATCATCAAAATTATGAAGCACTTCCAGGCATCCTAGAATCGTGAAATTTGGCAGAATGCTAGATCCTGTTGTGCATAGGTACACTGGGAAAAGTCCAAAAGTTGAGATTTTCCCTTCATTCCATTTTTTTACATTAACCTCATAAACTAAGAACTTGGCGGACTTTTAGATCTCAATCTTTTCGTGGCTAACCAGTTACACACTTTTTTTTATATAACAGAGCTTGGCTGTTTTTTACATTTATGTTTTTGGTGTGATGTGTATCAATTGAGCCACTTCAGAGCAATGAATTTTCTTAAAAGTTTGAAAATTTATTATTTTTGTTGTTCCAAATTGTGAAAAAGGGCCAAAATCATTAAATTTTAGAAAAGTGGTATCATTGTGCCAAGGTGGTAAAAAAAGTGCCAAATTGCAACTTTAGTCGCACAACGGTCACGCTGCGTACAATACGTAGGTCGTAGGTATTACTTAGTAATATTTATTACGGTGACTGCTGAGAGTGGGGGCAGCGATTATTTGGGTGTGGATTTTTCATACATAGCTATATGCTGCATACACATACAACATACTTAGGCAAGAAGTCTTGAGCTATATCGATACGTTAGTGAATGTCTCATGACAATCCGCATCAAGGCAAAATTCGAAAAATATCAGTCTAATAAGCGTTTAGAGCCCTCACTTACTTTCTTACTTAAGGTGGCACTACAGTCCGGGGTGAACCTGGGCCTCAACCAACAAGCGTCTCCAGCCAGCCCGATCTTTGGCCAGCTATCTCCAGTTTCACACGATAAGTTCGTTAAGGTCCCTTTCCACTTGCGTACACTGAATCGCCGGTCTTCCTCTACTCCGCCATCCGAGAATATAAATGTCCTGAAAAAAGCTTCTCAAATCAGCCGTTCGGACTCGTCATAAAATTGTAGGTCCCTTCCAATCGTCCCGAAAATAGAAACTCACACAAACGAATGGTTGCGAGAAGCTAGGCCTAGAGTTTCTACCGCCTGTTGCGCCGCCTATTTATTTATTTATTTTTTATATTTTAAAATAAACCATTTAAGACTATACATTTTGTAAACTACTTTTTAAAAAAATCACCGAAATATTTTGTTTAAGTTGAGATTTCAACTGCCAATGTTTTTCTTGAAACCGTCCTATCATTAACATGTCACCCACATCAACATTGACTTTTTGTCCCCTTTGCCTAAAAAAATATCTGTACAAACGGTTTTCCATGTTTGTAAATGTTCCCTTATGCATTTGCTTTGAAAAAGGCTTTTTTTTTTGTACATATCAGATTAAAGTTTTTCGTGATTTTATGTTAATTTTTTTTAATTCCATAGATAGTCGATTTGGTCACTCGGAACTTTCTTTACGTGCAACGCCTTTCTTACGCCAAGTTGGTACACATGATTTCTTTTGTGCATGAGCACACGATCATAGGCAGGACTTTCATTCCCATGAACGATTTGGCAACACACAAAAACAGGGCGTCATTCCAATGAAATAAAATTTGGCAGGTACAGAAATAATGAACTTTGCACTATGCACTTGTGCCTTCCCATGAACGTCATGTCCAGCGAGACAGATTTTGAGTGAGTAGAGAGAAGAGATAGATGGTACAGAAAAGCGACGAAAATCCAGTTTTAGAAATAAATCTCGCATGGGCATGATGCATGAAGGTTCTTGTCCGCAGCATTGCACTTTCGATACAAAACTTTATTTGATATTTTCGCTGATAGAGTGAGGACGTCAAAAACGGGCTTCCGCTTCGGCTGTAGATCACAGATATCATGTTCACGCACAGCGATGCCAACTCAAAAATGTGATTTAGAGCCAGAAATGTGATTTCAGGGCTAGTTCAGGGCCAGACCAAACGACTTTAGTATATATCTACACTGTTTTGACGTTTTTGACGTACAAAATACTGAAACAAAATTTAAGTTTTAATTAATTAACTACATTTTCACAGAAAAACAGTTTTACAGCAATAATTAAATGTGTAATGCTTGAAAATATAAATTAAACACAGTGCTAAAAGGCCAATTTACAGTGCTAGATCAAATGAAACAGTGCTAGAATTTCACAATTGGGCTAGGCTTGGCATCGCTGGTCACGCAGCTATATTTGCTGCATCAGCAAGTTCGTTACAAAGTTGAATTGGCTTTACTGAAGTATAAACCACGCAACTCACCTATTTTTGTATGTCTTTGAAGACTAAACCGCCAACTGTTTTAGTCACCCTCGCCTTTTTCACCGAAAACAAATCGCAAACTCCCTTTTTCGGTAGGCAAGAGCAGGAGGTA
The DNA here is from genome assembly GCA_949372485.1 of Cheilosia soror. NCBI lineage: Eukaryota > Metazoa > Arthropoda > Insecta > Diptera > Syrphidae > Cheilosia > Cheilosia soror. The sequence continues at coordinate 77,690,197 of OX443561.1, read as the reverse complement.
GACTGTTACGGTCGCCCTCGAGCTGGACCCGAAGACTAAGTATAGGAGATGTAAAAACGTAAGAAATATAAAGATACGTAAGTTTTGACTGCTTCAGTCACCACCAAAATCCACCTTATCTAACATAACCTGACCTATCATAGAATTTGTTTTTGTTTTCAATTTCAATATTCTTTTACCTGCCAAATTTTATTTCATTGCAACAGAGTAGCTCGCAAAATGTTGGTGTCAAATGAGAAAAAAAAAAATAAAAAAATCTAAATGACAGCTCAAAAACTTGCAGGTTGCAGGGAAACAAATAGAATAGATAAAACCTCTCCCTCGCCATACAAAATTTCTTTTGTTTTCCAAGTCGTTGATGGTAATGAAAGTCATGCCCATGACAGTGTGTCCATGCAATTTATGAGTTGTTCTCCATTGTGCAAGTGTCAGTGGAAATTCGCAGTGACACCAACTGCTCTCTAAGCCAATTATTGCTTTCTGCGCCACCTGTTTGTGAATTCCTAGCCAGCAGCCAGCCAGTAGCTCTCCTGCTAGGCAGAAAATCAAGAGTTGAAGCCAGCAGTGGCCAGCAGATTGTTGTTTTATTTAACATGTGAAATGTGTCTCTACTAACAACTACTGGCTGGGGAGGTTTAAAAAAAACACGCCTTATAGAATAGCAAATCGTAACCAGTATTCGCTTGAGATACTAATGTAAATCTAAAAATCGTTTCAATAAAAATAAATAAATATTTTGCATATCTTTCAGATAAGACTTTAAACAGCCACTTGAACCAGAAAAGACTTTAACTGACAGATATCACTATCCGAGACTTTTGAAGCCAAAAGTTTAAGTTTATCTTGCAGATAAGCTTCTGACAAGTTATCTGGAAACTGGCCGTAAGTGTTTTATTTTGCAAACAACTCAACGGAAGAGGTTTTTTTATACAATCACATTTAAATCTCAATAACTGATTTAAATAGAGACCCAACAGAGAATCCATTCCGAATGCCTGGATGCTTTGTGAACTTTTCAAACACTTAGACAAGTACAGGTGAGGTGTACGAGTACCTACCATCCAATAAGAACGGTGAATATATTATAGCCACAGAAGAAGGGAGAATATAAGAAAAACAATGATATTCAATTTTGATCCACACAACAGGATACTTGTGAATACTATAAATCAACACCACCCCATATAAGCCATCTAAATAAATTGCAAAAAACTTTTCTTTTTTGAAGTAATATCCTTTAGAGGTTTAATATGGAAACTGACAAAAGTTTTGTCGATGATAAGGCACTGGCACATATAGAAGGAAATACAACCCCATGCCCATCGGCTCCATGTACGAGGAGATGCAGCGTGATTGTAAACTGAAATCAATACAAACACTCTTCTATACAACGCTGGCTATTCTGGTAGGTACACTAAGTAGCTTTGGAAATCAATATTTCAGAAAAAAAAATATTAAAAGCTGCTGAATATGGCGTCCGAAAAAAAGACAATCCCCGCATACATTCGCACAGGAACCTCCTTCGAATTCTACCTTTTTGGCGGGGGGTGAATTTTTCAGTTTACATTAGGTTCAGAGTGGACAGCACAAAAATATTACGAACCATCATAGCAACACTGTCTTTCTCTGCAACTCTGGAAATCGATTGAAATCCTTGAATTTATTTATACGTTCTTCGTGGACTGGTATAAGCATTCTCTGCCACTGCCTAGTGTGCGGTCGAATTTCCATTTCCATATCATATAATCTGCGACATTCGTGCTGTGCATATAGAAATGCAAAGTCGAAGGAGTTTTTGGTTTTTGCTTTTATTTGGCGACGTCAAAACCAGTCTTTCAACCTTCGGCTTCGATTTGTGGCTTTTGAATTTAAATTAATTAACGCCGGCCGCAGTTGAAACGGAACAGAGTAGACGAAGCTGGCTGTTAGATGCGGGCATTAATGTCAGTCGTCAACCGTTACATTTGGTAAGGGTCCCTGAAAAAATTCTACGAGTATGTGTTTAAATCTGAAGGCGTTTACATTTTTGTAAGCTGCTTTAAAATGATGCCGCACATAATCGGGAGTTATAATTATACAGTGAGGGTCAAAAGTAAGTCAACACTAATGTTGTTTTCATTTGTCTTTGGAAACAATATTTTTGTTAATAATCTAGGAAACTCACTAAGAATAGGTACCTACTCAGTACGTGGAAAAAATAATGCGGCCTTGGGGTTAACCCCCAGAAAACTAAGCTTGTCCTGTTCACAACAAAAGAATAATAATGTACCACTAATCGAGCCATCAACTCTTGAAGGAAAACCTCTGAAGGTGACAGATGGGGCGAAATATCTAGGAATGATATTAGATAGACAACTTAACTGGAAGCCGAATGTCAATAAAAGAGTGAAGAAAGCAGGTAGTGCATCTTTGGCAGGAGGTGGGGACCAAACCCCAAAACAATCCTGTAGATGTACATGGCAATCGTGCGGCCTATATATACTCACATATGGCACCGTAGTCCAGTGGCAAGACGCGGGCAACGCGACCGCAATCTTAAGTCAATGACAAACATAAGGTGCCAGTACACGATATGTAGCACGCCTCATATATATGTGGCTCTGACGTCAACAGAGAGTGCACAAAGAGAGCTTGTACATAATAATCTAGGAAATGTACCCATTGGGACCATACGCTGACGTAAAAATGACGTCAGTGCTACATATATATGAGGCGTCCTACATATCGTGTACTGGCACCTATAGAAAGACTAAAGCATGTGATTTTCATCCACACGCACCTATTCTCGGAAGAATTAAATATATACCTCTTCCAAGCAAAGGTTCTGGCAATCGCGGAGGTGTCATTGGCAATACCAAGAAATGATATTACCATTTTCATTGACAGAAAGGCGGCTATTAAAGCAGTTTCTGCTATTAAAATAAAATCGAAGTTAGTTCATCGCTGCCGTGAAGAGTTTAAAGTTCTTTGCAGCACACCAAGGTCCAAAGCCGGCAATGACACGGCCGACGAACTGGCGAAAAATGGATCCGCAATGGATCATGATCGAGCTCTACAGTCGATCAAGCCACCACCACCACTCTGTAATCTTAGAGAGCAAGTGGGTGGTATGTAGAGTAGGGTGTCCCTTATATTGGTAATTTTTATTTTAATTAGTAACGCACTCACTTTCCTTTTATTTATATTACTTAGACCTATTCATACGCAAAATTGTATCTTCCTAGGCCGATGGAGACCCTACCCGACAGGACTTCAAGGTTAAATAGGAAAATTTATATTAAAAATTTGTTAATTATTTATTTATTTCTTGTTTTTTAAATTTAAAAACAATAAATAAATATAGAATTATAGATATTGAGTAAATATTATTAAACAGGAGTAGCAGGATAACAGAGAGTAGCTATTGCAAGAAAATAATTGGATTTTTTGTAATGGTACACAGTTCAGTGTTTTCTCAGTCTTATTTATTAGAATTCGCTATAATGCTTCTAAATAACTGTATAGTTAGGCAGTGTATAAGTAGTACATATATATTTTTTCAGCTTATACTGCCTCTATACAACTGAGTATAATTTTTATAAATAATGTTTTGGCGTTTAGAGTTATTTTAAAGAGTGTATAAAGTTTATAAATAAGGCTGTAAAACTATTGCGTATATTTACTCTTTAATGTTTCCTTTTTGCAGTCAGGATACAATTTCCTATGTAGGGTATGTTCCTACACACAACGTAAGAGAAATTGCTTCTGTTCTTCCTCTGCTGTGATTAGTACGTGAAAGTCTTGTACCAGCTTGACGGCCCTTTCTTCTGTATCGTTCACCAGCTCTCAATTTAACTAATTTTTGTTTCGCCTCCAAGTATGAACTATTATTTTCCCATTCAGAAGGACACACTTGTAGGAAAGAATCATCAACTTCCAAATGAGAAAACATATTGTTACTTTTGACGCTCACAAATTCATCCAGAGTTTTATCTAAAGATATTACGAATTATATTAAAAAAAAAAAAAAAAAAGTAAAAGGTTAAATAAAGTTACCATAAAATGAGTAACGCAACAACTAAACAACTATCCTTAGTTAGATTGTCTACCATCTTTGTTTTCGTTTCCACGTCAACAATATCATCGAAAAGGTATAAAATGACTGCTTCCTCAGTAAATTAATACAAATGCTGGCAAAATTTGTTTAAAGCTGCATTTGAAATTGACGAAAGCACACGTTCGTAGTCTTTTAACGTTTTTATAAAACTCAAGTCATAAAAGGAAGCCTTAACAGCAAAATTACACTGAAGCCATGGTTTTACATAAGTTGTGGCAATGAATAAACTAACATCGTCAAGACCTTGCCTTTCGTTCTTGCTTAGTTAGCTTTTATATATGCAGCTTTTTTTTCTTGCCTATGTTCGGATACGTTGAATCGAGGATTTTTCGATGGGAAATTCGTCACCATTAAGTAGAGGCTGCGAAGACGAAGATTTCCTCTATCACTGCTCGAGTATCTGTCACTTGAGGAACAGAACACTTGGAATTGGAAGTCATTACTTCCATGACCTATAAGAATTTTCTGATGTCTTATTTCTGATCTTTACAGGCTTTTCCAGAAAATCAGGATTGCTGGACGGCGTCGAGTAATCACTAGAGACTAGAAGAAGGAACGTGAGGCTAACCATCCCAACATCAACGGTTAACCCCCATTTAAAAGGGCATCACAATGGGGGTCCACAAGGAACTAAATGTTTAGCACAGCAGGATGTACTCAGCTCTAAACCTAACCTAACCTAACCCACAAATTTAGGTATACGAAATTTTCAACTGTCAGAATGAAATTGTTGATTGTTGGTATTTTACACCTGTTTCAAGACCTTAAAGAAAACTCAAAAGAACATTGGCGTTACTTACTTTTGAGGCTCACTGTAGGTATTTTGTTTTAAAGGATTGCGTAATGCGTATACCTTACCTACACTGGATGAATTATCTATCCCTATACCTACACAATACATAATTTGTATTTTCAAGTTAAAATCAATATACGGTGAATTTGTGAGGCAGTATACTAATAGGTACCCACCTACATAATCAACAAGTGCTGTTATATTTGTAGATGCGGATTACCTGTAAATGCGGAAGGATCGAACGAGAAATGTCCACTCAGGCACTCACTAGCATGGCGTTCATGGTTCAACATAATTGAATCCTTGAACTGGAATAATAACTTTTGAAATTACATTGGGGTTCAAGCTCATATTTCATGTGGCACTATAGCACATATTTCACTATAGTTTCCACATCCATATTTTATGGTCGCCATGAGTTCGTTTTATCTAACGAGCCGGAAAGTATAATGATATATCGGCAACGCCACTCGGTATTGGCCTGTGGCTCGCTGGGCTACATTGTACGTCCAGTCCAGTGCCAATAGCAATACCAATACCACAGAAGCGGTAGCGATAATAAAAACATTTACACACAATCCAAATTAATGCGGCCGGCAAATCTGATGGAAGTGCATAAAGAAATTAAGTCCCGTAAAACGTGCAGTTAACAATTAAGTGATGGTGCGGGAAAAATTCACCGATGTGGTCCATTGTTTTGCTAAAGAGAATGCGACCTATTTCCAAAATAAGGATTGGCTTGGCGGTTTAAATGGTTATGGCTGCGATGTAATAATGGAACGTGTACAAATTATACGTACGAACTTAGCATCAGTTGGATCTATAGTGAATATCGATGACATGGTGAGGTGATGGTACGAGTGGGTATATGAAAGTGTGCCTTTCACTCTCGATTCTGATGAATGAAATTTAGGTGATAAATATAAATAGTTCCTATAACTTATGGTAGGCAAGTCAGCTTGGGAATAGTGCGCATACGTAATGTATATACTTGGTAATAGTATAGTCAGACTTATGTCTGTAAGTAAGTGACGACCAGCAAAGTGTCATTCATTTATATTTTGAGTTTCACAGTAATTTAAAAATACTCACCTCAAATGGTACAAAAAACTTGGCAGCACTTAAACAAATGTCTTCTACAGCTGCGGTTCTCAGTAAGCTTTATGATGAATGCTACGTTTGGTAAAAATCTGAATGTTTTAAAAAAAAATTGGCTACAAAGCAAATATTAAAGAAAGATTAGAGAAAAGAGCAGGGGTGTCAAGGCTTAGAGGGTGCTATCTCATATTATGGAACTATGAGCTTGAGTTTCAAACATCGAAAATTACCGCAAAATCTTACAAAGCAATATTGGAAGTGACATTTTCAAAGTTCTCTAACATTTTCGATCATATAAAATGGAATTATCAATATGACCACGCTCCTATTCACACTGCGCGTTGTAAAAACATGGATAGGTGAACAGAACGTGGGATTGATCGAATGGCCGGTATACTTACGTCTAAATATAACGTACCTACTCGAGGGGATGATAATTTCACAAAGTTTATTAGTCTGGCTAATAAGAGGACAAAAAAATCTCTAATTCCTGAATATGGAGAAGTTTCCCTAAATTATTTCAACTAACTTCACGACACAATAATTCCAAACCGAATTTATATAGCTGTTTTAAAATAAGAGAGATTGTATGTACTTAGGTTAGGTTAGGTTGAAGTGGCTGCCTGCATACGCCAGCACACTTAGACTAATTTTAGGTTAAGGGTGATACCATATGAATCATATATTTCTCCAATCCTATTTGTTGGAATCATTTTGAGCTTTTAATGAAGCGTAATAAACTAAACTCCAAATATCGTTATTAATGAGGTGCAAAGGATCGTTAAAGAAGAAAGTAGGACAGGAGCAGAGAAAATGTGACATGTTATGCCGTTTGTTCATCTAATATTTGGTACAAGATAAGGTACAATTGTTGCACTTCTGGCGAGTTCATCGGCCCTACAATTCCTTGGAATATCTCTATTATGCCCTGGCACCCAGAACAGGTCAATATTGAACTGCTATGAGGGGCGAATGGCAGTCTTGGGCTACTTTCGAGTTATTGGAGAATGATTCCAAAAACTTGATAGCTGCTTGACTATCTGAAAAGATACGTAGATAACATACGTTCATCTTGATCCAGGATAGGGCTTCTTTAAGTGCCATTATTTTCGACTGGAACACGCTACAATGATTAGGAAGACACCACCCACCCCTTCGTCAGTTTTTGATCCGTCGGTATAGAAGTGATCTGACTGACTCCTCAAGAAAAGCCTATCCCTCCCAGAAAGACTTAGAGGGGATGGATGCGGTAGACTTGAAGCATTTGGACGTAGTGAAGTCAGTGTTTTCAGAAACGATTTCGAAGATTCGGAATAGAAGCGTGTCAAAAATCTTTACTAGACCACTGCCATACCGCTTTCAAACGATCGACTGAGTTAGCAGCAATTTGTCTGCTAAAAATGTCAAAAGGTGTGAGATGGAACAAGATGTCCATTACCTACTGCAGATGGTGTTTTGTGAAATGCTACTGATCGTTGGACTTTGCTTAAATAGTTGAGGTTTATGGCCTAATACAGTGCAGTCCATCAAACTACGCACAACTCCCTTTGCGGCACTAGACATATTGTTTCATCTATTACCCCTTAATATATTTAGCAAGCAAATACAGCCATTCGCCTTAAAGCTATCTCACATTGGTCAAGGAAAGACTTTGGTCACGTCTCTATTCTGAAGAAATTCGACAACCGAAAACACTGACTACACTACTTCATCTCTAAATTTTGACAATAATTTTCTCGTCACTATTCCCTCCAGAGCAACCTGGGATGAGGATACTTTCCCGGAAGATGAATCAGTTCACTTCTACACTGAGGCGGTTCAAAAACCAAAGACGAAGTTGGTAGGGGTGTTTTCTCCGAAAGCCTTTATCTTAAGCTCTCCTTCCGTCTACCAAATTACTGTAGCGTGTTGTAGGCGGAAATAATGGAGATTAAAGTAGTCTTATCTTGGCTCAAGAAAAACGCCAAGGATGTCTGCATATTTTCGGACAGCCAAGCAGCCATCAAATCGTTGGATTCGATCTCTATAACTTCTCTAGTAGCCCTCGACTGCCGATCGTCTGTTACGGAGATGGCCGAACAGTTCAACATTCACCTAATTTGGGTGCCGGGGCATAGGGACATTCCAGGGAATTGTAAGGCCGATGAACTCGCTATAATAAGAACAACTCAACCCATTCTGCCAGATAAAAGCACCCTAGGGATACCAATCGCTACTTACAAACAAAAATTGAAGCTGAATGCTATCGAGAGTACAAATCTTAGGTGGACAAGTGGCACCCTTTGTCTAGCGACAAAACAAATTTGGCCTAAGGTGGATTTGAAGTGCTCTAAGAAATTGATCTCTCTCGACAGATTGCATATCGGCACTTCAATGGGTGTGATTACCGGACACTGTCTGATAATGTAAGCAAGGCTAGGCCTTTTCGCATACGACTTTTGCAGAAGCTATATGCATGAGGAAGAGGAGGAAACTATCCCTCACATTCTTTGTTCCTGCCCAGCTCTCTTCCGTAGAAAGAAGCTTCACTTAGGAGCCTTCCATTACAACGACTTGGGCGACCTAACAAACACAGACATCAGAAGCCTCTTACGCTTTGTAACGAGCTCAAAATGGCTCAACTAGTAGGGAGATCTTACATGATCCTTTTCGTGGTATCACAATGGACCAATGCTGTTCTAAGTGTGTTGGCGTTTTCAGTTGACAGCCACTTCCAACCACCCAACCAACCAAGCCCCATTTGTTAAAAAATGGCCTTTTTGCAAGAGAAAGGCGCGACAGTAGTAGATACTTAGTAGGTTAAATAATACATTAAATACATATGTATGTTTGTAGTTCTATTAATAATACGTTGTCTTGTTTCAATTAATTTTAGATATTCTTATAATTCAGTTTACGCAAAAAAAAATTAAAATAAAAAAATAAGCCGGTAAGCTATAGCTGGAAGATTATTTTATGACACAGTTTACATCATATAATTGTATTTTCTCAAAAAGTAAAAAAGAAGAAAAAACCGTACGTCATCTTACTATGTATCGTCTCTTTCTGCTCTCGAGAAAATCGTGTACCTATTCAATTGAAGTAGAGTGTACCTACTTTGAACTCTACCGAAAATGTGACTGTAATGAGAATAAATGTTGTAATAAATACCTACCAATTTTATGAATGTGCAAAATAAAACTAAAAATGTAAAATAAAGAACAATACAACAATATGCCAATAAAAATTAACAAAAAAAACACAACACAGCAATCTAAATAATTAGCCTTTCTAATCCCAATCCCAATTGCCATGGCGCACGAATTGATTAATGCCTACATTTCAAGTACATAGATTGGTAAGGTATAGGTTAGGTACCTTCATTCTACTTCCCCGTAGTCACAACAAAATCACAGATAGAAATCTACATTCCTTCATCTGTTTTAATCTACCGTCAGCGTGACACTACCTGTGATTGTATTGAAAATACGTTTGCACAAGTTCAAAATATACACAATACATACATAATAGCAATCGCCTTAATAGTTTGGCTTGATTATGTCCGCCCACAAGGCATTTCTTGACACACATCTTGTTTACATATTCATTAGAATAACTGAACTGGCTGTCTAATAATAAAATACATAACTGCGTACTTTTTAAGTAGGTACACAACCCGCGGCTGCTGCGGCACACTAATCATCAGAATTATTCCCATTCCGATGATTGGAAGAAATGTTGGTCATTGCAGGCGGGGGGAATTATTTTTCACAAAAGAATCAATACAATTTCGCCATTGTAAAGATACAGCGCGGACTTCCATACATAGCCACTACTATTATTCGATTATGGTCTTGTGTTTTCACTGATTATTGTATCATTGACATAGATGGATGACAATGATTTCAGGTTTCATGACACCCAAGAGTATCTACATAAACAGTAACATTAATTTTTCCTATACATGTAACCTACCTGAATTATCACTATACCAACATACAAGTAAATTGTGCACAAAAAAAACTTGAGAGGCAAAAAGTGAATATGTATACATATTTTAATTATGGACATACATAAATTAAACGTCAAAAATAATGCCTATACATTAATGGGTAAATATTGAAGTTTTCATTAAGCCACAGATTAATGAAGTTTTTTCATCAAGATCCATTATGTCGAGGGTCATACTCATAATTCTCGCGAATGAGTACCTAGGTCCTTCTAAAATAATTATACTTGCAAAATTACGTAGATACTAAAAAAAACGACTGACTTTGCTCGCACATTCATCTTCGATTAATAATATTTAGAAAATTGTGTTCGATTTGCATATAAGTATGTATGTGGAGTACCACAAGGTTCAGCTGTTCGATCGATACTTATTCATTTATTCGTTCGTGAGATATGACAAAATTTTTCTCTAATCAAGGAAGCGGAGTCTACTTCTAACTGCACCCAAAACTTGACAAAAATTACGAGCAAATATGTATACATATACGAGGGGGAGGGCGTTTAAGTTAGTTAGTCTCACAGCTCTCTAACTTCATGTTGCAGAGTTTTCATTGACCCGAACTAACTGGTCACGTTTTCTCAGTTGACGTTTATGTCCGCAACACCGACAAATAAAGTCAAGAATTTCTCAACTTAAGGTGGGTTTCCACATGTCGGTTGATTGACAAAGTTTGACAGCCCTCGCTTTTATGACATTGAACGACACCAACGTCAGTTCATTTCCACTTATGCCAATTATTGGCAAAAAATCGTTTTTCAGTTGATTGACCAACTTATGAACTCGATGCCAATTAAATTTTCTCTGTCAATTATAGACAAAGAGACATTTTGTTTGACAATTCAGCTATTTCCACTTGTCCAGTGGTTTCTTTGTCAATTATTGGCAAACGCTGTTAGTCAATTCATTGACTAAATTTTTCGCTATTTTCACTTGCCAATTGTTTAATTGGCATAAAAATACGTCAATTGTCAATTTCAAATCGACAAGTGGAAGCCCAGCATTACTACTAATGTCGTTTTCGGTTGGTCGTCCAGAACCGTCCGGAAGCAATCCGAACGCTTCTAAAAGCGTTCGATTGGCACTCAACTGACAGCTCTTTTACTGAAAAGAAGAGATTTGAAAGGATTTGAATTCAGAATCGCGGAGAGTTCTTCCGGACAGTACTGGGACGACCAACCGAAAACGACATAGGTTGGCATCTATTTGTGCCCTGCCAACATAATGTCCGGAGAACTCAGTTTTGATATTTCTATTGGGTCATCGGAGAGCAAGAGAGAGCGCAGTTTGACATTTCGATTGCGCTGACTTCTAGAGCACCAATCAGAAACTCAGAACCCAGGAGAGAAAAAATACAATTGTCAATAAGTGACAGACCGACAATTCAAGTTAGTTTTCGCGTTCAGGTAAATTTTGAGTCCAGACAATTCAAGTCGACTTACTCTGACTAGATTCTGATTCAGATATCAAGGCTGCAATTACATGCGGTAACTGGTAATTGTCGAAATAGAAATTTTCCTGAAAAACCCTCTCAAATCTGTCGTTCCGAATCGACATGCAAAAATCACTTTGTTTATGAATTTTGAGGCGAGAGAGCCGTCTGCTAGCTACAGGATGGGGCAAAATAACGAGCATTTTTGCTTCAAAATGTCGGCTTCCTAGCTCTTGCCGTTTGGGTTGGGCTTGGATCAAGAATCAGGCAGGACACACAAATTTAGATATGAGGTGACGTTTGCAGTAATTAAATAGTTTCTCGGACTGTATCCCTGTGGCACCATCTTGTCGTCTGCATCCATATATTGTAATTTATGAACAAAATGGTATTATAATGTCGCAATAGCGAGCACAATTAACTGGTATTGTCTGACCAGTCGCATTTTCAAAGAAGAACGGTCCGATGATGTCTTCGGCCAAAAATCCGCATAAAACAGCACCGTTGTGAGTATAGATGTTTTGACGATAAACAAAGCCATCAATATAATAAAAATGAGCCTCATCGCTGTGAAAATTTCGAACTGTAGCTGCTAAATATTAATTATTTTTTAAAATATTGCTCAACAACAAAAACGACGCCCTGTTCCTTCCATCAGCACTTGCTTTATTTTCAAGCTGTCAGCTGTGACGCTTTTTTTGCGTTGATAGCATAAATTTCCCAAAATGAAATCTTACGTACATTTTGGGACATCTTTTATAAGTACTAAAGGACTATTCACATGAGAGCGACCAACTATGTCTACGAACGAACAAATATTCGTGATCGCGAGTTTTGACAGTTTGCAAGTTGCGGCAGTTTGTGAATTTCAGCTATCAGTTTCTATCAGCAATTTCTAATGTGAGGTTAAGCTCGAACGAATGTTTTAAAGGCCATTCACACGAATTGATGAAATGCAAACAAACCATACTTTTGATGCATTTATGAACAGAAAATTTTACATTTCATTCATTCATTCATTCATTTATCTACTATTCCAAGAGTAGCGTAATTAATTATAGCATGTCAAAATCTATTAAAGGCCGATTTTTCAATAGTCAAACTGTCATAAATAAGACACAATAGGTTTGTTCGACGTGGCCAGCCCTAGTGCGCCCTAGTCAGTGAATTTTCGTGGCTGCCAAAAAACCCAAGGAAACCCCAGAAATTCAGTTTCATGTCGAACACGAAATGTTTACCCTGAGACCTGTCACTAAAAAAATTTTTTTAATATATAGATTTAACACCAGCAATAACATTAAATTTGCTTAATTAATGATTGTAATGTTGAAAAACACATCTCTTTTAACATTTACTAGTGCTGCACAAGCCAATAATTCACAAAAAATTGTTTTCACACAAATGACAGCTACGATTGACAGCCAAATCCAGCACTGAACTCTTGCCCTGAGTGAATACCTAGGGTCAGCTCAGTGCTCAACTAGGGCGCCCCAGTGCTCACCTCGAACACAGGTTTTCAGTGTCAGTGCGAGCTCAGTGCTATATCGAACGCGATAGGGCTAACCCAGTGCGCACTAGTGCGCCCTAGGGTCCACGTCAAACAAACCTACCACTATCCCATTTTTCATTAGTCGAAAAGCAGCTAATCAAAGAATATAACATCTAACTGTCTCATAAAGTTATCTGCCCGTTTCTGAGGCGGATAAAATGTAATTCTATAGTGTTATCTAATGTATGCGAACTGTCAAATTTGAAAATTTTATTTTACAAAGTTTTGTTTAGGGAAATATTTACATATTGTATAAATGGATCTATTTGATTGTATCGACGATTTTATTATTGATGAAGAAGAATTGGCAAATGATTATTTCAACCCAACAAGGAAACTAAGAGTAGTGAGAAAGAGACCTAAACATTATGTACAATGGGAGAATGCAGGTTTCAAACGAAGATAAACATCAAGCTATGGGCATGACTATCTTATATGCTTACTGTAGAATACTAGTTTTAAATAAATTCAATACATTGGGAAACTATCCCGATCGAGAACATTTTATTAATGAATAATAATATTCCTGTCATTCATTCTATATAGAAACTTAACTACTAATATTCATATTTATAAATAAAGGCTATAGTACTATATACTACAGTGTTGTACACTACATTCTCTCCTTTTTTTTTTAAATATTATAACAAATTAAATTTAAAACAAAAACAATTTTAAAATATAAGAAGACAAATTATTTACCATCGAAATTATAAATTGTAGTTAGACTAACAAAGAAAAGTAGGTATGTATACCTATATCAAACCAACTAGGATGTCTCGTTAGTCAATTCACATGACTATTTAGATCCCCTTCTTTGAACAGCACATTTTCCATTAATTTTTTTTAGATGTACTATATTCCGTCGTGATATCTCTCCGGTTCCAGGATTCTTGATTAATACATCTCCACCTTTTTGTTCAAGAACATCATGGGGCTCTTCAGCGAAGTTTGTATCTAATTTGTTTTCTTTTCGCAATCGTTTTACCAGAACTTTATCACCACAAGACAATTCAGTGTGAATGGCATTTCTTTTCTTATCTGCATATATTTTTCCTTTTTCTTTTTCAAATAAATCCCTATCTCTGGTTTCTTCATTGAGTTCTTGGTCATCATAACTAATGACAGAAGGAATTTTGTCTTTAAGCAATCTCCCATAAAACAGTTCTGCAGGTGCTTTTCCAGTAGTTGAATGTGGTGTATTGTGGTACATTAGTAAGTAGTCTTGCAAATCATCTTTCCAATTAGTGTTTGTTGCCTTGCTTATTTTTATTCTTTTAAGTATGTCCCGATTCTGTCGTTCAACTTCTCCATTTTGTTGTGGCCAATAGGGAATAGTGTTATAAAGCTTTATATTGTAGGTTTCGCAAAAATCTTTAAATTCTGCGCTAACAAATTGTTTTCCATTATCTGAAGTTATTGTATGTGGAAACCCCAACCTGGTGAAAATTTTCTTTAAAGCATTAATTATTGATGTAGACGTTATAGTTCTCATTATAACAATTTCTTTGTAACGACTATAATAATCCACTATTACAAAAATATGTTCACCGCTTGGAAGTGGCCCCATCAGATCGATAGCGACATCTATCCAGGGAGCTATTGGAAGTACTCTTCGTTTCATTGGTTCAGGGGGTACTGAATTTGAAACCAACAAGCAGCCTTTACATTTCTTAACGAAACTCTCAGCTTCCTGGTCAATTTTAGGCCACCATACTTTGGTTCGTAATCGTCGTTTTGTGCCAACTATACCTGGATGTCCTTCATGAGCAAATTCGATCACTCTTTCACGAAGCTGTTGTGGAATGACAATTTTATTGTGCCGTAACAATATGTTTCCGTAAAAACATAGTTCATTTTCAAAAATTTTAAAATTAAGAATTTCCTTCTTCCAATTATTTTTGTATATGCCTTGTTTTACATTCAAAATTTCCATATCAGTTGATGACACTTTGTCAATTTCATTAAGTGTCATAGCCTTTGGAACACTATTACAAACGATTTGCTGTATATGTTCTTCGTGATCAAAATTCTGAATACCATTCGTGATACATAGTCGAGATAAAGGATCAGCAATATTAGACTTGCCTGGCTTATAAATCACCTTATACCTATAAGATTGTAATCGAAGAACCCACCTTTCGATTCGAGCACATGGCTTGGATTTTGGACTGAAAATAATTTCCAGGGGCTTATGGTCTGTTACAAGTTCAAAGTCTTTTCCATATAGATATATATGAAAATGTTCTACACCCCACACCAGTGCCAATGCCTCCTTTTCCGTCTGACAATATCTTTTCTCACAATCGGATAAGCTTTTGTTTCCGTATGCTATAATTCGTGGTTTTCCATTGCTATTAAATTGAAGCAATACCGCACCTAGCGCTACAGGACTTGCATCAACCATTAACTGCGTCTTGTCATTTGGATCATAATATCCTAAGTATTTGTCGTTACTTAGAACATTTTTAAGAGCTTCAAATGCCCGCATTTCATTCTCGCCTAATTTTATATCAGACTTGCGTCGTCCATTTTGATTTTTTAAAAATACTCGTAAAGGATCTGTTAATGTTGCTAGATTTGCTATAAATTTTCCAACATAATTTATAAGACCCAAAAAACTTTCTAGCTCTTCAACTGTCTTGGGTTCCCGAAATTTATTGATTGCTTCTAACTTTGCTCGTGATGGTTGAATACCTTTTGCAGAAAGGATATGCCCCAAAAACTCTATTTGCTGGACATTATATATACATTTATCATGGTTTAATAAAACATTATTTTTTTTTAATTACCTCAAGTACGTTCTTTAAACGAGTGGTATGTTCTTCTTCAGACTTACCAAATATTATGATATCGTCAATAAAATTAACAGCTCCTTCGCAACCAGACAGCATGCGTTCTATTATTTTTTGAAATATTTCGGGCGCACATGTAATTCCAAACATAAGCCTTTTGTACCTGAATAGTCCATTATTGGTGATAAATGTTGTGATGTAACGTGATTTTGGAGAAATTTCAACTTGATGAAAAGCATTTTTTATGTCCAGTCTTGAAAATAATGTTGATTTTCGTAGTTTAGGAAGGATTTGATTCATAGTAGGTAATGGATAATTTTCCCTCAATATCGCTGTATTCGCTCTTCTCATATCCACACATAAACGTATATCTCCATCTTTTTTCAAAATAGGCACGATAGGAGAAATCCATTTTGAATGTCCTTCGACTGGTTCAATTATATCTGATGCCAAAAGTTCATGTATTTTGGCTTTAATTTTTTCTTCTAAAGGTATTGGTAATTTCCGACAAGGCTGAATTACAGGAGTTATTGAGCTGTCTATGGGAATATCAACCATTACATCCTTGATTTTGGGAAAAACAGTGTACTCAATTGAGTTCAACAACTCCAAACCTAGTTTAAGCACTCCCAGTTTTAATGCTGTGTCACTGCCCAATAAACATTTCCTTCCATTCTTCACAACATAAAAAGTTGCAGAATGTTTCTTACTTCCTACTGAAATGTCGGCTTCAAAAGATCCTAATACAATCAATGGTTTATCGCAGCCATATGCCAGAAATGTTTTCTTTGGATTTTTCAATTGATTCCGGACCGAAATTCCCTGGAATTTCATTTCTGTCCATGTTTGTTCTGAAATAATGTTTGATTTGCTCCCAGAATCGATAACAATTGATATCATAATGCCACCGATCTGACACATTATTTCATCTCCTTTTTGATTTTCAATACAAAAAACGTATTCGTTACTTTCATGCTCTTGGACAGACCTTACAGCTTCCTTTTTAAATTTGCTTTTTCTCTCTTTATTATTCGTTGCATATCGTTTCAGCTTTGTCCGGCAACAGGATTCGAAATGGCCTGTTAATCCGCATTTACGACAATTTTTATTCCTTGCCGGACAATTCATATCACGTGCAGAATGTTCTTTAGAACCACATCGAAAACATTCGAATATGCGTTGCTTGGGTATAGATTTTTCAAAAATTTTATTTACTTCAATTGTGCTGTTACCAGATATGTTTCCAAAATGCTCCATTTGAAATTCTACGGTTTCTAGGGAATTTGCAAGAAAAACTACATCATTTAGTGTCTTTGAATCATCCATCTCTAATATCTTTCGTCTTAGCTTTTCAGAAAAACATTTCTCCACGACTTGGTCTTTAATATGTTCGTCAGTGTTTTCAAATTTGCACTTGGTAGCTTGGCGTCTAAGACGGACAATAAATGCTTCAAATTTTTCATTTTTTTCTTGAGACATTTGCCTAAAAACATGTCTTTCATAAGTCTTATTTTGTCGCGGAGTAAAGTATTCATCCAATTTCTCGACACAAACATCATACACATTTTTGTTTGATTCTGAGGCTTCATCCACAAATGCTCCTGGTAAATTGTAAAAAATTTCCTGCAAATCTTGCCCCCCACAATGCAAAAGACTTGCTCTTTTCTTAATAGGATCTTTAATTTCAGTCACAAGGGTATATAGCTCAAAAGCTCGCTTCCATTTTTCCCATTTCATTCCCAATGATTGGGTGTCACAACTGCAATCAAATTGGTCCAGTTTATGTAGATAACTCATATCAGTGGTCATCGTGAACCTATATCAAAATATTACAGATGAGTGAAACACATTCCTGTATTATTTATGTTTAATTTCGTCTAAATTCGTTAAAACGGAATTTAATTTCATTAAAACATTGTGATATAACTTCATATAACTTTATATCAATAACAATCTTTCATAACAGGAAACGAATTTAATCTATCCAAATGAATTAAATCTTTCCAAACGAATTTAATCTTTGCAGATGAATCTAATATTTCCAAACGAATTTAATCTATAATGGATGGTTAACGAATTTAATCCTTCATCCAAAATTTAGTTTTTCGAATTTAATCTTTACAAATGGATCTAATATTTCCAAGCGAATTTAATCTATAATGGATGGTTAACGAATTTAATCCTTCATCCAAATTAAGTTTTTCGAATTTAATCTTTTATTTTCTATTACATATTTTATTTTAACCAACAATTTACTTACGTATACACATAGCCATAAATATATATGAAACGACTGCAATTTTTGAATATTCTTAAGAAATCTTACCAATTTCTTTTTTTCTTTTCAAATGAATTCAAACCAATTCTTTTAAATTTGTTCTTCAATCCTCGTCGCCAAAATGTAGAATACTAGTTTTAAATAAATTCAATACATTGGGAAACTATCCCGATCGAGAACATTTTATTAATGAATAATAATATTCCTGTCATTCATTCTATATAGAAACTTAACTACTAATATTCATATTTATAAATAAAGGCTATAGTACTATATACTACAGTGTTGTACACTACACTTACACACAAAAAATAATTGTCAATCAATATGTCTCTCTCACACACACTTTACCGTCTAACTCTTATTTTATGATTGAAAAATTCAAAACTGTTATCTAGCTATTGAAAATCGGCCCTAAGAAAACAAGTTCAAAAACAGTTTAAACAACGAAATTTCGAATTGCAATCATTTTGCCGCGAACGAAAACACTGACGGCTGAAATTCGCGAACTGCCGTGTTCATGCGAACGGACTCAAAGCTCGCGAATATTCGTTTGTTCGTAGGTAGGGTCGAATTGTCGTTCTCATCTCTCATGTGAATTGTGAATATTACTCACCCCAATTGTCGTTGTCGTTTACGACTCTAAACAAAAACGACGCGACTGTTTGGTATTGGCCATATGTCGTCTGAAATGTCAAAAAATGTGGATTGCATTTTTCGACGACGATCGTCGGTATTGCGTGAGTCGTTTTGTGACGACGTTTGTCGTGGAAATGATACATTTCTGTCGTCGACTATTTTGCGGGCGACTGTTTTATAATCTGTTAAAAAAAAGTATGTGAACTTAATTTTTAATTAACTAAAAGACAATTATAGTTATTTTGCAGAATGGAGATAACAAATAAAAGACAATTTCAACATTTATTGAAAGAAATGGAGAAAAATACTCCGTTCACAAGGGGTCTAAATAAAATGGTGCTAGGTAATTGGCAATGGGGCGACATAGCCAACATTTTCAACAAAAACATCTCAACACTCTTCATTTTTGATTTCTTTTATTAAATAATTAACCAACTCACAAACAAAACAACACACCAAATATAAATTCGTTGACTGTAATGTCAAATAACATTGTGTCATAGCTTGTGGAATGTATGTGGAATATGAGAGTTCGGAGGTCGAGTCGTTTCAGTTACGCAATACCAAATTCCTAACGACTAGACACGACAAACGTCGCCAGTCGTTTGTGATTATATCCTCTCGTTTGTGGAACGCGTTTTAATGATGTGGATTGCGAATAAACTTTGGCAATTCGCACCAAGCGTTTATTCTTTCGCGGCAGAAAGAATTCGAAATTTAAACTGTTTTTACACTTGTTTTCTTAATACATTTTAATAGTATAACTCCAAAGTTGGGTTTGAGCTTTTATATGGTGGTTTGTCTCATCACTCATCACATCAAGATAAATAACTATTAAGAATACATTAGATAGATATATATCTTCACGTCCGTCACGCTATACCTACGTTGGCACAAGCAAATGTGTTCACAATTTTGGTCTACTCGAATCTCGACTTATGCCGTTGTGTTTTCTATACCTTTAATGGTCTTCTCTTCTAAGTCAAACCACATTATTGGCGGGTAGCCAGAGTTGTAATGTCACATCACTTTCTGCACGTGAGCATATTCTGCGAACTTAATATTTGTAATTCCCCATCAACGTGCGCGACGCGACGTCGTGTATAGCCTTGAGCAGCGTCAGTTATTATGCGGTTCGGTTTCCTATATTTGAATCCCAAAAGAGTGATTTTTTTTTTGAAAACACACGAATTCGCTGATCGCTGCTATCTCCAGATCAAATAGAGAGAGAGAGAGTGGCGGTGGACCTTTTTCTTTTAACCACCAGAATGACTGGTCTATCGTGCTATAAAATCACGACTTGTTTTTTTCTGTTCTGTGTCGTGACATTGGAGTGCAACGCGCAAGTAGAGATGTTGCACTGTATATAGCGTGCAAGAAGTAACATTTTTTAAGGACAGCTTGTACACACAAACCGAAGTGAAGATGAAGTGCATATAAGCTTCGATGCTTTTTTTGGAAGAACGAACCGAACAGTTCAATTTTTTTTTTACACCTTGAAGCATAAACAGAAATGCGCTTACATGTCATTAGTTAGAATAGAAACTATTATTTTGTTGAAAAGGGTCACAGCAAAAAAAAAATGTCCAATGGTGTGAGTGAAGCTCGAGGGGGAAATCTTTTACAAAATAGCACCGAAAAGCCATCCTTGTGCATTCTGTATCTCATCCGCTAAGCAAACTCTATACAACTATCGCTATCGTTCCTTGTCATTCTTCGTTATCCTGTAGCCCGAAACGATTCACCAACGTCTTGCAAATTCTCTAGGATACTTTGTCATAAAGAAATATTATCCATCCATTCAACATCTCATGAATCCATTCCTCTTCTTCGGAGTGTACCATACTTCGCTTGAGTGCAGTGTCATTAGATTTCTTTTCCTACTGCCTTTTTTTTTTTGTTCCTTCGTCTACTATTATATTCCTTATTATAGTTATTTTTCATCTTCATTCCGTTTTGTTTTCTACGTCAGCGTTTTATTTTCTTTTTGAATTCTATTATTTTTCATCATTTCGTTTCATTTCAATTTTGTTCGTAGCGCAAGGAGCACTCACCTTTTAGAAATGAATTGTTTTCCCGTAATCTTATTAACGGCATAAGCACAATCCATATCCTATTGTCAGGTTCTATCTACACTTTAAATGTAAAGGTATCTATTTATGTAATATGTTCCCTGCACAGACAATAGTAGGAAATAGATTGATTTTATGTCCAATCATTATTTTCCTGAGAAGCAAGGACTAATGCGTATAATAGTTTTCATATGGGGCAATCAGTAAAAGTGGTACAGCACTAGGTACTATTTTTGACTTCCTATTGGAGCTGGGGTAGATTTCTATGACTCATTTTCTAAATTGAAAATACGTGATTGTAATGTTCATCATATTCATATAGGTATACACTACAATATAACACGAACCTATGCCTAGAGACACATCAGACAATAAGCATGTTCGACTGGAGTAAATTAACTTTAACAGAAAGGACATCCATAACCATCTACACTGACCGATCAAAGATGGAATGTGGAACTGGCGCCGGACTATTCTCAGAGGAACTCAACATACATAGTTCAATCAGGCTTCCTGACTACTGTAGTGTTTTCCAAGCTAAGGTACTGGCGGTCGCGGAAGTGGCAAGCATGGTGTCAATAATGGCAGTTCCACGGAACGATATTACCATATTTATCGACAGCCAGGCGGCTATCAAGGCAATCTCTAATAATGAGACAAAATCCAAACTAGTTCGCCGTTGTCGCGAAGAGCTCAAAGGCTCTTGGCTCGCAGCATAATACGAATCTCTGCTGATGGGTTCCTGATGGACACAGGCACATAACCGGCAACGAGAGGGCTGACGAACTGGCAAACGATCAAACCACCAATCTGTAGTCTCAAAATCCGAATGAAAGCCAATATCAGTTGGAAAACACTAATCACCTGTGACATATCACGGAAGATGTGGCCAGAGTAAAATAAAAGCAGGACCAACAAACTTTTGCGATATGAAGGAATATCGCTGTCTATAAGACAGTTGGCGCCCTCACTGGTCACAACCTTCTAAGAGGCCATACAATGAAACTAAATCTCAAGAATGACGGCATTTGTAGAGGCTGCGGTGATAAAGAAGCCCACGAGTACACTCCTCACTTTCTCTGTCACTGTCCAAGTCTCTGTCACTTGAGGAATAGAACACTTGGAAGTTACTGCTTCCAGGATATCCAAGAACTCTCTAACGTCTCAATATCTAATCTTTACAGGTTTCTGAGGACAACGAGTTGGTTGGACAAAGTCGAGTAACCACGGGAAGGATGAAATAAAGCCAGTTCAACACGTCTAACCCCATCGAAGGGTATCACAAATGGGTCCACGAGGACCTAAGTGAGGTGAAGAGGAGGCTACTCAGCTTCACCAACCCGTTAACCTAACCTTATCTAAATTAACTTTTCAGATATCTCTAGGTACTCCTCGTATTAGGTTTGATAATTTAGTCGCTACAATATCGCCCAAAATACTACCCGAAAACGGCATCAAAATTTCTCAATAAAAGCCCACTGCTAGGTTAGTGGATTGGCATGACAGGATAGAACGCCCCAAAAAAAGACCACAAGAAAAGCATTAAAAACAGCTGCGTGAAAAATGCCACAAAAATTCCTTAAAACCAAATGACCCGAAAAAGGCTTTAAAAACGCCTCAAGAACGGTGTAAAAAACATATATTAAAAAATGGTCCGAACGACAAAGAACGCTCCCAAAAATGCACTAAAAACCGATCCGCAAAAGGCTTCAAAAAACGCCCAAAAACATGCCCAAAAAAATGCCAAGGTTAGGTTACAGGAGAAAAATACCCTTAAAACGCTGTAAAGATTGCAAAAAAAAAAAGAAACGAAAAAAGGCTTCAAAAAATACAACAAAAAAAAAACACCCGAAAAACGCCTCAAAAACGTTCAAAAAACATCAATAGGCGTATTTTTTTGGGAAGTGAGTATAACAATTTTGCATGTAAAACCAAAAGTGAGCTAGCTATAGATTCTCAAAACAATACGCCTAATTAAAAACACACTGAAAAACGCCCCAAAGTTACATGCGAAAAACATACCCAAAAATGATACGGATAAATGCTCCAAAAAATACGCTTAAAAACGCAACGAATATGCACCAAAAATGATCCGAAAAATGCCATAAAAAAAACTGCTTAAAAAAAAGTTTAAACGCCACGAAAAACATTAAAAGAAACTCCTCAAAAATGCTTTAAAACCGACCAAAAAGAAACTCACCGAAAAACGCCTCAAAATAACCCCACTAAATCGTTTCCAAAAATTCCTACAAAAAAGAAAAAGAACTCTAAAGACGTCCGAAAAAAAACCCAAACAAAGCGCCTCGAAAAACAGCTCAAAAAAGGAAGTGCATTCGGCCGTTGATTTTGTACTGACTGACGTTTACGGCAACGTAATGAACGCAGGGGCGTAGCGAGGGTTTGAGCCGTGGGGGGGTGACTTTCATTGAAATGCCGACTTATTTCAGGAACTTGCCGACTGTATCGGGCCAGCGGTTATCGAGTTATAACGTCATCGAGTTTCACCCCATAGAAGATTTTTTTTGTATGGGAGGTGCCACGCTCCTTTGTCCAATTTAGACCAATTTTCACAGGCCAATACCTAAAATTGCCTCAAAATTTGAGACCAATCAGTTGAGTGGTTTTCGAGATATAGGATTTTAAATGTTTTTTTTTTTTTGTATGGGAGGCGCCACGCCCCTTTGTCCAATTTTGATCAATCTTAACACGAACACTCTTGGGCCAATACTTAATACTACCTGTAAATTGGAGCTCAATCGATTTGGTGGTCTTCGAGATATCTAAATGTGGGGCTACAGGACCACCTGTTGAGAATTTTCCGACTCGCTAAATTTTAATGTGTTCAGTCGGCAAATTCAGCTATGCCGACAGTCTTTTTGTAAATCGAATAGAAACTCGCTAAATTTTATTAAGTTCAGTTGGCAAATTCAGCTATGCCGACAATCTTTTTTAAAATGGAATCGAAACTCGCTAAATTGTATTGTGTTCAGTGTCAGTCGGCAAATTCAGCGATGCCGACAGTCTTTTTGTAAATCGAATAGAAACTCGCTAAATTTTATTAAGTTCAGTTGGCAAATTCAGCTATGCCGACAATCTTTTTTTAAATCGAATCGAAACTCGCTAAATTTTAATGTGCTTAGTCGGCAAATTCACCGATGTTGACCGTCATTTTTAAAATCGAAACTCGGAAAAGGTACATACAGTCAAAAAAATATAAATTCGCATTTCCGAAAGGTGGAACCTTTGAAAATGCCGTCTTGTCTACATTTACGAGTTTGAAAACATATACCTAATGAAAATCCAAACTCACTTCTTATTTTTTAACATTTTGTTCCGAGTCAAATTTTAAAATTTTTTTAATTTGTTTTTGAAATTTTTAGAATTGTTTTTTTTTTTTTAGCTGCTCAAGTTAAAATGTTACTTCCTTGATTTGCCGACTCTTAAAAACGGTGGGGGGGTATCGCACCCCCCCCCACACCCCCCCCTCGCTACGCCCCTGAATGAACGTTATCACATTCTCATTAAAAAGAGTTTATAAAGATAAAAGTTGGGTCCTAAATGTAAAGCATAATGTCCAAAAATAATATACTGCAATTTAAATCCCTTGGCGCGAGCAAAGCGAGCCTCATACCCCAACTTGACGCAATATAAACTTTGACATTTCGATTCGTAGATAGTTGTGTCCCGAACGACGCCGACGGCCGAATAGCAACATCCCTCAAAAATTAAATGCAAAACGGAACAAAAACGCTCCTAGCGCCGTTCTAGAAGTAAAACCGCCCAAAAAAAAAACGCAGTTTTCCCAGAAATAATCCTCAAAACGCACCAAAAACGTCTTAAAAAGCGCACCAAAAACACTCAAAAAAACACCATAACGCTTCGAAACAGACAAAAGAAACTCTAACTCGAATCTGAGTCACATGACCGAATTTTTTGTGTCCCTGTGAATAATATGAAATGTAACGTGTCTCTAACTAACTGTTCTAACGCTTTTTTAACAAATAGCTACATATTTCTAAGACGAAATCGCCACCTGCACTTCACCTCTTTAACAATTTAACCACAATACTCGCATGCCAAAAAATGCCCATCGGTTTACCATTCCTATAATGTATCTTGTATGTATGACATGGCCCTTACCAATAATCATTTTAACCTTGACCTTAAGTTTATTGTAGGTCACAATAGATCATTTTATATGTACTGAAAAATTCGCTACTGTGAGTCTGTAAAACCAGTAAAACTTAACCTGGATATTAAAAATGATTATTCGTAGGTACATGCCAGGAGACTCAGCGTAGTCAACACATGGTAAACACATTTTACTTTGCAAAGCTGCTCTCTCACATTGGTTGGTTGATGTTAATGCTAGATCCTGTGGCTTAAATTTATCCATGGTATATGTGTATAAGGTGCGATACTAATAATAATGTTTAGTTCCGTAGGTGACGCTGTGGTAAAATGCGGAAGACTAGGTTAGGTTTTCAATTTCGAGCCAATACCACAAAATTCCTATAAATAAAACGAAATAAAAGTCCAGCGGAACTAACATTGGCCTCGCCAGCACAATTGGGAGGTATAATTGCAGTTGCTAAAATAATAATCTCGAAACTACTCGCCGAACCAACAGGAACTAAGAATAGAGCGCTAAAGGGGCTGATGCTTTTGGGAGTTCGCCTAGACTCGATTGTTGAAGAAGTGTGTTTTTTGTAGATTTAGTATTCTTCGAGTTCCGAAGGCTGGGGAGGTGCATAGACATTCCTTCTGCTTAAATCTTTTAAAGAGAGATCCAACCTAAGGACAATATGTAGCGTCCCGTAATGACACCTAATAACGTGCACTTGACATCACTTATAAGCGCATACATAAAAAAAATTAAATATTGTCCCATAATTCACACAAAATTTTAATTTTGCGCCATTTAATAGTACAGCAATGCCAACGAAAAAAAAGATAAAAATGTGACAGCTGACAGTTCTGGGTTAGTAAAAATGGAGCGCTAAACAATAGATGGCGTATTTTTTGGGAAGTGAGAATAACCAAAAGTGACTTCACAATTTTGCATGTAAAACCAAAAGTGAGTATAACAAAACCAAAAGTGAGTAGGTATACAAGTTTTGTATGTAAAAGTAAAAGGGAGCTAGCTGTAGATTCTCAAAAAATACGCCTAGAGTAACGCATTTTCATTGTTGAGCAATATTTTAAGAATAATGAAGATTTGTTCGATCAAAATCATCTTCAGTAATGAAGCTTATTTTTATCTTCATGGATTCGTCAAAATTGTTGCATTTGGGGTTCAAGCCTATGCAAACAAGCTTTCTAATTAAAAATCTGTAATTTCTATAAATATTACATTTTGCATTACATTTTACATTTTTTCAAAATTAATATCTGCTAATCACCACGGATTCTATTAAACCTGTAGGCAGTAAGCACTTGTTAGCTCAGACTGTACATTATGGTTTGAATATTAACTAGAATTTCAAAAATACTGGTATCACTTAATATCTAAGTTCCAAACGGAATGAGCTTCTAGTACGAGCCCATAGATAGCACCACGAACACATTTTCGATTTGTGTCTTCGATTGAATCTTCCAAAAGAACCATTTTCGTTTAGTTTGGACTCCACCATTCTGTAGAAGATGTCTTTCCAGTTTCGACATTAAGATGTCTTCGGGTTCAGTACTACAGGGGGTCAACAGTAGATATGTAATGTCATCTTCACTATCGAAAAATAAACTACTCATTCTTCTTCAGCATTTAAGAAGGTAACAGATAAGCGGCAATGGCCTCGAAGTAGTGTTTTTTAGTTTGACTTCACAGTGCTGTTGGGCTCTTGCCGGATTGCATAAATTAATCGAGACCCGAAATAGGCACTATCTCATGAAAACCGGTTATGCGGCGCCTAGCCAAATGGCGTCTTAATGTTGGCTCCAAATGTGTTTTCTTTCTTTATGTCTATAACACGCCAACTTAAATTATAATTTGTCTTAGTCAAACAGTAAAAACGACAAAGAACGATAAAGACTGACTTGTGGTAAGTACCTATTACAAGTATTTAAGGTAAGGCTTAAAATTGTGCGGACTTACACACTTCTCTAACCGATGGCGTTATGGCTGTATAGTACAGCACAAAGATTAGTACAGCATATACATAATCTCTCGGCACAGGGTCACCTCCGTTGGAAATCCAACGTGGGGCACAGAGAGATCAGCTAAATTATCGCTAGTTGCAATACCAACCTGACGACGGTAAAAATAATTCCTCTAGCAAAATTTCATTCTCCTATGTCGATTCGTTTGGACGCCATCGTGTTTCTGCCAGTTGAAAATGCGTCGACATAGCAGATACCAAAGAACACACTCTTTTGCATTTATTATTTATTAAATTAATTTTTATTTTACACAGTTTTTAAAAGAAAGTTGTTTTGTTTTAGACTGCTATGTCAAAGCTCGAACAAAACATTCCAGAACTTCCAAAAATTGTTTCTAAACTCCAAACACAAATGAAAATTGAATTGTTGTTGACTCACTTTTGACGCTCACTGTTATGAATTAAAGCTAATCTTACTGAAGATTCACTAAATGCTGTAATAAGTACGGGTCGATGCGCCTTGACGCTTAATATGATTTTTCGGCCAAAATTGGTGTCTTCTTCCAAACGCTCCGAAGTCCAGTCAAAGAATAAACGGCGTTGTCAATGGTCATTAACTTTGAACTCCTGGATATGTTTATTCTTAAACGAGTGCAGACCCAAGTCCTACAAGTTCTGAAATCAGCAAAAGACCGACTTCTTGTGAACGTCGAGGAATTAACTGCCTCGGGCATGAGTTCTCCTTTACGAACCACGGCAATATTCTCAGCCGAAGTGGCGTTCTTTTGGCTAATTATTTACCAAACTGGTTGTCTCAAATTTGGCACCAAACGTTGGAAAGTCGACTTTAAAGGGTCGCCGGGTCTGCCGAGTGCAATGCGGCTGTAATGTGGATTTGAATAACGCTTCAACCTCGCTCTTGGCATTCGTAAAGAGAAACTTAATGCTACGTGTGTTTTACTTTTTATTTGTTCGAAAAATGAGAAAATTTTAATTTCAAAGCGGGCTCAAAGTTGATTGAACTTCGCGTACAGTTGACCTGTAGCTGCATCGTACCCCATGGCGTCGCGACGCACAGTTAACAAAGCCCTGCTGGCGGTCTATTATAGTAGGTTTTTTGTGTTACTAGTACCAGCCAATAGAGAGCACTACAAAAACATTTTCGCTTTGTGTCTTCGATTGAATCTTCGAAAAGAACCATATTCGTTCAGTTAAGACTCCAACATTCTGCGGGAGATGTGTTTCCAGTTTCTACAACAAGATGGCTTCCTGTTCAGTTCTAAAGCAATGCGTTATCAGAAAAGTACGATTCGTTTAGTAGGTCATTTCATCATTATCGAAAAATAACCTAATGCTTCTTCAGCATGTAAAAAAAAAGTAACAGATAAGCGGCTATGACCTCGAAGTGTTTACCTTCCAGCAGTTGGGTTTTTCGATTGACAAATTTTTTAAAATGTAAACAAACATTTGGTAAACAAAATCAAATAGGTACGCTCTACTGTGCACGTTATATCATTAATAGAAACTACTTATCGCGTTTGACCGGACTGGGGTCATTGACAGATCTTGTGCCAAGAGTGAAATTCGCAATAGCGTGGTCGTGGTGTACGTGCAAAAGTCAGCCAATACACCCATTACCATTACCCATAAGCGGAAATAACGAATCAGGGTCAATTCTGCAATTTGCCACCAATCTCACTTAATTAAAGCGACGACTGACGCTGTTTTTGTGTATTATCGTTCTTTTGCGATTTTTGTTAATTTGCTTTGTGGTGGTTGCAAGTTTCAGCTGTTTATTATTAAAAACAAGTTTATTATAGTGGAACGTGCAGATGAACATCTTTCTATGTCGACTGCAAGTGAATGGTTGTCATGTAGACCAATCTTCTAAGCCATTTGGGAGTACTTTTTTTACAAACTTGTTTACATAATTATAGACTAGGTAAGTAGGTACCTACTTGAAAAGGGGTGACTTTTGACTTGTAAGTAAATAAAAAAATAAGTAGGTACTTAAATAGGTAGTTGGCGAGACAAATAAGCTTCTAGCTTTACAAAATCATTATGTTTGTGTAGGTTAGGTTAGGTATGAGGGAAGTGCACAGCTTTAAGAGTGCTGTGCTTCCACGGGGGCCTTTTGGTCCATTGTGATCCCTTGGTTTTTGGTCGTGGATTAAAAATTTTCATTTTATTGGACAACACAAAAAACATGCATAAACACTTTACCTGGTTTCTTGGAGTTGTTCCTTGGCGGGGTTGGACTACTAAGTGAACCATCCCGTACTTTTAACAAACCTGATTGTATTCGTCAGTGGTACCTGCACTATGTCCTCTAGGTCTCCGAAAAGTCTGTCTCCCATGTATCGAAGTCGACTGGTTTGGAGGTTTGGGCATTCGCAGAGCAGGTGCTTGATGGTCTCCGTTTCTTCTATGTCTTGACAGCTCCTGCAGTAGTCTGGTGAGTTAATGCCCAGTCTTGTGGCCATGGTACCGATGGTACAGTGGCCTGTCAGTACACCTGTTAAGATTCGAATATCTCGTTTATTCATTTTCAGAAAACACCTTGTTCGTTTTTCGTCAATTCTTGGCCAAGGGCTACGGGATATAACACAGTCGTGTCTGTTAGACCAGGTGGTGTTAATTTTTTTCCTTGATTTTTGGTCAATATTTCTTTTTGCTACACTAATTGGGATGTCTATTGATGCAATGATATTTACTGCATCAAGCTCCGACCCAGTTCTTGCTAGCTCGTCTGCTTTTTCATTTCCATCAATGTCACTATGTCCGGGAACCCAGCAGAGCGTGACCTTGTGTTTCTCGCCTATTTTGTTTAGGGCTCTTTGACAGTCCTTGACTGTCTTTGCTTTGATAGTTGCGCTGTCTAGTGCTTTGATGGCCGCCTGACTGTCTACGAAGATTGTAATCTTGGAAGGGTCGAGATTCTTTGTAGATACGGTACTTGCTGCCTTGTCGATGGCGACTATTTCAGCTTGGAAGACACTGCATTCATCTGGGAGTTTGTACGAGTCACTTATACCTAGGGACTCGCAGAATACTCCGGCACCTGTGCCTACTTCCATTTTTGACCCGTCAGTGTAGATGTGTATTTCTTGTACGCTTGCGTGCGTGTTAGTAATCCAATCCTGTCTTTGGGGTATGTAGGTAGAGTAGTTTTTGTTGAAACTCTGGTACGGAATCATGTGGTCCGTTTTTCTAGCCAGATCAGTACTCAAGTATTTTTGAATTATGGAACCGTGCCCATAGGAGCTGTGCTTCCAGGTTTTTGCCTCCTTTAGGCGGAGGGCTCCCTTGGCTGCCATGCTGCAAATGTATTCACTTAGGGGTGGAAGATTTAGAATCATCTCCAGCCCGGCTTGAGGTGTTGATCTCATTGCTCCCGTTATTCCGATGCATGCCAATCTCTGTACCTTGGATAGGTTATTGAGATAGGTTACCTTTTCTATTGCCTTCCACCATACAATGGATCCATAAGTAAGTATGGGTCTTATAATTGCCGTATACATCCAATGGATTATATAAGGGCGCATACCCCAGCGTTTACCAAAGGTTTTCTTGCATGCGTAGAAGGCACATAGTGTTTTCTTTGCCCTTTCTTCTGTGTTGCGTTTCCAAGTAAGTTTAGAGTCTAGGATGATACCCAGATACTTAGCTTCAGAGGAAAGTTTCAGACGAATGCCGTTCAACTTCAGCAGATCGAATTTCTCGATTTTTCTTCTCCTAGTGAATAGGACAGTTTCGGTTTTGCTTGGATTTACTCCGAGGCCGTTTGGTCCTGCCCACGAGGATAATTCCTTTAGAGCCGCTTCCATGAGTTCGCTAATAGTGGGTAGATACTTGTTTGTGTAAATATTTATTTTGGGGACCTATAATTTTATGACGTATCCGAACGACTAATACCTACTGGTCTAGAAGTTGGGAAAAACCTTGAGGTGTGATTAGTATTTTTGTAAAATAGGATAAAAAAAAAGGAGGTACCTAAATGGTCACTAATAAGACCTAACATTAAGTCGGTGTTTGTAAATTTTTTGAAAAAAAAAATTTATTTGAAATTACAGTGAACACTTTGAAAAAGAAGCAAAATCGTTAACAAAAGTTCGAACAAAATGTAAATATCGTTTTTACAACGACACATGAGTCGTATACGACAAACGCCAACGCGGGAATAAGGATAATTGTCTGAATAATTAAGACGTCAATTTTGAGACAGCTTGGTCATTCTGTTATTTGGAGGACTAATAACTTGCTGTCAGTTTTTAATTCGGCGTTTGTTCCAACTCTTTGGATAAAGACCGAAAGAGTTAGATCGTTGCTACAAGCTGCCGGAATGACGTTCATCCGTTACATTGCTGGTGTGACCCAAAGAGATCGTAGAAGGAACAACAGAATACCTACGTGAGAAACTCATAACGTCGATCAGCTACTTCTTCGTTCGGAGTAATCCATGCTTCGGTTGTTTGGTCATTTTAAACGTATGTCCCGCAACCAGGATCCCAATGACATGACTATGCTATTGAATTCGCACCATCAGGCAAGCGTCCTCTAGGTTCCAGACTCAGAATGAGATGGTTAGATCAAATCCATAATCTCTCCTCTATACCCATATTGGGGATTGCCTTTGATGAATATAAGAGTCGATGGCGGAGAATCGAGATTCATGGAGGGTCCCGGTCCACTTGAGCCTACCTACACCCGCGACCCACTTAATGGATATGCGGGCTTTTAAAAATGAATAAATAATTAAGATCTAGATTGACACGATCTATGTAGGTGAATTAAACATGTAGTGGCAATTAAAGCCACATTTGGCAAGTTGGATAGCAGGACGTCCACAAAGGGGCTAGACAGATCTAGATAAGTTCTTGCGTTAAGTATTTCTATAAACTTTAAAGGGGTTAAATGGATGGCTTAAAAAATAGTATGTACTCTCCTCCTCAAGAAAAGAGACCCCCTGAACTGCGCCAACTGAACTACAGAGGTATAAGTCTTCTTAACATCGCCTACAAGATCTTATCTGCCGTGTTTTGCGAACGCCTTTCGTCAACAACCTGATTGGTCCCGATCAGTGTGGCCTTAGACCAGCAAAGTCCGATCAAATATTCACAATGCGGCAGATCTTGGAGAAAACCCAGAAAGTTCAAGTCAATACCCGCAACCTCTTCATGAATTTTAAGGCCGCCTAAGACAGCTATAGAGACGAGCTATACAGAGCAATGTCTGGTTTTGGCATCCATTCATTAAATTACCCAAAAAACTCGTCCGTTTGTGCAGGATGACAATGGAGAATGCACGCTGCTCCATCAAGGTCGGTAAAGAACTTACGGAGACCTTCGATGTCAAAAAAGGATTTAGACAAAACGAAGCGCTGTCATGTGAACTTTTTCTTGAAAGAATAGTGCAAGACTCAAACGCTATCGCACCCAGAGGCATTATCTTTCAAAAGTCCGTCCATCTACTGGCCAACGCCGACGACATCGACCTAATCGGCAGAGCGCAGCATGATGTCACTGGCGCATTCGTGAGTATTGAAAAAGAGGCGGCTAAGATGGGTTTGCCGGTCAATGAGGGCAAGACAAAGGGCTGTTAACAAGAAAGACCACTCAACACCTTTATCTCGGACAGATACTATAGACCGATATATCTTTAAGGTGGTTAAGGACATTGTCTACCTTACCTAGGCTCCGCTACGGACCCAGACAATGACACCAGCCCTGAAATAAAACGAAGAAAAAATCTCGCTAATCGCTGTTTCTTTGGACTAAGAAAACAACTGAGTAGCAAAGCCCTCTATCGAACAGCGAAAACGTGACACATTATAAGACCTTATAGTCCCAGTCCTTTTCTATGGTGCAAAGGCAAGGACTCTATTAAAAGAGGATTAGATTACTCTTGGTTGTTTTGAAAGCAAAATTCTTCGAGTTGTTTTTGGTCCCGTCTGCATGGACGGTGAATGGAGGAGGAGATACAACGACGAACTGTACAGCAACTTCGACCTAGCCAGAAGAGTGAAGGTTCGACGACTGAGGTGGCTGGGACATGTAGAGCGAATGGACGGGAATGCTACAGCCCAAAATGAGTAGGACGAAACTAGATTCATTATAGTTTAAGTGCGTCGGCCTTTTGTCGAGAGCCACTTCAAATACCTAATCTAGCAAGATTTTCGCTTATATAGTGCCTTTCAAATCACTATGAAATGATTTTTAAAGGTAGACAGAGAGAGCATTTTACACCCTATCTCTCTCAATTCTATTAAGCTCAAGTGGATCCCTACAGGACGCCTGCTCGATGGTACGGATTCCATAGCACATCGTGGAATCCTGGTTGGGGGCATGCGTGTAACATGACCAAACCACCGAAGCATTGATCGCTCCGTCCGGAAAAGTAGCTGCTCGACATTGAGTTCCTCACGTATTCGGGTGTTTCTAATGCGATCTCTATAAGTCACACCAGTCATACAACGGACTGATTTCGGCAGCTTGTATCCGCGATCTTATTCTTACGGTCATTACCCAAACTTCATGACCATAGGAAAGAGTTGGAACAAACACCGAATTAAAGACTGGCAACTTAGCTTTGACACCAAGTTCTGTCCTCCTAATTACAAAATAACCAAGTTGTCTCAAAATTGACCCATCACTCGTGAATAAAACCACGAAATATTTAAATTTCTCACATATTTCAATGGGACTCCACTTCCACTATCATGCAGAGTGCATTGAACAGGCGTTCTGAAGATGACCATCACTTCAGATTTGTTCACGTTTACCTTCATATCAACTTCAAAACAAACCGCTACAAACTGATCGAGTGCGCGTTGAATTTCAGTCTGGGAGGACCCAAGGATGGATGGACTCCTATTCTCCTGAAAAGCACCCTCCTGAATTTTTAATTCTTGATGAAATTTGCTGGATGTTTTTCAGATTTGCTCTTTTAAAGCACCTTCTTGAAGAGGAGTACCTAATATTTGGTCCAAAATGAACTGTGACTTTGACTTTCATTCGAGAGTAGGTACCTACATATTTTCTGTCCTATAAGAACGCCGTTTAGCCCTTCGTCGGATATGTACAATAATTGTAGGTCACTTGCATTTGTTCCAAATATAGGTCTCATCGCGTACAAATATTTGCGAGGATCTAGAGTTCTAGATCTAGGTGCGGACGTGATCCGCCCACTATTTGTTATTATTTTTTTCAATTAAGAATTGAAAAATATAAAAATGCAAGACAAAGTTCATTGAATATACACAATCATGTGTATCTATGTGTATTATAGCATCTCCAAAAAACCAAATCCAATGACTCTTGCTCTTCTTCGAACCATCAGATTATCACGTAGACCGAAGATCATCAATTCAGCCACACACGTGCACAATGCACGTTTTCATTTTCCCTCTTATGCCGATAGCATCCAACTATGTGTGAGTGTGTACATACTTAATTCAATTAGCCGCATCATTCGAAAAAGTAACCTTCAGCTTCATCTTTGATTATTTTGAACGCAGAATTCAATCCAAAGAGTAAATTCCACATAAACAAACTGAAAACAGCTGAGAATTGAGACTTGAGACTTTTCGAGTCTTGTGGGGCTATACAGATTTATATACAAATACAAACAACAATCCATCTAAGATATGCATTATCTTTAAAAACACAGTCCGAACTGAGCCACAAGTCCAAAACATGTTTTGCCCCCACCCCCCTACATAATTATATGACTCACACAACCAAACCAAGCCGAAACATGCACTGCAGCAAACAGGGCCCCCTTATCATTAGTTTTTGTGTACGTGCAGGGCTAGGGATGGCTACACGCAGCGTCTTATATAACAAACTCTCAACACAGTTTTCCTCTACCGATCTGAATGGTTTAGGTTCAATGTGAATTTGGCTGCGATCGCGACCGGTTGGATTTTTATTTTAAAAGCGTTTAATTTGTTAGTGATTTTGTGACAAGTTTGAATTGTGTATTAGAAAAGTTAATATCTGTTAAGAAAAAAAAATTTAAATTTTAAATAAGAGTACTAAATACTAGTGACTATACCTATACATAAACATATGCAATGGCATTTTCCATGGTGAGATCTGCACTGCTGAGGACTTCGCGAGAAATCCTTGACAAAAGAGTTATCGGATCTATTGGATTATTAAATAGCTTCATCGAAATAGACACAAAGGTGAGTTTAGAATTATTCTACGCCATAAGTTGTTCCCAGAATCTTCTAAAATCGTATAGGTATATGAACGTTTGATTTTAATGGATATACGGAAGGCTTACGGGCAACAAAGACACTTGTTCAAATCAGGGTACTATTTATTCCGAGTGGTGTGCATGCACATGTGTACCTGGTAAATTTATTTTGAACCTGTTAAGTGGACAATAACAATTTCTCTTTTTTTCTACCTGTTCAAAGAAATTGTCTCATTGTCTCATTGAAAAAGGAATAGGTACCTATACATATTTGTAGTGAGATGAAATGCTTTCCAGAGTTTTCTATCCACTTATGAGTTGAAGGTACCTAGATTTTTTTTTATTTGCTTCAAATTAGTATTACAGTCAAACTTCCATAACTCGAACTTCTTTAAGTCGAATTTCTCTATTACTCGAAGTTTTATAAAGAACTCTGCGTTTTCAACCATAACTCGAAGTTTCTATAACTGGAAATTATTTTCTTTCATTTTGAGAGTTCGACTTATGGAAGTTCCACTGCATAACCCGTCATCGGAGAAAGCGATAACTTTTTCATCAATAAGTTGGATAGCTTCAGTATCCTTTATTCAAGGAGTACCTAGGTATATAATGTTAGCAATACATCCAACGTGTACTAGTACTAGTTCATTCTCCTCCCTAGAATGCATAAAGGTTTTTGAATAACGTTAACACATATGGGGATCCTGAGCTTGAAAAGACCAGCAACTCATAAGACTATTTTATAAAATGTATTTAATTTAGGTATTTTAAAATAATGCATTTATTAAATAAATTAACAAAAAAAAAATTACACAGCCTTAGTAATTAAAAAAAAATAAATGCAGAATTTATTAAGTGGTGTGACCATATGGTGCTGCAAAAAACCCAAGAAAATGTAGATTTTTTAGCTTGAAGCTTCAAAATGTTTTTCTTGTTTCTGAAAGGGGACATAATTATGACAACTAAGTACCTAAAGTTCATATTATGTAAAAAGTTTTGATTTTGTAAGTCTTATATGCGGTGGTCTGGGCAAATGTGCCTTTGACAAGTACCTACTGCACGCCGTTTTTGTATTTTTATCACGTCTCCGAGGACACGAAAGCACCTTCCCTGCTTTGGAATTTCATTTTGAGGTTCTCTAAGTAAAATATCCGCGCAATGCTGTGAATCCTCATCCATTGATTTTCGAAGCACTTTTTCGATGTATGTACATATTAGCTAAATTACAATTAATTGCAAGGTAAAAATATTAAAACAAATATAAATTTTGTCAGTCCAGAGAGAGGAAATGCACAAAACATCTTTTAGGTATAAATAGTAACGAAACGAAATAAATAAAAGTCATAGCGCTCTTAAAAAATAACTACCTACGTTTACTTTAAAAAATATAACCGTTTTAATTTTGAAATGGGGTGCGAATAAGTTGACTATCTAATTACATACAGTGCGGTTCACTTGTTTAGACGCACAGTTACGTTTTATTTCTTGCTTTTGGCCCTAGTTATAGCTATCATTGAAATGCATCATTGAAAATTTTGTTTTCCGATTTTAAGACGATTAATCAAACAATATTGGCTTTAGTTAATATCAAAATAAAGGTAAGCAATTGTGGAATATTTTTACGAAAGAAATTACTTAATTCTGATTAAAACTCTTCTTTAAATTCAATTTTATTATTTCACTGATCGAAATCGATTTCAATGAACAGCTGATTCTCGTTTCTCCAATTTGGAACCCAATCGTTTCACTGATGTGTTCGATTCTCTTCCTGTTCT
Organism: Cheilosia soror; assembly: GCA_949372485.1. NCBI lineage: Eukaryota > Metazoa > Arthropoda > Insecta > Diptera > Syrphidae > Cheilosia > Cheilosia soror. The sequence goes on along the minus strand of OX443561.1, from coordinate 77,653,385 downwards.
CAGCTGTCAGTTTTGCTTTCAATGATCAACTCTAACCTCAAAACCTAGACTCGTTTGCTGAAAAGTCACTGACAGGTTCTTTCACTGACAGGAATTTTTCAATGATTGCTATAACCGACTTGTCAAAAAAATGAAACCACCATTCCACTGGTTTGTTCCAATGATGCATTTCAATGATAGCTATAACTATGGCCTTTCTTCGTATTATGTGGAACCACAAGAGGAAAAAAAACGTATTCGGAAGAAAGGTAGGTATTGATACACTCAGCTATAGGTTCCAGAAATCGAGTCAAATCGAAATTGCAAATCAAGTGAATTCGTTTTCAGTGTTCTGCATTTCGAGCGATTCGCAAACTCAGAAATTTTTTCGAAATCACAATTTCACTTTGTCTCAATTCCGTAATTTTTGAAATCGAAATCGAATTCAGTGAAATGTGGAACACAAAATTCATTTCCGATTTAATTTTAAGTGAAAGTGAAATGTGGAACCTAGCAGACTATATAAAACAAACATAATTTCAAGCTTGATGATTGACCGGTAGTTTTATTCATTTTTTTCTATACCATGCAAAAACCTATGAATTTTTTGGTTCACTTGAATAGACGCACGAAAAACAACAAAACATGTGATGCTTTGATTTTGATTTATTTTTTTTTTAATTAATTTTCTGTTATTTTAATAATATGTGAACCAGTACCTACCATTGGATATAATCTTAAAAATTCTAAACTTCAAAGAGCCATACTTTTAAGGTAATACAAGGTTTAATCGTCGCAATCAGGTCTTGATTGTGTTGAAACTGATTGTTGCCTGAAAAAATTTCACTGGGCAACATTTTTAATAATACTAAATTCAGGTGAACGTATGACAGTGCAATCCATGTGTATACATTACATATATAAAAATAAGTTGTATTGTATTTGTCTATAATCATCTCTGTAATGCGTGAACCTATTTTGATTCTGGGTGTGACACCTTATATCTCGAAAACCAACCTAATCGATTAAATTAAATTTACAGATGTTAGGTATTGGCCCAGGAGTATTCCTGTGAAGATTGGTCAAAATTGGACAAAGGGGCGTGGCACCTCCGCCTGATCGATTGAGTTTAAATTTTACAGACAATATTAAGTATTGGCCCGGGAATATTCCTGTGAAGATTGGTCAAATTCCATACAAAAAAAAAAAAAACGTTGCAAACTCTAACTATTCTTCGACAGTCGAGCCAAAGTTTGTTAACTGTTTATCATTTATTTAAATGAATTTGAAATTGATTTAATTTTTTTTCTTTTGCACTACGAAGTGTGCAGGTGGCTCGCTGGTATTTTAATATTTTTAATCGCAATCCTTACTTTAAAACGGCGTGAATTGAGTATAGCCACGTTATCCTTCTGGAATATCCATTGAATGGGTCCACGAAGCTCCTTTATGTCGAAAAAAACTACTTTCAATATTGTTTTTCAACGATTAAGCGCCGAAGTATGAAATTGCACCCACCATATCTAACCCTAGTTTCGAATGATAACGCTTTCAAAACATAATTTTCTTTCTGGATATCATTAAAGTAATAGTTGTAGTTGCAGGACCATCCAAGTTAAACTCTTTTTTGTTCGAAAAGTCGGCTTTGTTCCAATTTCTGGAGACCACTGTAATCTTCACATCCCATGCCATTTGAGACCTTGCAAAGCATAAAGTTGCTTGCGTGCTTGATTAGGCGGTGGTGTCTTTGTAGTTTTTTAAAATTTGGGTGTAAAGCATAGCAAAAAACACAACTCGAGTGGACTTGCAACAAAAAAACCAGCAAACTCAATGATTTAGTTTTTAAAAGGAGTGCCATAAGACACTAGTCTTTGAATCTTCCGCTTGATTTGTGGTGTTAAAACTTTTACGGTCGTTTCTTTGTAGTTGTTTCCATAAGATACCCTATTTTTTACAAAGTTTCATATCTAGTGTTCAGATTGAGCAATTTTTTGAGCCATTTCACGATTTAAAAATCTTTACGAAAAAAATCAAGAAATAAAACGTTACTCTTGTGCGTCTAAACAAGTGAACCGCACTGTATATGAGAAACAACAGAGGAGTAAACCAAAAATCATCCGGAGGACTTACTGGGTGGTGACTGGGATTTGGTTTGGTAACCAAAATAACTACGTAGACTTACATCTAATACATTTTCATTACACAGTGATTGACTTACAAAAATTTAACAACGAATAGTCTATCTAATCTAAGGCGTAAATTTCGTTTACCACATATAGATACACCACTAGGAACTGTAACGCAAAAAAACATTTGAATTCAAGGTGAACAACAAAAACTCGCTTGGTACCATCATTTTCGGCTTGGAACAAAAATTCCAATAGTAATAGAAATTTTGTTTATCAGAACTCTCAGCTTCGTATTGTATTACATAATTGTTATTCCAAAACAAAAGCCAGACCCTAAATCAAAACAAATGCGAACAAAAATGTAGTTTGCGTTACAACTCAGTCAACAAATCCATAATAAAATATAGGTAGTTGTTTATAAAAAAAAAACTCTTTTACATAAAATTTACATTTGTTTTAATGTTTTGAATTAATTTCTTTTTAGACGTTTTTGGTTCCACGAGCTAATTTTAGCATAATTAGAAACGATCGGCAACACCAACTTTTGCTGCTTGCTGCCGGCCAGTATGCAAAGAACCAAATGTCATCCCGCGCCTATGATCTCGAGTCGGATTCAGACTCTGATTCAGATGATGAAAAGCCTCAAAAAAGTGAAAAAATGCCGAAACAAAGGGTAAGTCAATATACACATACACATACAGCATGTAAATGTTAAACCTGCTTTTGAAAAGGGCCTAGGGAAGGGAATTAATGTAGGGCACATAACATTATACACATGAGCGATGTGACAACATGCAGTACGTATATGTATTGTATATATCGCGTCCACACTAGTAGGCATGCACCCACGGATTTAAGTGTCTAGCCGGTATCATTAATACATCCTCACAATACTAGTACATAATGTACTCGTACTATCGTTGGTGTGACGATAAAGAAGTGAAATCGTATGTTGAATGTTGATTGACCCTTAAAGTTTAAAATTGATAGTTGGTGGCGAGTGTTATCTTTTTATTTGATATCCCTTCAAAATATGTTTATCTAGTTTTTTTTTCTTTGGTTTTAATAGGTTGGGAAAATCAAGTCTGACATTTGCGACTTATTTAATATTATACGCTTTTGGATGACTACAGATTGTAAATTAAATCATATAAAACGAAGTTATATAGGTACCTACCTCTTTTAGAATAGATAAATGAGAAGTTTATGATTCGCGTAACTGAGAGTATACATAGGTACTAGCTATGTGCATATTGTATATTTATGAAGTCTAATCTAACCCGAATTTGAATAGGAAAAGCGAAGCGAAGTTTCTCGGTAAAATTGGGGAAAGGCCGCTGACAGCTAATTTCTGTTGGAAAATGGTCTTTGAAACGGAGGTTTGGTTTTCCTTGTCTTCTCGGACCTTGGGGCTGGTTGTGGCTCGATGTGGCCGAGCCAATGTAGTCGACATGTTTTGGCTTTTTGGACTACATCACATCTTGGTACAGCTAATAGAGTTCGCGGTTGTATCTTCTGCTCCATTCGCCCGCCTCGCACACGGGACCAAAATTCATGCTTATCGTCCAGCACTCGGCGCCATAAAGCAGAACTGGCAGGATAAGGGTTTTGTAGAGCACACATTTCGTCCTTCGAGTTACGAGTTTTTAACCCAATTGTTTTGCCAAACCGAAGTAGCAACGGTTTCCTAGGGTAATTCTTCGCCGGTTCTCCACTTGGGTGTCATTCGTGGAGTTTACGTTTACTCCGTGGTAGTTGAACTCCTTAACTACCTCGAAATTGTTGCTATCAATATTGACGTTTTGTCCTAGGCGGTGGAGAGATGCTTGTTTGTTTGTTGATAGCATGTACTTAGTCTTGTCTTCATTTACTTCAAGCTGGGAGCGACCGATGATGTCAATATCGTCCGCATAGCCCAGCAGCTGTACGGACCTGTTAAAGATAGTGCCTTCCGTGTTGACACCTGCCCTGCGCACTATCTGCTCCAGTACGTGATTGAAGAAGTCGCATCATAGAGCTGCTTCCAAACTGCACGTTGCAGCGCGTGTTTTCCAGCGTCACAGCTGAATCAGTTTTGCCGGGATTCCGTATTCGGTCGTCGCCATATAGAGCTCCTGACGATATATGCTATCATACGCGGCTTTGAAGTCAATTAATAGGTATGGTGGGTTTCGCGACTTGAAATTCGTTGGTCTTTTCCAGGATTTGCCTCAGCGTGAAAATTTGGTTTATAGTCGATCTGCCTGGTCGGAAGCCACACTGGTACGTGCCGATTAGTGAGTTGCAGAACGGTTTAAGACGTTCACACAGTACTTTTGATAGAAACTTATATACGACATTAAGCAGGGATATGCCTCGATAGTTCTTGCAAGACATAGGGTCGCATTTTTTGTAGATGGGGCATATAAAGCTGATAGTACAGTCATCGGGCATGTTTTCTTCTACCCATACTTGATTGATGATTTGGTGCTTGCTCCCTACCAAAACATCACCAAGAGCTCCGCTGGTAAACCAACCGAGCCTGCGGTCTTGTTGTTCTTAAGCTTTTTTATAGCTAAGCCAACTTCTTCTATTCTATGTACCTACCTAAAGTTCAAGTTTAGTTTGCAGCTCGTTCGTAATTCAAATGAATTCATGTCCCTTTGTTAAATTTCGATTAATCTTCGCAGGAACACTCCCGGGCCAATATCTAAGTTTGGCCGTTTTCAAGAAGCTTTTGCTTATAGCTAGTCAACAGCCTCTAATTGGTCGATTTGCATGCAAATCTAGGCAAGTTTCGTGCGTTAGGCAAGATTTTCTACCTAATTTCTACAAATTTTTCCGAATCGACTTATTTAGATTATATTATGGGATCTATTCAGTCTAGTTGAAGTTTAGTAAGGACCACTTTGTTGACCATATAGGATAGATAGTCAGTTTCTTCATGGCTAAGTGTTCAATAAGTGTGATTTTTTAGTTGATTTCCTAAAGAGCCAAGTGCGCACAGAAGAAAATCTTAACACAAATGCTAATTTTTTTGTTTTTTTGCATAGCTATTTTTACAATATCTCTTAACACACTATTTTTTTCTATTTCGTAGGGAGACAGCGAGTTTTGGCGCCGAAAAATGCGTACACTTCATAAAATTTTGGATGTTAACAAAGATGGGGTAATATCGTTTGACGACTTCAATTTGCTTACCAGGCGATTCACTGATATCGGCAACTTATCGCCTGAAACCTCTGAAGAATTTCATGAGGTTATGAAGGTAAGAATCAACTTTTATTTTCCGCCTTGAAAACGAAAACTAATTATGGTAAAAATTCAAATTTTGCAGCAAACTTGGGAAGAGCAGTGGGGAGAAATTTCCCCTTATAACCTCGTCACCGCCGAACAGTTCCTCACTGACTTGCATCATAAACTAAATGACAAGGATCTGGTGAAGAATATTGGACGATTCCTGCCATATGTTTTTAAAGCTGTCGATATTGATCATTCGGGCCACTTAGATCTCGATCAATATAAATTATTTTTCCGTTGCCTTGGACTCACAGATGAGGACGCGGCAATTTCATTCGCTGTGATAGACAAAAATGGCGACGGCCAATTGTCACTAAAAGAATTCGTTCATCTCGGACGGCAGTTTTTTTTATCCGAGAACGAGCGTAAAATATCTAAAATGTTCTGGGGACCATTGATTGATCATTGACAATTCCTGATTATAGTGTGGCTCTTAGAAGAATGGAATTATCACTTCAACGAATATTTCAAGTTCTTCTACACAGAATTGATAGATATATACATAAGACTATTTTTTTATATTAATTCCTTAGTTTTAATATTGTCGTTTGTTTATCCAATCGATTTAAAAGACATAATAATACAACAAAAACATACAAAAAAACAAAAACATATTTTTTTATTTCATATCAATCAAACAGAATAAGTTTATAAATTAAGAATCTTGTTGATTCGTTTCACTTCGGCTATTTGCCCTTGAATTTCCGCCATCCTGAAATAAAACAAGGTTGTTATATTATGTTTTTGTTTTGAATACAAATGTGCCTAAAGTAAAAAAGTTGGACAGGACTTTAGGCCTAACCTCTCGCAACTATACTACTCAAAACAAAATTGGGCCCACGAAGTTTTTAGACTCTCATTTGAAAATAAAAAATCATTTTAGCCTATGGCCCAATGCACACGGAGCAACTGAAAAAAAAAACTAAACCGGTTGGCAACTCGGGTTACAGGCCAGTTACGGACTCAGCGGTGACTGGACTTCACACACGAGGAAACTCATCACTAATCAAAATCTCTAGTTCGTTCAGTGTCGTCATGTTTTTCAACATCCCCCAGCAGCAACAGGTTGGTCTGTTGGTCGCTCATCTTTGACAAACTAGAAATTGAAATCAATAGGCAACTCGATATGTAAATCAACAGACGACGGGTTACAACTTACAAACTGGTTTTTGTGAATCGCAAACAAGTTTTCAACCAGTAGCGTCGTGTGCGTCGTCCCATTTGATTTTACAGGGTAGATTTGACTCAAAGCAAACTAGTTGCCGATTCGCATCGCTGATCAGTTTTTTCCAGTTGCTCCGTGTGCATTGGGCCTATCTGGTACACTTTCGATGAGATGCGTAGCATTTTGTGCGGGTATGCGCCCCAAAGACACTTTTACCGTGTTTATGAGCTCTTGTTTATTGTTAACATGGCCGTGGTTCTCTTTAAGGTTTCTTTTCAATTGGTTCCATAAATGCCCGCTGGGGTATTGCTGGCCATGGCAAAACCGTAAAATTGGCATCAGAAAAAGCTCTTAGTGTAATACGTTCCATATGCAGGCGAGCATTGTCTTGCATAAAAACAAAGTCAGGAACCACTTTCTGTAAAAATTCAATCACAACAGGTCGTATTATTGTTTCAATGTTACTGGCGGTGGTTACGGTACTCTCATCCAGAATTATCAGCTCTGTTCTGCCTTACAAGCTAATTCCAGCCCATACTATAACACTTGGTCAGTTCCGTGAATGCATGGGTCGGTAAAACATTCACAACAACTTCTCCACAAGCCTACTCGTTTGTCGTCACTAAAAAACTTGATCTTACATTCGTCTATAAAGAGTATAGTCTTTCAGTTGCCCATAGTCCAATCCGAATGCTCACGGGCGTACCTTAAACGCGCTGCCCGATGTGCCGTTCTCAGTTTCGGTCGAAAAGTACCCACTCTGGACCATTGACCATCCTCGTGGAGTCGATTACGTACTGTTTGATCACTTACTTGAGTGCCAGTAGATTGCCGCATTTGATTTCTTAAGCCCTGAGCGGTTACGGTTAGCAATTATTCGTATCTACCGGTCTTCTTGCGCAGTTGTGGCTCTGATTCTTCTTGATCCAGGTCTCCTTGTTACACCTCTGGTTTTCAGGACAATGCGGATAGCTCGCCGCGACACACTGCTACGAATTGCAACAGACCTTTGAGACTCTTCCTCCTGAAGCTAATTTAACGCTCTTACTGCGTTTTCTCGATATCCATTATGATGCCAAGAACCGGGCATAGCAATCACTATTAATCACGCAGTCAAGAAAACAATTACAAAAAGTAACACTTTAGCGACAATTGTTGCTCGAAGCATTGATACGAACTCATAGACATGCAAACTATACAATTATTTAATACTTTGCTTCGATAATGTTTACCAATTGAGTAATTTTTAGACAAAAATCTTAATAAATCTTTGGTTGGCCCTATTTAGTTTTGAGTAGTTTTATGGAGAAACTTTCTCAGTTGTACTCGCGGACATTGTTAGATAGATGTTCACAAGAGGTGGTTCAGTACACAAAAACGTTCAATTGTCTGTTCATTTCGTTCAAACAGGCGCAACTGGTCAATATAGGACTCTAGATAAATGGCTTATCGCAACCATTAGGTACTTTGTGTGAGGTTTTAGTTTTAAATAAAAGGAATTTGCAATACGAAATCCGATCGGCTTCATTAGAACACTTCTCGCAGTTGAATAAACCTTAACGCGTACATTTTTTTTGAGCTTAACCTTACACCCCGCACTCTGCCCATACAAAGACAGACGGTACAACAAGTCCGTGTAGGACCTTATGCCTAGCTTCTCACAAACATTCGCTTTTGTATACAAATTCCGAACGGTTGAAATGAGCCTTCTAGGGAAAGCCATACTCTCGGATATTTGCCTGACGTTTAAGGGATTAAGGGATTACAATTGGTTGAGTTCAAACGGAGACCACATACTCTTTTAACAGATTATGAGAAGAATAAGACTAGCCTAATTTCGAGTTTAATTTTTGGGGCGATTGAAAGGTCTACAAATGGCATAACATTTGTACGATGATTGTCAAACGTAAGCGGGAGTCAGGCCATTTTTATAAACATGGTTCCTTTCGACCAGTAACACCTAAACCTTCCAACATACTTACTAGACAGCATTTTATATTCAAGTAGGTATTTCACTTTTTCGCAAGCTCTGTACAGCTGCGCTACTTACATTTGCAGAAGAATCTCTTGAATAGTCGTTTGCTGTTTCTCTGGCAGGTCAAATGGCTTATTTTTTGTACTTTCCGTGTATTTTTGAATCTAAAATATTAATCATCATGAGAGATACTGAAAATTTAATCGAAATAGATTCCTTACATGATAAACCTGCTTGTTAATATTTTCTTTAGCCTTTTGCGGCGCATTTGCCAGTGCTTTTGTTTGATTATTGATCTTTTCGACTTCTTGGGCGAATTCCTTCTCAGCTTGTGTATTGCTTGGAAGGCATGTATTTGCTTGTCTTATCAAATCCTGACATCTGAAGAAAGATAAGTGAAAATTCAAACAATTCAAAATCAATTTTGGTTTCAATTTATAAAATTTGCGTCTACTTACTTTTTCGAAAGCAGTTCCTGATTTTCGCTTATTTCCTCCAATCGTTCGGCCAATCTGTGTGCGTTTTCGCGAATCAAATCTCGCTCTCTCTCCAGATAGCCAATATCCTTCTTTTGTTGTTCTCTGATCATTCGAATAGTATTTAGTTTTTGCAAAAACTCTGCACGGACTTGTTCGTGTTTTTTTATGTACTGAGATCGAAGAACTTCCATTGTCTGGGTTAGAAGTTCATACGACTCCTGAGGAGTTGGTTGTGCTGATTTATTTAGCGACATAATTGGTTGGGTAACCGAACGTTTAAGAATATTTTTTATATGTTCAATAAAGGAAGGTTGGTCAATGGAATTATCTGATTTTCCAATAATGGCCTTGGAGTCAATAATAGCCCCTGGAGAGGCCAGTAACTTTGCATCGATGACCAAGTTTAAGCTAATTACTTGACCACTTGATAAGAGTAGAACTATTTCCGATGGCATTTGCAAAAGGACGAATCCAAGAACAGCGTTCACCTTGTCTGCATTGTTGAATTTTGTGCAGATAAGATATTCTGCTCGGGAACTATTCGAAAGGGCCGATATATCTGAAACAACTGATGATAGGGGGTAGAGTTGACACACAAAAAATGCCAGAATGATTATTTCTTACCTTCCGAGTCCAAATACCGTTCCAACTCTTCAATAAAGTTAACAGTCAGAACATGTAACCCAGTATTGTGATAGGCAAAGTAACGCAATTCATTCATAGAATCTCTACAAAAATATTAGTTATATTGGTGGCCTTTTCGTGCTATAAATGTTACCTTTTGAGATGAATTGGACATGCGTATGTAGACAGATTTCTTGTATCAGGAATGCCAAGTTCCAGTTCAACTGTTTCTAAAATATCAATAGTCCATTCAGAGGGATGAATTAACAGGCTAGAATCCACTTCACTGAAAGACTAAACAGATTATTACAGCAGTTTGATAATGTCGTTGGTAGTTATACTGTTTAAAGTATACCTCTTCAGGTGTTTCGGCTTCTAATAGAAGGCCATGATGCAATCTACCAGTTGATTCAGCAATAACAACAGTTAGTGGCAGTGATGGAATAAGAAGAATGCTACACGAGTCTAGCCCGTAATTGTCGTTGGTTTGTGGTCGTATTGTTAAAGGTCCTTGAAGTCGAGGTCTTAAAAATTCTTATTAAAACAATTGCTTACAAAACAAAAACTCCAAATGTTACCTACTTTTCTGTATCGATCCCCGCCAAGAGAATGTAAACGTTGCCATTCTCGCGTAAAATCACGATTGGCCATTCCACTTTTTCAGTCGACGCTTTTCCAATTGTATTACCTTCCATTGGCGGCTCCTTACTTAAGCTATTACGTGTAGTGCTCATATCTCCATTGATGCTTTTTGAGAGGTTATTGTTAGCTGTGTCGTTTGAGGATGCCATGGCTGGGCCTATATCGAAATCAACAGAGCATTCGCCTAGAACATGAGGGGTAGGTAAAGTCGTCGATTCAGTCGTAGTGTTGGCATTTACCACGGGAAAAGGACCAACTTGCCATACGTGGCGCAAACTATAGTTGTCATAGACCCTACAAGATAAAGTCATTTGTAAAATTGTCGCTTTTGGTTCACTTACACAAACAGACCGTATGGTGTTATCAGATAGCAACACCAACAGATGCGAGTCTGTAGGGGAGGCTGGATGCCATCGTATTTGCCGTATCTCTATATGTGGATTGTTGTTGAAGAAATGAGCATCTATGTTCTTGGATCTGCATAAAAGAATAAAATACGTTGTTATGAGTGCAAGAGAATTTAAAGCGAAACAAAGTTGTTATCGCATTTACAAGGCAACAATAATTTGTGACAATAAGACAAAATGCATTTCGCGGAACGCATGGATTGTTCCAGGAAGAGATAAGTACATAGAATGGTTAAAGGCATAAGTTAAAAGGAAAAACACATTCACCTACGGTAGTAATTAACAAAGGATTAAGAAAATAGATAACGTTGCAGCAACGTTGTTCTACCTCACGTTTTCTAACAGCACCAGTTATAGTTAAAAGTTTTGATTTTTGGTTTATTTAAATTAGTTCACATATCCTCTGTGTTGAGTTAGTCTTTCACTTATTAAAACCAATATAAACTATAAAATGTGCAGAGGCTTAGTTTATCTTTTAAACGAGGAACTTGGAGATCTGCAATAAGCAACCACGTTCACAGAAAATAGTTCTATCGTTCGTAGTCAATGTGTCGAGGTTAAATTTGTCGAACTCACAATGGCGAGCTATTCACTTGTCAAAATAGAAATTAAAACCATTCATTCTAACCGTTGCTTTGGTTAGTTAAAGATTTAATGATGGATTCTTTCGAAATTGTCGACAATTCTTGTGCGGCAAAGCAAGCACGACCATTTTTTATTCTCAACGCTAACTCGAAGTTATTCGAATAATCAGTTTTCTCTGAGTGGGAGTTGTAGCGGTATTTGTTCATCTTTGGCTATAGCGATTATTGAATAAGGTAGGCGCTCATTGGCATCAACTTTCCGCTGGTTAGTTGGTGAAACTGTCTCATTCTCATTAATTGTGGTTATTTGACCTTCCCGTGGTAGCCACCGAGTACTAATTTTGTACATCCGCAGAAAATATAAATACTATAATGTTATGTCGGAATTGATTAACTGATGAATGCGTTTCAAAAGTCTAACATGAATGAGCCCGTGATTGAATCAATGGTGTCTTTAATAGCCAAGGCGACTCATATACCTTATATAAGCTACTCTGACATGTTTGGAGCTAGTCAGTGAGGATTTTGATGACGACGGGTAAAACTTTATCAGCTCTCACATTCCCGAAGTAGATTACTAACACCGAAATATTTGGCCTTTGTCCTAGGATTAATCAAGGGTCTAGTACTTGGTGTTGTTAACTACCTTAGCCTTGTACGTGGAGTTAGCTACTCAACCATATAAAAAAAAAGCAAACAAGGGCCTCAGATAATGATGGATTTACTGTTGGAAAATGTAAAAAGGACAATAACATTCGAATTTGCACGTGAAACATTCGCACTTTGAACAAACCGCATACAAAGGAACAATTAGCGGAGACTCTCGACTGCTGCAGACAGAACTCCCATCCACGAAGTACGATAAAAAGCAGATGGACACCTGAAATTTATTTCGGGGACTGCAATCGTTAGCAGGCCGCGCTTTTTTGGATGTGGATTTGTCATATGTGGCAGACTTATTTAATAAGTCTTCAGCTATCGACATGTTACTGAACGTCTAAGACTATCCGCATCAAGGCTAAATTCGTCATTTAGTAGAAGTAGTGGTGTAATTTGAAATGGCTGTTCCTTTCAAAGTGACTGTGTCCAAGAGTTGTTATCTTAACAATAATTCCGAACAATAACTTCTCAACAGGAATTGTCAGGGCAACAGAGGATATCAAACAAATACTGTGAGGAGTCTTAACGTTGAACGGCTTTAGTCACACCCAACAGCAAGAACTTTTGCCGCTCGCGTATCAATCAACCTATCAATAGTTTCGATGCCAAGAGGCCTGGAAATGACATCACATCAGAAATCGAGAGAAGAATTACGCTTGCGAATCGCTTTGTCTTTGGTCTAAGAAGGAATAATAAGGCCTTGACAAGAAACACTAAGAAAATGCTGTACAAGGTGGTGCAAAACTTGTCACCCGATGTGTAATGTAATTATAATTTTGCATTTTTTTGTGAATGATAAACTTTGGTTCTGATTTTATTTTTTTTTCTATTGAGTTTTTTTTTTTTTTTTTTTTATAATTCACTAGTGCTCAAGGGGTTTTTGTTCCCTTAAAATGCTAGTGCACAGCACGAGTGGAAGGGTTAATAGGGAGGATAGAGAAGAGGTACTGGTGCACATTGGTTTTAAACAATTGTGGGTTGTAATGAGAGGGGAAAACCGTGTGAGGCAATGCATTCCACATGCATGTTGTTCGACTTACAAAAGAATCTCTATATTTTACAGTACGTCCGAAGGTAGGCTTAAGGGTAAACTGATGTGCATTCGATGTGTGACGGGTGTTGCGAGTGAATTGTTGAAGGGGCGGAATGCAGTTAGCTATTTCATCTGAGCATCGGTGGTGAAAATATCGAAAAAATAAAGAAAGGCAAGAAACATTTCTGCGATGTTCGAGCGGGTCAATAGACTCCGCTATTCTATCACCTATAAGTTTTATCGCGCGCTTTTGGATTCTGTCTAGTAGGTGCAATGAAGTTTTTGGTGCACCTGACCAGATATGAGCGTTGTACTCAAGCTTAGGCCGAATAAAAGCCTTGTATATTGAAGCTAAGTCGGAGGGTGTAAAGTATTTCTTACACCGATTTAAGAAACCTAGACATTTCGCAGCGTTTTTGGCGACTTCGTATATGTGGTCATTCCAACGGAGTTTGTCGGTAACACACATACCAAGTATGGAAAGTCGTTCGGTTTCGTCGATGCAAGTCCCATTCATGGATAATGGGTGAGGGTTCAGGTTTCGCTTTAATGATAGAAGGCAGCATTGTGTTTTGGAAGCATTAAATTCCACTCTATTGATTGTACCCCATTTTATAATGCTGTCAAGATCGGAATTTAATGTGTTTAGCATACGTTGCCGTTCCAGTTCCACGGCCGAAGAGCAGGGACGTGATTCAGGGAACGAATATGAAAAACTGAGGGTGCTATCATCAGCGAAAGAATGTATTGGATTAGAAGTAACAGACAAGAGATCATTGATGAATATGAGAAAGAGTGTCGGAGACAAAACAGAGCCTTGGGGAACACCAGCATTTATATGGTGAATTGCAGACTTGAAACCGTCCAAAACAACTTGAATTGAACGGCCAGAAAGGTAGTTTCTAATCCATTGAAGAAGAGACGCGTCGATCCCATAGGCACGCATTTTCGACAAAAGAGCTTGGTGCCAAACTCTGTCAAATGCTTTCGAAATATCAAGCGCAACAATCTTCGTTTCACCAGAGTGGTGGAGAGATTGGTTCCACTTTTCGGTGAGATAAGTCATCAAATCACCAGTGGACCTGCTGCCACGAAAACCGTATTGCCGGTCATTGAGAAGTTTTCGTGATTCAAGATATTTCATAAGCTGACCGTTTATCAGCGTTTCCATGACCTTGGAAAGAATGGACGTAAGTGCAATGGGTCGGTAGTTGGTGGGTGAAGAAGAATCGCCTTTTTTAGGAACGGGCTGGACAAATGCAATTTTCCATCTACTCGGAAAGAGTCCAGAAGAGTAGGACAAGTGGAAAAGCTTACGCAGTGGTTTTGCCAGCGTTGAAGAACACCTCTTCAGAATTATGGGGGATATACCATCTGGACCAGCGGATTTGTGAATGTTAAGATCTTTTAATACTCTTGCTACTGTGCGAGTGCGAAAATGTATTTGTCCCATGAAGTATTCGACGCTCTCGAGCACAGGTGGAGACATGGTGCAATCTGGAATGTTAGAGCTTGCGGCGAATTGCGCAGCCAGCAGATTTGCTTTGTCCAAAGAGCTGACAGCTGGAATGTCATTGTAAACGAGTGTAGGAATTGAAGACGTGCTGGAGTTCTTAATATTCTTCACGAAAGACCAAAACTGTTTACTACCACTGGGACAGTGAAGTATTTTTTGTCGTAAGTTTTGGTCATGAGAAAATTTTGCACGTCGTATCACGGAGTTGCAGTCATTTCGGACTCGTCGAAACTTTTTTCGGTTTTCCTCGGTTGGGTTTGCTTTATAAGCCCGAAAACTCAACTCTCTCAACCTGATAGCCTCTTTGCAGCTCGAGTCGCACCAAGCATTCTCCTTAGGCATAATACTCTTTCTTCTGTTGGGAATAAAGGATCTCATGCCCAGAAGAATGGTGTTTGTTATCATTTCAGCGGCGGCATCCACGTCACTATCGAGGAAGCATAGTGACCAGTTAAAGCTCCCAAAAAAGAGGTTAAGGCCGTCCCAATTGGCTTTCTCATAATGCCATACTGTTTTTTTGGGAGCTTGTTCTTTAACTGTGTGGCTAGTGTATGAGAATTTAGCTGAAATGACACAATGGTCCGACGAACCTAGAGGCGACGTTACGCCAATAGAGTATTTATCTGGATGAGAGGTGAGGAACAAGTCCAAAGTGTTAGCGGCATGATCTGCAGCATCCGGAATCCGTGTAGGCTCGTTTACAAGCTGAGTTAAGCTGTTAATCTCAGCGAAAATCCTAACATACCTTCCTTCGGGTGTTGTCTGTCCAGAATGGCGAAGCCAATCGGAATTGTGTATATTGAAATCGCCCGCAATGACAATTTCAGTATGAGGATACTGGGAAACAATTCCTAGGATGGAGTTAGACAGCTCATCAAATTCGTTAAGAGTAGATGAACAGTCAATGCTTGGACTTCTATAAATAAAACAATAGTGTATTATTTGCTTACGTATATTGAATTTTAACCATATGTAATTAAATTCCGCATTGGAGCAATGGTTATATTGTGGTGGAAATTCGTAAGCAATATCATCACGGACGTAAATGGCGAGCCCGCGATGTATAAAGAATAATGGCACTAAGCGATATCCTGGTAAATCAAAATCGAGGGAATCGAATTTTTATCCACCTGTGTCTCGCTAAGTGCCAAAACAGCTGGTCTGAATTGAAAGACATGGACATATGCAGCAAAGAGATTCCTTTTCAAGCCTCGAATGTTGCAAAAATCAACACTGAGAAAATGATATGGGCTAAGTGGTCGTCGCCACAATTTATCACATTTTCCACCACTCCAGCGATAGGTCCTCGGATTCTTGGCCGATATTCTCTTTTAGGGATTTAAGAGTCTGAGGCTTGTTGACATAGACTCGTGACTTCAAAAGACTTCACAAAAAGAAGTCTGGAACGGTTAGATCAGGCGATCTTGATAGCAAGTGCAAATCGCCGGAACAATAGATAATGCGACCCTGAAATACAGTCCTCACAGTTTCACGCTTGGCAGTCAACAGCTGATGCACAGTCTGCAGTCTAAGGGAACATCTTACATTCTTTCACCAAAATTCTCTGTAAAGACCGCCGATTGATCTGATTGCATGCAGCGATGCCAACTCAAAAATGTGATTTAGAGCCAGAAATGTGATTTCAGGGCTAGTTCAGGGCCAGACCAAACGACTTTAGTATATATGTACACTGTTTTGACGTTTTTGACGTACAAAATACTAAAACAAAATTTTAGTTTTAAATAATTAACTAAATTTTCACAGAAAAACAGTTTTACAGCAATAATTAAATGTTTAACACTTGAAAATATAAATTAAACACAGTGCTAAAAGGTCAATTTACAGAGCTAGATCGAATGAAGCAGTGCTAGAATTTCACAATTGGGCTAGGTTTGGCATCGCTGATTGCATGGCACATCACATGGTCGATACTCCGCGGACCCCTGCGACATCTTCATGTTTAGAACGGCTGCTTCGGGGCCAGATCTGGTGGCACCTCACGTTATCCCATACTCTTCAAGGCGATCGGCTAAACGTCGTAGTAGTTGCCCAGTTGGTGTCGGACGACCGGGAAATCAGCGCCGAAATTCACGCTGTGTCAAGCCAAGATCACCGACAAATTATTCCGCACTACTATAGCAGTCAGTATATAACATGTCAATGGTATTTTGTATCTTTTTACTTCACAAATGTCAAAGTAGAATTGACATTTTCCGTCATTTCCAAAAATTATAGCATCTTCCGATAGGGCGATAACTTTTGTACTTATAAGACCCTCATTATCACAGCCCTGCTGTATGCTGCCGAAGAGTGGACATCAGCGAAGGTGGATGAAGATATTATTGCTCGTTTTATACGCAAAATTCTTCGGCGTAATTTGGAGAGCACTACCAGCTGTAGTGCGACATCAACTTGGGTCAGAAAAGTGAGTATCATTCGTCTAAAATGGCTTGCGGATACAGAGCGAATGGACACTATACCGCTAGGGAGCGAAGAGTCTTCGAGAACGATGTAGAGGAAGATCTCTACTTTGGTGGCGCGCACAAGTGGAAGAGGTTCACAATCAATATCACAATACTGAGCTAACTGGACAAGTGGAGAGGCGTATTGTTTGAGGAATAGGTCCAAACAGGACTGTAGCGCCACCTTAGTAAGTACAAATTGATGGGTACCACGTTTTTCAATTTTTAAATTTTTAGTGCTATTTTAAGCGTATCTAGATCTTTTTTATCGATTTTAAAGCTTTTAGCGACGTTGTCGTATACCCTCCTGAGAGGGGAATAAAAGAATTGATTTTTGGTATTTTAGGGTACTTTGTACTTTATTTCAGCAACAAAATTAAATATGACTTAGTGCCAATGAGGCAACTACTCAGTAACACGAGGTTGGTATTTGATGGAAGACTGAGGAATTGGCCTTATCTGTCCACCAAACAAACCACCCTTAATGCAAAGCAAAGTTTTTAATTCAATTTCAATTCAATTCAATTGAAATGAAAGGGTGTCATACCCGAGTTTGGCAAAAGTAAAATTTACTGGAGTCGAGGCCAACACAAATTGTGATGACAATCGTACACTCCAACGTTATTCAATTCATAAATATGTTTATGATTGAAAGTAGTTTGATTAAAAGTAATTCAATTCAATCAAGTTTAATTAATAAATTTTAAAAGTTTTACCAAAAAGTTTTCAAATCAAGAATTAATTCAAGAAATGAATAAAGTTGTGGAGTAAGCATTTAGGCAGATGTGTTGGTTCGTCTACTGATGAGCCCACCCACCACATCGGGGCGAAACGCATTCGGAGTTGAGGCCACTTAAATGTTTCAATAATATTTTAAAAGTTTATTAAATTTACAAAGTGAAAAAGTTAAAAGTAAAGACTTAAAAAAATAATAACTAAAGGTAAAAAGAATTAAGATATAATCATTTGTGATTGCTACAAGCTTTCGCTTGTCATATGTTGTGATATATAAGAAACACTGTGGCAAATTTAAATTGGAAAAGGTCAACCTCTTAAAATAACGCTTCAAAAAGCTCTTCTTTATAATTTTGTTTCATCATTTGGCGTATTTTTTTGGGAAGTGAGTATAACAAAACTAAAAGTGAGTATAACAATTTTGCATGTAAAACCAAAAGTGAGTATAACAAAACCAAAAGTGAGTATAAAAGTTTTGCATGTAAAAGTAAAAGTGAGCTATTATATATATACGCCTATTATCATTTTCCTTTTTTTTTTTTTATTTTTTTTAATTTCAACCTTTTGGTGGATCCGTCTGCTTTTATACAGATAGGTTCAAAAGGAAACAGGAGTAGGGGGCTGTTCGCTGTTTTCCCCAATATCAAAATTGTACAACCTCATGCCGCCTTCCCAATCACTGCAGCTTGTTCCAGGCGGAAATCATGACGATTAAGGATGCCCTGTCGTGGCTACGGTATAATGTAATATCCGCAAAGGATATCGTAATTTTTACCGATAGTCAAGCCGCGATTAAATCCCTGGACTCGATCAACTCGATCCAAAAGTTTAAAATGTAGGTACCTTATATGGGTGCCGGGCCATACGGACATTCCAGGGAATTGCAAGGCCGACAAACTTGCTAGGCATGACACAACTTTGTCGATTCTCCCCGAAAAGGAGAATGTCTATATGCCTCTCGCTATACGTGCCACTAATCGAAGGTGGTACAACTGCACCACGTGCTCCATCACGGAACAGATCTGGCCCATGCTGGATCTCAAGCGCTCCAACAATCTTTTGTCACTAAAAATATCCATTATAATCACATTAGTAGTAGTAGGTCACTATACTACGGGATACTGCATTATTGGCAGGCACGCTCTCATGTTGGGCCTCCCTGCCAACGACTTCTGTATAAGCTGTATGGACGAGGAGGAGGAGCACGTGCCCAGCCCTCTGAGCTTCTTGGACAATCTCGAATTCGAGTAAAAAATATAGCCCACGTACATATATAGAGTGACAAAAACAATGTCCTCCTACCTATGCCAATGTATTTTGTATGCCTTAAATAAAATTAAATAAAAAATATTTTTTTTCTTTTTTAACACGTTCACTATTTAAGCATTCTATTTGGTATATATAAAAAGCAGACAGAGTTTTGTTCGCCATATTTGTGACCGCAATCCCTAACTATTTCATCGGACAACAAATAAAAAGCCAACATCGTAAATCTTAACTTGTACGAAAATTACCTGTACCACAAGTAAATAATTTTCAATTAGGCAGTTACTGCAAAATGGAATAAAAAGAACACCGTAAACGGGACTACTTACCACAGGTATCTAAAACTAAGTGGTTATGACACCCCTAACCCCTAGCGCTTGCTATATCTCGCTTTATATACCCTTTTTGCTCCTAAACTCTAACCAGTTAAGTTTTTCGCGCTTTTCCATGAGTTGCCTTTTTTAATTTAATAATTTACTGACGACAGTCAACATTGAATTAGCATTATAAACCATTTTATTTTAATTTAATTATATATTTTTTTTATTATTAGTACTTCTTTGTTTCGCTTTTGTCTTTGTAAATACCCTTATCAATGTAGCGCATTTAAATGAAGATTTATAGTGGTTGTCTTCCACAGAACATTTTTTAATTGATTTAATGCCATTCAAGACGGTTTGAAGTATGTCCTAATTTATTTTTTTTAGATGCCTCTTAATCGCTTCTTTTTAGAATAACAGTTGCACATCTTTGCGTGTGAACGTGCTTTTAATTTTTAAACGGATTTTGTAACAGACACACACACATACATTGGTCTTTTATGCATATTTCCCCAAAAACATACATACATTTCTATAGTAAGGCAAATAGCAAAAAGAAAAACTGCCCAGCAGGGAGAGATTTATTTCAGAACATACGGCCAACAAAAAAAAAAAAACTGTGTAGGTACCAAAAGATAGAAAAAAATAAAATGTCCTTTTATCTATAATATCCATTTACTCATTTACCATTTTTCTTCAGTAAAATTAAATTTATATTAGTATAAGTATGTCCTTTGGTGATATGTTATACCTAAGTGGGTACAGCCCTCGGACTCTTTGGCGGATCCACCCATCATCTCGCGTACCTACATTGAATATCCTTTTTTTTGGTCCCATTTAAACGCTATATAAATTCTATATCTTTGCAGAATCGTACAAGTAAAAAAAAAAAGTAAAAAAATTGGGGGCGCATAAGTATCTTTACACATATCCTTATTAAATACATACATTTATTATAACAGAGTAAAAACGAAGGCAAATTTAACAACTGGACATCCTATATCGTTGTAATTACATCATTTATGCAGGACGAATATGTCTTGCCACCGCTACTGCTGCTGCAGCGGACCAAAACCAGATTTAATTTTTTTTTTATTCCTCCTGCTGATGGGTGGGGATTTTTAAAAAGGATGTGTCCTTTTTCATTCTTGGGATATAGTATATGCAAAAGCAAATTTAATACAAAAAAAAAATAATGAAAAGTGGTTGCCATTTTTATTTTCCACCTCCTCTTATATGTGGCATATACTAATTTTTATCCTTCAGATCCTTTCAAACATATTAAGCGTGAAGAGTATGCAAAGCACGTAAAAATGTGCTTTTTAAGCGTTCATTTCTTCAAAGAACTAATTCATGGTGGAATAATGATAAGGTTTATATACAAAAATTTTGTAATTACTTATATATATTGCTTATACGTTAGAAACAAATATTAAATCGAATTTATTTTTTATAAGCTTGCAATTTTAACGTACAATGATTTTTTTTTAACAAATATGTAGTTTTTAATCTACAAACCTTTTTTAAATGTAAGATTTGGACTTTAGAATCAAAGTCTATTTATTTTTACTAAACAAAAAAATCTCTCAACTGGCAGCACCTTATTCTTAGTATCGTACTCTTCATTCGCTTAGCTACACAATTTTTTTAATTTAATGAGGTCCAGGTGTTTAGGAGGAAATATAAATATAAAATTCCAGCAGCGACACCTACTGGGAGCAATTGTGAATCTAAGCCATCTAGGGACCCACTGAAATACAAAATTTCAACAAAATTGTTAGATTAGCCGTTTAGAAGATAAATAAGTGCTTCACTTTGAATTGCGTTTACATTTTTTGGACTTACTACTCGCTAAAAAAGTTTCACTTCTCAAACGAAACAGGGCGAAAAATTGGAAAATTATTTATAGAAATCTGTTAAAAGTTCAAATTTTTAGGGAAAATAAAATAAATAAATAGGCGGGTGACACCCAAGGCCTAGCTTCTCGCAACCATTCGTCTATTTTTGGGACGAATGGAAGGGACCTAGAGAAGCTTTTTCAGGACAGTCATACTCTCGCATGTTTGTCAGACGTTCGCCAGAGGTGGCGCAGTAGAAAAAACTTTAAGATGTAATTTGTGTTTTTCCGGGGATCGAACCTGGGATCCCTCGCACAGTAGTCCAGCACATAACTACTGCGCCCACAAAAATTTTTAGGGAACAGATAGAAAATTAACGTTCTCAGTGGAAAGCAAAATAAAAAGAAAGAATAACTACGAGAGTGATTTGAGGTGTAAAGATTATAGCCAGCCCTAATTAGTGACGTTGGCTTTGTTTTATTGAATACTGGTTTAGAAAAAAACCAAGGGCTTTTGCAACTTTGATGTAATAATGAAGACATGCGTCCACTTTTCAATTCGTTAATTCGTTCAACAGTTTTCCTGAAACTAATTCAAAAAAGTAATAAATAGTTGGCACAACAGGTCCGTATAGGAACCCATGCCAACCTTCTGCGTTTTTTTGAGACCTACAATTTTATACCGGGTTCCGAGCGTCTAAATTTAGAAGATTTCGTAGGGTTATAGTCTCTGATGTTTTTTAGACGTTTCGCACTGGCCGATGCTTTGATTCCCTCCACTGCATACAGGTCATGCAAAATATTTGTCGTGTGATTTAGTATGTACATGTGTACACGCATGGGTCTAATATTGGGTTTGTATGGGAGGTACCAGAACTACTTGACCGACATAGCTCATTTTCAATAACAACTTGACGACGGTAAAAAGAAGTCCTCTCACAAAATTTCATTCGCTTAGGTTCGTTCGTGTTTTCGACAGACAGACCGACAGACGGGCATGGCTAAATCGAAGTGGATAATATAGATTCCTAAAACTGAAATTCCAAGCACGGTGGATGAAATATATAGATCACGGTTGATTTTGTACGGCATTGTCGGCGACAGTGGGATGAAACCAGGGCGCGCGTTTCAATTTAAGCAGTCATAACTCGTAGACACGTCACTTTGGTAGGAATGATATCTATTTCGAACTACAGCACTAATTCATCATCAGACTGCTTTTAAGTTACTGTTTGAATAGTTTAAATTCTGACATTCAATTATCCATATATAATCCACTTGGAAAGACATTTCTGTTTTTTCCCGTCAGGAAATGAACCTTGCATTTCGATTTTTCAATTGACCGATTGACTACCAATTGCACCAACTGAGCGATAAGTACAAGTTCGCCAACTGGTGATTAGAACGGAGGAGAATTTTCGCCGAGCGGTCCAGCTTAATTTTTTGATCGCGGCCTAAGTTCACGCGGCCATAATTCACAGAGATGTGCACCGCACTAACTAACCACTGCAACCTAAAAATATTTCAGAAATAAAGAATTACAAAATATTTTCGGATTCATGAACTAATACTAATGAACATTTTTGTGCTCTCACAATTCTAAAAAAAATTTACAGAATACTGAAAAGACCGTTTAACACGCTTAGATGTTTGTCTTACGAATGCGCTTCTTAATTATCTTTTTGGCACTTATGGTACATTTAGACGTTCAGTGTTTTCACTTTAGTGCCTTGATTGTCAAATTGTCTTTGCTTCCTTAATTTTTTATTCGTCGTTCGTGGCGGTGCGTCGGTAGCTGCATTTTTGCAGCGCAGAGACAGACCGCACACAATCGGAAAATAAAGCAAATGCAGCCGTTTAGTGCGAGCATAATGCGGCCGAGTACGGCTATCCTCTGCACTTTTCATCCCCTTTTCCTTCACGAATCGTAGCGTTTAAAACTGGTCAAAGCTTTACCATTTCTCACCTAGAAGTTTTCAGATATTGTTGCGAAAACTAAATAAATAAATCGACTTCATCTAAATATACTGCAGAACAACAGAGTAACTGTCTGATGGATACCCGGGTCCGTAGGCATCATTGATCCCGAGACAGCTGATTCTCTGACAAGACAAGACACAGAGAAATGCTTCATAGGGCCTAAACTATTCTGTGGAATAGGTAAACACATGTAAAGAGAAATTTTAAAAGAATCGAGAAAAAAGGATTGCAACTTTCAAAAAACTATCAAGGCCTGAGACAAGCTAAGAAACTTTTAGGGGACTATAGAAGATTCAAAGCATTCATCAGCCTAAGTAAGAACAACCTACGAATTCTAACAGGACTCCTAACAGGACACTGTATACTCAGGGAGCACATGAGAAAAATAGAAAATAGAACGGCTCTGCAGGGCGCCGAAACTCCAGACCGCATTCTAAAATTCCGTGGGGCACTAACCAAGAAGAAGATAAAACATTTTGTCACGTACGATGTATAGCTCTGGGGACGATTTTTGTGCACAGCCGAGATATGGTCTTCGGGGATGGTTTTTCTCAAAAAGTCCATTGAAACCCTCACCCAGCCAGATGAGCCACTTGTCGTATAGTTCGGAAGCTTCGAGTGCCGTCATAAATAAATTATTCAGGGCTTCCTTTTAAAAAAGATCCAAATCGGAGTATGTATATCCATAGATATACCTTATACACATTAGGCCTTGCAATAATACTCGCAATACCGCAAGAATGCTATGGCCGTCCTTCATTGAAACCAGAACAGAGAGTATCATACGGTAGGATAGGAAATACTTGTCCACCCTCATAGGAATAACGGGGCAGAATATTCTGCGGTACCACCTAAGCTCTTTATTGAGGGGGCTCTTGAGAACACAACCCACTTTCTATGTCACACTGCCCAAATCTCCAACACACCATAGGTACATATACACTATTAGGGAATCACTTTTTCAACGACCTACACGAGCTTTTCAGCGCGTCAATAGACAAGCTAATGAACTTCGTCAAATCATCAGGATGGTTTGTATGTAGCAGTACAGTAGGTATAAAGAATTTGAAAACAGGGTTATAATGGATTACAATGGGTCAATATTGACCTGAGTGTGGCCGAGGTACTCCTCGCCAACCCACAAACCTAACCTAACCTAAAAATCATTTTTAATCTTCAATTAAATTATTTTAACGATGACAATGGATAATTTTATATGAAAACTAGCGGACCCGGCAAACGTTGTTTTGCCTACTCGCACATTTACAGTGGCCGTCAATTGTTCTGCGGCCGTTTTATCGATGTGTCAGGACTGATTCTGTACTCCGTCTCCGTGTGCTTCGACCGATATTTCCTCAGACGTGTGTCCACGAATTGTATTGTCTAGACATATTTTTTGCCATGACTGTCGAAGAATAACGTTTGAAACGTATTTTTTTGTTATGAGAGGTGTCACGCCCTTTTGTCCAATCCCACCAGGTTTTGTAAAATGCTTCAATCAGGCAAATGTTTATTATAGTGATTTGAATATACTTTGTTGTAAGGGTTGTGCCATTGTCCGTTTTCCAATTCCACCCACACTTCGCGTGGTTGTTTGTTTGGACAATGTACTGTACATCAATATCTACAATTTTACAACTTTAGCTCCCATGCGTGTCGATACATTTTTTTTATACGGGTGGTACCACGCCCCTTTTTCCAATTTTGATCAAACACCTTTGGGCCAATAACAAATACTTATTCTTAAAATTTGAGCTCAATCAGTTAGGTATTTTTCTAGATATACGATGTTTTTTGAATTTTTTTCATATGGGAGGTGCCACGCCCTTTTGTCCAATTTTTACCAATTGTGCATCTAAACCATCCTTGGATCTACTCAAACACACACACAAAATTTCATCAAAATCGGTCCAGCCGTTTGGGAGGAGTTCGATTACAACACACGTACAGAAGAATTATATATTAGAGAAGATGTTCACCATTGTGACTTCGTAAACATTAGCCTCTGGAGCCTAAACACTAAAAATGATTATTAGTACCGCGGAATATGTTTTGTTAATCGAACAAATATTATTAAATGAATCAGTGAAATTACAAAAATTACAAAATGTCCCGACAAACGCCTAACTCAACGTCACAGATCAGAAATTGAAAAAAAACAGCAGTTAAATAGATCACAATCTAACTTCAACTTTAAAACTATATAACAATCACATATATTGATAAATATGTACATACTATAGGTATATCCTGTATTTCAATCGACAGTATTATACCCCAATCTAAAAATGCACCAAGCGAGATTATATAAATTTCAAATCTTTACTTTACATTGTGCACATATGAGTACCCCGAATCCTTTCTAGGATATGTTATATACCCATCCGTTCTTTTTTTGAAATTTTTATGTGTGTCCATTTACGAAAGATGTGAAGTTTTTCATCCCAACTTTTTATGCGAACTTCTAAAGCGGATATGAGTATAATGTCCTTTAGGATACTCAGTTAATTTATGGTTCCGCCAAGATTTAAGGGACATGATTTTAATTATTTTAACTAAAAAATGTGAGCTTGCAAACTTTGTATTAATTTCATGTATATAAGGTTATTCTGGTGTAATCCATATGCGACCAAAAGGACGACACCTATCCATGCTATGATCCCCAGCTTTCGTTGCTATGTTCCTCCCATCTTGTTACTTTTTTTTTTAATTAAACTTTACTCAACGACGATTTATTGATGACGTTTAGTTAATTTGGTTGGGAAATGCTCGCGCATAAACGCCATTAAAAATTTTTGTCGCCTCTAGGGCCGATAAAGGGTTGATGAGTAACGAAGACGATGGCAGTGGGGCACGATTTAATTTATTTACCTCATTAATGGGAAAGTCCTCCCCTTCCACTACAGGTTAATGGTCCGTACGCTTAGTTTCTCTTGCAGTTTTTTTGTTGTTTTTTTTTTTTTTACTTTCACTTCGTGCTAATTTGCTTATTTCTTTTCTTCAACCCTTGGCCTCTTTTATGGCACCTCTCGATATCCTTGAATTAATTTCGAACTGAAGAGCGACGGTAGAGCCAAAAGGTAAGCAGATAAGGCGACTGACTTTTTGTTTGCGCCTCCTGACATAACATTGATAATCCTCCTCTATACAAATCCACTCTTCTAATAAATTACAAAAGCAAAACCCAGCACGCAGTCCGCACAGATGAAGGGTTACAAAAATTCTGATAACCTTCATCTGGTTGCCATCGCCGCCGCCGCCGCCGCAGCTTCGTCGGTCGTCGTCATCATTTGAAGTGAAAAGCGATAAAAAAAAGAGTACCCGCAAACCTAACCCCTCGTGGTTTAGATACGCCTCAACCATTTGACACGAGTGAAAAATATGACGGCCGTCGGCAACGGGGCAACGGCACATCACCCCCCCCCCCTTTGCTGCCATGAAATTACCTGGTATATCCGCTTTTTTCCTCGCTCGAACCTCGAGTTATAATAAACTTTAAGTAAACACTTTTAATTACTCTCCCAAAATCGAGAAACGAAAAAAAGGCACCAATAAAGGCAGGGGAAGCTTTAGATGGGGAGCGGATTGTACGGTAGTTGTAAAAGGACTTTGGGACAGCTCGCTCGCGCGCAAAGTAAACGTGTTCCAATAATGGTTGGTTAGGTTGCGAGCAGGTTGACAGGTGCAAACGCGGCTCAGCCATTAGATTACCCTCGTTTTTCCTCTCACTGCAGGTGGGAATACGTATTTGGTTGATGTTTGCCGACCAACTGAGAGATACAGAGGAAAATATGCCAAATATTCCGGATCGTGCTAATGCATAATCATGCTTGACATCATCGCGCCAGCCGTGAGTGAAAAGAGCATAACCGCACTGTCGCATTGAAACATACATTCTGCTGTTTATATCCTCCTAACATCGTAGGGTACATTTATCTGAATCAATAGTTTGTAACGTAGAATATTAAAGGTCCTGTCCTGTAAGTATCTGCCGACATAGCAAATACATTTAAAAGACTAATTTTCAGTTGTAGCAGAGTCTGCAAATCTTTTAAATTGTCAATCATTCTATTCTATTCTATGTTATAATACATATTGATTTAAGCTTGACTACTAATATAGAATCCTTTGTGTTTCTTGATATGCAAGGCCTTAGTCAGTTGCCTTCTTAGGCCAAGAAAACAGCGGTTGGCGAATGTAACCCTTCGTTTGATTTCTGCAGTGG
This sequence comes from Cheilosia soror, assembly GCA_949372485.1. Taxonomy (NCBI): domain Eukaryota; kingdom Metazoa; phylum Arthropoda; class Insecta; order Diptera; family Syrphidae; genus Cheilosia; species Cheilosia soror. Next base: position 77,626,088 of record OX443561.1, on the reverse strand, counting down.
TGTCATTATCAGAGTTTATATAGCCGAGGTAGACAAAGACCCTAACCACCTCAAAGTAGTAGCTTTCTATCCTGTACCATTAACCTGTAGTGTTCTGTCCGATTGATGTTGTGTGTCCCTATTTGGTGACAGCATGCATTTTGCTTAGCCCTCATTCACCACGAAATCCATTTTTGCCGTTTCAGTGCTAATATACTTGCAAATGCAGCAGTGACAGCTCGCTGCGCTCTACGAATGATGTCAATGTCGTCAGCGTGTGCAAGTAGACACAGAATTTTGGAAAACAGAAATTCCTTCACAGCGCAGGAAACCTACCTAAGAAAGTACTTAAGGAGCAGTTAGTGGCCCCTATTGTGAGTGTCGATAGTTAATCGTTGATCGATAACTGTTGATCGATCGAGAACTGTGATTGTTGATTTCGATCGATATTTGTCGATTTGACAGTCGCTTGTAGTCGAATACAAATATCTGATCGGTGCTTTCTCTTGGAAATGAAAAAATTTTGTGCGTACGTTAAAATCAATCGACGCAATCGACAATTGTCGTGACGATCGCTGATCGGAATCTCAACAAAGATCACACTATAGCAGACTGAGCGACTATCTAACCCCATTGTTACAGAATTCCGGTTGAATATCTTTGGAGTACGTACGATGTAATTAGATGAAGCATGAAGTTTGGACGCATTACAATGTTTCAAATCGATACAACGAACGGTTCGTGAATTAAGAAAAGGCCCCCCTTAAAAGGGGTAATCGCCAATAACTCGAACCTCAAGCAAAATGTCCAAAATCGGACAAATTAATTATCTTTATTTCTTATAGAGAGTACACAAACCGAGTTTGAAGTCAATCCCCCCCTTTTACCCCTTTAGGGGTTGAATTTCAAAAAATCCTTCCTTAGCGCTTGTATACATCATAAAGGAAACCTGTGTGTAAAATTTCAGCTTTCTAGAGCAAATGGTTTAGGCTGGGCGTTGTTGATCTGTCAGTCGGAATCTTCATTTTTTTATATATAGATTAGAATGTTAGCATGCATGTTGTGTATTATTACACCTCTATTGCAATGATTCTCTCAGACGCAGTGCCGATTTTGCCGATTCTCCCTACCGTGTATATCCAAGAGCCGAATGTGAAGCATAGTCTCCAGTGCTGCGGTTGGAGTTGTCCACAGAAACACATATGCTGCTCTTTGGATTCTGTTAAGTAGAGAGGTAACTTATTTTGTCTAGTTCTTGCCACCAGACAACGACACGACTCCGTGTCCGTACATGAGTATCGGCCTGACTACTGCTGTATACAATCAGTCCATTATTTTCGGACTGATGCCCCATCTGAGGCCCAAGATCCTTTTGCAGAAGTAAAGTGCAGTAGCGGCCTTAATAGTACGTTCATGCAGGTTTAGTTTCCAGCTCAGTTTTCTATCCAGAACGAGACCTGAGTATTTGGCCAAAGAGGCGGATTCCCTTTAATTAAGGTGGACCGATTTGAGGAATTCGGTGCTTCTTCGTATCCACTCCACCCTGCGGAGTGCTGCGTTGCACTGACCTTATCAGCTTGCAGCAGAAAATGAATGAATTGATAACCGTGTTTAACAACATTTGGTTGATCCAGTGACTTAGCCTAGAGTCAATCTTCAGGTTATCAAGTGCGTTAATTATAGCTCTCGGCTATATATTTGAAAGTCTAGATTGTTGAAAGCCCTTTCTACAGTGCCAACCTTTCTAGTGTTTTTAGTATAGAAAATATGATAGCTAATAGGCATATGAGAGGCTTTTCCCGTCTTGAGTATAAAAACCCCATTCACCTCTCTCCGTCACACTCTTAAGAAGCATTTAAAAAAAGTTTAATTGAAATCAGTCCAGTAGTTTTCGCGTGTAACAGAGAAAGTTCCTACAGTTTTACAGATTGGTTGCGGCTCAGTTTTCGGGTCACGGTATGGAGGGTGACCGTAACAGTCTACCCATTGCCTCTGACAGACTAAGAATGGAGACTGGTGAGTGGCAGAAGTGGGTGATTGAACCAGTCCGCTTTGCTGCTTGACTAAAAAGTTGGTGGATGGATTATGTGTCGAAGAATTATGGGGGCAACCGTAGCAGTCTGCCTCCTGTTTATTTTCTTTTGACGATCAGTCCCCATGACGGAGCGTCCTGTTGCTGAGCAGAAAAGCTTGATTGAAGCACTCCGTCGTACTGCTGGTACCGAAAGAGAGGTCGCGATTTGTCTTCGGTGAAAAGGCGAGGCGTTAAGGAAACAGTCAAACCTTCCGCTGGTAGCCTCTGACAGTCCGTTAGTAAGAAGGGTGGCTGGTACAGATCAGGGAAGGCTACGAGAGGAGAGAACGACGAAGGGTGACCGAAGCAGTCTAACTATCTATCCCTTCTGACGGAGTCTGAAAGTTCGACGTGTGAGGTGAAATTGACTGACGCAGTCAGCTCTTCGGTTAGCTTGGCGGTTAGTCTTCAGAAACAGACGAAGGGTGGCCGAAACAGTCTAACCCCACACCTGTAGCTTCTGACCGTTCCCTTTCAAGAAGTGTGGTTGGTACGGAACGGAGACAAATCTGCTCTATACTATTTGACGTTGGTAAAGGTGTCAATTTGTTTTCGGGAAAAAGACAGAGGGTAACCGTAACAGTATACCCCCGCCTATTACCTTTGACAGTTAGTATGTTGTGAGAGAGAGAGACTGATGTCGAGCAGAAGCGGGTGATCGAAGCAAAGAACCCTACGGCTTTACACCAATGGGGGTGACGATTGGTGTCTCTTCAATAGGTAAATTGCTTGCTGATATTTTAATGAAGCCATTTCGACTTTGTAACGAACTTGCTGATGCAGCAAATATCGGTAGTATACGAGACAGGTCGCTCAGGTCCCCAAAGAAATAAGCCCCTAAGGTAGCCATGCGCAAGGTGGCAAGAGCAGGACAGGAGCAGAGGAGGTGAACGGTGGTTTGCTCTTCGTCCTCGTCCATGCAGCTCCTGCAGAAATCGTTATTAGGTATACTCCCATTCTGCGGGCATGCCTGCCTAGCAGCCAGTGTCCCGTTAATATTCCCACTACGAAGCTAATATTTTTTCTATTAATACAAAGGAGTTTTCAAGTTTTTTTGGTGTCTAATTTCGGCCAAATTTGTCTGGATGTTATGCAGGTGCTAATACTGTTCCATCTAATGTTAGTGAGTTTTCCTCGAGAAGCAGGGATTCTACTGATTGCAATGGAGCATGCGGCCCTTCGCTGATATTAGTTATATGAAGGCCGATGCCTTGTCTGGCTAGTTCATGCGCCTTGCAGTTTCAAGGAATGTCACTGTGACCTGGAACCCAGCACAGGGTAACTGAACATCTATCCGCAATTTCGTTTAGAGAAATCCACTGACTTCCACGCATTGTTTTACCAACTTTGATCTGGTTGTTGAGATATTCAAGGCTTTTATGGCTGCCTGACTGTATATTTAAAAAGTGATAGCTTTCCCATCAATCTCATACAAGGCAGGTCGGCATGCTGCTTCGCGAATAGTCATAATTTCCGCCTGAAAAACGCTACTGTGGTCAGGGAGGCGTAAGGCAAGGCTAAGTGCAGGTGATCGGGAGAAGACTCCCACACCCGTGCCTTCCGTCATTTTAGATCCATCTGTATAGATTTCAATTGCGGAGTTGTTGCTTATAGTGCCGTTTTCCCATTCGGATCGATTTGGGATTCTTGTGTTGTACTTTATATTAGAGTCTACAAAAGGAATAGGTAAGTAACAGTTACAACAAAGAGGTACGGCCACAACTTTTTTGAAAACAATTGTTCGATAGTTGCAGAACAAATTTCTTTGTTTACTGTTTAGGTTGTGTTATTAATTTATTTTTTATTATTTATTTATTCAGTAAAAAAAAGAGATTTCACTCATACTGACCAATTCATGTGAAACAAAATTCTCAATTTCTGTTGCATACCTATGCATGAGACTATTCACATATGAATTGACTACACTACACATACATACATCTGATCTGAATATAGAGGGTTGCGAAAATATCGCACATCAACTGTAGGTATAGAGTACCAATTGAAGAAAACTAGGCAATTATTTCCTTGAAGGTGATTTCTGTCTTCGATGCAAAATGGAAAACCGAATTATGGAATTTCATTAAACCCCCTCAGGTTATCCTTCCGCTTTCATCAACCCAAATGTATATGCATATAACAAGCGCTTTGTACTTACACTACCAACAACTGTAGCCACCACTACGAGTATTGCTTTGCTACTATACCAAATGGAAGAAGAAGAATAATAATGAAATTTTCTTCTGTTTGAAATCACATCAAGAAGATTCGTCCGTCGACCAACCGACCGACCGACCGACCGACAGAGCGATGGGTGCAGATGGCTTTTCGGAGAACTTCAATCATCATCTGGGTTAGTTACCTATTAGGAAACTTTTAGTTAAAACATTCACCTTTACTTCGAGCATATAGACGGTGTACGGTAATAGAATCAAATGCCCTGTTTTCTTTTTCCCCAAAGTGGGTGGCCGGATCAGAAAAGGATCAGCTTCGAAGCCGCCCCACGCTTGTGTTGAATTTCAAACAAATAAATTTCCCTGTTAAATTAATTGTAAATTTCGCAATTATTATCCTAGTGCGGTTCATAACTATAGCAAATTAAATGTTCTTTCGTTTGGCTGCAGTTGGGCCGAATGTCGAGCGATAAATGGAGTATGGAGACCTTCAGTCTTCTGAAGTTGGGCGCACAGCGAAAACGCTGTCCAGGTGGAAACAAGGTGCGGATGGTTGCGGTTGGGGATGATACACTAGCCAATGGAAATAATTTAGATTTTGATTGCGAACAACTAATTAAGAGTTAGTTTCCTGCGGAAGATTACTATACGTATATTTTGAAAAGAACTTTACCAAAACGGTTGAGGCAGACTCATACAGACGGATGATTTTGCATAACATGATTTTAAAATAAAATTAAGAAAACAGCCAAATAAAGTCTATAACCTGTTTGCCTGTGTGTCAGATCTTACCTATGCAAATAGAATGTGAATTAAAAAAACATGATATAACGCATACAATGATTATGAACGATATGGGATTCAGGATGCGTGGCATTGTCGTTTTGTCTAACCCTTTATCTTAATTTTATGTCTGGAACGCGTAGTGAATAAAAAAAAGGGAAATAATTGGAAGCCCAAAGGGGAAATCAGTGAATATGAATAGAACCACTGGCGTTACCCGACGACGACGACGCCACTTAGCCTACCACCAATGATAATAATTTCTGTGTTGAATTAATACAAACAGAAGCAGCCAGTAATGCGGGTAAAAAAATAAAATAAAATAGAAAGAGATGAGGTTACGTGGTCCTTTTTTTTTAACCGAAAATATAATTATAACTGCGAGTGGGTACGAGCAAAATTACACAAATTTTATTCGACTTTTATGAGCATTTTAAGTAAAAATATGAGCCCCAATAATGATCACAATGATTATGTACAGCAGAACAGAAATACACACACGGAGAAAAATGAGTTGTCTCAGGGAGTTAATTCTCTTAAACTAATCAAGCAAACTGCTTTATAAGTAAACTAGCTGCACCCGCCCAGCTTTGTCCGTGCACAGGAATTGTATTGCTTAGGTTTTAGATAATACATAATGTTCTTTCGTAAAATGCGAAAAATAAAAATAATTCGATATTCTAAGGCCTTCCGCACACGACTCGTATCGTCATCGTAGCGTATGCGGTGCGATGTACGAGAGGCAGACGATTAGTTGCCGCACACTCGTATTTAAATAGAAAGCAGCACACGACTCGACTACGCGACCGTGCGAAAAACAGGGAAATTCAAGAATAATCCCACAGACTTCCAACGATTGGCCTTGGGATTTATTGATTGTCATCGCAAAAGCCAATCGAACAGGGAACTGAATCCGCTTGAAATGGAATGGAAGATCAGTTGGAATAATCGGAATTCATGGGATAAGCACTTCCTCTCCTTTGAATTTGCCCTTGATGATCGTCGCTTGATGATCGTCACATTGCTCATCAGTTTCTTGATGGACAACTGCGTACCGTTGCACAATTTCGAATGATTCATATTCCGCGACATGATTATGATCGATCCCACCTTCAGCTGTAAATTATGCGGTGGAGTTCCTGGCACATCAAGCGAGCTCAAAAATTCCGTCGGATAGTTGGTCGCTTCATCCTCGTCCAGCGATTTGACTTTGAATAATGAAATTCGAGCTAGCGCCGTCCTTATTCTTTGCTGCTAGTATTGCACGTTCACTACCTAATCCAATCGAAATTTGTATAATTTTGTGCAATGCCGAGGAACACTTTGGTGATGAGTTCCTCCTTCGACGATGTGAACTCGCAAAAATTTGCCGGGAACGATATCAATGCAGTCGAAACATTAACGGGAATTTGGCCATTGCCAAGCGCCAGCAGTTGTCCCGAGAATTCAGGAGCAGATAGGTCGTTCTTCAATGCGACTCTCATGTTCGTGGTCAATTTCAATCCCTTAACGTGCCGCCACAAAGACGCAAATTTCAGGATTTTCCATCTTTACATCGTCCAAAATCATCAAATTATGAGATAAAATGCAAAAGTTTGCAAAAAATTTCAAATTTTTCGTGTTTTTCCGGAATTTTTCAAGTTTTCCATTACGAATTTTCTACTTTTCCATTCGAAAAGCCATTCCGGAATAATAGCACACAAAATTCCATACAAAAAATTAATTTTCGATTTTTCCAATTTCCCGACTTTTCCGGAGAGTTTTCCCAAAATTTTCTTTTAGAAGAACATTCTCCTGGCAAGTAACGGAAAAGAAATTTGAGCCAAATCGGTCCAGCCGTTTTTAATTGATGAATTACTATACATTTTTGCAACCATTTTTATACATATAGAAGATAACATTTTTAAAATGATCTCAAGACTAAAGTGGTAACCCAAAAAATTTGAGCGGCCGATTTTCAGTATGTATCTTATAAAAATGATTAAGGACCACACATGTTTCTTCATTTAGATTGGGCTATTTGTCACCAAATACAGTAAGGCGGCTCTCAGATCTTGGCAACAAGCAATAAGCACTAACTTTACCTATCAAAAGTTAATTCAGTTCGAAGCAGCTTCTCATTCTCTAACAAAGCTCAGGTTAGACCAGGGTTCGAGTGTTGTTCCATATATGGAGTTTTCCCCAAAGCATTCACTCAACCTATTTGACAGCAAAAAGGGTCAAGTGCTGAAATATCCCTGTCCTATAAGTACCATGGTATATGTTCAGAGGAACCTAACGATAATGCAACTTATATAGGTTATGTGCGCCCCATTTCCAATTTAGTCGCACGGATTCGCCATAAAATTGTAGGTATTCGTCTCGAAAATAGATCCGCGATAGGTCCTCGCATTCCTGACGGATACTCTGGCTGAGGGCTTGAAGAGTCTGATGCTTGTTAACATAGGTTCGCCACTTTAAAAAAAAACCCACAAAAATAAGTCCGGAACGTTTAAATCAGACGTTTTTGCCGGCCGGTGCAAATCGCCAAAACGGGTGAGATTAGGCGACCCGGAAATGCAGCCCTCAGAATTTCGGTTGTGGCTCAACATAGCTGCATTTTATAAGGGAACATCTTACAGTCTTTAAGAAAAACTATCTACACCACCGATTGATTACCAATTGGGTGGCACGTCGTCTGTTCGATACTCCGGCGGGGTCCTCTGCGACATCTTCAGCCATACAACCGCGATAATCTCAGCAGACCGGGACCGGCCAGCAGCATCTCGTATTGTCTCATACTCTACTATGCGAGCGGTTAAACGTCGAGTGTTTGTTTGCCCAGTTTGTCCAATGACCGGGAAATCTGCTCCGAATTTCACGCTGCTCCAATACCACCGACGAATTATTCCGCAAAATGGAAATGAGTTCTTTATGAGTATAGGGTATAGCTATTTATGTCTTGCGTGTATTTTGTATCTGTTTACTTCACAAATGTCAAAAGTAGAATTGAAATTTGCTGCCAATTACAAAAAGTATTGCGTTTTCCGATAGAGTGCTGACTCTTGCGTCACCTTGTATAACCTTTTAATGCCATATGATTAAAGCCACCTATGCGAATGAAACTTTGTTAGAGGACTCTTTTTAGCGTTGGCAGATTATTATTGAAAGTGGGCTATATCGGTTGAGTAGGTCTGGGTACCTTTCATAATAAACCAATATTAGACCCATGCGTGTACTAACTCAGATGGCTAACATTTGCCATGACTTGTATTATTTAAAACTTTGTATTGTATTGGCAAAACTTTTTCCATATAGACAACCAATTTAAGACCTCACAGCTGATTTGTGCTCAGTTTGGATTGCCATTTCGCCAAATTACAAATTAAGCAAAACGAGGTTGCTCTTGCGCCTCCCACAACATTTTTTTCAGTGTCAAAAGCAAAATAGCCGCATTTGGAGTGGAGAAAATGCACAAGTCATTATTGAGACGTCGCGTCGGCCGTTGATGTTTCCTGCTCGAAATCTTGACAGAATGTCAGTATAATACCTCGGCGGAACGAAATGAGTCGCTTTAGGCTTGAAAAACGTTGGGAAATATTGAAAACTTTTTTCCAAAGGACAACAATCATGGCCCCGTCGTCATAAGGTGCGCACAGACGAGAATGTGGTTGATGTAGCCGAGAGTGTCAGACTCAATTCACGAACCTCAATTCAACTCGCTATCGATCTCAACAGCTCAACATTTCATGCACTAGTCGGGGAAGAATTCTGCACAAAGATATCAGATTATTCGCTTACAAGATCCAATTGACTCAGCAATTGAAAGCGCACCACCATCCGCTTCGTTATCGCTTCGAAGTTTGGGCCTTAGAGCAGCTTGAATTGGACAACGATTTTGGGCGAAAAATCATCTTTTCTGACGAGGCGCATTTTCATCTCGACGGCTAAGTTAACAAACAAAATTGCTGCATCTGAGCCTCGAAAAACACGCACGTTATTGTCGAGAAGCCAATGCACCCACAGAGAGTGACAGTTTGGTGCAGATTGTGGTGGCATTATTGGACCATTTTTCTTCGAAAATGAGGCTGGGAACAACGTTTCAGTCAATGGTGGGCGTTATAGAGTCATGTTAACCGACTTTTTTTTTAATTAAATTGAAGACATGGATTTGGACGATGTCTGGTTCATGCAAGATGGCGCGCCATGCCACACAGCCCATGCCACAACCGATCTTTTGCGCACCAAATTCCCAAATCGTATTATCAGCCGTCTTGGCGATGTCAATTGGCCGCCTCGGAGTTGCGATTTGACCCCTTTGTACTTTATTTTTGTTTGGAACCGTAGGACAGATGTTATGCCAGCAATCCGGAAACAATTCAAGCATTTAAGGCAAATATCATCCAAGCAATCCGTGAGCTACAGCCCGAAACCATCAACAAGGTTAGGAAATTGGAGTGACAGAATGCGCTACCGCGAAGCCAGCCAAGGCAGCCACTTGAACGACATTGTGTTCCATAATTATGTAATGGGAATGTTTGTTCTTACTAATAAAGCAATAATACATGGAAAAATTTTAATTTTGTTAATTTTATTGCATTTTTAAAAAGAAACTTGTATTTGGCCCACCCTTTATACGTCTACAGGTATAAATGCACTAACTTTTTTTTGGTTCCTCTATCGTTGTAATGTCATTTCTGATTTAAGCCTCGAGACTGAAACTTTTCCCTAAAACAATACTTGCTATTTGAGTACTAAGTAAATAATTGACTATACATATGTATACAAAGTATCTACGAAGTATCTAAGGCACTGGCCAATGTCTGAATTTTGTACTATTTTACTATAAATACATACTATTTCCATTTAACCAATCCAAAGTAAAAAGCAACACCACCACCGATTTTTGAACGCGAAAATCTGCAATTCATTTAATTATTCCATTATTTCATGTAACATTTCAAGTTATTAATTCAAATTACGAAAGTGAGGACAAATTCCAATGCCCTTTGACTCTCTATAGTTGCCGCACCAAAAACCAACATAATAAAATTCTTAATGTTCCATTAAGCCTTTTCTAGAGTTTATCCAAAAGACACGGCAAGAAAAGTAATCAAAAGTGGAAATCATATTTCACTGCTTCAATATTGGTGACGCTGGCTGGCCTCTCTCCCACCTCCAAAGATTTTTGTCAGTCTACACGGTCCTGGAGACTTTGTTATTATATTTGGGCTATAACACCGGGGGATGGTGCTATAGCACTCTTGCATATAAATTTCAACAAAAACAGAAAATATGACTCAAATGACGAGATACCCTCACTAGGACCTAACCCTTTTGCAAGAGCACTAGGCTAATTTTCATTAAACGGATTAAAAATACTTCTCATTCTGCCCCTTACAAATGTGCCTCCGCATCCGCACGCTTTTATTGCCTATAATCATCATCATTGGCTTTGGTAGAGGTATCCAAAATATGAATTATCATAAAAACATTGGGGTATCAGCCGTTTTAAACCTCTCCACCACCACTAAACCAAGCGAAGGGATGACGACGAAGTGGTGCTCAAATGTTGCGTCGCAGATAGTCTATGTTAAATGGATCCTGGTAAATGTTCGCTAATCTCAAAAGTATTCGAGAATATTAAAATATTCAAATTTGGTGTTATTAATAAGTATTTTTTGATGACGAGAGAAAACGATTCAGGTGTAAGACGGGTACCCCATAATCATCATCAGTACCACCAGGCGTTGAAATTATTTCGATTTGCATAGAAATGATGGCTGAAGATCAGAAGCCTCGCTCCTGTAGCGTCGCAACTATCGTCTCCGGTCAGGAGATATTATACTATTCGACAAATTCCTTACGCAACTTAATGACAATTGAACGATTGTCATTTAGATAAAAAATGGCCGTGACGCATAATTTTATCATTAGAAACTGGAACGAGTTACGACGATAAACGCTGCGAGGAAATTATGTAAACACTGCTCCGCAGGTTGGGCATAATGTTATTATGGTTTTAGAAAAGACAAATAAAAGCGATAATTAATAATTTAAGGTCTCCTCTGCTGCTATCTTATCGAGGGGCAATAGTGTATCCTGTATCCACTTTATTCATTGTTATCAGGTTTGAAAATTTTTATCGACAAAAGCCAAACGTATTTATAGTTTTTTTTTATTGTTTCAGTTGTAGGGCACGATGTGAATACCTTTCTTTAACAAAACTCGCAGGGACAAACGAATTAAACACTCGAAGTATTTCATAGTCAAATTAAAGAAATCCTCGCCAAATGAGAGAGGAACACAAAAGTTCAGCTATGACGAGTATAAAAAAGTAAACGATTTCTGAAGAGAACTTGAGTACAGGTAATCAACCTGCTCCTGCAGGTTGTATGCATGACCTCTTCGCTACGATTTTAGTACACACTCGTTTGAAATTCAAAATAATAATTATTTCTTGTTTCAGATGAAATGTGGAAAGTTTTTAAAAGAAATTCGTATTTTCTCCAAAGGGAGGTGTACTTGTCAGATTTTACAAGGAACTACTGCCAGAAATGGTGAGATTTAGATGGATGGGTAGATGAATGCAGATACATACAGCGAGCGTCAAGAGTGAGTGAACATCAATGCTCTTTTCATTTGTTTTTGGTGTTTGAAAACAACTTTGTTTAAATTCCTTAAACAATTGAAATATATTATGTTATTGCTATTTCGTTATCAAACTTTATGCAGATTATTGTATTTTTAGACCTGTTCCCAGACCCCAAAGAAAACTCACTCTATGTTCAGACTTGTACAATGATTAGATTATAAAGGGTGATTTTTTAGCTGGTTAGTTTTTCAGCCTGATTTTTTTGACAGTTCACGCGAGGTTCGTGATACTTGTTAAAGCAAATAATGCTCAGTTAGCATTGCCATTTCACCATTGATACACTTACGCCCGAACAACGTTTGCATTTCATTACCAAAAATTGTGCTCGGTAGAAAATGTGTTTTGAGCACTACGTCCATTTTATGGTCGTCGTAATTGTTCTACTGAGCAGGCTACTCAAGATCAAAATTGCCGTATATGGTAGCAAAGACCTGCCAATGCATCCACAAAAATGTACCATTTGGTGTGGTTTATGGGCCGTATTTCTTTAAAGATGATGAGGGCAACAACGGTGCTCGCTATTGATCGATGATTTCGAACTTTTTTTTGCCCAAAATGGAAGAGCTGGGTTTGGTCGACATGTGGTTTCAACAAGACAACCCGACATGCCACACAGAATGCGAATCCATGGACATATTGCGAGGCGAATTTGGTGAGCAATTCATCTTATGATTTGGACCTTTCAATTAGCCGCCTAAATCGTACGATTTGACGGCGGTGAACTATTTATTGTGGGAATATGGAATATGTGATGTCTTTTGTCTATAAGGATAAGCCAGCTTTGGAAGACAACATAACTCGTGTTATTTGTGAGATACCAGGCGATATGTTGGAAAAAGTATGCCAACATTGGACATTCCTAATGGACGACTTGAGGTGTAGGTGTGGTCAACAATTACACAAAATAATAACCTATCATGGAATCCGCCGGAGGGAATCATTCACGGAAAAGAATATTTTGGTATCGTCGCATCCACAAAGTGAACAGTTCCCCGTTCGGGAAAAATTCGATTTGAACGTTTTTAACGATACAGCGAAACTTATTCACAGTACCCACTCGGGGAACTGTTCACTTTGCGGGTGAATGATTCCCCCCAGCGGATTCCATGATAGGGGTGAATATTTAAAAAGTAAATGGCAAGAATCGATTTATCGACCCTAATAGAAATTTCGCAAATTTTCGCTTTTTTTTTTTTTTTTTCAATTTTAAAAACCAACCGCTTAAAAAATCACCCTTTAAAATTGCATTGCTTCGTTTATACAGTGACTCAGTAACTCAGTGGTAAGAATGCTAAAATATGGCATAAAATTGTAGGTCCTCCATTCGTTAAAGAAATAAAATTAAGGCATACGAATTTGTTCAGACAACCGCCTCGATGAAGGAAGACATTTTGTTAAAATGCTTCTACTCGAAGTCAAGGAGGTTGCATACCGCATGCGGCCTTCGCTTAAAGCAAGGTTAGAAACAGTATTTTTTAATAATGTGATAGCCACCAAAAATGTTTTCTGAATAAATCCAGCTCAGCTTCTGAAAGGAGTAGAAAACTGAATGATACATTAAAACACTCGGGTGAGTATTGCTTCAAAACCATTTGAAGCTTTTTTTTATATTTATTAAGATTTCTGAATGTAATGACAAGTTGATGGATGTAAAGTAAACAAGTAAAAGTGTTATCATCGGCCTGGCCGATGCTTTGATACCCTCCACTGCATAAAAGTCATGCAAAATGTTTGCCATGCGAGTTAGTATGGTAGGTAGCAGAACTACTTTACCGACATAGACAATATTCAATACCAACCTGACGACGGTTACAAAAAGTCCTCTCATAAAATTTCATTCACCATTCGTTTCGATTCGTTTGGACGCTATCGTGATTTCAGCAGACACAGATATATGGGTCAAATATTGGCTTTGTATGGGAGGTAACAGAACTACTTGACCGACATGCACCATTTTTAATACAAACTTGAAGGCCATACATATAAGATCTCTCATAAAATTTCAGTGGTCTAAGTCGATTCGTTCGGACGCTATCGTAATTTTAACAGACAGAGAGAGACGTGGGTCTAATAGTGGTTTTGTATGGGAGGTACCAGAACTACTTGACCGACATAGCCCATTTTCAATAGCAACCTGGCGACGGTAAAAAGAAGTCGTCCCACAAAATTTCATTCGCCTAGGTCAATTCCTTTGGACGCTATCGTGCTTTCAACAGACAGACAGACAGACAGACAGACAGACAGACAGACAGACAGACAGACGGACATGCCTAAATCGATTCAGAATGTGATCCTGATTCAGAATATATATACTTTATAGGGTCTCCGGTTAATCCTTCTTGGCGTTACAAACGTAATGGCAAAGTGAATATACCTTCCTGTGGAGGGTATAAAAACAGAAGTCTAAATCCCATTTTCGCCTAGCAGAACGAATTTTTTAAAATCCCATTTTTCATGATTGAATCACGTATTGCCACTATATCTTTACTCATGTTTGCAAAGTTTCAATTCTCTCGTCTCAGTAAATAGTTGGAAAATGAGTGAAAAATTAATAAAAAAACCGGCCAAGTGCGAGAACACTTGCGCACCAAACGTTTCGTACTGGGCCAGAGTTGATGTCTTGAAAAGTCGGTTGTTCTTTGATTTGATAGACAAAACTAACTAACTAACTAGTTTTTTGTATGAAGGAAAATATTTTTTCACTAAATTACTATAGTTACTCCAAAACCAATCAATGCATCGCTATCATTGGTATTTGTCGTTTTCCTAGAGGTTATATCTGATGTTGTGTGCAAATTTTAGCCTTCTATGTCAATTAGTTCTTGAGATAAGAGCTGGGTACAAAATTGGCTTATAGTGGGTTCGGACAGACGGACAGACATCGTAGCGAAAACAATAAGGTTCCGTTTTGTCCCTATGGGAATGGAACCTTAAAAACAAACAGAAAGTTGAGTAAAACCTTGTTAATATCAAATAAGGGGTCAACAGTTAGTAGGTACACAAAACGCTTACAAAGCTCTCATTAAAACAGGTAAAAACTTGTCTATTTTTAAAACTTAAATGTATGGAGGAACTGGTCTATAATATTGGTTTTGTATGGGAGGTACCAGAACCACTCAACCGATATGGCCCATTTTCAAAAACAACCTTAAAAAAAATAAATATGTGGCGGAACAGGCGGTAGACACCCTAGGCCTAGCTTCTCGCAACCATTCGTTTTGTGTGAGTTTTTATTTTTGGGACGAATGGAAGGGACCTACAATTTTATGGCGAGCCCGAACGGCTGCATTGAGAAGCTTTTTCAGGACAGTTATACTCTCGGATGTTTGTCAGACGTTCGCGAGAGGTGGCGCAGTAGAAAAAACCTTAAGATGTAATTTGTGTTTTTCCGGGGAACAACCTTACAACGGTAAAAAAGAAGTCTTCTTACACAATTTCATTCAACAGACAGACAGACGGACATGATGGCTAGTCTTTATGGGGTCTTTGGTGACTCCTTTTTGACATTAAAAATGTAATGGCAAAATGAATAATATACCTTACTGTGCCGGGTATAAAAACATGCAGCGAACGATAAAGTTTCGAGCGATCTAGTCGTGCACTTAATTTTGTCAGTGCACATATGGCGAGAGAAGGCATCTTTAGGCCCAATGCACACGGAGCAACTGGAAACTGGAAAAATACTAAACCTGTTGGCAACTTGGGTTACAGACCAGTTACTGACTCAGCGGTGACTTGACTCCACACACGAGGAAACTAAACAGTCTCATCACCAATCAAAA
This sequence comes from Cheilosia soror, assembly GCA_949372485.1. NCBI lineage: Eukaryota > Metazoa > Arthropoda > Insecta > Diptera > Syrphidae > Cheilosia > Cheilosia soror. The sequence goes on along the minus strand of OX443561.1, from coordinate 77,610,662 downwards.
TCTCTAGTTCGTTCAGTGTCGTCATGGATACCTTGGAACAATTTGTTAACAATTTATTGTTTAAACCAGCAAGAAAGTGAAGTTGAATGTTCAAGTAAAAAAAAACACACACACACCTGTCAATTTTACGACATTTCCGACTTCTATCCACGCCTTCTCTGTTTCATTTTTCTTCGAATAGCCGGGAAGGTGATAATTGTACAAAATTATCCAGCAACAAGTTGGTCTGTTGTTCGCTCATCTTCAATAAACTAGAAACTGAAATTAATAGGCAACCCGACACCGACATGCAAATCAACAGACGACTGGTATCAAATTGTTTTTTATGAATCGCAAACGAGTTTTCAACCAGTAGCGACGTGTGCGTCGTCGTCCCATTTGATTACACAGGGTATGACTCAAAGCAAACTAGTTGCGCCAATTCGCATCGCTGATCAGTTTTTTTCCAGTTGCTCCGTGTGCTTTGGGCCTTAAGTAAAGCCCTCTCTCACATAACGAAGGAAATATTGTACAAGACCTTAACCATTCCGGTCCTGACGCTGTATGGTTCAGAAGCATGAACATCATCGAAAGCTGATGGAAAACCTCTTGGCACGCTTTGTACCGACGAAGTGTGGTTTAAAGACGAAATTTACGGGCTATAGCGAGGTTAAGCTAGTCAAAAAGCTCAACGAGATGGTTGGGTCACGTTGAGCGTATGGACAACAACGCACCAGCCCGACGAATCTTTAAGTCCACCACCTAAGGGACAACGAAGAAAAGACCCCACCTCATGTAGAACGCACGATTGGAGAGCAGAGAGAGGGGAACTAGTTCAAGGACAACAGGCTGGACATCGATAAAAACCTAACTAGGTACATTCATATTAATCAGCAAAGATGACATTGACATGATCAGGCCCAGATTATCTGTAACTCTATTCTAGAGGAACAGCGTAGTAGAGGACAAAATGTTGGAAGGGGACTTTAACCAACATAGCTCAGATAGCGACGGATCGAGCTGACTAAGGAGGTATGTTGGTTTAGGCTCAGGTATCAGGTTAACCCGGATTGTAGCTTCGTCAAAAGTGAAGTTGGTAAAATAGTGAAATACTGAGTCCTCATCATCTGGAAGTCAACTGATTATTTAATATTAAAAATAGGTTAATTCAAATCATATACGAATTTTTAACTCTCATTGCCCTGTGGCTATGGTTCAAACTACGTTAAGAAGCAAGGTCGCTTTAGTCCATTTCCCACTTAGATCTTAGATGACCTTAAGGAATTCTTTCAGACTACGGACGTATCTGAAATGGTGTGGCCATTAGGAAACCATTTTTTTAAATCACATTTTGGCAGCTGCTACCAACTCAGGTCTCATTTTTAGTCACAATCATAACATTTTCCAGTGGGGAAGCGAGGAGTACCAACGATTCGCGCTAGTTGGGTGGTTTGACCCTAACCATTCCTGTTGGTATATTTTGTCATTTTTAAACAATTTATTCGACGATACTAGCCTTAAGGAAAAGTACAGCGATATAGTATAGTTTGAATTTGTTTGTGTGTGAAAATTAATTATTGTGATTGCCAAAGGATTTTCGAGTATTTGTTTCATAATTCAAAATAATCGCTTTGCATTTATTTTACTTCGTCACCAGGCTCCCTCCTGTTTTCTTCATCATCGTCATCATCAACCATCATCCTCTTTGCAGCATATACGCATGGTTGTTTGCACTGCATCTGTATGTGTGTTCAATTTGAATATGAACAATCTTTTAACCTCCTTTTACGGATTTCATTATTTCAATTTTCCTATTCAAGCGGAGGAGTACAACGTATATACAACCCCATCAGACCAGGCAACAAACATCCAATGTCGATGCCCCGAAACAATTCTCTTTTCTACTGATCCGGGGTGTTGAAGACTTGAACAAAATTATTTAATTGTACATATTCACAAGACGCATGCTATCGTCGTCGCTGTTACAAAGCCTCCAAGAATGCTTCCTGGGACTGGTATTTTTTTTTTTCCCTTTGCACCGAGATTTCTTTTGTTAAGATGTAGTGTTTCGTGTGGCTCACAGGAACACTCATGCAGAGAGAAGGGCCCGATAGAAGTGCTTTCCCATTGCGGAATTACACAGTTTGGAGACTAAGGTTCACAATTATTCACGTATTGAATCGTTTTATAAAATGTCACGAGATCAAAGCGGACATATTTTGGGTCAAACTTGTGATTTGTTTTTAAACTTCTACATGGGAATCTGGTAATTGCACCTTGTTAAATTTATTTAATTGTGTAAATCACTCCATTTGTACACAATAACTTTGGTTATACCTACTAGAACCAAAGAGAATTGTTTATAAAGGGTGTCCCACAGTTTACGCAAAATTTGAATTTTGCGCCATTTAATAGTAGGTACAGTGATGCCAACGGAAAAAATGATAAAAATGTGACAGCTGACAGTTCGGGGTTAGTAAAAATGGAGAAAGATGCGAAAGAATACCCCTGGTTTAACAAAGAATGCAAGCGAGTTACAGCAGCGAAAAACAAGGCTTTCCGTCAAACAATTCGGAGCAAAAAAAAAAAAAAAACTAAATTTATTTCTTCGAAATTAATTGAATCGGCGAAGACAACTTACAACGAAAGAGTTGCTAACAAAGTAATTGGATGTCCTAACGGCTCACGCGCATTCTGGTCCATGGCAAAGGCAATCAGTAATAACTTTAGTTGCTCTTCCGTTCCACCTCTAGTAAAAGAAGACGTCACGCTAAAAAAAAGGCATATCTTTTTGCTAGCATGTTTTCAGAGAATTCCACCCTAGATTCTGCACAACTAGAGCCACAAAATATCCCGAGGGTGCAAGCATCGATGGCAGAAGTGAAATTTCGGTCTCGAATAATTCAACGCATCCTTAAAGAACTAGATGGCAATAAGGCAACTGGACCCGACGGAATCCCGGCTATAGTACTCAAGAGCTGTGCACCAAAACTTGCACCTGTACTATATGTAAGCTGTTTAGCATGTCGTACTCCCAGAAGACGTTTCCTTCTTGCTGGAAAACCGCTCGCATTCAACCTATTCCAAAGAAAGAGAGGAAATGTCTGCCACAAAACTATCGTCCAATAGCGTTACTTCCAATGCTCTCAAAAGTAATGGAAAAGGCAATAAATGTCGAAATAATCAAATATCTAGAAGGCCACCGATTAATAAGTGACAGGCAATACGGATTTCGGAGAAGTCGTTCCACTGGAGACCTGTTAAGCTACGTAACGCACTTATGGACGCAAGCAATTGAACAAAACGGCGAATCCAGGCCCACAGGGACACATCAAAGGCATTTGACCGAGTCTGGCATAGAGCCCTATTAGGCAAGTAGGCGTCTTATGGATTACCACAACAACTCTGCGGATGGATGCAAAATTTTCTTCTGGGAAGATCGATCCAAGTTGTGGTAGATGGTGTATCATCTAATTCGTTTGCTATAAATGCAGGAGTGCCCCAAGGATCTATTCTTTCCCCAACTCTATTTCTTCTCCACATCAACGATTTGCTTGGATCGACAAATAATAATATCTACAGCTTTGCTGATGACAGCACTCTTATATCCTCTATCGCGAACAGTGGGCCTGTGAATGCGGCTACATCACACAGTCAGAGATGTGAACAAATGATGATCTGGACAAAATCTTGAAGTGGGGAAAAACAACTTGGTTGTATTTAATGCAAACAAGACTCAGCTCACAACATTTTCTATAGGAAAAATGAATCAACAGTTCCTCAGATCCAAATGGATAACCATCCAATCCATCCCAAGGACTCAATGCACCTTCGAGGAGTCAGAGTGAATTCAGAAATCACATGGCAGGACCACATATTCTATATCGTAAGATCGGCGTCCACTAAGTTGAGCTACCTATTAAGAGCAAAGGTGTACTTTAGCCCCAAGCAACTTCTCCTTCTCTACAAAGCACATGTTAGACCAGGCCTGGAATATTACTCTCATATATGGAGCTCGGCCCCAAAACATTCACTTAACCTACTTGACACCATACAGAGACGAGCAGTTCGACTTATTGGAGACCCTACACTCACATCGAATCTGCAACCGTTGGTGCACAGAAGACAAGTCGCTTACCTTTGCTTTTTCTATAGGTACTTCCATGGTAGATGTTCCGAGGAACTCAAGGACATTATCCCTCGAAATGCAACTTTTGGGCGCCCCACAAGACAGGCTGCTAATGCTCATGACCATACAGTACACTTGACAACCGCGAGGACATCATCTTTCCAAAACTCCTTCTGTTACAGGACAAGCAAACTTTGGAACTCGCTTCCTGGGGATATATTTCCAGAAGACTACAATTTGCAGCAATTTAAGTGCAGAACTAACATACATCTGCAAGCATCTCGGAGCGTTATAGGTTCGCCTTTCCCGGGCGAAGTACTTAAAAAAACGCGTGACTGTTTGGTGCGGATTCTGATCTGCATTATCGGTCCATTCTTCTCCGAAAATGCGGTTGGTCAGGCAGTAACAATTAAACAATTAATTGTGTTCGTTACCGTGACATGACCCAGTTGTTAGTGGCTGAATTACAAGATATGAATGTGACCAACATGTGGTTTCAACAAGACGGTGCCACATGTCATACAGCCAGAGAAACAATTCAATTACTGCATATGTCATTTCCTAATCGTGTAGTCGGCAGTTTTTGCGATCAGAATTGGCTATCGAGATCTTGCGTTTTAATGGCATTTGCCTCTTTTCTTTGGGTTTTTTTAAGTCAAAGGTTTATGCAAAAAAGTCCACGACCACCAACGCCTTGAAAGAGGAAATTGGGAGGTGTAATCATGAAGTTTAGCCACATTTATGCGAAACGGTCATATTTCAATAAAAGAGTACGTAAAGGGTGTTTTTTTAGAGGTATAGAACTTTGAAATGGAATAAAACAAAAATGATTTTTTTAAATTGACATGAAATTTACTTTATTCGAAAGATAATCTTCTGGCATTAGAATTTAAATATGATTTCTAGACTATGACTGCCACGGCTGGCCAGACTGGACGTAGTCTAATCTGGAGGTCCAATTTTCGATGACTTTTTCCAAAATTTGTTGCCGTATATCGGCGATAACGCGACGAATGTTGTCCACCAAATGGTCAACCGTTTCGAGCTTATCGGCGTAGACTATGGACTTCACATATCCCCACAGAAAATAGTCAAGCGGCGTTAAATCTTTATAATTCATGTATTAAATATTATTATCATTTTTTATCCCTTATCTTATGTACTAGTAAAAGAACTTGGTTCTTAATTGTACGAATCCACTCTATTTCAAATAAATAAATAAAATAAATAAATCGCACATTCTTGGAGGCCAATTCACGGGTCCGCAACGTGAAACTATGCGGTTACCAAACGTTTCCTTCAGTAAATCAATTGTGGCACGAGCTGTCTGACATGTTGCGCCGTCTTGTTGAAACCACAGCTCCTGCATATCATGGTTGTTCAATTGATGAACGAAAAAGTCAGTAATCATGGCTCTATAGTGATCAGTGATTCACCATTGACCATTGACTGTAACGTTCTGGCCAGCATCGTTTTTAAAGAACTATGGACCAATTATTCCACCAAACCATCAGTTTTTGTGGATGTAACCGTGTCTCAACATACACTTGAGGATTATCATCACTCCAAATAAGGCAGTTTTGTTTATTGACGTATCCATTCGACCAAAAGTGAGGCGATTATGCTGACCGTAAAATGGACGTAGAGCGCGATACGTATTTCGAACAGAACCATGATTTTCAAAATAAATTTGCACAATATGGAAGCGCTTTTCAGGCGTCAGTCTATTCATGTTGAAATGCCAAACCAAACTAAAAATAAATCACTTGACAGCTGACAAAATGGCCGCCAGTCAAATCCGTGGCGGCCATTTATCCGATGTGCTAATCCATACATAACCTCAATCTGTATGTATACTCTATGAATCAATAAAAAAAAAGTAAGCTTTCTAAGTAAAAATCTGTATTTTCTGCGTTTATTATGGGACACCCGTTACAAACTCAAGGGATTTTCATTTCTTCATAAAAGGACGACGATGATGAAAACTTTAGTCTGGCTAAAGTTGACGACAAAATTCTGTAAATTTAGCACACCTTTTGGCAAAGTAAAACGCCGCCATTTGTGTTTAATTGCGCGATGGGCAACTAATGAGATTTTACAGCCATTTATTTATGCCTGCATTTTTCTATACTATCCTTTCTCATGTGCGCGCGGTAAATTCAAATTTATTGTGCGCTTTAGATGGAGGCGTTGTAGAAGGAATGTGATATATGATTTGGCAGTCAAAATACCTTCCACTTGAGACTGTTCCAACAACGGTTCGAGACTGTGGTAGGCATCCAAATCCACTTGCACAAACTTTTATTGAACGTACGAAACATAAAAATTTTCCAAAATACATATACATATACAGCGACTGCTAAAAGGGATAAACATTCTCCACCTTTCTGCCTAGGCAAAAAGAAAATTTATGTTTACACCCAAAAATGTTGCTTGTTTGTCCTGGTGTCGTCTTATAATAACTCTTTCTTCAGAAAGGAAACTTTGTCCTTCCAACTTTACCTATTCCTGTTGCAGAGCAATAAAAATTTAACAAAAATTAAACATAATATTTATAGGCACACCGTGTCTGATTGCTTGTATCCAATTCCTGCAGGATCAAGCGCGCTCTATACAACGACTATTACTGGCGAATTAATTGCCTCATTCATCCATTTAATTACAAACACAAAAATAGCAAATTAAATTTTTCACTAAATTATTGAATTATGTATGAACAGAAAAGGGTGAGCAGCAGATACCCGTTGCATCTATAGAAATAACCATCCTTTCCGGTAGGCAGGTGAATAATTGAAATAATGAAAGTCGCGCAATGAAAAGAAAAAAAACAGAAAAAAAAACAATTAAAAATGTAAAAGGAATCGGAGCACATGCATACATATGTAAAGTAACGACGTTGCAATTTCATAGTCTGTTCGCTTACTCTAGTGATGCTGCACAACTACTACTAGTTACAGAGGACATCTCCCTCCCTATACTGCAACCCTTTTCTTCATCTACACTCACAATGGGCGGACAAAAAAATAAAAAATAAGTTAAGGGATCACATACAGAAGATAGATAAAATAATATTCATTCCCGGTCAGGAAACAGGGAGTAAAGAGCATATTCGTTTCGTATTCGCTCTCCATGTCCTGTCCATGTTCGTACTTAGATTCAAATCGACTATCCCGTTCTCGTATTACATTCTATTCTATATATAGGGACTATTGCAAAAAGAACAGATAACTTCATAGCTGTATTCCTGTATTTCCATGCATACTAATGTAGTTGTTAATGGCGTGTCTTTAATTTGCCGCAGTTGATGTTACTGGAATGTAAAAACAACGGGCAACGGACAATGGACAACGGACATCCTGTCATCATGTTTCGTTGTCTAATTTCGAATATCGCGCAAGGTATATGAGTTTTTCTGTGTTTTCTTTAGAAAATTTTCAAAGACTGTGAATGTTTTCGAAATCAACGATAAATTTACATTTGAAAACTAAAAGGTAAATTTGCCGAAAAAGGAAGGAAATATCGAGAGAGGATAATAAGCCTACATAAAACAAAACGAAACAATAAACTGGCACTGGCTTGCGCTCATTTTGAAGCACCCCCCCAACTAACTTCCTTTTTCGCGACAACTAGAGACAAAAACTTTCAAATGAATTGCAAGGCGGGTAGGGTCTAAAAATATTTTGCAAAAACTAACCCCTCACACCTTCGTTTTGGTTGCGGTGAATTTTACATAAATTCCGATAGTTCATTCGCGGTGTCGTCACATAGGAAGTGTAGAGTTCTCAACTTTAACCAGAGAACTCTGTGCCGCGATGGACCACCAAAGTATAGAAAAATTATGAACTGCGATACCACGGGAAGTCAACGAAACGAGTTCCACAACAAAATACCTTACTCGAATTTATTTGCATAGAATTGCAATTAAAGTAATAAAAGGATTTCGCGCTTCCGAAAGTATAAAAGAGTCCTCGGCACAAAATGCTCCTTCGGGGGGGAATTACCTACAGGCGCTGCTGCAGCTCCAACTAAGTCCAAATTTATAGGACAGTAGATGGGTGGCGAAATAAAACACCCAGCAATATTATTGACTTATTACCATTATCCGAGGTAAACGGTGGGGCGTCATATTTCCAAGACTCTGGCGATTAAGTCATAAAATACAGATGCGGTTCCTATGCAAAAACGTTATAATACTTTGCGTGTCTCAAAAACGAGAGACAGTGTGCGGGCAGGGGCACTTAATGTCGGTAGTATATCATTAACTAATTTCATGGATGACTAATGACAATTCTCAAAACATCCTGCCGCCGCCGTGGTATCTACCACCATTTTCTCATATTTGCCATTACGCTTAATGGGCTTTTGATATCGCCCAACTTGCAGTATACGAAAGTGTGTGTGTGTGTGTAGGTAAGGTAGAGATAGAATTTGCCATGTTTTGGAATTGCAAATTTTGTTTTGCCATTAATATTTATGAAAAATGCACGCTGACGGCTGTGTGTGCATGCTCTCAAATTACCTGCAAGTAATAGTGTCCTTGCCTTCCATGAATTGGCCATTTGGTCCCCAACGTCGCGGGACTTCAAGGAGTGTCAGCCCATGTGGTCCGGCCAAAGCAATGAGTGATCCCTCGATAGAAGCCACCACGCGTTCAACTTGGAAGTTTTGTGGAGTGGATAGAAGTAGCACCTGAAAATAAATCAAACTTAATGCAAGTTCTTAACTTTTTTTTTTCTTCTTTATTTAATCAAGATATTTCACAATAGATTAATCGCAGGAGATTTTAACGCCAAGAATAAATATTGGAGATCTAGATTAACAAATACTAGAGGCAGAGAATTATATGAAGCAAATATCACTCAACGGGAAAACCTACCTATTGGCCAACAGATACGAATAAAATCCCAGATTTTGTCGACTTCTTTATATCCAAAAATATATCTTCGAATAAAATAAGTGTAGAAGAAGGGCCAGAACTTCAATCAGATCATTCCTCTTTACTTCTTACACTTGCCGATAAAACAATAATAAAAGAACATAGTCCAAAACTAGTTAATAGGCTGACTGACTGGAACTATTTCAGACAGAAGTTAGAAGAAAGTATTCAACTATCAACAGTTACTCAAACAGAAGATGAACTTGAAAAAGCAGTCCAAAAATTAGCACTCAATAAACAAAAGGCTGCGTGGGCTGCAACTAGGCTTGCCACCTCTAGAAAATCTCGGGGAGGACTTAAAAAATAAAACTTTTTTGAAAACCAAAGATATGGGATAATTAAAAAAAGATATCTTAACCTTACTTTCAAGGGCACGGGCTAACATTTTGTGTTTAAACATTTTTTTACTGACTTTTTTAATTTTTTTTATAAAAATCGAAGAAACTAAGATGCGTAGATAGGTATCGGAGCAATCATTTTGGAAATTTGACGGGAATATAGCGCCAATTTTTTTTTTTTGCAGCGGATTAAATTCAATCGGATTAAAAAAAGTATTTTTGTTGCAGTAAAGTAAAATCTATCCCAATCTACTACAATTACCCACTTTTCGTCATTTCGCAGTAGCAGCGTAGGTAGTATAGGTAGAGCGATTTCATCATGATTTCGTCATTTTTGTATGCGATTTTTCGTTTCGCTGCGGCTTAAACGTTCAATGCAGATGCAGAAGTCAATACAATAGTACATGAAGTCCCTGAAGAGATAAGAAACATTAGACTCTTTTGCTCTTCTGCAGGTGCTGCAAATTGTATTAAAACTTGACTCTAATGTATCTGTTACCACATTTGTAAATGGAATTTGTTTTTGTTTTTGTTATAAGCAGTAATTTTGTTTGTGGAGGACATTTTTCTTTTTGTGGAGGACGGAGGACATCACCTTACAAAGGAGGACTGTCCTCCTCAAAGGAGGACGGGTGGCAAGCCTAGCTGCAACTCCCACAAGAACAAAAAAGATCAAACAAAACTCTTATCCTCGCGAAATATGTGAAATTATTACAGAAAAGTGGAAAGCTAGAAAACGCTGGCAACAGACAGGGGCGCCACGCGACAAGACTACACTGAACAACTTAAATAACAAGCTTATAAAATCTATTAGAGAATTCAATAATGAATCTTTAGAAACTTACCTCACCAGACTTACAAATGATGCTAGTACTGACTACTCGCTCTGGAACTCTGGTAGGCAACAAAGAGGATTGACAGGCCAATAGCTCATATTCCTCCAGTAAAAACCAAAAAAGGTAACTGGGCGAAAAGCAACCAAGACAAGGCAAACACTTTTGCAGAGTATCTTGAAGACGTATTTAAACCTTATGAACATAAAGGTTATCAAGGACTCGAAATAAGGTGCGAAGAAGATAGACCTATACGGTCGGTAACAGCTAAAGAACTTGCCAAAGAAATTAAAGAATTCATAAATATAAAAAAGGCTCCAGTCCAGGGTATGATTTGATTACAGGAGAATTTTTGAAACAATTTCCACGAAAATGTCTGAAAAAACTAGCACAGAATATTATTGCTGCATTTAAGTTGAGATATGTTCCGAACATGTGGAAAGTCGCGGAGGTAATAATGATACCAAAACCAGGCAAGCCACCTAACGAGGTAACCTCATATCGCCCAATATCTATACTACCAATGTTGTCAAAGTTATTCGAAAAAATGCTGGTTAAACGCCTGCAGAAAATAATTGACGAAAAATCGTTAGTCCTAAATCACAATCTACAATCTTAATCATCCCAGTCCTACTGTATGGTACAGAGGCATAGACTCTATCAAAAGCGGATGAGGTTACTCTTGGTTGCTTCGAAAGGAAAATTCCTCGAGTAATTTTCAGTGAATGGAGGAGGAGATACAACGACGAACTGTACAGCGACATCGATCTAGCCAGAAGAGTGAAGGTCCAACGACTGCGGTGGCTGGGTCATGTAGAGCAAATGGACGTGAATGCTCCGGCCCGGAAGATCTTCGAATCCACACCGGAGGGACGGTGCAGTAGAGGAAGACCGCGACTCAGGTGGCGCACGCAAGTGGAAGGGAACCTTAACCAACTTAGCGTACGAAACTGGAGATAGCTGGCCAAAGATAATGCTGGTTGGAGACGCTTGTTGGTTGAGGCCCAGAACCACCCCGGACTGTAGCGCCAGAAGAAGACTGTACAATCGATCAGGTGCATACATACACACACAGAAAAAAATTGTAATATTTACAATTTTCTGCGTAAAATTTAAAAATTTTAATTGTAACAATAGTCATTACAATTTAGTAGTAAATTTCGTTTTTTTTTTATTGAATTTCGTTTTACTATCTGATGTTGTGTGAGGCCAATTTTCTGAAGTTTTATGACTCGGCGATAAATCTGTTTGTATCGCTTGGCGGATAGGTCCCTCAACGCCAACTTGGATGTATCCATTTTGTGAAGAATTTCAATATTTTAAACTGTATTAAGGCTTCTTTTGTCTGGAAAGCTTCGATTCTGATGTCACAATGCAGGAAATACCCTCGCGGTTCCCCAGCACGATAAAAAAAACATGGAAACACAAATTTTTAAAGAAACTAAAATAGTAAAACAAAAAAATTGCAATTAAAATAGTAAATTAACCAAATTTGCTATTTAAATTGTAAATATGTAGATGGTTTTACAATTCGGATAGTAAAGCATTTACAATTTTGTTCTGTGAGTGTAGAATCACAGATAAAATCGAAAAAGCATTCAAAGAGAAAAAAGTGTGCTCTAAAATATTTCTTGATATAGCACAAGTTTTCGATAAAGTCTGGCACAAAGGTCTGATCAACAAACTACAAAGGCAACTGCCAAAGCAATATTCAACAATTCAGGAGTGATATATATCAGATCGATTCTTCAGAATTAAACAATAGGCAGAGTACTCAACATTAGGAGAAATTAAAGCTGGTGTACCACAAGGCAGCGTGCTAGGTCCACTTTTATATCTTCTCCTATTCACTAGCGAATTGCCTGAAAGTGGAAAAACCACTATAGCTACTTTTGCAGATGACGCAGCCGTCCTTGCTGTGTTAGCAACTGTCGAACAATATCTCAAAAAAATGGCAGATTAGATTAAAAAATGATCTTAAGGCAGTCCATATTAATTTTACATTTACAAGCGTTCCATATATTCCAGTCTACATGAACAACAATGTAGTATGGAAACACTGCCAAATATTTAGGCACAACTCTGTCTAGACGCTAAACTGCGTTAGAAAGGGCACGTAAAGAAAAAAAGAGATGAGTTGAATGTGCGATACAGTAAAATGTATTGGCTTATTGGGAGATATTCATGTCTGTCCAATTACAATAAGTTATTGCTATACAAGCAAGATCTAAAACCAGTATGGGCCTATGGGCTCCAGTTGTGGGCATGCACATGTCAAACAAATTTGAAAAAAATTCAAGTTTTCCAAAATAAAGTACTAAGGAACATAGTTAATGCACCTTGGTACCTACATACGCAACGTTGATCTGCATAGAAATCTAAACATTGAAATGGTTGAAGAAGAAGTTAAAAAAGTTGCCCAAAGGCACAAAAGTAGACTTCTTAACCATGTTAACAGAACTTTTAAATACTGACAATGTAATCAGGTGATTAAGGCGGGTAAAACCTCCTGATCTATAAGAGTTAGCTAAGACCAAGATGGAAGGTAATATTTTCGATCAAAAAAGTATAGAAATCCGACAAACGGCGGATTTATCCTCTAAATTTTTTTTTAAATGAATCAAAAATAAATTGCCGATAAGTCGAACGACTAGGTGCAATCCAATTTGGAATGACGAAAGTCAGTCCCCTCGGGGGCTTTTTTTTTTAGATCGGGTTAAAGTCTCTCACTATTGCAGAGGCATCCCTCGCGTAATAGCTATGCAATGGCTTTTTTATGATTTTTTTTTTTTTTAATTCCAATCACCCCAAGTGGTTGGGTGTGTATGAATCGGGTAGGCGCTGATTGGCATCAACTTGGCGGTGCCCAGCTGTTGCAACTTTTTCATACACATCAATTGTGCTTATTTTACCTCCGCGTGGTAACCACCGGGTACTGGTCTCGCTCAACCGGGCTTGGCTTGCTAAACTTATAAGCGCGAGTGTTGAACACGAAGAAAATAGCAACACTATAATGCTCTGTCGGAATGACTGACTGAACGAGTCTCAGAGGTCTTACATGAGCCCCTCAGAAAGAGGACATACAGCGGATGAATACACAAGATTGAATCAACGGTGTTGTCAACAGTCGAGATGGCAGATACCTTGCGTGAGCTTCTCTGACATATTTGGAGCAAAGGTCTGTAAGGATTTTCAGCACTAGTCAGGGTGCTGAAATAGAGATGGTGGCGGATGAACCCTTTATGGGCCAACGGCAGCACTCATATCCCCGAAGTGGGTTACTGACAACGGAGTATCCGACCCGCTGTCCTAGGGTTATCTTAGGGCCTGGTCCTCCAGGTTGGGGGTTGTGCGTGGGGCTAACTACCCAACCACGGAAAAAAAATAATGGTTACGAAGCAACCAAGAGCCTCGGATACGGATGGATTCACTGTTGACGACCCTGCAAAACGAAAAAAGGACAATGACTTTCGGATCTGCACGTGGAATGTTCGAACCCTGAACAGACCGCGTGCAGCCGAACAATTAGCGGAGGCCCTAGACTGCTACAAGGCAGATATCACCGCCATTCAGGAGGTGCGGTGGGATGGGCCAGGCAAAAGAAGGATGAAAACCTGTGACATCTACTACGGTGATTGCTACAGAGAGCAGAAGCAGCGTCTATTTGGATGCGGATTCGTTGTAAGCGGCAGACTTAGGCAAGAAGTCTTGAGCTTTCGACACGTAAGTGAGCGCCTTGCAACTATCCGCATCAAGGCTAAATTCGCCAACATCAGCCTGATATGCGCTCACGCCCCCACAGAAGATAAAGACGACGCTACCAAAGAATGTTTCTATGAGCTCCTCGACAAAACATATGAGCAATGTCCTAAATACGACGTTAAAATTGTCTTAGGTGATTTTAACGCCAAAATAGGAAAGGAGGACATCTTTGGTAGCACAATCGGAAAGCACAGCCTACACGACACCACGTCTGGAAACGGACTTAGGCTAATTGACTTTGCTGCGGGACGTAATGTTACTATAGCAAGCACACGGTTTCCACACCTCAACATTCACAAAGGAACATGGCGGTCACCAGACCATCAAACGGTCAATCAAATTGACCATGTTGCGATCGACGCAAGGCACTCCTCCAGTATTCTAGATGTCCGAACTTTCCGAGCGGCCAACATAGACTCGGATCACTACCTTGTTGTAGCCAAGGTACGTATGCGGATATCCCAGACACCACAACAACGAGGAAATACTGTGAGGAGATTTAACGTTGAACGGCTACAAACGCAACAAACCGCCAGAACTTTTGCCGATTGCGTCTCCCTCAACCTCTCGAGAATTCCTGTACAGCCAGCATCAAGTGCTGAAGACCAGTGGCATCGATGCCAAGAAGCCATCAGAAAAGCCGCAACTGATGTGCTAGGTTTCACCCGACCACCACCGCGAAACCCCTGGTTTGATGAAGAGTGCCGGCAAGCACATGCAGCAAAGCAACTGGCATACAAAGCGGCGCTGCAGAGAAGGACGAGAGCAGCTCGTGAGCTCTACGAGAAAAAAAGGAGGGAAGAACACCGGCTTCTCCGGAGGAAAAAGAAAGAGCATGAGAAGCGCGCGATCGAGGAAATAGAGAGGTGCTACTCCAGGAACAATGTTCGGAAGTTTTACCAAAAGGTAAAAAGAACGTGTCACGGGAACAAGACCCGAACAGAGACCTGTAGAGACGAACAAGGAAACCTTGTGGTAGAGTCACAGTCGGTGCTGAGGACATGGAAAAACCATTTCTGTAGACTGTTAAACGGCGAAGACGACACAAATTCCGCTGTCAGGCAGAATGAACCATTCAACCTGGGCGATGAAAGCCAAGACTTCCGTCCACCTGACCAAAATGAGGTACGGATAGCAATATCCAAGCTAAAGTCCAACAAAGCTGCAGGACCGGACGGTTTATCGGCCGAGCTTTTTAAGGCAGCGGGGGATGACTTGGTAGAGAGCATACACCAACTCGTTTCTAAAATTTGGTCAGAGGAAAGTATGCCTGAAGAATGGAGCCTCAGCATTGTTTGCCCGATCCATAAGAAAGGAGACCCTCTAAACTGCGCCAACTATAGAGGCATTAGTCTCCTTAACATCGCTTACAAAATCCTGTCTTCCGTACTGTGTGAACGCCTGAAACCATTTGTCAACGAACTGATTGGACCCTATCAGTGCGGTTTTAGGCCCGGTAAGTCCACAACCGACCAAATATTCACACTACGGCAGATCCTGGAGAAAACCCAAGAAGTCCAAATCGATACTCATCACCTATTTATCGATTTTAAAGCCGCATATGACAGCATTTATAGAGACGAGCTATACAGAGCCATGTCTAGTTTTGGCATCCCTGCCAAACTTGTCAGATTGTGCAGAATGACGATGGAGAACGCTCGCTGCTCCGTAAAGGTCGGAAACAGTCTCACCGAGACCTTTGATGTCAAAAAAGGATTTAGACAAGGTGATGCGCTGTCATGTGACTTTTTCAACATCATTCTTGAGAAAATTGTGCGAAACTCGCAAGCCAACACCAGGGGCACAATTTTCCAAAAGTCTGTGCAACTACTTGCATACGCTGACGACATCGACATCATTGGCAGAACACAGCGAGCTGTCACTGGTGCGTTTGCAAGTATCAGTACAGAGGCGGCAAAAATGGGTTTAGTGGTGAATGAGGGCAAAACAAAATATATGCTGTCAACGAGAAGGGACACACAACATCGACGAATCGGACAGAACGTCACGATAGACAGCTATAACTTTGAGGTAGTTCGGGACTTTGTCTACCTCGGCTCCGCTATTAATTCTGAAAATGACATCACATCAGAAATCAAGCGAAGAATTACACTTGCCAACCGCTGTTACTTTGGCCTAAGAAGGCAATTGATTAGTAAGGCCTTGTCGAGAAACACCAAGGAGACTCTATATAAGACCCTCATCATCCCAGTCCTGCTTTATGGCGCAGAATCATGGACGTTGTCAAAAGCGGATGAAGATCTCCTTGGTCGCTTCGAACGCAAAATTCTTCGAGTGATTTTCGGTCCCGTTTGCGTTGACGGGCTTTGGAGGAGGAGATTTAACAGCGAACTCTACGAGCTGTACAGCGACATCGACCTTGTCAGAAAAGTACGTATCAGTCGACTAAGATGGCTAGGACATGTAGAGCGAATGAACACCAACGCTCCGGCCCGAAGAGTCTTCGATTCCAACCCGGAGGGACAACGCAGTAGAGGAAGACCTCGCCTTAGGTGGCGCGCACAAGTGGAAGGGGACCTCAACCAACTTGGAGTGCGCAACTGGAGGCAGTTAGCCAAAGATCGTGCTAACTGGAGAGGCGTGTTGGTTGAGGCCCAGGTCCACCCCGGACTGTAGCGCCATCTAAGTAAGTAAGTAAGTAATTCCAATCACAAAAAAAATGAATCAAGTTTGTAATTTTCAAAAATACTTATATCTGTGCACTCAGTGTTTTTATTAAACGCGCCTATACCACCGATTACAAAATCAAAGATGTCAAAATCTTTAGGCTTCGCTTCACGTTTCTATAATTTATCCTCTCAAATGTGTTTATAACGCAAAGGGGGTGGGGGGGCATTTGTGAAAACTACCAAAGCAAAAAAGGATCACAACGAATGCCACATGCATTCGTAAGTAAGAAGAATGAAGTTTGATATATTGGCGAAGAAAGAGAATAGAAGGGGGTGGTGGAAAAAAATATATACCTAAACGTATTCACATTCCAAATAATTTTTCTGGATTTGTCTTTCCTCGAAATACCAAAGTCAAGTCCCCTGTGCTTCGTTTATTGCTGCATACAAACTACCATCTCTTCATCATTTTCAACGTCTCTAGTGAAGTCTTATTTAAATTTCCATAAATCAGGACTCTGCGACTGTTGAGAAACGAAATGTAAACCTGAATGTATGTGTATATATTTTTCTAAATATGTGACGAATACAACTTTTGGGTAATTTTTCATATTTCCACCTTTCCGAATGCAAGGGTTTCAACGTCCTCCCCCTCCCGGACACCGCATATTTGCATAGGTATGTTATGTATATATACTAGTATATTCTTTTTGAATCCTGCGGAGAAGTATGTGTATGCGCGATGCGAAAAAGAACGCGCTCAACATTCTCAACAGCGGTGGACGTGACACATTTAAAAAAATTGACGACATTTGTCGTTTTGATTGCATGGAAAATTACACCATGACCATATAGTCCTTTTAAATCTTTTGCATATATTTTTTTTTTGTTCTTCTGTATTCCGAGATTTTGTCCCTTGCGATGGCTGCATAACAAAGATTACCAGGGTATATTTGATGTGAACATTATCATTTGGTTCTTGAAAAATAAAACAAACGTTCGCAAAGTTTGATCTAGCCTGGGGCATCGCCTGTGATTTGCGGAATTGCCTTTGCGTGGAAGTATAAAATATGACATAAAAAAATAAATATTGGTACGACTCAGCATCCTGTACAAACTACACACTCACCGACTCTAGTTTAGTATGAAACTATCTATCGGCTAGGTTCCAGAAATCGAGTGAAATCGTTTTCAGTGTTCTGCAGTTCGAGTGATTCGGAAACTCCGAAATTTTTTCGAAATCACAATTTCACTGTAATTTCGAAAATTTTGAAATCGAAATCGAATACTGTAAAATGTAGAACACAAAAATTCAATTCCGATTTCATTTTGAGTGAAAGTGAAATGTGGAACCTAGCAGTATAGTTAACTTTCAGCTTTCTCGATGTAAGCGAAAGATCCGTACAAAATGTCAGTCAATTCATTATTAAGGTAACTTGATAGCAAACTCAGTTTTTATCTATCCATACTATTTTATAAAATGCAACGTCCGTCTCTTCGTCCCTCCATAATTCGAGAACCATTCGTCCGATTTTTATGATTTTTCTTCTGATTTATAAATGTGTTGCCAAATTAGGCCGTAGGGTAGGTGAGAATTACAGAGGATTAATGGGGTCGCTGGGAGTAAGGGGGGTCTCACGAACCGTTAGCCATATGAACTGGAAAGTTTGTATTTTGATTGATAAGTCAAAATTATTACAAGCCTCATTCATCGTTTTTCAAAATTCGTCCCATAGGAATTGAAAAAAGGAGGTGCAAACTTTTCTATTTCGACCTCACTACGCTCAACTTGACATTATACACATAAGTCTATGTAGGTCAATTCAAGATATGCTTTTAATTGTTAGTCAATACTTTACAGAATATTTTAAGCTAGCATTCATCTTTCTAATACTTAATTATGAATTTAAATGCTTGACAGTTAAAAAGCACACCTGTGCACAGTATTTTTTTTTTA
Source organism: Cheilosia soror (assembly GCA_949372485.1). NCBI lineage: Eukaryota > Metazoa > Arthropoda > Insecta > Diptera > Syrphidae > Cheilosia > Cheilosia soror. The sequence goes on along the minus strand of OX443561.1, from coordinate 77,592,098 downwards.
ATTTTTTCCGATCGATTCGACAAGTTTAACAGCCAACGGTTCTACAGCATCGGTTCTAAAGTTAAAATATTTCGAAAGTGCTTTACGGATAGAACTTAAATTAGCACATGTACAGTAAACGTCAAAAGTGAGTAAACACGAAGTTTTTTTGAGTTTTCTTTAGAGTCTGGAAAGGGTCTCAAAAACCAACAATCTGTAAAAAGTTTGACTACGAAATAACAATAATTGAACATATTTCATGTCGACAGCAAAAAAAAAACTTTATACCTAAATATTTAAAAAAAATTGTATCCAAACTCCAAAGACAAATGAAAACCGCATTGGTGTTCACTCACTTTTGACGCTTACTGTTGTACCACTTTCGAAATAAATAAAAGATAAAATCTAATTTCTCACTTTCGGACTTTTGTTTCGATACTAGCAGAATTATTCGGATACCAACACAAATTTGGTAAGACTTCCACTAACAGCAAAGAATACAATGTCAAGTTGAAGTGTAATGCCATCGAAATTGTAATGTGTAAAATTAAAAATAAATGAAGCAAATTTTCCCTGACTGCTTTCAAAATTCCTAAATTTCCCAGACTTTCCCTAACATTCCCTGACTTTCCCTGACATACCCCGACTTTCCAGTTGAGTGGCAACCATGTAAAATACCAACTTGACGACGACACGGTAAAAATAAGTTGTCTTAAGGTGGGTTTCACCATGTCGGTTGATTGACAAAGTTTGACAGCCCTCGGGTTTATGTCATTGAACGACACCAACGTCAGTTCATTTCCACTTATGCCAATTATTGGCAAAAATCGTTTGTCAGTTGATTGACCAACTTATGAACTCGATGCCAATTAAATTTTCTCTGTCAATTATAGACAAAGTGACATTTTGTTTGACAATTCAGCTATTTCCACTTGTCCAGTGGTTTCTTTGTCAGTTATTGACAAACGCTGTTAGTCAATTCATTGACAACCAATTTTTCGCTATTTCCACTTGCCAATTTTTTAATTGGCATAAAAATACGTCAATTGTCAATTTCAAAACGACAAGTGGAAACCCAGCATAACAAAATTTCATTCGCCTAGGTAGATTCGTTTGGACGCTATCGTGTTTTCAACAGACAGACAGGCAGGCGGACATTGCTTAATCGATTCAGAATATTTTGTAGGTATGTATTGTGTTGTATATACTTTATGGGGTCTCTGGTAACTCCTTCTTGGCGTTACAAATGTGATGACAAAGTGAATATACGTTCCTCCTGTGGTATAAAAATGAGAAGAAGACTAAAACTTGGTAAGCAAAAACAAAATGCGTAACGGTTGTCAATCTCTCTGTTGTATTCAATAATTGGTGGCCTAGTGCTCATTGGATAGTTAGCGCAATAGGTACAATGGAACTTCCATAAGTCGAACTCTCAAAATGAAAGAAAATAAATTCGAGTTATAGAAACTCTCAATAAATAAAGAAATAAAGAAATTCGAATTAAAGCAGTTCGAGTTATGGAATTTTGACTATATAGTCGCTTGGATAATTAACGACGAATCGAAGTACAAAGAGGAATACTAAGTATAAATAGAATGCCAATACATAACGTCATTGGGTTAATGCGTCTATATGACAACTTTAACATTGTTTTGCTATATACAATATACCCATTGCGTGAATGATTAAATAAAGTACAGTAAAAGACCCCAAGCGGACACTCATTGTACCTTACCTACCCTAAATTTCGTGCAATTATTCGAGCTGTCCGGTTAAGAGAAAACAAAATAAGCACTTGTATATTTTTTTCCAAAAAAATCATCTTTGTTGACATCTTAAAACCAGAAAATGAAGATGAAAATAATTTACAATGCAACCCACAACATGCCCATATTTTGTGGTTTCGCAAGAGTATAAAAAGCTTAACACTTCGGGAATACCCTACTATCCTCACATGTTATAAGAACTTTCGCGTAAGGTTACCGTTTTTCTCTGATTCGGTTATAAATTATGAAAAACAGAAACTGTTACTGTATCTCTGAAAACGCGCCCCCTTCATTTTTCTGTTTTAATATAATTTAGAAATATAGCGTGTTATGGGGGTGGTATGGATGGGACACGGGACACTGTCTATTTAACGGAGAAAATCGTATTCAGTATGCGCACTTAATTATTCGTACGACCATATTCATACGTTTGCGTACGATGCATATTCGTATCCGGTGTGCGGCTATCATAAGTCCTTCGTTTTTCACTGGAATTGCAAATAACTTGTAAATTGTTTTAAAAAACTGAGAAATGTTACAATATGGATTCGAAAAGCACTAAACTGTTTAGCTGAAAACTGAGTACGGTGTATTCTTCAGGATATAAACATTACCTAGCAGTTACATTTTTAACCAAATCGAAAATGGCGTTTTCGAGATATGTGTAGTTTTTAAAGTACTGTTTCTAGCGATTGGGGTGGAAATCGAAGGACGCATTCGTGGTTCAAAAAACACTGTTTTTAAACTGTTTAGCTCAAAACTGAGCAAATGGTATTACTATGGATTTAAGCATTACCTGACAGTAACATTTTTATCATAATCGAAAATGGCGTTTTAGAGATTTGAGCGGTTTTTTAAAGTACCTACTATTATTGGGGATTTGGGTGGATATCAAAGGACGCAGTCTAGAAAAACTGAGTTTACTATCAAGTTAAGAATGACAATAGTACCTTAAAAATAATTTTTTTTAAAAATCGTTTTTACCGTTTTCGAGAAAAAGCTAATTTTCAAAACTGCCGTTGTTAGACTTTTTAGCAAAAAACTGGCTATGCAGTCATGTTAAGCATGCCTACATTAACTCAACTATCAATTTTGGTTCAAATCGTTAGAGCCGTTTTCGAAAAAATCTAAATTTAGACATATTTCGTAATATGTATTTCGTAAAATGTTTATATGGGAGGTACCGTTAATATTAGGGCTAGCATAAAAAAAACGTCCCTAGGAAGCCCACAAAATCTAAATACGAAGTTTGAAGCAAATCCGTCCAAGCGTTTAGATTCCCCAGGGGTGGGACAGACAGACATACGGACGGACAGAATTGCGAGACACACTTTTTTGAGTTCACCTATCATCGTTATATCCGAATTGATCAAAATCTCGAGTTCTAAATTTTGTACGAAAACAATATCTTTCTCTTACTACGTATACGAGAAAGTTAAAATTATAAGTTGGTAAAATAGGCCAAAGTAGGTACTTTCGAACCAAACATTGCAATTTTTGTTAACATAATTTTACAAAGAAACTAATTTTGAATACAATATTTATAAAAAAATAAGTGCCTATTTTAAATAAAATCTTGCCCATGCTTAGATTTTCTCAAAAAATAAAAATGTAAATACAATATCAAAAATGTATACCTAAGGTACAAACTATTTTTCAGAAATCCAGTGCAGTGAGGCACCTTATCTCAGCATATCAAATCCATTTCATTTAATACAAAAACCAATCTTTAACCACACTTAGTGACAGTTTCAAGACTAGCTGAAAAAGTTTCGGATAGACTATGTGGAACTTATCTGTCAGCTAAACTTCAACATTTGGTTTCAAAGGACAGAAAGAAGATAAACGAAATATTTATTTGAAGTGACTGGAAAAATATAGGTAGTTTCAGAGCAATCTTTCGTCGACGAATTTTTATAAGACGAATTTGAAGAATATTACGATCATATTTCACGACCCCGTAGGAACAGATTATTTCGCCCAAGACCAAAATATTTTTAAACACTCGACGATGAACATTTCAGAATTCTCTTCTCCAGAAATTACCCTTCTCTCTATTTCTTATTTCGTCCCCTGGGCTGGACAAAGGTGTCAGTCGGTAGTCAGCCTGGTTGGGGCCCCGATTTAAAAAAATAGCTCAGCCGCAAACGGAGTATCCGGATACTTTCTCCAGCTTCCCTGTTAGCAATCTTTTTTGGATAGCGTTATGTGTCAACTAACTATCCGAAACTTTATCCGGAACCTTTGAAATTGGCCCTTAATAATATCTACTCAAATATCTTGTAAGTTGTCAGTAGTTCGTAAACTTGCTCAGGCATTATTTTTGATAATTGCACAGTTATACCATGAACTGAAAGCCCATTATCGGGGCTAAGCGCTTTCTACATAAAAGTTTGGCAGCACTCGTATTGTTGACATTTATAAAACGTCACTTTAAAAAAAAAAAAAAACTGAAAGAAAATCAACCTAATTTGCAATTAACGAGAAAATTGCGTGCGGTCCATCGCACACTTTAAATTAATCAGGTATAAAAATAAAAACCTTGGCCGCAACGTGTTGTTATAATCGATGAAAAATAGAAAATGACTAAATTGGATAATTTGCCAATACATTGTTGCCATTGTTGTTCCCATCTTCAGTATCAAATTTGTTTTCCAATGCTGCCCCTTAGAATAGTTAACCCCATCACAGAGGCATAATTTACAAACCATTCTTTAAACTAAACATTAAACATAAACTAAGCAACAGAAAAATTAACAAAATAATGTATTTATAGGTCTCATTCTCATCACACCAATAAGATACTTATACATATTTCCATTACGAAATTAGTACTATTGTGCTTGCGATAGATGCTATTCCATAAATGGTAATACATATTTTTTGTTTCTACAAACCTGCAGCACTTCTGCAAATGAAATGGGAAAAATATGAATGCCTATCAATAAGGGATGATTTTTTGTTTTCCGTTTGGAACTGCTCCGCACCGTCCTGAAGTTTAATTCCGTACAATTTGTCTTAAAAGGTAATTCCCAATGGACAGGACCTGGGGGCTTAATAAGGACACAGCACACAGGAAAGAGGAAATGGAAAAATTCAGATAGGTAGATATTTATCCTCTGATAATAAGCATCCTTAAAATTTTATGTCATTTTACTTAAAAAGTGTATATACATATACACAATTATTGTATCGCGTCAATGAAGAGATTTTTTGGTTATTTTGTTAGCCCGCCAAGGGAAGGCAGCGGTACAACAAGAAACCAAAATATTTCCGCTTCTTTCTACCGACCAAACGAAATTATAGCTTCCCATCAGTTTTAATAGCTGCAGGTTATAAGGACACTGTGGGATAAATGACGTCGCCTCATCGCCCAATTTGTTTTCGTTTTCATCGTCCTTCGTTTTTTTTTTTTTTTTACATTAATGTATTGGGGAGTTTTTTTTTTTTTTTTTTTTTGAAAGTTTGTCCATTTACTCACCCTCTTATTGTTCGACCTTCCATCATTCGAAAGAAGAGAAAAAAAAAAAGACAGATAGCGAAGAATTAAAATTAGTGATTAATTTTTACGCCTAAAATATGCAAATAGGGATTGTAGTACTTTTCACTACCACCCCATCGTCTTGCAGCTGTCCACAGGACATGCCCATAAGGTAAGGGTATGTACGTCTATTGGGATTTCCAGAAGATATGAAAGTAATGAAACAAATACAAAATTTACTTTTTTTTTCCAACTTTTATTTTTCTGTTTAGCAATTTTCTATCTCGAAGGCAAATTGATTATAAAAAAATAGGTGGATGGGAGTGAGAAAAGTTTGAGTTCAACGAATGTTTACACATGCCCTCTTCTGAAGAGGACGTAGGTATAGAACATAATGTAATTTAAGGCAATGCAGATTAACAAGAATAGTCTGATGTTCGCTGCTTGATTAGGCATGTTTCTTGATGCCATGGGAAAGTCGAATCACCAGTCAAAAGTTTGCAAGCAAATTTAAAGCGGGGGCAATTACAGTGAAACTATGTTTTACAAGTGGTAAAGCAAAATATCAATATCTTGTATATTATATATCTTTTATGTAGTATAAATAATGCAAACAAAAATAACCTGTTTATCATATAGGCCCTAGGTCCTGACTAACAACCATTCGTTTGGGTGAGTTTTATTTTTAGAAGGACTTTTATTGAGAAGTTTTTCAGGATAGACAAGAAATGAGTTTCATTGCAAAAATTTGTGAAGTGAAATTTTTCCCAATAGACTATCTATGTTTTCGAAAATCGGTTCAAACTTCCTCCGGACATCAAAAGAATTGAAATATGTACAAGAAAAGGGTCATAGTTTCCGGGGAATAAATCTAAAACTTATTGATTAGTGAGGTATTAGTAAGGTTTGCCGGAATCACGATGGACATTTTCCTAGCTGCCATAAATGTCAAGATATATATTTTTTTAATAGTAAAATCTTATGGAAAGAAGCACTTGCAGTTTTTATTTTCCAATTTTTCGCGCAATTTTTTTCTTTCCGTAAAATGAAAACCATGAAACGATATCGTTTCGACAATAGCAGTCTTTGATGTCTATTGCCACAGATATGATAGAGATAGGCTTAGGGAAAATAAAAGCGTTCGTATTTTACAGAATCCCACCCCTGATTCGGACAATTACAAACATTAAAACAAAAAAAAAAATTAGCCAACTAGGTTCAGCCGGTCTCAAGTGATGCTCAAGTCGCTGCCTACATTTCTGAGTAAAAAAAATTTAGCATTAAGGTTTGTTGTGTGATCAACAATATTTAAGAAGAATACAAAACAAGTAAAAGTTTTAACATGTTTTGATACCCTCAACTGCATACGAGTCATGCAAAATGTTAGGCAATTAGGGCAAATTTACACATGGGTCTAATATTGGTTTTGTATGGGAGCGGGAGTTAACAGAACTGTACTCGACCGATATAGCGATAGCTCATTTTCAATACCTGGCGACGTAAAAAGTAGCTTTTAAAATAATTTATTTTAGGAATTGCTCCCCGAGTAGGATACTTTTTTGACAGCTGAACAATTCGGCCGATTACACGATTAGGAAATGACTCATGCAGTAATTGTTTCTCCTGGCTGTATGGCATGTGGCACCGTCTTGTTGAGACCACATGTTGGTCACATCCCTATCTTGTAATTTAGGCCCTAAAAACTGGGTTATCATGTCACAATAACGAACACCATTAATTGTTACTGCCTGAACAGCCGCATTTTCGTAGAAGAACGGTCCGATAATGCCTCCAGCCCAAAATCCACACCAAACAGTCAGGCGTTGTGGATGCAAATGCAAATGAACCCCAAATATTTTGTTCGAAAATCTGACAAAGGAACGTGGCACCGCCCATCAAAAAAAAAAAAAAAAAACATTAAAAATCGTATATCTCGAAAACCACCAAATTGATTGAGCACAAACTTATAGGTAATCTTGCGTATTGGCCGTTGAGTGCTCCTGTGAATATTGGTCAAAGTTGGTCAAAGTTGGACAAAGGGGCGTGGTACCTCCAATACAAAAAAAAAAAAAAAATAAAACATTGTCGCCCGTAAATAAATAAATAAAAAAAATTAAAAAAGTAAAAAAAGGACTGGCGAAGCTGGCGGGGGTTCAGCTAGTTCCCATACAAAATGGAAATTCCGATTTTTCGGCTTTTCATTTGGAGTTTTCCGAATTTTTAATCCACACCTGATTCAAGAATAGCAAAGAAGAATCATCTAAATTCTCTTTTATTTTTAACTTTCTCGTATACGTAGATAGTAAGAGAAAGATATTGTTTTCGTACAAAATTTCGAACTCTAGATTTTGATCAATTCTGATATTACGATGATAGGGGAACTCAAGAAGTGGGTCTCGTCCGTATGTCTGTCTGTCCCACCCCTGGGGAATCTAAACGCTTGGACGGATTTGCTTCAAACTTCGTATTTAGAGTTTGTGGGCTTCCTAGGGACGTTTTTTTTTATGCTAGCCCTAATATTAACGGTACCTCCCATATAAACATTTTACGAAATACATATTACGAAATATGTCTAAATTTAGATTTTTTCGAAAACGGCTCTAACGATTTGAACCAAAATTGAGAGTTGAGTTAATGTAGGCATGCTTAACATGACTGCATAGCCAGTTTTTTGCTAAAAAGTCTAGCAACGGCAGTTTTGAAAATTAGCTTTTTCTCGAAAACGGTAAAAACGATTTTTTAAAAAAAAATTATTTTTAAGGTACTATTGTCATTCTTAACTTGATAGTAAACTCAGTTTTTCTAGACTGCGTCCTTTGATATCCACCCAAATCCCCAATAATAGTAGGTACTTTAAAAAACCGCTCAAATCTCTAAAACGCCATTTTCGATTATGATAAAAATGTTACTGTCAGGTAATGCTTAAATCCATAGTAATACCATTTGCTCAGTTTTGAGCTAAACAGTTTAAAAACAGTGTTTTTTGAACCACGAATGCGTCCTTCGATTTCCACCCCAATCGCTAGAAACAGTACTTTAAAAACTACACATATCTCGAAAACGCCATTTTCGATTTGGTTAGAAATGTAACTGCTAGGTAATGTTTATATCCTGAAGAATACGTCGTACTCAATTTTCAGCTAAACAGTTTAATAACAGTGCTTTTCGAATCCAAAGTTGTAACATTTGTCAGCATAATTTTACAAAAAACCGCTCTAACGATTTTGATCAAAGTACATATTTAAGACAACATAAGCATTCTAAACATGATCACGTACTTATTTTTTCTCAGAAAACTCGAATATTGCCGTTTTATGAATATTTCTCAAAAATGACTACCCAAATCCCGATCTTTATTCACACACGGTAGGTACATATATGTATTTTTGCTAAGCCCAAAACTTCAGTGCCAATATAATTCGAAATTCATCGAAATTCAAGTGTCAGTTCGGGGTGAAATTTAAAAGTAAATGTTGAAGTTAATACGTATGTTTATGTTGTAGTATGTATTACGTTGTTAATTAACAAGTGCTCAGTTATCTGAGTACATCTTGAGTGCGTATGATTTTAAACGTAAAATTTGCTGAAATGACTCCGAGATTTTGCGAGATTCGCAATAAACGAGAAAGTTACGTGCGACCCAGTCGTGCACATTTTATTTATTAATAAAGTGTAGATATAATTTAATCCTGAAAGCAGTTTTTTTTTCCTTAAATCGGGTGGGACGTATTTTTTTTGGCTCGGGCGACCTTTTTTGGAGACATTTTCAAATTGTCCATCAGTAACGCTTGGCAGACTTGATCTATATCTCATCCTGGGCATACATATAAAGGATGCGTGCCCAATGGCACGGATTTCAGAGGACGCCGGGGTTTCATTTCATTTATCAATCTAATTAAACCATCGAAACTGGATTACTCCGTTCGGAGTCGTAGCTTCCCCACATTGGCTAGATACCAGCCTACGGTTATTCTCATTATTTTTCCTTCCTAAACACGGCGTACTCTCTTTAACATCGTTCTTGAAGCAATTGTACGAAACTCACAAGCCAACACCAGAGGTACAATTTTTCAAAAGTCCGTTCAACTACTTGCCTATGCTGATGATATTGACATCATTGGGAGAACGCGGCGAGCTGTCAGTGGCGCATTTGCAAGCATCGAAACGGAGGCGGCGAAGATGGGTCTGGCTGTTAATGAGGACAAAACGAAGTATATGCTGTCAACGAGAAAGGACTCTCAACATCGGCGACTCGGACAAAACGTCACGATGGACAGATACAACTTCGAAGTAGGCTCCACTATCACTTCGCAAAATGACATCGGCGCAGAGATCAAGCGAAGAATCACTCTTGCCAATCGCTGTTTCTTCGGGCTAAGAAGGCATCTAAGAAGTAAAACCCTCTCTCATAGAACCAAGGAGATATTATATAAGACCTTAATCATCCCGGTTCTGCTGTATGGTGCAGAAGCATGGACCCTGTCAAAAGCGGATGAAAACCTTCTGGGATGCTTTGAGAGAAAAATTCTTCGAGTGATATTCGGTCCAGTTTGTGACGATGGGGTTGGTTGAGGCCGTGGTCCACCCCGGACTGTAAGCGCCACCAAAAGTAAAGTAAAGTAAACACGGCGTAAGTTTACCTAAACGTATAGTGCCAAATAACTTTTTTTTTGTATTATGTGCAATATTTCAAAATCTACGAAACATCAACATAAAATGTTGTCTGCTCCGTGTGTGTTGTGTTTATTTGCAACACTTCACCTCTTATTTCGGTGAGCACTCTCGTAAAACTCGTTGTTTTCGTGTTTCATTTCCCACTCCGTTGATAGCTCAACGTCATTATATTGTGTCTGAGTATTTCCATGATACCGATATGGTTGTTTACAATGTCCAATCCCCCTAAGCTAAAACACTATTGGTGGTTATTGGAATAACTCAAAAGGTGGATGAATGTCTTCTATTCGCTTTTTTTTCAAATTTAAAGCGATTATTTAGCCTTTTCCTCGAGGGTGGCATCGTAAATACCATCCAACAATTTTTATTTTACTATATAGATAAATAATACTTGACAACAAAGAAATAACCAATTGTATTCAAAAAGAACTCATCCTCGTATATACACATTTAAAAGGAAGAAAATGTTTATTTGCTTTCTGATTGATTGAAATGTCACATTATGTTTGAGAAAAAAAAAATTTAAATGAGGACATGTTATGGTACCCCACGAAGGACGAAACGAAAGAGAAAAATCCTTAAAACTGCCCAGGAAAAATGCTCTGCCGTTACATTTAAGATATATAAATTGCCTATCATTAATATCATAGAAACAAAAGGACTTTTTATTTTTCAGGATTTTAAGCGAACAGATTTACCCCTCCCGTAAAAGTCTTAAAAAAATAAACATGGACATTTATTTTGCTCTGTGACAAAAAAAAAGACTGGCTCAATGAGATAGTCAAAACGAGTGAATAAATAAAACAAATCCACATTTATTTCTGGGTCATCATGATTGATCTTATAAAATTTTTGTAAAAACTACGACAGTATATACCTACATGCACTCTCTTCCCCAAGCAATTCTAAAGCAATGGCGTATACGCAACGCATCCAAGTGCCATTCGAATCGATATCGGTTCGCCAATACGAAAGGCGCTTTGATGCGATTGGCTTTTCGCATCCAGCACTGAATGTCGAGGGATACCAATAACCCATTGATTGGGAGTCGATGGGGAAATTTGGAAAAACCACCCTTTATGGTTAGGTGACTTGCGCTTTTGTCCATTGAAGCACCTATATGCTCAACGCGGCTGTAGGTTGACTCTTCTGATGGTTGATTTATATATGATTACAATATTGTGCATGTAAAAGGATTTGTCATCAGTCAAATGGTTTTTTTTTTTTTTTTAATTTTAATTGTAACCCTGTCAAGGATAATGCGATTCTTTTGCTATAGTACATTTAACAATTGATAATTGTTCCGACTACTGAGCACAAGTTGTAAGCTGATAACCAGCCAACGTCACATCATAAGCAGTCCTTCCCTTCTTCGTTAGGGAAAGTCTTCCTTATCACAGAGTAATGGTAATATGTGAATAGACAAATTTAAGCGAATCAAATGAAGCCTTCTCCACAACAATACAAATACACGACGACATTCCAAATGTTGTGTGTTTATGACTTTTGAAGAAAATTTTCTATTTCACCGATTTTTCCCGTGAAGGCATCTGCAGGAATATGAGCCGCTGTTACCACGATGAGCCTCAGACTCAGACCCGAAATGGCTTCCTCATTTTATTTGTTGTTCCCTGGCTGTTACCCTCTAAGAAATTTATGTAGCAGCGATAAAAATAATTATACACAATTATTATGCTTCATATATTCATGTTGTTAACTGCGCTTTTTGTGCTTATTCTTTCCATTTTTAGTGCTAAGGGTTGGTTGGTCCTGGTACACACAAAGCCCCATCATCTTCCCGCTCCCACACCAAATTTCCATTGAACAAAAAACAAAACAAAACAACTGGTATGTCATTTTGCATTTATGTGTATGGTGTGCCGAGCTATATATGCGAAGAGTTTTTACTCGATTAAGAAGTTAAGGATCATCCTTTGTTCATATAGGCCGAATATGGAGAGGGATGGGAATTCTAAGATGAAGAAACCAAGTCAAAACATTAATTGTGTATGTAAGACCCGTTAAATTGTGAAATCAAGTCATATTCCCTTTTCTTTTTTGGAACATCGTAGACAATGCATACATCTGTAAAAATTACGAAATGGAGTTGTAGGTTTAAGATAAGAGGTATCCCTATCCTCCTCCATCAGTTGTCGTATAGAATTTACAAAATGTGGAAGCTTTTACAAGTTTTTTAGAATTAGTTCATATAGACAAGGAGATTGCTGGAGAATAATAAAATTGTGAGAAGAGGAGGTATACCTACTGCCGGCATAAGATATGTTAAGGACGAACGGAGAAATTCTCGTCAGTATAAGGAGGCAACGACATCTCGCTGTATCGTTTTATTCAGTTGAAAAAGTAAGGCAATAAATTCCAACGATGACAACAAAAGAAGTGATGAACGACTTGAGAAATTATCACCTTCCTGTGATTGCAGGGTATTCACGAGTTCAGTTTTTGCTGCGATATCAACTTTAGGTTTACACTTACACACATTTATATAAGTATATCAGATATTCATGCTGAAAATTGTGGTTGGAAAGGGACCTCAAGCTCAGGCATATTATCTTGGAAATCAAATGCATGTTTATAGATGGATATTGACCGAAATGTTTTTGGCGAAGCTCTCGCGATATATAAGAAGCCATTAACCGAATCGACAGTTCTAACAGACGAAGTAGTCAGATTGACACATCGGCGTGATGCCGCGCCATTGGAAAAAGTCTGTGTTGTGTTCCGAAAGATCGGGATCAATAGATCCGTAGCTCCAACAATACATACAGCTTCTTGTGAACACTTTAGGCTCCTGCTATACCCCACTAAAGACGTAAGTCTGAATAATATGGCATATAAATATAGTGCCTTTGAAAGAGAGAGTATTTTATTCTCTATCCCTCTCAATCTAATTTACATATCAAACCCTATCTATCTCTCTTAGTTCAATTAAGACTCTCACTCTAAAAGAGAAAATGTGCAGTGATTTGAAACGCACTGACAGCACTCTCACGCGTGCATGCCCTTCGGCCCTAGATCTTGAACGGCAACGTATGTTAAGCTCATTAAATTCCGACATTGACAGCATTATAAAATGGGCTTCAGCCAATAGAGTGGAATTTAATGCTCCAAAGGGAAAATCTGCTGTTTTCTAATCGAAACCCGAATCTGCAGCCATTATCGATGAATGTCATTTGCATCACTGAAACCGAAAGACTTTCCATTCTCGGTATGTGCGTTCATGACAACCTCCGTTGGAATGACCCTAAGGCGCGAAGTCACCAAGGACGTTGCGAAATGTCTAGGTTTCCTCAAACGGTGCAAGAAATACTTTACCCCTACAGTATAAAGGGTGTCCCATAAATTTCGCGCCAATTAATAGTAGGTACAGTGATACCTATGAAAAAAAAGACAGCAATGTGACAGCTGACAGTTGGGGGTTAGTAAAAATGGAGCGCTATACGAAAGAACAACGTATTTTCATTGTTGAGGAATATTTGAAAAATAATGAAGATTTGTCAGCTACACAGTCCGCAATTTTCGAACAAAATATGGCCGGCATAGTGATTTAAAACTATCAACTGTAAAGAGAATAATTGAAAGATTAAGGAAGGCACTCTGGGCAGAGTGACCAATTTGGCCAATCCTGCCAGATCTAGAAGAAAAAAATATTTTTTAGCTGGTAAAAAAAAAATAACTCTTTCACATCGAACAAACCCAAACTAAATTATTTTTAAAATAGAGCTGAATTCATTCACTAAGCAAACGAAGCTGGAAAGAATTCAATGAACAATAGGTTTGTTCGTGGACCCTATGGCGCACTAGTGCGCACTGGGATAGTCCTGTCGCGTTCGATATAGCAGAGTTCGCACTGACAATAGAGACCTGTGTTCGAGGTGGGCACTGGAGCCCACTAGTTGAGCAATGTGCTGACCCTAGGTATTCAGTCAGGCAAGAGTTCAGTGCTGGATTTTTCTGTCCATCGTACCTGTCTTTTGGATGAAATCGTATTTTTGTGAATAATTAACTTATGCTGAAATATTAAATGTTAAATGAAACTTGTTTTTCAACATTAAAATCATTAATTAAACAAATGTTATGTTATTGTTGGTGTTAAATCTCTATATGTAATACAAACTTTTTTAAGGGACAGGTCTCAGAATAACATTTCGTCTTCGACATGCAACTACATTTCTGGGGTTTCCTTGGGTTTTTTGGCAGCCACGAAAAGTCACTGACACCTCTCATGCTCGCTGAGTGCGCCCTAGGGCTAACCACGGCGAACGAACCTAATAACAAAAAATCCTTTCCCACCTTTTTCTGTAATACCTATTCAAATCCAAATCGTCTATGTCGTGATTCTGAATAACTCAATTTTAATACCTGCCGAAACGTTCATTTTCCATAAATAACAGAAAAAGATATTAGCAATTAGACATTAGAGCGACGCGACGAGACGGAAAAATGTTGTGATACATTATAGATTCCTTGTTATGTTAGGCGTGTTTTGTTGAACATCTATCTCAATTCTCAGCAAAGTAAAGTAAAGTAGAATATTCAGCATACAATTACAACAACCACATAAATAGTCTCGAATGTGCCAAGCAGAGTATAGTTGTTGTTATTGCATGCTAAAGGTTCTACTTTACTTTACTTTGCTGAGATAGACGCTCAATAAAATACGCCAACTGTAAGACAAGTGTGATTAGAACAGGTTTAAAACGAAAACAATTATGAAAATAATCGTAAAAGTGATTTTATTAAGGTGAATGTGAAAAAAATGTATGTTTTTTAATTAATTATGAGTTTTTTGTAGTGAAATAAAAATGAAATAAAATAAAATAAAATTAATTCCGATTAATATTTATTTAGTTTTAGGTTTTTTTTTTTAATTTAGCAGGCATTATAGCAGAATCCAAAAGCTAAAAAATGTTTAGCACTTTTTCTAGCAGGATTTGGCTCGAAAAAAATCTGCTAAATGCTAGATTCTAGCAGATTTACGAAAATAATTATGGTCACTCTGACTCTGGGTGTCCTGACACAAGTCGTTCAACAGAAAACATCGAAGAAGTTTGAGAGAGGTATTGCTGACAGTCGACGAACATCAGTTCGGCACGGTAGTCAAGAATTGGGCATTTCGAGACTTAAAACTTCATGCTTATAAAGTTCAGTTGACTCAAGATCTGAAGACTACTGACTATGTAGCGCGAAGTGAGTTCGCTGAATGGATTTTGGAACAACAAGTGGATGCTGATTTTTCGAACAAAATCATCGTCAGTGATGAAGCTGATTTTCATCTTTATGTCGTCTCTCTATATAAGACATTGATCCGCATTTCTGAATCAGTCAATTCTGAAATGTGGAGCTGAAGATAAGCACATCTAGGTGCAGCCGCTCACAGGTCATTACAGACCCTATCAGTGCGTTTATTTTTTGCACTTCTTAGTTTGACAGCTTTTTCCCGTCACAAGAATTTAGTTTATTTTTTATTCGCAATAAATCCGACAGCAATCCGTCACCTAAATAGCTGTCGCTTTTGATTGAATCATATCGCTTTTGAAAATACAAAAATACAAATCCGCCGTGAAAAGCGATCCGCCGCGCATTTGGGAATAAGCCTCCAGAACAAAACTGACATATTTAACCCAAGCATTTCATAGGAATTCCGTGGAACATTTTGTGGAATGAGGCCTAAAGGCCTAAAGTGGTAAACGACTTTGTCTACTTCAACTCTGCTGTTACATCTGAAAACGACATCTCATCAGAAATCAAGCGAAAAATAACTCTTGCTCCTTGGGCTGAGAAGGCAACTCTGTATAGCCATCCCCCGAAGAACAGCAGAAGACTTTAAATAAGACCTTAAAATAGTAGGGGTCCTACTTAACGAATCTAACCTGACAAGACCACTTATCTAATACCTCAGCCCGAGATAACTCCTTCTTCTTTATATAGGCAGCACAAGTTAAATCCGGACTTAAATATTGCTCCCATATATCGAGCTCGGCCCCAAAATACTCACTTAACTTTACAGCATACATAAGAAGAGCTGTAAGACTAACAATGACGGCAGATTTTTAGAGAGACTTCGCACGAAATTATTCCCCGAAATGAGCCTTATAAGCGTCCTGCAAGACAGACAAACAATACACATCACCTATCAATCAATACTCACTTACTACAGTCCAGGGTAGACCTGGGCCTCAACCTATACGCCTTTCAAATTAGCTCGATCCTTGACTAACTACCGCCAGTTGCGCACTCCAAGTTCCCCTCCACTTTTATAGTTGCGAGGTATTTCTTTGGTGCGTTGTCCCTCTGGGTTCGAGTCGAAGACTCTGCGCCAGTCCTCGTCATCTTAGAACTTAGACGACTCATTCGCAATCATTTGACTAGTTAGTTAGTTAGTTTAAAGTGGATTTCGGTGAGAGCAGTAGTCGCGCCACTGTGCATAACACTGGGATTTGGGGAGTTATTCCTTTACAGGCTACTCATGCAAACCATTTGCTGCCGGCTATAAAGCTAAAAATGTTAGCGGAGCTGGTATTACCTACATCACTAAGATAATTGAGAAAATATTTGCCTAAGTGGACCTTTCTTAAATTGGCCAGGGCAGGGCAACGGCAAAAAAAAAACGAGTGATTTACCCATCCTCCTCTTCATCTCTACAGCTACTGTAGAAGTCATTGTATGGCAGACCGAGCATTTGCGGGTGTCTCCCTAATAGCAATGCCCGGAGATGACATTAACGACTTTTGAGATGCTGGATCTTTAAAGTCGAAAAAGCTCCATGGATATTTTTGTATCCAGAGCTGGACAGGTTAGCCTAGCCAGAGGAGCCTAGCTCTGCTAGTTCGTCTGCTGGAGAGTTCCATAGGATGTCAGTGACCAGGAACCCAGCAAAAGGTGAGGTTGTACTGTCTAGCTATCTCGTTAAGAGATACGCGGAAGTTTTCCACCGCCTTAGATCTTATTTCGCTGGATATTAGGGATTTGTCTGGCAGCTTGGTTATCAATGTACATGACGATATCCCTTTGCCATACTGAATTAATCGACAGCCGCACTGTAGCTTGACGAATAATTGTCGGCTTGGAAGACACTGCAGTGTTTCAAAGGACAGAAGGAGAAGCCCAAATTCAGTTCTTCTGAAAAGACCCCGGCGGAACCGTTTGTAAATAATGACAGTGATTTGTCGTGTAGGAGTGGAGCCTTTTTCGTAGGGAGGTAGGTATTAGGTAATCGGTAATTATGCGCAAGGGAATCGTCTGTAGAAGGATGCTGGCGTTTCCAGTGTTAATTTGATTGCCACGTTTGTGGCGTATTCTTTATTGGCGATGTCTAGTGGAAGTAAGTTAAGAATGGTTTGAAGAGCGGCGGTTGAAGATGTCCTCAATGCGCCCTTGATGCACAAGCATGACAATTGCTTTGAGTCTTCTCTAAGACCTTTAGATTTTTTCAAGGCCGGCCACCACGCACAACGGTGCCGTATAGAATAATCGGTCTTACAACCGCAGTATAAAACCAATGCATTACATCGGGTTGAAGGCTCCATATAGAGTCAATAGACATTTTGCAGGAGTATAGAGTCACTAGGGATTTCCTAGCGCATTCGGCAATATGTTCTCTCCATAAAAGCTTCCCGTAAAAGCCTCAGCCGGTAATATTTAGCGCTGCTAACGAACTCGAGTGGAGTACCATTGAGATTGAAGGGAGAGACAAGTGGTAGCTTAACCTTCCTTGTAAATAAGACTAACTCCGTTTTTGTCGGGTTGACGCTAAGACCGCAACTATCGGTGCAGGAGATTAGTTTACGCAAAGCAGGTTGTACGATGTCGGAAAGAGTTTGACGTCGTCCGCGTAGGCCACAACTTTGCACCCAGAGTGCATTTCGCTGTATAGCTTCTTTGTTGAATCTCCTCCTCCAAAGACCATTAACGCAAAGGGGACTGAAAAATTTTCGAAAAATCTTTGTCGAGTCTCCCATTTTAGATAAGAATCCGCGTTATACAGTAGGACTGCGATGATCGAGGTCTTATACAGAATCTCCTTTGTTGTTCGGCATGGGGATCCGCTCTACTACTTTTTTTGTTTGTCGGGTTAGGAAAAACTTTACTGGAGCACTCAGACGCAACTGGTCCATTGAACCGCTCTACTATATTCAATTATTGCCTCCTCAGCCCAAAGAAACAGCAATTTGCAAATGTTTTTCTTCGTTTAATTTCTCTTGAGATGTTACTGTCAAAATTTATTGTAGAACCGATGTAGACAAAGTCTCGTCTAGTTGACAGCATTTATGTACTTGATTTTACCCTCGTTAAAAGCTAAACCCATTTAAAGCTAACCTGAAAAATACAAACTCATTATGGTGTTCGCGTTCACATCTGATAAACCAAGTTTATAGACACAAATTGGATATGAGTTGAGTGTCTAATTTGTTATTAGAAAACATTTAAAGAAAAATTATTATGGACACATTCAGTTAAAACATTAAAGCTACATTTAAACGACATCATTAACAATGCAGTTAGATTTCAAGACACACACAAAACTGAAACCTTGTGAAAATGTATGTTCATTAACGCACTAATTAGAAATATGAAATTATTAATCCTTTGGGAGTTTATTTATTAAAATATGATACACCATTCCGAAAACCATCCATAACAGCTACCATAATGACAATAATTTTTGAAAACAGCTTTACTACATTAAGAGTGACTCGCAAATTACACCTGAAATGCAATATTCCCCCTTTTGGCACACGAGAAGGACCCAGGACCCAAAGATTTCGGATTTTACCAATCTGTTTTAACAACGCAAATAATTTCCTATACGACAGAAACGTGTTAATGTGATATTTTAGTGTGCGAATAATATTGTGGATGTTAATATAAAACCCGACTATAAAATAATTTAACACAAGCCCGAGAGTCCTTTTTTCCTCCATCAAACCCCCACTCCCACCATAAAGAAGTGGAGTAACCCTTTTTTGCATACAATATGTGCGGATGGATGAAATAGGGCGTCGTATCACAACAAACGCCCTATAAATATTGAAGAATGAAGGACAATTCGCAACAGTTTTGTTTATGATCCCACAAAACACTCCACAAAAACAGTATACGCTCTATACCCACCTATATTTTAATGGCGGAGCATCGCATCGTATGTATATGCAGGGATAATAAATTGACATTATACTAATGCTTCTACTGTTGTAACTAAACGCTACATACAAAATAAATTGCTAATATTTTATTATTACACCCTGATCGGGACAATAACGATGGTATATAGGAGGGTTATGGTAATGTTGTGTTTTCGAGTGAAGTGAAGGTGGCTGTGTGTTTTGTGTTTTGTGTTAGGGAAAAACTGAAAAGGTACTTAATGTGATATTAATGAACTACAAGAATTTTCATTAAAAGATTGTTTGTCTTTTAAAATGACCTGTAAATTATACAATAGTTGCTATTTGCACTGGCAACGGTGACAGCTTAGATTGCCTCATTTTGAGAGTGCTTTGTTAAATTTATTATTTTTATGGTGTTAGATCTTGCCATAGAGAGATGAGCATATTTGCACGTAGTACCTACATACGTTGAACGACAAAGTCTTTGAATGACAACAACAACAACAGCAACAAAAATAAAAAGCGAGGCAAAAGTAGTGAGAACGTTTTTGAACTAACTGCACGAAATGGTCTTGTAGTCGTAGGTGTTTCTTGCAATTGTTTTCATTAATGGTCAGTTTTAATTATTATTGCACTTTGTAAGTAGTTTTTAAGTTGATAGGTGTTGAAAATTGTTTAGCTTTAGGATAATAGCCCCTGCTGCAACCCAAGGATTAAGCGGGTTTCAAGAGATTATGGCAACTGCCATAAGAATGAGGATAATTCGATAGTATGGCATGCAATGTGTTCTGATTCATGGATTAGATGTGTTCATCACGCAAAAAGGACCAATAAACTCAGAGTTGGAAATACCCTTAGGTCGAATAATATTCAGAACAACACGAAGGAAGCGAAGGTTTTCCCATTATTGCATTCCACAAAATAGGACTCTGGTGTAACTATCGAGTCAGATATTTTCCTAATGAAATTACACACTTATAACACTCCATTCTAGCTTATTGTGCTTACTTACGCACTTAGGTGGCGCTAGGTATGTGGTGGACCTGAGCTTCAACCAACATTCCTATCCAGTTAGCCCGATCTATGACTAACCGCAGTCCAGGGGCATCTACAAATCACAGGTTAGACCAGGCCTGGAATATTGCTCCCATATATGGAGCTCGGCCCCAAAACATTCACTTAACCTACTTGACAGCATACAGAGACGAGCAGTTCGACTTATTGGAGACCCTACACTCACATCGAATCTGCAACCGTTGGTGCACAGAAGACAAGTCGCTGACCTATGCGAGGACATCATCTTTCCAAAACTCCTTCTGTTACAGGACAAGCAAACTTTGGAACTCGCTTCCTGGGGATATATGTCCAGAAGACTACAATTTGCAGCAATTTAAGTGGAGAACTAACATACATCTGCCAGCATCTCGGGGCGCTGATGAAGCGTTATAGGTTTGCCTTTCCCGGGAGAAGTATTTGAAATAAAGGGTTTTCCAATGAGAGGTGTTATTGTGAATGGCTCCCGCTATTTCGGTAGCTGTCACTTTTGAAGCTTTTATTCTTTGAAAATGGTGAAAATCTTGCAGTCACAGTTCGCAAAACTAAAGCATTTTTTGGTCGTCGTGAAGCACCTTGTCGGACCGCAATACAGAAATTGGTGGAAAAATTCGAGCTGTTGGGACAAGTTAGTGATGTGAAGAATAAAACCCGCGCACGTTGCTCAAGAACAACTGAGAATATTGCTGCTGTAGCCCAAAGAGTTGAAGAAAACCCAGGTTTGTCCATTGCTCGTCGTTCTTTGGAATTGCGCATTCCACAAACGTCATTACACCGTATTTCGCATAAAGACTTGGGTCTTAAGGCTTATAAAGTTCAGTTAACACAAGAACTTAAGCCGGCCGATAGTCAACAACGTCGCCAACAGCCCAGAGTCGATTCAAGACCTCAAAGATAAAATTCGTGAGGCTATCGAGGACATAGGGCAGCCACTTTGCGATTTGGTTATGGAAAATTTCATGAAAAGGATATGGTCCTGTAAGCGTGCTCGTGGTGGCCATTTGGCTGATGTTATTTTTCATTATTAACGGCATACCTTCCTCTTTATTATGAAATAAACATCCGATCATTTATCTCAAAAAATTGCATTTTTCTTTGAATACCAAAATAACAACTCTTATTTGAAAACCCTTTACACCATGACAAGTCGACAAGTTTAAATGCACTTGTCTAACTATTCTTGTCCGACAAGTGGATACAAATTAATTCTGTAACAGAACGTAAAACGTTGCACTTGTCAAAAGAATTAAATTTCCTTGGCTTGTTGGCATTTTTCGACAAGTTTGTAAAGAAAAAGAAAAAATTTATTTAATTACAAAAAATAAATGTTTATTAAAAATGCACTTGTCAGCTTTTGACAATGTTCAAATCACCTGTCCTCATTGAATCACAGTTCTACAAGTGCTTCTTGACACTTGTCGTGTTCTGTTGCAGAAAGAGGGAAATTATATAATTTACTACTTGTTCACGGACTTGTCGTTTTGTGTTACACAATTTTTTACAAGTTGTCGAAATGCACTTGTCCTACAACTACTTGTCGCGTTGTGTTACAGGCCCCAGGTTGGTTGAGGTTCCCTTCCCCTGAGTTGTCCCTTCGGGTTGGAATCGAAAACTCTTCGGACCGGAGCGTTGGTGTCCATTCGCTCTACATATCCTAGTCGACTGATATGTACTTTTCTGATCAGGTGGTCGATGTCGCTGTTAAATCTCCTCCCCCAAAGCCCTTCAATGCAAATGGGACTGAAAATCACTCAAAGAATTTTGCTTTCGAAACGACCAAGAAGATCTTCTCCCGCCTATGTTTCTGCGCCATAGAGCAGGACTGGGATGATGAGGGTCTTATATACAGTCTCCTTAGTATTTCTTGACAAGGCCTTACTCGTCAGTTGCCTTCTTTGGCCAAAGACACAGCGGTTGGTATTGGCAAGCGCAAAACTTCGTTTAATTTCTGTTTGGCAGCTTATTATGCATCACATATTAAAAGTAAGTATACCGTGATTCAGCACCGTTGTATACTAATAAAGAATCATTCATTCCGTCACTAAAATTTTCAAAAATTTTGTTAATGGTTTCGGGCTGTAGCTCACGGATTGCTTGGATGATATTGACCTTAAATGCTTGAATCATTTCCGGATTGTTGGGATAACATCGGACCTTCACAGTTCTCCCCAAAAAAAAGTCGTAAGGGGTCAAATCTCAGCTCCGAGGCGGCCAATTGACATCGCCAAAACGGCTGATAACACGATTTGGGAATTTCGATCGATTGTGGTATGGGCTGTGTGGCATGCCGCGCCATCCTGCATTAACCAGAGGTCGTCCAAATCCATGTCTTCAATTTCAGTAAAAAAAAAGTCGGTTAACATGGCTTTGTAACGCCCACCGTTGATTGAAACGCTGTTCCCAGCCTCATTTTCGAAGAAAAATGGTCCAACGAATTGAGTCTCACACTCTCGGCTACGGGAGTCACACGACGACGGGGACCATGAGTGTTGTCCACCATAGCATACCAGTCTCACGAACTTTTTGCACAAACTTCCGTACAGCAGGTTTCATTTCGGCCAAAACTTCTTTTCAAAAAACGCACTGTTCGGGCTACACAGCACTCACTTTGAAAATAAGTTTTCAATATTTCCCAACGTTGTTTAAGCGTTTCGTTCCGCGAAGGTATGATACTGACTTTCCGTAAAGATTTCGAGTGGGAAACAGCTGTCAGTGTCAAAATAACCTATGATTTAAAAAGAAACCACTAGATGGCTCCTCTTTATTTGCATAGACAATTTTATGCTATTATCGTAAAATGGCAAAACGTACTAACCACAAATCAACGTTCAGCTGTCAAATTGACAATCTGTAAAAACAGTGTTGCCAGTTTAAAAACCAAACCTCTAAAAAAACAACCTTTATTTCTTTAATTTTCACTCTGATGAGGTTATGTCGTCGTTGCTTGAAGAAGTTTTGGGCGCAATTATATTTCCTGATGATTTGGCTATTGATCGAGTTTAAACCAATAGATGGGATACCAGTCATTCTTAGTAATAAAAGGTTTTTATCAGCAGTTTTTGAACAATGCCGATGGTTCTTAAATCAACCGAACATGCAAAACATGTCATGCTTCCCTTAATAACCGCACCACTAAAAATATAACCTACAAATCATTAAAATGAACAAACAAAATAACCAACCTTACCTCAATTACTTCATATCTGGTTTCGGTTTCGGGTGCAGTTGTTGGTTTTGCACACTTTACGGGCGCTTCTAATCTGAATTACTTTTAGACGGTAAGTAGCTTAATGGACAGGCAACAAGGCTGCGTTCTTATCAATTAAATCTCCCATTAAATAAAGACAAATCACAAATGTCATGCAAATTACATATGGGCGCAACTACTTATTTTACTTTATATTCAATTTAATTAAATCTATTATGACAACAGCTCAGAGCTATGGACATTGGACAACACAAAAGCTCGTGTTGAAACCTAGATAACTACTTTCGCCCCGCCTCCATGTGCACGCATCTACTTCAAGGATATGATTTGACTTTTGTGTCGGTAATTGTAAAACTTCACCCAGCTTTTTATGTGCTTTATTTATTTTTCTACTACGAGTAAAGATAAATATCTGACGACATGCAAACATGGCAAGCAACAAGGAAGAGCACACGCAATTATTACAAAAAAAAAAAAAAAAAATACAACAACCTTATTTTTGCAAAAACAAAACACACTTTCAACAAGAATCTACATGCTGAAAAGACATTTGTTTTGTGAAGATAATATAATGACTTGTAAAGTAAAGCAAGGACATTAAAAAAAAAAAAAAAAACGAAAATCTACTTTCTCTAATTGAAAGGAAGCGTTGCACCCTCCTGCCCATACAACACGAACAAAAAACCCACATTGAATAAGTGAACGAAACAAAATAATATATATATATAAGCAGTGAAGATGAATTACGATATCCTTTTAATAAAATTATTTTCCACTAAATATGGTCGCTTGACATCGTCGATGATACGGCCCCATGCCGAAAAAGACGTGAGCCAAATTTAAAAAAATAAATCATCGACCCCGCAGTCTCATTTCCATAGAGGAAGGCAAGACAAAAAAAAAACTAAAACCAAAGTAAACTCGAATGTCAGTGTCCTTAACGGAACACGTAATAAATCACCGTTCAACAAGGACTGTCCTATACACCCCCTGCCTTATTAGTAACTTATCAAATCGTGTAAATGTCAGCAAGGGGTTCCGCTTTTTTAAGCGTACAATTATTATTCTGAAGATTTGCAATTGATTCGACAGACAATTCAATTTTCGACACAGATATATGCATTTAAAAAAGGTATAAGAATTGTGTATGGAATTCAAAAATTGTCTTTCAAAAGAATATAGATATTTTTTTCAAAATTGCCATTTTCAACCCATACCCTACCCACCCCAGATGTGGAGAAATAATTTGGAGCAGTTTTTTTTTATCTGTCTTAATGCGTGCTCATTTAACTCCAATTGGAATTTCACTTAGCGCCGTCATAGACAGTGAATAGAATGTCACCGCGCTGTATGCGAGAAGATCTACGCGACTGTCACGATTTCTCATTAGATAAAAAATAAAATAAATTTAACGCTTCTTGTTTAGTCCTCTTTCTGCAGCTTTTTTTTTTAAATTAAGAGAAATTAAGGAGAAGAAAAAAAATCGAGACTGCAAATCGTGACTTCATTTGTTCCATCTTCCATCCATCCAACAACTCAAGCATGGGTGAGAGTAAACGCATAGGCGAGATATAGAGGACAAGGAGTGACTTGTGTAATCAGCTCATTGGGAAAAGAAAAATGTGATATAAGATAGAAAAGGGCGACGGCAATTCCTAATTGAAAACTATTAAATTTTTCTTCCCTGTCATTGCGTCCTTAATCAGGCATCCTTTTATCCCTTAATGTTTGTGCAGAGAAATGCCCGATGCATATACTTCGCTGGTATAGTTAATTGAATGCAATTATGTATGGTATTAAGAAGACCCCATTACAATACTTTTCATTTCAAAAGGAATATAAATTAGTTTTCAAGACGTTTTTCTGAGCAGTTTTTTTTTTCATTGTTCTTTAGAGCTTTAAGAGTTGAAATTGTTTGGATTTTTTTTTTAACAATATGCACTCAGCAGGCATAGTAACAACAAGTGTAAACAAGGTCATTGGAGTTCAGAGGTTCTTAATTCTGCCTGAACCTTTGAAAAGTTGATTTTTAAAATGCAACAATTAAAAGCTAGCAATTGTTTTTATTATTTCCTTGCAGCACTTCTTCTGTGCCAAATTTCAGGTTTTGATTTGCAAAATAAGTAAAAAGTAGCCGCAACAAGACACGAGGCCTAGTTCCCAACAAGAATTTGTTTATTTGAGTTTTTATTTGCGGACATACGAAATAAACCTACTACCAGTCAGAGCGGTGGGTTAGAGTGTTTCGGCCACCCCTTCGTCTTCGCCGCCACCTGGAAGAGCTGACTACATCAATGAACCTCATCTCGACAATTCGAATACCCCGTCATATGCAATAGAGGTTAGACTGTTGCGGTCACCACCCGCCTTTTCACCGAAGACACTACGCGACCTATCTTTCCGGTACCAAGCAGAAGGATGGAGTGCTCCAATCGAGCTACCCTGGGGGCTTATTCCCAAATGCGCGGCGGATCGCTTTTCATGGCGGATTGATATTTTTGTATTTGCAAAAGCTGTCGAAAGCGAAATCTATTCAGGTGACGGATTGCTGGCGGATTTATTGCCAGCAATCCTCACAATAGCTATCGCTTTTAAATGGATCGAATCGCTTTTGGAAATATAAAAATACCAATCCGCCATGAAAAGCGATCCGCCGCGTATTTGGCAATAAGCCCCCTGCTTAGCACTAGTCTCTGTCCTGTGGACTGTTGATTTAGGGATTGAACAGAATGTTTCCGTTCGGTCCTATAGAGTGGGTTTCCATTGGCCGCGTTTCATTGACCGCTAGATTACTAGCGGCATGCCAAACTCCATATAAAGAAAAACTGACATTTCAGCATTTGCGCTAGAGCTCTAGCGTCGAGTTTTACAAAGTATGCCGCCATGAAAATCCAAGTGCTCCGCGGAAAGATGGAAAAAATATGAAAATTCCATCAGACTAGCTTTGTCATTTTGTTCGCAGCTATGGAATTTGTGTAGATATTAATTACAGAGTGCAATGCGTAAAAAAAAATCGTGTACTCCAGAACTTCAGGGCTATCAAAATGGAAGCGAATCAATGGCGATAACGAAAAGCGAAAAGATTTGGTTGTTCTACGCAGCTTGCTTTCGGGTCAATACACGTTTCTAAGAAGACCGGAATCCGGAAGTTTTGAGAACCGCAAAAGAAAGGAGAGTGGGCGCAAAACTACTCCAACTGCAAACAAATATTTGCCGGACAAGTAGAACCAATCCCTTTTTGATTGAAAATTAGGGAGATTATTGCATCAAGAACTGACGGCCAGGGCTGTTAGGCGCTGTGTCGTAAAACAAAATCATCGTGGATGCATATTCAACAAAAAAACACATTATGTCAATAAAAACTTGAGGAAGAGCCGAAATTTCGAAAGACTCCACTTACAAAAACACGCGCAAAGTCCCAACCTGAATCCAATTGAAAACTTGTGGGCCGACATCAAAAGAGGATTAAAAGCCTAAAAATCAAGAAATTCTGAAGAGTTTTTCGAAAACATTAAGGAGATCTGGAACTACATCATATTATGATATCGGAGTCGGATGGGCGCAGACTCTAACTGTCCTGAAAAAAGTTCACCAATCAGCCGTTCGGACTCGGCATAAAATTGTAAGTCCCTTCCCAAAAATAAAAACTTACAAAACAAATGGTTGTGAGAAGTGTGTCCTAGGGTGCCTATACGGACCTGTTGCGCCCAATATTTATTTATTTATTTATAAGATGCCGGATTTGAATGGAAAGTCTTCAGAAAAGATGTTTTTTAATTTTTTTTTTTAATATCTACCTACTAAATTTTAATGTTTTATAAAATGCTAAGGGCCAGTTGCAAATGTTTCGGATCGAGTTTCGGATAGTTAGCCGACACATAACGCTATCCACCAGATAAAAGTTCCTGATATTTTTTTTTGTGTCATCGTCAGTCTCTCATAAACTATCAGGCACTAATTATTATTTGACTGGAATGGCAATGATGTTTTTTATCGTCTATCACATTTTGAATTGTGTTGTTCTATTTTTGGTAATTTAGCATGGATAAATTCTTGTATTCATTAATTTTTGATCGTCCGCTTATCTATTAAGTGGGTCGTGACCCGTGGGTGTAGGTTGCTAAATATCTGAAACAATATTTTCCCCAGACACTTCAAATAAATATTTTGTTTATCTTCCGGATAGAGGCTTTAACAGTCACTTCAAACGGCTGATAGACTATCCGAGACTTTATCAGCTAGTCTCGAAACTGGCCCTAAAGACCACATCCCATATTACTTACTTATTTCTTCAATTTAAAAAAAATTTAAACGAAGTGCTCCGCGAGTAATTTCTCTCCAGAAAAATGCTCCGCAGCCAAAAAAGATTGGGAACCGCTGCTCTAGCGCATATTGTGAAATATCCATTTCTATGACATTTTTCAATCTATCAGTTCATTTTGCGCTATATTGAAAAATAGATATTTCACAATACATATACCTACGAATAACGAACTGTCAAAGAAAAGTGAAAGTGCAGAAGTCAAATATTTCCAATTTGGTGTAAAATGGGAATTCAAGCTTCTATATAATTAATATACATTTTATTAATAAATATGCGGCATCATGGCACAAAATACATTTTTGACTCTCATGAAGATGAAGGTTCGAAAGTTGTCACCTAAGTAGCTCGATACATATCTTGTCGTGGGTAAAGTATTTCGTCAGGATTTATTTCTATCTCCCGATGAATTGGCATTAAGGCTGAACCAGTGAGTCGACCTTCACCAGTAGAGTTTCTTAAAACAGTTTTTCAACTTTTTTTAAACGTCGAAAACGTTCTTTCTAGTGTAATGTCGATACTGGTAAGGTTGCCAAAATTTGTAAAAAAGTGTCTCGAGTTGTTCATGAACTTTGTCTTCCACAGTAGAAACTCCGCATTCAAGCTATCCCAATTCAAAAATCTATATTTTATACATATAAAAATGAAGTTTACCACTCACTTATCATCAACGCTCAGCCCAGATCCTTTGCTCTAGAAAGCTTACATTTTGCACACAGGTTCCCTTTATGATGTATACAAGGAATAAGGAAGCATATTTTAAAATTTGACCCCTAAAGGGGTAAAAGGGGGGTCAAATTTTGAATTGGAGCATTTTCTCATCCGATTGACTTCAAACTCGGTTTGTCTACTTTCTATGAGAAATAAAGAAAACTAATTTCTCCGATTTTGTAACATCACCCCCAAAGGGGTAAAAAGGGGGGTCAAAGTTTGTATGGGACAATTATTTATTTTTCATCCGTTTGACTTCAAATTCGGTTTGTGTAGTCTACTAAAAGGAATAAAAATAATTAATTTTCCGATTTTGGAAATTTTGGTTGGGGCCCGAGTTATTGGCGATGATCGCTTTTAAGGGGACCCTTTTCTTAACTCACAAACCGTTCGTTGTATCAGTTTGAAACTTTGTAATGCGCCCCAACATCTGTTGCCGTTGAATATGCTTATCGCTTCATTCAACTTCAGCGTACGTACTCCAAAGATATTCAAGCGGAATTCTGTAAGAATGAAGTCATACTGCTAGAAAGTGGTACACATGCTCACGACCTTTTTGTGTGCATATGTTGCAGGGTTAGAGTTCCCCCTTAGTCTAAAGATGGTTCTCATCAAATCGGTGTATTTTCCAGCAAAGAATTCGAGACAGGCTAAGAGGAGCAGTGACTGATTTCACGGAACTTCCAGATGAAATGTGTTTTTTAGAATGTTTATTTTTTTGTGAAAGAGAGAGAGTGCGTTAAGTCTAGTTTTTTCTAAGCTCCCGTATATTTCAAGTAATTTGAGTTATTTTACAATAAATATTAAGTTGGCAAAGTTAACCAACAAAAAGTGCTTTTGAGTCTCAAATTGTATTTACAAATTTTGACCGCGAGTCGGCTTTTCTTAAATAAAAACTAGAAAAAAGCGAGGAAAAGAAATCTCAAGGTGAAAGATATGTCATTGCAACGGACTCCAACCAAAAGCAACGATAACAATAACAACAAGCCCACAACAACGTCAAACAAAAGACGGCTAGCGGAAATCTCACCGGAGTTCACGCAACTGAATTTATTGGAGAACAAAGCAAATATGTCTGTTGCCAATATGTCCATAAACGATCTGCAAGTGGTCATAGTCAATGCTATGGCCCCGCTTTTGGACGATAAGCTTAAAGACTTGCCTACGAAATCTGACTTAGAGGGTATTGTTGCAGAAATCCAGGCACTGAAGCAAACCAACATAGTTCTGTCCGAGCGTCTCACACATATGGAGAACTATTGTCAATTACTGGAAAATCAATTGGAGATGATGACACGAAAGTCGAATGAAGGCACTGTTGTTATGCATTTTCCTTCAGACGGGAAGACCAATAAGCTGGAATTTGCTAAACAGACTTGTTTAGGTCTTCTCAACCTAAACGAAAATGCGGATTTGCCTATAAGAGTCACGAAGGAGTTCACTAACACGAACACAAATAAAACCACAATGATACTTGATTTTCAAGATAAGGAAATTGTGACGAAAATTATTGAAGCCGCACCAAAAAAACTAAGAAACACTGGCATCGTCACCCATAGAGAAAATTCACTAATGGCCCGCAACAAGAGAAAACGAATATTTTCGATTAAGGAAAAACTTTGCGCAATAAACAAAAACTGCAACATTTCAATAAGAGGCACACGACTGCAAATCGATCAATTCAGTTTTCCGTTTGATCAATTTCGAGGACTAAAAATAAAAACAAAACAGGAGCTGTCATATATTGAGACAAAGTTTGGTGATAGTGGAATGTGCTTCTTTGACAATGGAACTGACAGCCATCAACAAAACTACCAACCGTCACGAGAGCCATCTGGATGTCAAAACGTTATACGCCGAGTGGGTGGTGTCGATCCCGGATGTAGTAATCAACAATAGGTAGGAGTTGCCGTCTGCCAAAGTAGTTTTTTGAATTTGAATTTAGTGTGCTATAATATTACAGGGCTGAAAAGTAAATTATTAATTCCTGATTTTTTTAAATTTATTTTGAATTATGATATTATAATATTAATAGAAACGTTTATAGAGAAGAAAAATGAATTGCAATACCATAAATATTTTCAGGGTTTTAGTGTTAAATGTTATCCAGCTACAAGAACCCAATTACTGGGAAGAGCAAGTGGTGGGATTTTGTGTGCTGTAAAGAACACAAACTCTCACGTAAACATAGACTTCACTAACCGCGAAGACAGAATCTTAATTGAATTAACACAAAATACAAATAAGCTATCAATTTATCCAGTCTATTTAAACTTTGGTAATTGGGATCATGAATTTGACAATTTGTATAATCTTCTACTTAATTACAATTGTGAAAATTTGATGCTAATAGGGGATTTTAATGGTCGAATAAGCGATTTCCAAAACTCAAATTTTTTCAATAATGCAAGATTTGCATATAATAGGAAATCGTTGGATGAGATTTGTAACAGACGAGGAAGGCTTTTGTCAGAGATGATTGACGATTTTGGGTTTTTCATTTTGAACGGAGTCTCTGAGGGCGATGCACGGGGGGATATTACGTTTATCTCTGAACAGGGCTGCTCGGTGATAGATTATTGCTTGATCAAGGGGGATTGGTTTAATGTCGTTAAGGACTTTGAGGTGTTTACTGCTAATTTCTCTTGCCACTTGCCAATAGTTGTAACATTGGAATTTAATTGCCTTCAGGAACACAGCGTACCATCTAATTGTGCTCCCAACCTTAGATGGGTTGAAAGAAAAGCCAGTTGTTTTAGAAATAAATTGAATGACCAGGTTTTTAATCTCCCGAACCCTCTCACATCTACCATTGATGTCACGACAAATTCAGTCTTTTGTGCGATACGGGAGGCTGCTAAGGGGATGGAAAGCTCCCAGTCAGTCCCTTTTTCATCGAAGTGGTACGACAAAGATTGTATTAAGCTAAGAAAGAAATCATTTACGTTTCTTAAGCTTTTTAAGAAAACTAACAACTCTTTTTTTAAATCTTTGTATCTAGAAGCCAACAAAAACTACAAAACCTTATGTAAATTGAAAAAAAAAAGTTATCTCGAAAAGTCAGCGTCTACTTTATCACGGTGCAGAAACTCTAGAGATTTCTGGCGCAATGTTCGTATATTGGGAGAGTGCAACAAAAAGATTTCGACTTCAATTAGTGTTGAGTTGCTCGCAAATCACTTTCGAGATCTCTTATCTCCAGACCCGAATCAGAAGCTGATTTCCTTTGCCCTCCCTCGAGTCTATATTGAAGAACTGGACTCCACTTTAGTCACGTCAGAAATTTCGGCAGCTCTAAAAAATATGAAAAATAATAAAGCCTCAGGGCCAGATGGAATTTCAGCTGAGTTTTATAAGCAATCGACTGAGTCATTTCTTGCATATATTTTAGAGCTTTTCAATAAAATTTTTCTGGATGAGGCGTTCCCAGAATGTTTTAAAACCTCTAATATATGTGCCATTTTCAAAAAAGGTGATCCTTCTCTGCCTGAAAATTATAGAGGAATCTCAATGCTAAGCTCGCTAAGAAAACTCTTCACTCAAGTTCTTTACCATAGGTTAGTGACTTGGGTCGAACGGAATAGCGTTCTTAGCATTTTCCAGGCTGGTTTTCGAGCCAATCTGTCGACAGTGGATCAGATTTTTACACTTACAACTATCGCAAAACGGTTTATAGAGAAAAAAAAGAAACTCTACGTATTTTTTGTGGACCTTAAAGCTGCTTTTGATACCGTCAACAGAAGGTCATTACTATTTAAGCTAGCAGCGTTAGGCCTATCGACAAAAATGATTAGACTTTACGAGCAACTTCTTGCAAATACGTCTGCAGCGGTCTGCAATGGTAAAATGAAATCATCCACTTTTCCTACAGAATCTGGAGTTCCACAAGGATGTGTTCTGAGTCCTTTAATATTTTCTCTTTTTATAGATGACGTGTGTGACAGCATCCCAGGTGGGATTAAGTTCGGAGATATAGATGTTAAAGTATTGCTTTACGCGGATGATCTTGTCATCCTGTCTGACAATCCATTTACTCTCCAGCTGCAAATTAATAAACTAAAGGATTATTGCGATACTTGGGATCTAAAAATAAACACAGCGAAATCAAAAATACTTGTATTCAGAGCGCAGAATCGTGCTGGTAGAGAACATGTTTGGTCACTGGATGGTACTCGAATTGAAGTTGTAAATGAGTTTAAGTATTTGGGATTTATATTAACATACAATCTTAACATAACAAATCACATCAAGGAAAGAATTCTAGTAGCTAAAACAGCAATCAACACCATGTGGTCTAAGTTCTTTTCGAATAAAGACGTGGATCCTGCTTCCAAATTCAGAGTCTTCAATGCCACCATTAATAGTTGTTTTTGCTATGCGAACGAGACTTACGGTTATCAAAGGCGTGATGAGATCGAAAGCATACAGAGATATTTTTTCAAACGGATTTTTAGGCTTCCACAATCTACACCAAGCTACGCAATTCATGTAGAATCAGGGTTACCCTATATCTTTACAAAGAACTTAAAGGCAAACGCCGATTACATCACCAAAGTTATGCAAAGATCTAGGAACAACTTACAAAAAAAAGTCCTGCTTATAGCTCTAAGATGCAGCTACTCTCCAATCAAAGACTGGTACGAATTAGCCGAAGCAAACAATGTATCTATTGAGCTAAATGAGAACAACGCTTCTGAGTGGAGGGGTAATCTTTATGATTGCATCGCTGCTGTCGACAGCAATCTCTTTAAGCTTTGCTTGGATAGAGCAAAAGAGTCATCTAGCAGATCAGTATATAGGCAGCTTAATCTTACCTTGGGTTCAAACAATTACTTTAATAATAATTTAACAGTTTTGGAAATGAGTTTGATTTTCAAAATTCGAACAGAAATTCTAGAACTGAACTTCAGACCGCATAGAAGCGATTTGAACCCCAGGTGTTCACTATGCAACCTTGATCAGAACGAGAATGTGTTTCACTTTCTTGCATTATGCCCAATTACCCAGGAAATTCGCAGACTGCACTTTGACAAAAGCTTTTTAACGTTTGATGAATGTGCTCAAATCCTTAATGGATGTAGTGGATGGAGATCGCTTATCCGATTTGTCGTGCATGCAATGAATTACCGAAATTCGTTTGCGACACTGTAAATAATTTCTTTGTTTTAACTAAACTAAAAGCCCGGACTTATTCAATGTTCTTCCCCCTAACTTTGTTTTAGCTAAACTAAAAGCCTGTCAATTTTTTAAGATTCTGTTTTTACTTTTGAATTTTTGTTTTAGCTAAACTAAAAGCCTGTACATTTTTTAAGATTGTGTTTTCACTTTTTAATTTTTGTTTTAGCTAAACTAAAAGCCTGTCAAATCTGTGAAGACTCTGGTTTCGCTCTTTAATTTTTGTTTTAGCTAAACTAAAAGCCTATGTACTATTTAATACAAAACTTTTTGTCTCATCTCAACATATTTTATCTAATTGCAACTCTCTGCTTCCAATTATTGTTATTTTTGTTCACTTTGGATATAGTTGTAAAGCCCTTATATATAAAATTAACTCACTTGTAATGTGTGTAATACATATATATTCCGAGTATAGGGATAAAAAAATGTACTTCTAATAATTGTATTCTCTCTTTTCATAATTTTAATGTTCATAAGTTAAAGCGGCAGACGGCAGATAAGCCAAGCTGTGAATCAAACTTTATTTCAAACAAAATTTGTAACCTCAATGAAAATGAAAATAAAGATTACATAATAATAATAATAATAATAAATATGTTTATTCGCGTAGACAGTGGCTCAGTCTGCTATACATAGTATGCTCTATATTGAGATACCAGCGCTTCACCAACAAGTTTTGATCATATAATTTTTGAAGTGTTTTCTCCAATAGGTCATTAAACATATTTTACAGAGATACTTATTGCTTCTTAGGTACTTTCTTAGGTAGATTTCCTGCGCGACATATAAATATAAAAAAGACAACTAACTGACTGTGAAGGTATCTCTGTGTATCAAATCCTGAGCACTGCGCGAGCGGAGCCGCGAGCAAAAGCTAGTCTTTTATAAAATTAAAAATTTTCTTCATATTTCTTGCCAAGTATTGACGTTGACGGGATCAAAATATCTAACGATGATAGAACGGTCTTATGGTCCTCGAACCGCTTTTGGAGCTGAGTTATGAAGCCGCCAAAAAGGGGAATCATAATAACTATCCTATAAAAATTTTCAGGATCAGACGCGTTTACATTGGCCTTATGTTGCTAATATGCACATAAGCTCTTGGTAATGAGTGACGTTTTATAGACTGCGATATACACTGCGCTTTACTTGAATAGTTCATTCTTGTGATTTGATAAGAAGGAAGATTTAAAACTAAAACTTAAAGTATTAACAAAAAATTATTTACTAAAAACCGGAAAATGCTGATAGGGACGTTAAATAAAAGACTCTGTTCTGCTTGCTATGATAACTTTAATACTGATAATGTGCTTAATGCTAAATACCAATGAGGCAAACTTATATCTAATAATATTGAGAAAGAGAGTAGAGAGTATAATGTGTACCTAACCTATACATATCTATACAGATAAGTCCAAGGCAGAGGTCTAAAAAGGCCATGAATGTATGGAAAGGCCTCTTTCAATAAACCATTGTAAGACAACGCATTCGTTGTGGTTGATAAAAATTGTAATTTGCAGGTGCCTCAATGCGAAACAGCCCCCACACTACTAACACCCTTTAACACTGGTACGCAACCAGTCCAAATGATGACGGAAATAGTAGCCTTCCAATTTTATTTTTCGTCTCAGAAGACCGCGCGATGGCACTCCGAAGTCCAGGTCACATATGCGCGACAAAAACTGAGGCGGTGAGTTTTTTAAACCGGATTAAGGGGTAACTTTAAGTATTCTCATATGCTTAACATTCGAAATAACACGACGCAGAGTTGTGAAACTTGCCTTGATACCACATTTTGCCCTGAATGTGCCCTGAATTTTGCCAAAGAATAGAGCGAATTTGGCTTTTTTTTAAATATATGTCACCATTCCACATCGGGGAGCACTCAGTGTATGCGGCCTTTCATGTTTTTTTTTAAATAGTTAGACTTTTTGCTTAATAATATGGTTAGAACGTGTCGGCTCCTCTTGATTGTCTTAACTATTTTGGCAATAGATAGGCAAGTGTTCTTTTAAGCTTTGTTTTGCTCTTTTCCGCCTCGGTTAAGGCATTGCCTTGACCCTTTTTTAATTAAATAGTCGTAATTAACGAACAAATTCTATCAACGAAAAATATGAGTCGCAAAAATGTTGTATAAAGTATAAAGTTCAGAAAAATATGGTATTAAAAACAAGTGAGTACTGCCAGTCAACTTTAAATGATATCATTAAAGACGCAATACGAGAAGAACAACTGAAATAAATAAATTGTACATAGCTTGAAGACGAAATTGGTAAACCATAGGGGATGAACGATGGTCGACAGTACTGCGCCCATTTTATTTTTTTCAATTATTACGCAGCTATCCCTCTACAATAAAGTCATCAACCATAAAGCGACCGACATCAGTAGACAGCAGGTAATTCCTAATTGATCATCCACAAGTTAGTAATAAATAGCGGAAAACGTATATATGGCGGTAATTAGTCAGGCTGTGTTGGAATAAAACCAAAAGGGCCAAGCCTAACAAAAAACACACACACATAAACAGAAAGACAAAATATGAGTAACAACAATTCATGTCCTTCTTTTTATTGCAATTAATTGATTAATCAACTGCGCGACTAATGAACAAATGAATAAATTACTGACAAAAGGACGTGTACATGACCCCCAATGATGAGCCTATAGATAGCTTGACGCCTACCCTACGGCAACAACTCCACCCATCATTATTACCCATGGGATGACATAGAATACTCAAAATCAAGGTGTGTATGCCACACTGAAACTTTGACTTTTAATTAGTTTGTTGTGCAGGTCCTTACTGTTTATGTGTGTTATGAGAGATGCCATTAATTAATTGACTCCATATGCATATCAACATATGACATGGGCGAGGCTGTCGCACCAATGACACCACTATTGAGTGGCAAGTATTCCGCACCTCACACTCTCTCATCACAGCACAAAGAGTAAATAAATCAAATTCGAAACGGAAAACCGCAAATATCCTTTTTTTCCTCCACAATTGAAGTGGATTTGCACAAGGGGGCGAACCATAAATCAGAGGGATATGCGTATTTTTGGCAACCCTCATAAATCACTGATTGCATTCATAAACATATTATGTCATATTATATCATCTAGCATCCCTTATGTTCGGTTTCGACAGAATTATAAGAAATGTCCTTATGTGTGTTGCCGAGCCGCTGCTTATTGGATCATCTGCCACTTGGCCTTTTTTTTTTCCTCTTCTTCTTATCTACCAATATCATTGAGAAAAATAATCATTTCCTTTGCTGTTCCAAAGACGTGGTGTATACTGCTTGAGAGTGATATATGTGCGTAAAGTACTCAAGGAATGTCTGTGCGGTGTATACTCCGATGTGGATTTGTCATCCTTTTGCATAAATCATAGGTAATCCTCCAAGATGTTTGCGTTGAAAGTGTGTCTAAAGTATATTAGACTGCGAGGCATGCACGGAATGTCGATTATTATTGTTTTCTTCAAATCAAAATTGCGAAATTCCTCAGGCAAAAGAGCGAACGTTAAGGGACAAAGAGGAAGACCGTCCGGTTGTCTCTGACGAACCCTTTGTTATTCAACAGGTCAGGTTGACAGAGCATTTACTCACGCCCCCGGTATCATTGACTACCGATTAACATCGTGTTCAACCCCTTTTCTATTTTGGAAAACTGTCCCAGACGACCTTTTGCCGCAGCTGACCCTTCTCATTTGTAAACTATTAGCACAAAAACATTCCACAAGGACAACCCAAGAAGACCCAAACATATTGAACATGCCAACAGGATGGTGAGAGACAAATCTTAAGGACAATGGTCAATTCAATTACATAAATCATTGAGAAAAGTCTTGCGTGTTCTTTTTATTCCACGCATGATGACAACAGTGCGTTACGGATCGGTATTTTTTTTTATTGCTTCTGAAGAATGTATTTTAATATAGAATCTATTTTATCACTTTGTGAATGCGGGAAGGGTTACCCTGAACGGGGAAAGGACTCCAAAGAAGGGTTGCCAACTCAGGTAATGGTTAATTTGACAGGGGATGACACAACACAACTGTTGATTTACATTTTTGAAAAAAACGTTGGAAAATTATCAATTACCATAAAAAAAAAGCCGAAAGGATTCTAGGGAATGCATTATCATACATAGAACAATGGGTACAGGCACATAAATACAAATATTGCCAAATATTACTGTACCACATCAGCGCCTATGATCTGCCAACTGATCCAAGCAAAGGCAGGACAATAACAACGAAAATTATCCGAAATATCGTCGCCATTTCCATAAGCGTCGCAGACAGTGGTATCATAAAGTGTTCCGTAAGAACGCCAATAAGTTCTTTACAGTATTTTCTACTGAGAGACAACGAAAATGGGGCAGACTTGTTACTTCCCACATCCTGGAAAGACTTGCCATACACAATAATTGTGTTCGTTAGGCCTTCCACACACGGCTCGTATCGTCATTGTAGCGTATGCGATGTTTCCGCACACTTGTATTTAAATAGAAAACAGCACACGACTAGTACGCTACGCGTAATCGTCGCAGCATGCATGCTATATGACGACTATCGTCGAGCAATGTCGGCCGCTTATGGTATTTGTACGAGTACGCTTGTAGTTTGTTTATATTTTTCAATACCTACGTATTTTATTTAAAAAAAATGTCAGGCGACATTTTTACGCTTTGTATTTTGACGATTGGAAATTGCGTCGTGTGCGGTTTAATACCCCTACCGTTATCGTAGCTGCACCGCAAATTCATGAAGTGACGATACGATGACGATACGAGTCGTGTGCAGAAGGCCTTAGAAACCCAGTCGTCAAAGGAGGCCCTGACCGAGAACGTAGGAAACCCAGTTCTGGTCCCGAGAAACTGTCCTCTTGAGCCTTGGTTAGCAATCTCATCAAATATCTCATACATATTTGATATTTCGCAATCCCAGAGTAACGTGAGACCCAAAGAGTCAAAGAGTTCTTGCATTCCCGAACTAATTTGGAGTTGAGCGCAGTTGACAGTTGCTACAGATGTAGGGAATTTCACCTCGCCACCTATTACTAACAATATATACGGCAGCGATTAGATAGATCTCCGCTTAAAAAACAGACGCATGATTGCCTAACAAGTTGTAAAGTCGAGCGCTTTCGATTGTTACTAAGACACCAGCACCGGACCCTTGACTAGTTTTGGAGCCATCTGTGAAAATTGGACTACATCCCTAATTAGGCTCAGACTTTGTATGAAGCCAGTCCTGAACGCAAGGAAAGTTTACTCTAATTTTGCACAGCAGCTGAAGTTCCAGTGTCATTGCATAAGACGGCATATCCATGGTACTAGGGTCTATACTTCAGTATGGATGATACTAAAAACCACCCCGCCTGAGACGGTACATTGCTTTGATAGTAGAACTCATGATACGAGGTATCAAGAGGAAAAAAATCAAGCAGAACATCTACAGCAAACCCGGCGAATACATTTAAAATAATATTTAATTCAGTTATTATTGATTATTTTAAGATAAAGACAACACAAAGTTTAAAGAGAAGTACACACAAGAAACGATAAAATACGACTGCTATGACTTCTATGACTTGTGTTAGCTTGCACTCTCGGTTGACGACAAGACCCCCTCTCCTTGTCAGTTAGATAACATATAAAAGAATTAAGAATCGAAATTAAATAACTGGAAGTGACACTACTTATTCGACACACTTGATCAAGTTTACGGGACAAAGCATTCGATCGAGTCTCCACCTGAAAATTTGAGCTCGACATTTCCATCTCCGGTTCTGCATCCTAGTCTGGATGTGTCAAATGAATCTGTCCCAAACATTCAAGTACGCGAAATGGACCGCATTCAAGAATTGCGAGGTTTAAAAGAGAAATCTTTGGGAAATCTTCTCTGTTTTTTTATAGAATTCCAAAATTTTGTTATATAAACACTCTTGTGGAGCTTAGACAGGGGTGTTAAAAGGGTGTTTTTTTCGGGTGCGAGATGACCATTGTCCTTAAATGGAACCATCACGAACTCTGAAAGTGGTCTCCCAAGAGGTGGACGCTTTCGCCAAATTCAATTCCTCTACTAGTCAGCCCCTTGAATATCGGACTGTTCACCCATACCTACATTGGCATCGTGACAGCTTTCTGGATATCCAATAAAAACGGCGAGAAATATAAATTTGCTGTTGCAAATCGCCTAGGAGTAGAAAGTTAAGAAATAGAACATAATCTTCTTAATGAAGTGCTTAAAGCTACCTGCATGGTTATTCAAAACGTTCCTTTAAGGTCGTAGTAACTACTGGGATCCTTTTTTGGGGTAGGAATGTTGACTACGCAAGTAATCGGTAAAATTGTGAAGAAATTTGAAGAAAGCGTTACTGATGTTGCTGCGCATCATCGTAATGCACGCCCACGCTCAGTCGACAATATTGCTGCTGCAAGTGTTGCTGATGATCCGAATTTATCGATTTCCCGGCGTTCGCAGCAATTCAACGTATCGTACACCTCACTATTACGTATTTTGCATTTAGACTTGCAACAATTGAAGCCTGTTGACCATTCACAACGCCATAAATACGTTTTTTGGGTGTTGGAATAACAGACAATAAACACCGATGATAACCGATTTTTTTGGCCGGCGATTAAAGGCCATCACTTGGACGATATGTGGTTCCAACAAGACGGGGCAACAGGCCAAACAAAATGACCAATTATTGCTTTATTGCGTGAGAATTTCCCTGGTCATGCAATTTCACGTTTTGGCGACGTCAATTGGCCACCAAGATCATGCGATTTTACACCGTTAGATTTTTTTCTGTGAGGCTACGCAAAATACCGTGTTTACGCGAATAATCTCCGAACTTTAGACGAATTAAAAACCAATATTACTCAAGTTATGACCGAGATACCGCCCGAAATGTGCGAAAAAGTGGTTAAAACTTAAAAAAAATAAAATAAAAATAAATAGGTGGCGCAACAGGCGGGTGACACCCAAGGCCTAGCTTCTCGCAACCATTCGTTTTGTGTGAGTTTCTATTTTTGGGACGAATGGAAAGGACCTACAATTTTATGCCGAGTCCGAACGGCTGAATTGAGAAGCTTTTTCATGACAGTCATACTCTCGGATGTTTGTCAGACGTTCGCGAGAGGTGGCGCAGTAGAAAAAACTTTAAGATGTAATTTGTGTTTTTCCGGGGATCGAACCTGGGATCCCTCGCACAGTAGTCCAGCACACTAACCACTGCGCTACTGCGCCCACATAAACTTTTAAAACTTACCACGAAAAAATCGCATGCTGCGAATCTTCCCGAGGCGGCCATTTCAATGATATTGTTTTTCACACTTAATGACAAAGTCCAAACTTTATAACGAAATAAAATGTTCATCAAAAATGTATCGCTGTGTGTGTTTTATTTAGCTTTACTTTCGAAACCGAAAAATTAACAAACATTCCTTTAAAGAATATCCAACGCGACTATTTTATGCAAAAATATTCGTCTGGATATTCTTCTATAACTTTGAAATAGTCTTTAATTTTAGGAATTTCCCTTCTTTTAAATTTGCTTATTAAAGTCCGTACGCATTTCGACCACTTTCTTCTTGCTTCACACATATTAAAAATTAATTTATCGTCTTTACGATCATAGATATCGAATCACTGCCCAAATGTTTGACGTTTCTGAATTTACACAAAAGCTTGTTAAAGCAGCCAATCTGTAAAAATCGTTCGCCAAAAGAGTTCCTCTTCTAAAATGTCATATTTTTAAGAACAGCTTCTCCAAGCACAGGCCTTTCAACTCATCGGCTGAGTTGGTAGCGTGCCAAAGGAGTATGTAAAGTGCTTTGCTAATCGGTTTGGGCGTCCACTGTTATTCGAGAAAATGGCAGCAGATTTTGCATAGAACAAGTTTTCTTGCCCAGCAAAAATGCACGTAGTTTAGCCCTCACGTCTCACATTGATGCAACGATTGGGGACACAGGGGGGTAAATGTAATAATTGCCTCATTGGCATTTTTTCCCACTTGTTCTGGACGTACAAAGAATAACAAAAAAAAATCTATCTTGGTAACCCTATCCTACAGCCCATAACAATGTTCCCATCGAAGTTCTCTGTTGTTATCAATATAATACTGATTGTAGTAGGTATTTCTTGAAAGGGTGCGTGAAAGCGTTCAATAAATTTCAACCCTTAACCTAACAATATAGCAACACAAAGGCAGTCGCCTGGAATATAAAGAAATTGAATGATTTTTCCCGTTTTGAAATGATCAACAGTTAATAATTTCGCGTGTGGTTATTTTATTTCATTTTTTAATATTTATGACAAAATTCTGTTCGTAAAGGTAAACAAATTGAAGTTCTTTCATTCGTCGTCTGCTTATAATGGGGATGAAAGTGAAATTGAAGATTTTTTTTTCCTTTAGATTAGCTAAATATCCTAAGGCGCAAGTAAACATCGACCTGGTCGCTACAAACAGCACAAAGCAATATGTAAGGCCACACCAAATTAACGATGATTTGTGTCCTCCTCCATCGCGTTCATTTCATATCAACAATCCACTGCCCATCTACGGATTCAGGTTGGCTGACTGCATCCACCGAGTAACGAGGGAAATGAATAAATAATAGCATATCTTTTTGTCCAAAGAGTCTATATCCTTGAGGCTACAACGTATATCTCCAGCAAGGGGACAAGGCAAGAGAGAGAGAGAGAGTAAAAAATAATTTAACAAACCAAGCGGAGGTAGGTACTTTCATTGTACTTGTGACCAGAGTAATAATAATCATCAACTATTCACCTGAGTAATGATCTGATTCTTTGCTTTTGTTGCTAGCTGACAGTGCTTTTGCTTCCTACATTCACTCAATAACTTGAGACCAGAGATAAAAAAAAAAGGAGGAGACTTTTTGCTGCAGCTTACTGCAATCGATTTAATACGAAGCCAGTTGCATATTAGGTATTCTCTTTTGTTGTGTCAACATTCGTTGAATCTGAATCATTTACTTTGCAATGCAGGAAGAGTTGCTTTGTCCGGCTGTTTGAAGTGGCTTACGAAACCAATTACAAAGGTTCAGCGCAGTATGACACCCTTAGGGATTACCATTGTGACCATATAATCACTCCTTTGCTTGTTTAAGACTGAAAATTTGATGCATATATTCAATAGATCAAACAACTAGCTATGTACAGGGGAAACATCGTTTAAAATGCCATTTCATTGAACTTTGACAAAAAATGTAAACTGCATAAGCAAGAAGCAATAAAAGTGGGAAATCAACGACACTCTAGAGAGTCGTTAGTCTTGCAAGATTGCTGGAAATAGGTACTCAGTTTTTCATACAAGTTTTATCGCAAACTTTCCAGTTGATATTCTTGGCGGGATTTTCATTTTATAGACATCGAGTACACGGGGAGTACACAAATGATGGCAGCTGAAAAAATCGATACAGGGCCAACAATTTTTCCTTGAATTACCTGATGTTTAATCTCCGTGAATCCTTTTAACATTGCTGCTCTCCAATTTATGGCCAGAAGGCATGATTCCGAAGAGTTCCAGGCGTATAGTAGATCATCCTTGCACTCTAATAAGTTCTGTGTCCGGCCCGAATCGATTGGCAAATTGGAGCGTATTTTCTCAAACATTTGCGATTTATTCAAGTTCATAACATCCGTCGTAGACATGTTGTACAAATTTACGATTCGTTTTGGAAAATAATCTTAGAAAATGCACTCAAACACTTAAAAATAAACAGAAAACACAAAAAAATGTGAGGTTTAATTGAAGCAGATGCAAACACAGAAATGTCAAAATTAGTGGTAGCATTCAGTGCGACGTGCTTCGCAGTCACTGTGAGGGATATTGACAGTTAGATGGCGCTATCAGGAGAAATGGAGAATATTTGGGTGGTTATTTTTAAATTTAATTGATATGCGTTTATTGTTGGTTGAAAGAAATGTATTTGTGTAGTAGGGACTTTTAAATTTTAACGTATCGAATTGTATTTGTAAAAATAACTTCCTAATTATAATTAAAGCATGCAAATTGATTTGGTGCGCTTCAATTGGGATTTTTTGGTGAGTGAACATGAAGGTGGTGTGAAAATACAAAATAGACAAAATATTAGGTCAACGGCAAACAACGATACCTATTTAGCTTATGATGTTTGGCGTAATTTAATTTAGGTAAATAATTTCAGTTATTCTTTGCGGTAGATCAAACATTAAAATCAAATATCATCATCAAATATTTTACTTAAAGAAAATTAGTAACAAAGAGCCCCACGCCCTACGCTGGATTTGAAAAACAATAAAATAATAATCAATAATTAAATTTTCAATTCCAATTAGAAATCACGTTTTTGACGCTGGCGCTACACCTCTGCTGTGAGTTGGGTTAGGACGTCCACATTTGGCCACATAATTTATGTGTTATCTAGCGGCTTATATTTAGCAGGTGAGTAGGTACTGACTTGTAGTACCTACTAGGATTATGCAGAAAAGCGTAAAATTTCTTGGAATGGAATTTATGCTTAATTTGGAAACAAAATTCGTTCGAAAAGCATGAACACATTTATCATATGAAAGGAAGGTGTAGTTTTTCCCAATCATTCTTGGATTCTTGGTTGGGAAGGAGAACT
The DNA here is from genome assembly GCA_949372485.1 of Cheilosia soror. Taxonomy (NCBI): domain Eukaryota; kingdom Metazoa; phylum Arthropoda; class Insecta; order Diptera; family Syrphidae; genus Cheilosia; species Cheilosia soror. Next base: position 77,547,949 of record OX443561.1, on the reverse strand, counting down.
ATAACCATTTGATGACGTACCTATCGGAATTCAAAAGCTATGGTAGGATAGAATTTCGAGTGTATAGTTTATAAAATGTGTAATCTTTGCTTTTCCCGGTATTAAACCTGCCTTTGCTAAGTAATCTACAATGTTAACCAGAGGTAAGAGAGTCTCCCTTACCTCTGATGTTAACCACCGATATACCAAGATTTCATTAATTTTCTTTTTTTCTTTTTGCAGGTTATGTGTTCACTTCATCTTATACATACAACATACATCAATGGGGACCTTCAGCATACAATTTAGTTCGTGATAATGGAAGTGAAAAAGGAATCAAGGTAAGTCCAAATTTTGAATCGAACAATAATTGTGTCAAAATTAGAGTTGCTTCCGCGAGATTCAAGTAAAGATTTGGAAAAACAACTGCCAAAACAGGGTTAATGGGATGGAATCATAAAAGTATAGCTTGCTTTTTGGTGCTAGGGATATTTCGAGAAATACATACAAGTATATGCCAATTTAAATCACTTGCAACCAAATTACATAATCAACACTGGGCCCTATTTCATAAACATTGACAGGTGACATTTGTCTCACTTGTCTGACAGATTTTCATTTCATAAAATATTGGCCGCGTTCCTTTGACCGCTAGTCATCTAGCACATAATATCCCTGATGGAGGAACGCTGGCGCTAGAGATCTTAGCGGCAGCGGCAAAGTGACGTTAAAACCAATTTGAATTCGTATTATTTCATCTTCATAAAAGTCAAAAATGTATTTTGGGCCATAATGCCGCATATTTATTAATACACTATAATTTAAATAAACAAATACAATGTATATTAATTACATAGAAGCTTCATTTCACATTTTACACCAAATTGGAAATATTTGACTTTTGCACTTTCACTTTTGTTTTGACAGTTCGTTGTTTTTTTTCAATCTAGCAGTTCATTTTGTGCTAGATTGAAAAATTTCCCAGAAAAGGATATTTCACAAAATGTGCTAGAGCTCTAGCGCAAATGATGAAATGTCAGTTTTTTTTATATGGAGTTTGGCATGCCGCTAGTCATCTAGCGGTCAATGGAACGCGGCCATTGACAGATGACATAATTGTCAGTTAAATACAACAATAAATTGTTCATGACTATTTTGTCAATGTCATATTTTGACAAATTTGTCCTGACTTTTTTTTTCATAGCTATAGATATTTTTCCAAATTTGTCGTGGGTCTTATCAAGAGAGTAGGTACATAATTGTTTTTTGCGGTATGCTCTAGATGTCAACCATTTTTTTAAACAAAATATGGTAGATACAGTGAGCGTCAAAAGGCGAGTGAAACAGGCAATTTTTTCTTAAATTTTAAATCACTTAATGCAAACAAATTGTATTATTATTTATTATAAATTGTCAAGTGCGTACCAACTCAACTTTAACTATTGTCAGTTTACAAATTGTCACCTGTCGTCACATTGTTAATTTTTATGAAACAGGGCCCATTGTGTCAATGTTTTGGAAATAACTTTGATGCCTACATACTTAGCTCTATCTACAAGGTGGGCCATGTCTTTTGCTTGCATATATGTACATACTATTGCATTATCCATGGTTTTCTTCAGAACTTTGGGAGACAGATTCACCAGTTCTTAACGAAAGTTCTCTTTAAAGGGCTGCCCCTGCCACTGCCAGAGATTGCGAATCTGATCATCGAAACGAGAGAGTACATGACCAGGAAATGTCTAATGTTGGGTTTCCACTTGTCGATTTCAAATTGACAATTGAGGTATTTTTACGCCAATTAAAAAATCGCCAAGTGGAAATAGCGAAAAATTGCTTATCAATGAATTGACAAACAGCGTTTGCCAATTAACTCACAAAGAATTTGATTGACAAGTGGAAACAGCTGAATTGTCAAACAAAATGTCATTTTGTCAATAATTGGCAGTGAAAATTAATTGGCATCAACTACATAAGTTTGTCAATCAACTGACAAACGATTTTTTGCCAATAATCGACATAAGTGGAAATGAACTGACGTTAGTGTCGTTCAATGACATAAACGCGAGAGCTGTCAAACTTTGCCAATCAACCAACATGTGGAAACCCTTCTTAATGCAGTAATAGAATTGTGTCATGGGCTGCATGACATGTCGCAGTGTCTTATGTTGAAACCGCATGTCTTCCACATCAATATCATTGAATTTAGGAAGAACTCGGTTATCTCGGTTGTCGTGTCCAATATACCGCCTGCATCCATTTTAACCAACTCACTTCGCTGTGCATAATGATTAGAGCGGAGTTCTTGTGCCAATTGAAGTTTGTGAGCATGGAGTCACAGATCTTTAGGGACCTTGGGAACCAGTTATATCCATAAAAGTAAAATGGATCCGTAAAAACACGAAACAGAAACATTTAACGGCTGCTCAAACCAACGCGAAAGCGGGAGCGGAAGCGGGAAGCTATGGCGATGGCAATATATCCCACCATTTCTTGCGTGAAATTCGCAAGCATATCATAGGAAGTCAGTGGAAAATATTCGTGAATTTGAAAGTTGAACAGGAAAAGACCCAAAAGACTAACAAAATTTGTTCGTTTGGGTTTTCCGTATTGCTATCCCTAACTGGGGCCTTACTATGAGTATATGAGTAGGTATACTTAAGTAGAATTTGCGATTCTTGTCCACGACGACGCCAAATGTCCAAAACTTAATTGGATTGTTTTGCTAAGCATCTCCAATCGATCCATTCTCCATTAATCATTTTCTTCCAGCCATATTTTTTACGAAATTTGACAAGTAGGGGCCAAACTACTATTACTTTTGAAATTTTGTTCAAAAACAATGAAAACACGTTGTTCTTTCGCGTAGTTTTTACTAACCTCACCTTAATCTGTCAGCTGTCAAGCAGTTGTTTTTAAATTACCTACATACTTTGTTGCCAACACTTAATGGTGGCAAATTAAAATCTTGTGTGAATTTTGTGAATTTTATACCTCCTATAGGTCTTCAGAATTTATGTCGAATGATTAATCTTTATCGCCAGAGGACACGAAAGGTGCCTAAAGGAAAGGTACAATAGTCTAAACACGAGAGATAAATATGTGGCGCCACAGGCGGGTAGACAGCCTAGGCCTAGCTCCTCGCAACCATTCGTTTGTGTGAGTTTCTATTTTTGGGACGAATGGAAGGAACCTACAATTTTATCCGAACGACTGAATTGAGAAGCTTTTTCAGGACAGTCATACTCTCGGATGTTTGTCAGACGTTCGCGAGAGCTGGCGCAGTAGAAAAAATCTTAAGATATGTATTTTGTGTTTTTTCCCGGGGATCGAAACTTGGATCCCTCGCACAGTAGTCCAGCACACTAACCACTGCGCTACTGCGCCCGTCCGAGGATAATTATTTAGCCCAATTAACACAAGGCCTTAAAGATCCTATAGGTACCCAAGCTTTTCAGAATAGTTACATTCGAAAATAGTACCTACCGTCACTTTTAAAGACTTCCCGAGTCTGTCAAGAAAACAATATTGTTTTGGCACCCCCATTCCAATGCGTCCGTTTTTATTTGTCATCTCTCATAAATGAGACTGTTTTGAAAAATGACGACCTAAATTGGGTTAGAAATGGTTTGGCCTGTGTTTCATCTGTCTAAATTGAACCCTCCGCCCTTTTTATGTTTATATTCCGATGAATATGCACATCATTTCAAATTATTATTTTTGACCATAAAGTACTGGAAAGTAGACACATACATACACTTCACAACCACTACCTATACATAAAGCTAAACCTTACAATAATTTTAAAGAAATTAAAAGAAAATATTATTACATGCAGCCAAATCCCAAGGACGGCATTAAAATGTGAAAATGAATGTAGGTATAGGTGTGCCCGGCTTAGGCCAGGCGGTTCAGTGTATTATAGCGGTATCAGTAAATTTGGCCGAAAAATATCCACAGAATGACCACAGGATAACATAAACTATCGCACGGCAATTGTTCGCCACACAGTTAATTAGGATCTTCCGCTGCCACCGAAAAATGTCCCCACCGAAATAACAAAATGATTCAAGCTGCGATTTCGTGCCAAAACCTGACCAACGGCAATGGCAATGGCACCAGCAACAACGGAACCAGCTGCAGCAATAGTATAGTTGTAGTAATCTAAAGTACTATAAAGCTTTTGTGAATTAAATGTAAATAAAATAAATTTACCAACGTGAGTACGAGCAGTGCTGTGTTGCATCGCTCCCGAATCCCGATGTATCTATAGAGATATGGAGCCCAGCCCAACACCCGACCCGAAATCGTGTAAACGTATTAATTGTATGCGAGTTTAAATGGAGTTTTATTATGTTGAAGAAGTATGAATTTAATTTGGTACACGTTATCCTTGTCACGTACATGTGTGTGCAGCGTATAGCTAGTGGAGTGTGTACTGCTTTGAAATTAGGCAGACGGAACGGAACTCGGAAGGTGCCATATGTCGCCGCAATTGTGGTGTTCTTATATGTCGGAATGGGGGGGTCGAGATATTTTCTATAGAATGTCTCTGCCATCTGATAGTCTAAACATAATTTTCTTTAAATTTCTATAGGCACTTGTGTGTGCATCTACAAAAATGTACTGCAAATTGAAGAGCCCGAGGATTACGATAAGTTGAGGCTCATCCATTTTTGTCGCTCGATTGTTCTTTATTCGCTGAGAATATGAATCATATCAATGGATGGGGGGAGGGACTCACAAACAGGATGTTAATTTAATTGATGGATTCACGCTGTAACACCTTTTTAATAGGGTTATCAAGCAGTTGCAAACCATCCTCTTAGCGCGAATATTTGGTTAATGAATGAAGGCCCCTTTTCGCCGGCAGCATCAGTATCATACCGCCATACCACCTGATACGCTAGTCATATAATGCCAGAGTCAACCAACCAAACAAAATGATTACGATACTTGCGGATGCATAGGATTACATACTGCCACTCCAGCAGCATGAGCAGCAGCAGCAAGAGCAGAGCCAACAGCAGGATATTGAGGGCATGCAACTGTGGAGTACCCATATGGATCATCATCGTCATTGCCATTGCTGCTTGTGACATGTCATCCCTATGACCAGCCTCAGTGGGGTGCTTCAGGCTCGTGATACTTCTCCTCCCCCCCCCGTATATCGTGCGCTCTCAATTTCAGTACATTTCATGTTGGGCAAACAAACCACCATTACCACCATCAACCACCGCCAACCTGCAACCATATTGTCAGAATCAGAATCAGAATCAGAATCAGATTCACCATCGGTAATCGAAATTCGTGAAAGGGGGCTTCACGCCCTCTGTTGTTGTAACTCGTAGTCGTATACCTACTCCCGTCGCGTTGCATCGCATCATCGTCGTCTGTATAGTATAGTTAGGGATGTTGGCTCGTTGAGTTTTGATTGCTGCACTTTTGAGCGTTCATTCCAATTATTGCAAATATGATTTGCTGCGATACGGTTGCAGAACGGTGATGAAAACCCATGGAATGGTTGCCATGAGGATGTTGATTATGATGTATCATCGCTCGTCCATTGATGCTATTGCAATTGCAATTGCAATTTGCACTTGTCAAAAGGGACTTTTCAGCACTAAGTGGATGCGGATTGCAAGCGGATTAAACTTGTAATGATGGAGTCATTAAAATTGACACCGTCCTAGCGCGCGAGGCAACTAAATTGAAGCGCGAATGACATCCACATCATAGCAAAGGGGTACCCGTAGGCGAGGATATACAAGAATTCTCACCCCCTGCAACTTTGTATCGATCTGAAAGTAGTATAGTTTGCATGTGTCCATGTATCGCTAATGAAATTCAAGCCATCGCGCTCTGCCGACACATATGCGCGTCGTCCCGCATTTACTTAGGATATATTTGCATAACATCGGATGTGTAGCGTGTCCCAGGCGTTATAGTGCAAAACCCAAAAGATGTTTAGATAATTTTCGAAATTGGTCTGCGCTATCCAAGGTAAAATTTATCGAGCGCTATACACCCGCGCGCCACACAATATTACGAGTCTCTCTCTCTCTCTCTCGCTATATATTTATCCGTGGTTGTGCGAAAAAGCCGAAACCAAGAACACAACAAGGATGCTTGGAAAACAATATTCTTGCACATCCATCCCACATACCGCTCGCCCCAACCCTCAAGACAAAGATGCGAGAGGAGTTGGGTTTCTCTGGCAAAGATTTAAATTTCCACCAGCATGGTGTATAATGTGGATATCTGTGTGTGTGAAAGTTAAAAAGGATTTTTTAATTTTCTTGCTTCCAGAAGGTGTTACATGATTTCACAATCCACAGCATATGGTTGCCCCATATCTTGGTTGCGGGCTTTTCCCTGGTAATCCAATATACCCTCCAACAGGTATCCTCCTACTGTGTGTTTTGTCTGGTTAAGTCTCATGGCATCTTTCGGCAGCCAGTGATGATGACGATGTTGGTGCTGCTGCTGATGGCACCTGGTTTAGTATATATGCGAAATGTCATTTGTTCCCCGTGTTATCATGGCGATGGCATAGCATGCATCGCTGTCTAGCCCAGCCTCGCTTTACAACGGGCCAATTATGGAACTTAATGGGTTTTATGAAGGATTATTGGCTAATTAGAATGAAAATCCGCTTACCATTATGGACTGTGGTACTTTTTATGATCTCATTATGGTAGTTATCTTGGGCGGGCACAGCCACACCATTCCCCACGAATATAATGTCAAATCTGTCGTAGACAGAATTAACTACGCTCCTCACGGTTGTGAGTTAAGTACATATTTTACTTTCTCAAAGTGGCAAACTTTTGAGCTATCTTTCAACATGTTGCGGATATTTACAAGTACATTTTGGCTGGCACATTGATTTCCTTAACTCATTAGGGTCCTAAACTGATTTTTCAACGAAGAAAGCTCCTCCGTAAGGCACAGGCGAAAACTTCGCCACAAACTTACAGGCGAATTATGTGAAACATATCCACAAGTAAACGGCCCATAACTTACCCTTGGGTCTAGAGAATTTATTACAAAACAAAGTTTGCCCCCACTATCCACTGACACACACACACACGATGAACTAGAAGACAATTCTCTCGTCTTGGACTCGGATAGTCGGATCTGCAAACACACAGGGATTGTCCAAGATTATCCTTGAATCTCTCCCTCCATGCAAGACATTAATATTCAAAATCTGGACGAAGGCAGCACAAAATCTTATTTTTTTTTTGTTGGGCTGCTGGTGGTCTCACCTACATTTAATTCCTTGTTAGCCTCTCCCCCTATACTCTTGAGTGAGTGTGTGTTCGGACAAAAGATAGATGTGGTGAAGATAACTAACAGCAACATTCCAAGGAAAATTCTTCTGCCGGACTCTGTCTGCGTGGAGAGTGGGATACATTTTCGTTTGACCGAAGTATATTATGAGGCCACAGAACACGCGTTGGCTTCATACCGTGATGAAGTGCTTGGTTAACGGGGTGGTACACCGCACCACCCCGACAGTCGACACCACTGCATTATACAGATTCTATGGGGGGGTTTTTACTTGCGCGCTCATCTGATCACGACAACTGCAATTTTTCGGCAATCGAAACAATAAAGTGGCCGTCAACTCAACCCCCTTGCCTAGCTAACACAAAGGCGCATTGTTGTGCTGCCAGAGAGAAGGTGTCGTCTTTATGTTCTGATTTAGGACTGACACCATCAAGTGAGTGCATTTATAGAGCCCAAAACTTTGTTCAATAATTCTGCCTGCGTATATATCTACTACCTCGGCGCTCGGTAGACACTTAGACGTTAGACAGCAGCAACTGGAGGAGGCAACGAACACCATAGCGGAACTACCTATATACAGAAGTCCTTTTCTCACACCCAAGGATTTTGTCAATCGTAAGAACTTCGAAAGCCCTTTTCGATTTACATTTTAAGAACATTAAACACAGGATACTAAGAACTTGGGAATTTTATTTGTCCGACTAAATAGTTTGTAGGGATCTCCTGTCCTGCAGGGGATTCCTATAAGATTTGTGTCTTTTGAGAAGTTCCTCGGTTGGTGGCCGGTTGGATAGGCCCTTTATTTTCGCAGTATTGTTTGTTAGTTCTTGTATTGAAATTACCCCAGAAGAGAAAGAACACAAGGATTTATAATAGAGAAACTTTTGGAATCCTGCTGCTGCTCTAGGTAGCCATAGCCAGTCAGCCGTTCCTGTACTTGATGGTTCGATGGATTTATTACATTGAGGTGTGGTTACCTCCCCTCTTTGGAGTGTCATTGTTTTCCTTCAATCCTTTTTCAATCCATTAATAATAATCTTCCGGGAGTTGCGTGTCACACAGAATCGAATGACGAAGCAAGCCAAAGAGGTGAAAACTCAAATGGACAGCAATGATGAGGCATAACAAAAAAGCACGTTTCAATTTTTGGGGTTTTATTGCTTTCTAATTTGACCCTCGGTTTCCCGGTTTGTTTGTTATCCTGGCAACTATATAAACATGTCATTGATTTATTGCCAAAGAAATGGATTCATAAATCAGCGACTCAAAGTCCCCATACCCCGTATCCTCTCTGGCTTTAGTAAAATATCCTTGAAAAAAGAAATGATTTATTTGCAATAATTTCCCTGTTTTCCAAAAAAAAAAAAGAAGACTGGGTAGATATAGGTACCAAATCGCAGATGGGGTTGGGCCGTCACACACTTTTCCACGTTACACATGGTAAATGCCACTGCATTCTCCAAGATAAGATGGAAACTCCGAGCATCCACACATCCTTTTATTGGCTCATATCAAGTAATAAAGTAGCAGAGAAAACTTTAAGATTTCTACGTTCTACTTCTACCCCATTTCGAGCGCACGAGAGAATGGTGGTATCTCGACGACATAAGCACAAGGAACTCATCATAATCATTAATGCGATTTATAGACAAGGGTGTAAGGATATAACATAATAAAATAATAAAGAAAAGGCGTGTGTGCGAGTCGTCTCAGTGTACATATTGTACATGTGGGTTAATGCAGACAGTGCACACGGAGACGAGGATGTGGGCGCACAAGGATTCTTCACTTAATTCCGTATCCCATCCGTGCTCGGCGAATATCTAAACATCTTAAGAGTTATGGCGCTAATCAAGATATTTAGTTACAAGGATTTTTAGTTTGGCCACCCACTGGCTTTTGCTAGGCGAAGCGTCTTCACTATTCCACCCCCAAACTCGCACTTGCATTCGTCATATTTGTGCTAATGTTTGTGCAGGCAAGGATGTGAGCAAGCATCCTGTTTTATTTTATTTATTTATTGCCACTTTGGCTGGGAACGGCTGTTGTGTACCGTTAATAAGTGTGCAATTCTATGGCATTGAAAAGTTTCAGGTTGTAATGAGGTAGAAACAGATACTGATATTTGGTTGTCATGTATGCGGTGATTGGAGTATGGTTTGAACTGCTTGATAAATTGGTCACCCAGTAAACAAGTAGCCAATATATTCATTGACACTATATCAGTTAGGTTATTGGGTCCTCCCAAGGCATTGCAGACTTAAGGAACACCTCAGAATCAGGGGACAATGTATATCTGAAGAAAGTCTCTGCAGATTCTGTGATGACTTTAGTGGAACTGACCCACGAAAAACTGAAATATTTGGAAAGTGCCAATTAAAACATAAGGAGATTCCCTCATTGGAGCTAGCTCTCGACTTAGATATTTAAAGGACTAGAGAAAGTGCAGTGGGATCGATTTTTTTTGCCAAGATGTGTAATAGCAAAAATTATTCCGAAGAAAGGAGTAAGTGAGGGGAACTCTTACAAGGGAACAATAGACTAGGGACTAAGACTAGACTAGACTAGGAACTTAGGGAGAGAGAATGCGTAGATATAGGCTTTTCTGAATGTTCGGTCCCAATCTGAACTAGCGTCGGATTGCTAAGTTCTTAAAAAAAGGTTAATAGAGTCTTAGTAATCAATTCGATGTGCAGACCTTCCCAGCTTTTCTGCGTTGCTTGAGGTCCACGACTCCACGATTCGAGCCAACAGTTCGAGCCAACCGTGGATAGTTATAGGTAGGTATACTTTTAGTGGAATGGATGCCCGTAACTTAGGTTTAACACTTACAGCGGTATTAATAAAAAAGCCCTATCCGCTCTTTAACCCATCTATTAGCTAGCAGACGGATAGTGATCTTGTTCGTTTGATAACTTTTATTATTCATAAATACATCTTATAAGCACATTAGCTATCCACTCTTTATCACTAAACGCACGGCAGCACTGCGTCCAAATTTTACTAAACATAGTTGTAAATCTGGCATATTCCATCAGCTGACACTATCATGTTCAGAGCTTGTTATGTGCTTTCGGTAAGCCATTTTTAGATTCTCTCTGAAATTCTCCTCCAGGTTTTAAATTTCTCTCGTCCAATCTAACTTTTTATTGGCATACGTGTATTTGAAGTATGTGTCTCTATCCGCCGAATTCGGTGAGTTAAGTTATCCGCTCCTTAAGACATACCTATCAGTGATATCTAAGATATGTTTATTAATAAGAATTACGAGTTAACAGATGTGTTAGAGCTAACTCGCCGCTATGCGGTATTTATTAATACAGGGCGGGGTTAGACTACAAAGAGGTCTGAAATACTCTTCATGTAGGCATAACCATAAATATGAAATAGACTATGAGCTAAAAGACCATTGGCCGTCATTATGAAATACTTCTTGAAGATCCATTTTATCTTTGCCTTTCCATACCACCAATAGTGGTTGTAGAAGTTTCTTGACAGTCTCTTCGCCAACAAATATTTTTCGTCCTCTTCGCCAGTTTCCCATTCTTGGCACTTGTTCGCCCTTATTGTCATTGTCGTTTACTACTCTAAAAAAAAGACACTACTGGTATTGAGTACTAAAAATAAACGACTTCTGTCGCGGCGACGATCGACATTTATGTGGTCTGAAATGTCAAAAAATGTGGATTGTATTTTTCGACGACGATCGTTGGTATTGCATGTGGCGTTTTGTGACGACGTTTGCCATAGAAATGATACATTTTTGCCGTCGATAATTTTGCGGACGACTGTGTGATAAAGACGTGTTAAAGAAAAGTAGGTATGTAAGTAATTAACTAAAAGGCAATTATATTTATTTTTCAGAATGAAGATACTAAATAAAATACAATTTCTGCATTTAGTGAACGAATGGAGAAAAATACATTTCTTTGGCAAAATCATTCACAAAGGGCCTAACACAAAGTGATATTAATTGGCAATGGGATGACATAGCCTTATCCACAAACCAGTAAGAATAGACCGTCGACTCCTCCCACATAACGGACTTTGCCTACAAGCTGCCGGCGGGCCCAGGATTTTTCATGTATTGGTGTTGTACAAAATCAAAGGAGCGCCATTAACGCACGCATACTTGAAAAATCCTAGGCCTAATTTTGACATTTACACGTATTCACAGACAGGGTAATTTTTCCGGGGAGAATCGGGTAGGTGCACGGGAAGTCGGCGGTCTAGTTCTTACTGGTTTGTGGCCTTATCTCTGAATTGTCTTGGACCTTCGATAGTCTAAAATACATTTTAAATCTGAAAATAAATATTATTATTAAAATAATGCTTGCAATTTAATTTATTTCTAAATTCGGGAAAATCCAATGGATTGGATTTTGGTCGAATTTACTTCCTTTTCTTTACCAGCTCTTTTTTCTTGTTTTCAAAAAAACATCTCAACGCTATTCATCTTTGATTTGATTTTTATTTACAACAGACCAAATATAAATTCGTTGATTGAAATGTCAAATCAAAATCACATGTGTCACATCTCACATAGTTTATGGAATGCAAGTGAAATTTGAGAGTTCAGAGAGTCGAGTCGTGTAAGTTACGTGCAATACTGAATTCCAAACGACTCGACACGCCAAATGTCGCCACGCAGCGCCAAACGTTTGCGACAGACAACAACGACAATAGGAGTGATTGAAACTGTATAGGTCCTTTCCGTTTGTCCAAAAAATAGAAACACCCATATAAACGAAGGGATATGTGAAGCTATAGGCTATAGGCTATAGGCCTACCGTTCTAGACCTGCTGATCCAACCATTGAATTTTCATTCATTCATTCATTCATTCATTCATTTTCAAATGGTCCGCTTGTCCATTAAGTGCGGGTCGCGGGTGTACGTACCTCTACAGGTTATTGTTTACCGAACCAATTGTCTCAAATTTGGCCACCAAACGTTGGATAGTCTAATTTGGAGCGCCACCGCGTCTGCCACAAAAGGGGCACAGTTTTAATGTCATGCTAAACCGTGCAACTTGCCAGATTAGACAGACGCCACACGTTGCCAATATCGACCTGTCCCACTTAAAAAACCCTTTAAAACATCTGTTGTCTTGAGCTCTTCTTTTCTGATTTGATTTTCGCTAACTTGTGCTATTCTGTTCCTGTTTTTCTTTATTACATGGACTTATGTAATTTTGAATTACAAACTACATACTCTCACAGAAAAGAAAAATCGTTAAATTGAGTGCGTAAATTTGTTAAAACATATAAAAGTGTAGCCTATTAAAATGCAACGAATACTTTCTTTTTGTTTTATTCTATTGTCCAAATCTGTTGTTTTTTTTTTTTAATTTTTGTCGCATTTGTGGCAAAACAAAATAACCTATAGAAATTCACATTTCATTTGGTTCGCATTTTATAAAATTCGGATTTAAAATAACGCCACATTCGGTTTGAAAAAAATTTAACCTATCAGTATAATGATTTTAATATACATGGCACCAGAAAAGCTAGATGTGCAACAAGTTGCATTCATGTTCTGTCTGATGTCAAAAATTAAATTTTAATTTTAACAAACAAAAAAAGAAGAAAAATAAGTTACTACCGCAAATTTTCGCTTTCGCATATCATTTCTTTCGTTTTTTGAAATGCGAAAGTTATTTTCGTTTCTTAGAGTCTTAGTAACTGATTTTATTTTATCTTTAGAATAAAACCCAAACGTATTAAATAGGTCTTTGGTTGTACTCCTATCGTCTAGGCCTAGGGTATACCTACATAGGTACCTAACAAAAAGCTTTTTCCTTAACCATTTATTGAAAGTGTGACAAATGTCGGAGAAATAAGATCGCCGGATACATTGATTCCTGATGGTTGAAAAAATCAGCTTTAATTTACCATTTAACCGAATATCAATGCATAACTAAAACAAACTCTCACACACATATTAATACGCTCATCGAAATGTAATAAAATACAATTCATTACCTTCAAAAGGACTCGTATGGCAGGCCCTCGAAAATCAACACTGGCCTTATAATGATTTGCATATTCTCGTGCATCAGCGCATACGATACGAGCTAACAGAAGACACAGAAAACAGAAAAAAAATTACTGGCACATCCATTAAATTACACCCATAACCTCGGGGCAGCTATCAATTCAATAAAAGGGATGAATTCCATAGCATACGCATTCTCCGCATCATAAATCAATTGCACTTGTCGTCAACTCAATTAATTTTTGGCAAGCAAAGTCCAGTAAATCAATTGGTCGTGTCTCTCGTGCGCTGTCCCCATCACCAATCGCCATTTGGATTTTTTCCCTCGACCAACAGAACCAAATTGCAATGAATCGGGCGTGAGCATGGATAAACAAAACTGTTGGCCCATTGAATAAAAAATGCCCCATTACAAATGGCAGCGACGAAATGTCAATGGCCAAACATGCATGCATCATGCCGCCTGAAAAAAGTCCTCCTCCCAGATGACACTGCAAATACCCGAAAATAGCTTAGAAGGGTTGTTAGCCATTTGGCATGGAGCGGTGTGGCAGCGACGATGTTTTGGTTTGGGGGAGGGCATCTGATGGATTTTTGGTATATAGATTGGCGCAAAAGCGGAAAAGGCCTTTGAATATTCGATGTCCAAGGAAGCAATTCCGATCCAGATGGAATTTTGGGGTGGTACCGGGTCAGACATTACTCTGGTCGCCCACATCCGAAATTCTTTGTTGGCTGTCGGTTGTCGGACATGAACCGAATAGCCATCGGCTGCCGCGCCGGAGAGAAAATAAAACTTAACAGAAGGACAAAATCAACGGCGGCGGCAGGTGAGTGCTGGAACCCTCTTTCGGTCGGTGGTATCAATATTCCATTATGTGGCTGCATGTGATGTAAGCCCGTCCTTTTCGATGCGCGCACTCATAGCAAAAGGAATACAACAAACCCACAGAAGCGTGGAATTTTCGACAACAGTCGAGTGTCGACCCGTCGGAAATGAATCATTCGAAGTGTCGACTATGTCTGCCCTTTTGACACGTTGTGCTACAACATGGCCCACCACCCTTTATATCGGCAGATATATGGCAGCGAAGCGAGTGCCAAAAAACATTGACCAGCAGAAAATTTCATTGCGAGAGACGACACACCTGATGATTGGAAAATCACAAAACACATACAAGAAGACTAATTAAATCAACTTTGGAAAACAGACATGGATATGGATACTCTTACTCTAGTGATGCTTCAGCTTCTGATTCCATTACCGGCCGGCGGCGGCAGCATGAGTGAGTATTGAGTAAACATTGCATAACTTAATAAAAAGGACTTTGGTTGTTTATATGCGTAACGTTAATTAAGTTTGTTTAATTTATCCACTGTATGTAGTTCATTTATTATTTGGTTCCGAGAATGATTGAGATAGTCCTTGGGGTTCAACCTCCACCTCCTTGGTAGCACTCATTAGTACCTACCTATAGGACATTGCTTCAAAGCTTATCTTTATGAATTTGCGGAATTATTCCATTGACGACATACATGCCAATTAGTCTATTTAGCCGATGGCATAATTACAATGTATTGAGTATCGCATTAGGGTCTTCGTATAATCGTACATTGCTCATAGTCCTGGGACAATTTAGGTGGCTTCTGTATTGATTGCTGTATCATTTCGTTTTTTGACTTAGCTCGGCCACGCCAATTCCTTTTAAAAATTTAGCTTCTGACTCGCCAGAAAAATATTTGCGATGGAGACTCTCTGTTTCTCATATAGGAATAATCTGAAGGAGGTTTTCAACTGGGACCGATGTTGGCAGCCTGTAGCGGGCATGTTGTTTTGGTGGTGTCTGTCTAATCACGTGTTTATTATTCAGTCAGATTAATTCAGCAGCAGCAGTACGTCCAAAGTGATGAAACCTTATTATCGAAATTATTGTTCGTCGCAGTGCAAACGTTGTTGCTTACGAATTTCCACCACAATATAACCACTGCTCCAACGCGGAATTTAATTACGTATGGTTAAAATTTAATGTCCGTAAGCAAATAATACACTCCTGTTTTATTTATAGAAGTCCAAGCATTAACTGTTCATCTACTTTTAACGAGTTTGATGAGCTGTCTAACTCCATCTTAGGAATTGTTTCCCAGTATCCTCATACTGAAATTTTCATTGCGGGCAATTTCAATATACACAATTCCGATTGGCTTCGCCATTCTGGACAGACAACACCCGAAGGAAGGTATGTTAGGATTTTCGCTGAGATTAACAGCTTAACTCAGCTTGTAAACGAGCCTACACGGATTCCGGATGCTGCAGATCATGCCGCTAACACATTGGACTTGTTCCTCACCTCTCATTCATATAAATACTCTATTGACGTAAAGTCGCCTCTAGGTTCATCGGACCATTGTGTCATTTCAGCTAAATTCTCATACACTAACCACACAGTTAAAGAACAAGCTCCCAAAAAACAGTATGGCATTATGAGAAAACCAATTGGGACGGCCTTAACTTCTTTATTGGGAGCTTTAACTGGTCACTATGCTTTCTCGATAGTGACGTGGATGCCGCCGCTGAAATGAATGAACAAACACCATTCTCCTGGGCATGAGATCCTTTATTTCCAACAGAAGAAAGAGTATTATGGCTAAGGAGAATGTTTGGTGCGACTCGAGCTACAAAGAGGCTATCAGGTTGAGAGAGTTGAGTTTTTGGGCTTATAAAGCAAACCCAACCAAGGAAAACCGAAAAAAGTTTCGACGAGTCCGAAATGACTGCAACTCCGTGATACGGCGTGCACAATTTTTTCATGACCAAAACCTACGACAAAAAATACTTCACTGTCCCAGTCCCAGTGGCAGTGGTAGTAAACAGTTTTGGTCGTGAAAAATATTAAGAACTCCACCACGTTGTCAATTCCCTTCCCACACTCGTTTATAATTTTTTAATGACAATAAAGCTGTCAGCTCTTTGGACAAAGCAAATCTGCTGGCAATTCGCCGCAAGCTCCAACATTCCAGATTGCATCATGTCTCCACCTGTGCTCGAGAGCGTCGAATATTTCATGAGACAAATACATTTTCGCACTCGCACAGTAGCAAGAGTATTAAAAGATCTTAACATTCACAAATCCGCTGGTCCAGATGGTATATCCCCCCTAATTCTGAAGTAAATGAACAATTGCATTTGTGCAGCCCGTTCCTAAAAAACGCGATTCTTCTTTACCCACCAACTACCGACCCATTGCACTTACGTCCATTCTTTCCAAGGTCATGGAAACGCTGACAAACCGTCAGCTTATGAAATATTTTGAATCACGAAAACTTCTCAATGACCGGCAATACGGTTTTCGTGGCAGCAGTTCCACTGGTGATTTGAGGACTTATCTCACCGAAATGTGGAACCAATCTCTCCACCACTCTGGTGAAACGAAGATTATTGCGCTTGATATTTCGAAAGCATTTGACAGAGTTTGGCACCAAGCTCTTTTGTCGAAAATGCGTGCCTATGGGATCGACGCGTCTCTTCTTCATTGGATTAGAAACTACCTTTCTGGCCGTTCAATTCAATTTGTTTTGGACGGTTTTAAGTCTGCAATTCACCATATAAATGCTGGTCTTCCCCAAGGCTCTGTTTTGTCTCCGACACTCTTTCTCATATTAATTTATGATCACTTGTCTGTTACTTCTAATCCAAAACATTCTTTCGCTGAGATAGCACCCTCAGTTTTTCATATTCGTTCCCTGACTCACGTCCCTGCTCTTCGGCCGTGGAACTGGAACGGCATCGCATGCTAAACACATTAAATTCCGATCTTGACAGCATTATAAAATGGGGTACAATCAATAGAGTGGAATTTAATGCCTCCAAAACACAATGCTGCCTTATGAATGGGACTTGCATCGACGAAACTGAACGACTTTCCATACTTGGTATGTGCGTCAACGACAAACTCCGTTGGAATGGCCACATATACGAATTCGCCAAAAACGCTGCGAAATGTCTAGGTTTCTTAAATCGATGTAAGAAGTACTTTACACCCTCCGACTTAGCTTCAATATACAAGGCCTTTATTCCGCCTAAGCTCGAGTACAACGCTCATATCTGGTCAGGTGCACCAAAAACTTCATTGCACCTACTAGACAGAATCCAAAAGCGCGCGATAAAACTTATAGGTGATAGAAATATAGCGGAGTCTATTGACCCACTTGAACATCGCAGAAATGTTTCTTGCCGATAAAGGAAATCTTATCTTGGTTCAAGAAAAACGTGATATCCGCTAAAGATATCTGCATATTTTCGGACAGAAATGCAGCCATCAAATCCTTTGATTCGATCTCTATAACTTCTCTAGTAACCGTCGACTGCCGAGACGATCGGAGGGCCGAACAGTTCAACATTCACTTAATTTGGATGCCGGAGCATAGAAATATTCCAGGGAATTGTAAGGCCTATGAACTCGTAAAAATAGGAACAACTCAACGCATCCTACCGGAAAAATTCACTTTGGGCATACCAATAATCGCTACTTATAAACAAAAATTGAAGCTGGATGCTATCGAGAATGCATCCTAGCCCTAGGTGGACAATTGACACTACTTGTCTAGCGACAAACCAAATTTGACCTAAGCCGTAGATTCAAAACGCTCTAAGGATTTGATTTCCCTCAACAGTTAGCATATCGGCAGTACAATAGGTGTCATTACTGAGCACTGCGTAATAGGAATGCACGCTGTAAGGCTAGGGCTTTTCGCAAACGACTTTTGCAGAAGCTGTATATGGATGAAGAGGATAGGAGGAAACTCTTTATTCTTTTTTCCTGCCCAGCTCTCTCCCGTAAAAGGAAACTTCACTTAGGAGCTTGCCATTATATCGGCTTAAGTCATCTGACAAACATAGACATCAAAAGCCTCTTACGCTTTATAAAAAGCTCATAATTGTTCAACGATTAAGTAGAGACAATTTTTCTTTAATGATCCGTTGGTAGTCACGATAGACAGCTATAACTTTGAGGTAGTTCCGGACTTTGTCTATACCTAGGCTCTGCTATTAACTCTGAAAATGACATCACATCAGAAATCAAGCGAAGAATTACACTTTCCAATCGTTGTTACTTTGGCCTAAGAAGGCAATTGATTAGTATAAGGCCTTGTCGAGAAAACCAAGGGGACTCTATATACCCTCTATAGACCCTCATCATACCAGTCCTGCTTTATGGCACAGAATCTTGGACGTTATGAAAGGCGGATGAAGATCTCTTTGGTCGCTTCGATCGCAAAATTCTTCGAGTGATCTTCGGTCCCGTTTGCATTGACGGGCTTTGGAGGAGGAGATTTAACAGCGACACCTACGAGCTCTACAGCGACATCTACCTGGTCAGAAAATTACGTATCAGTCAACTAAGATGGTTAGGACATGTAGAGCGAATGGACACCAACGCTCCGGCCCGAAGAGTCTTCGATTCCAACCCGGAGGGACAACGCACTAGAGGTAAATCTCGCCTTAGGTGGCGCGCACAAGTGGAAGGGGACCTCAACCAACTTGGAGGTGCGAAACTGGAGGCGGTTAGCCAAATATCGTGCGGGAACAGCTCGATATCTGTTGATTCTAAAGTGTCGACGAAATGCACGCTAAAAACTGAGGTGATCGACTCATTATTTAGGACGAAACTGTCAGAGGGAAAAACGCGATGCTCTATACCATCCACGGCTCAAGGCATCAACTGGTCAAAAATATACTGAAACCTCGCAAACCTTACGATACCTGCCGCGTCAATTGATATTAACTAGCCAATCCAAAAACGTCCGACCTTTCTGCCGGACCCTGTAGGTCCAAGTGCAGCACAAGTCTTAAGGTTTTCCCACTGCACCATTTCTCGCGAATATCTGACATCCGAGAGTATAACTGCCTCGAAAATACTTCTAAATTCAGCGGCTTGGACTCGCCATAAATTTGGTTTCTTCCATTTGTCCCAAAAATTACAACTCACACAAACTCAAGCTAGGCCTATACAGACCTAACTATTTTTTAAGGTTTCCAGATATGATTCGGCTACATGTCTTTTGTTCTAGCATCTATAGGCCTTTCAAGATGGTGAAGAATTCTATGAGTAGGTGCATAACATTTAGGACACCACGCACCGAGGGAAATTGCAACATTTAAGCATCCAAGCCTGTCTATAGCCAACAGTGCTTACTCTACCTACAGAAAAGACAGCTATTAGCTCAATATATTTAAGAGCTTAACAAAACCCCATGTCAGAGTTGAAAAATCTTCGCCACTTAGTGTTGCAACTTCATTATGGAGCATCTTTAAAGTGTGCGTGCTGAAAAAAAAGCTCCACAAAATTTACTAAGTAATTTCTTTTCAAACGACCAAAGTCTGATCCTGAAGGACACACAAAAGCAGAGAACTCCGAACGAATTTATTCACCACTCAAACAATTATCGTACATCTTACACGAGACCAAGAGTATATCGCCCCGAGGACTCACATATATAGCTACGCCTGAGTTTCTCCCCCCTCCCGATGTCCTTTGTTTCTCGATACACACTGCTCCTTTTCTATATTGCATTACGTTTTATTTTGCTACTCCTGCCTTATTGGATTAACCGAGAGGTGACAAAAAATCACGTAAACTTTGTGTCCCAACAAAAGGCGAAAAAGTTTCTTTTCCCATTTGCCCATGCCCATGCCACAGGACATATAAATAAGAGCCGAGGAAAACCCAAGTTTAAATAAGGATTAAATTGAATTGATTTCGATTTATGTTTGAGGTGTGTGATAAGGTAAATGCTGGCAACTTTGCGACTTGGAGTGGCGACACGTTTCGTGGGTTATTCGTGCGTTCTAGCCGCCCGCCGCCGCCGCCAAACATCACCTATTGTAATAAGAGTAAATTTCCCAAAAACCAGATGCTTAACTCAATACAAAGGAACAGAAAATACAAAACGATATCGTTATGCCTATAAGTAGGCAACAAGACAACAACCATCGACGTCGTGTAGTCCATGTTGCTGTGGTAGCATTGCGCGTTAACAATTCTGAGTAAAGCTGAACTCCCCCGGGGGCAGTTAAAATTTGGCGATGGTCGTCGGTTTGGGGGGTAGGCTTTCGCGGCGCGTATACGAGATCGATGTCTTTGAACGAAGTGTGAAGGGGTTGAAAATTAACACCTAATATCTGGAAATCAGTATAATTTTCATGAAACCACCATCAGCATCGCACTCGCACCCATCCAACCCCAATACAGCAAGCAGCATGCGAAGCTCATTCAGAAGGAGGTACAATGTACATTCGCACAACAAAGCAAAACAATTCATTCGCCGCCCGCGGTCCTCCCAGCGAATTGTTGTTGAAGAAAATGTTCATTCTTCGATACACACACTTAAGCTGTAGCACTTAAGGACACGATCCTAAGTTTCTTTTGTGTAATTTAAGACACAAGATGAGAACTCCACGCTTTGATAAGAAAGTCGAACCTACTACTTCACCTCCTTCTTGGTGCGAGATGCGATGAAAATCAACCCTTCGACAATTGAAATTGCTCAAGTACTACTGCTACTGCCAGTGGGTGCTGAAGCTGAAGCTGGAGCTGCTTGCTGGTGGCAGACCTCTTTCCATTATCAATACGAAGTGGCTTTCGCTTATTACCCAGAGCAGCAGATCCCCGGTTTTGTTCTCCGGTTCAGTTCATTGATGATGAAGTTTTATTCCATTCTGTGAATGTTTTCTCTCTCTACTCGGACTATGGGAAACTTACGACTTTGAACAAATTTGATCTGGTATTTGTACATTGGTTAGATCCATCTCAGCTACTCCATTCCATTTGTCTTTGTGTCTACATCCCTCTTCGTGGAGAATATTATTTTTTACGATTATTATTATCAGCCATTAAGTGGAAGGAGTTTTACTTATACCGCCGCGTCTAATACATTAGTGTTCCACCGACGAAGAAGGGGTGAAGAAACGAGTGCAAAGTTTTAACATATTTTCGAGAGGGATAAATTTACAACGGAACAGCCTATTCTGGCTAAGTGATGAAAACTTTACCAATTGCTCGTCTTGGCTAATTGCGTATTATGTGCTTGTTTTGGTGGATTGATGAAAATAGGGCGGGCTAGTTTCCTTTACCCCTTTTGGCCGGAACAAAGGAGATGATGATACATTACTCGGTTCAACACTTAGTTATGAGTTGTAACTAAAAGTTACTTATCAGGGTATAATTAAGAATATATCAGTTGGGATGTGTACGCAATAATTCCCAGGGGATTAAATTCACAACAAAAAAAATAAAAAATGTGGTCAAGTTTTGAAAGATTATATCTTCTGATGGCTTGTCAAAGTTTCTTGTTGTTGTTAACAGTGTTGGAAATGGCTTCGGCCTAAATGCTGTAAAGTTTTGTAAAAGGTTCGCTGGTTAATAGTTGGGAAATGTTTAGACATTTTTTTTTGTTATCGAGCCGAAGAAAACGCCAATTTATAATGCGCTCGAGATGTTTGCAAAAGATCTGCACTTTAGAGTGGATACAGCCTTAAAAATGTTATCTAAACCGATGATGTTTTTCTGCACTGAAAGAAATGGGAAGGAATATTTAGTATACTAGGGCAGATTAGGTTATATGCAGGGTTGTGAGGAGAATCGTCACAAGGCACTAGACACCTTATACCAGGGGGTACCATCATTCGATAGATGGAAAAACCTACGCATTTTCCCCAAAGCGAGCAAGAAGGTCGGGACAAGCATGCCAGATTGTTGAGCTACCTATTTAGAGCAAAGAGGTACTTCAGCCCCAAGCAACTTCTCCTTCTCTACAAAGCACAGGTTAGACCAGGCCTAGAATATTGCTCCCATATATGGAGCTCGGCCCCAAAACATTCACTTAACCTACTTGACAGCATACAGAGACGAGCAGTTCGACTTATTGGAGACCATACACTGACATCGAATCTGCAACCGTTGGTGCACAGAAGACAAGCCGCTGACCTATGCTTGTTCTATAGCTACTTCCATGGTAGATGTTCCGAGGAACTCAAGGACATTATCCCTCGAAATGCAACTTTTGGGCGCCCCACAAGACAGGCTGCTAATGCTCATGACCATACAGTACACTTGACAACCGCGAGGACATCATCTTTCCAAAACTCCTTCTGTTACAGGACAAGCAAACTTTGGAACTCGCTTCCTGGGGATATATTTCCAGAAGACTACAATTTGCAGCAATTTAAGTGCAGAACTAACATACATCTGCAAGCATCTCGGTGCACTGATGAAGCGTTACAGGTTTGGCTTTCTCCCGGGAGAAGTATTTAAAAAAAAAAAAAAAAATGCTAAATGCTCCCATACAAAAAATGCATTCAAAATCTTATTCCTCGAAAACCACTGAATCGATTGAATTCAAATTTACATACAATCTTAGGTATCGGTCCAGGAGTATTCCTGTGAAGATTGGTCAATATTGGACAAAGGGGCGTGGCACCTCCCATACAAAAAAAAATTCAAAATCTTATATCTCGGAAACCACTGAATCGATTGAGTTCAAATTTACATACAATCTTAGGTATCGGCCCAACAGTATTCCTGTGGAGATTGGTCAAAATTGGACCTAGGGGCGTGGCACCGCCCATACAAAAAACAAAAAATCTTAGGTATCGGCCCAACAGTATTCCTGTGGAGATTGGTCAAAATTGGACCTAGGGGCGTGGCACCGCCCATAAAAAAAAAAAATTAAAAATCTTATATTTCGAAAACCACCAAGTTGATTGAGTTCAAATTTACGTAATATCTTAAATATTTTACCAGAAGTATTCCTGTGAAGATTGGTTAAAATTGGACCTAGGGGCGTGGCATCGCCCATACAAAAAAAAAAACATTAAATCTTATATTTCGAAAACCACCGAATCGATTGTGTTCCTGTGAAGATTGGTCAAAAATAGATAAAGGGGTGAGGAGGCGTTATTCTTCGACAGTCATGGATGCTACAGTTTCGCAATTTTTTAACATTGATGCGCATTATCCTGATAGACAAGAATATTATGTATGCAATACGAATCCTAAAAAACCAAGTGTTGTGAATACAGCAGGGCATTACAATAGAAACTGTTTACCATTGATTTAAATGTATTTGAAATTGATTTTTATATTTTCATATTTTGCACTACGAAGTTGCGAACCCCCTCGCTAGTTACTTATATTTTTCTAGAAGGCTTTCACCCAACAAACAACCGCAGTGTAAGTGATGATAAAGGTCTAGTAACCATCTTACTGAGCCCGGCGAGACTCTCCACCTTTGATCAGATATTCGTTTGCACTGATGTCGCACCCTTTTTCCGTTCCGCATTTTTTCTGCAAGATGGTATTTCCTATAGTTAGTACAGTTTCCGGATACATCCCCAGGTATTTAACTTTCTGATTCATGTTAATTCTAATCCGTGTTAAGGTCTTACATTCCAGAATGTTACTCTCGAGAGTGAAGATTATTAGATAGATCTGGTTTTCTGCGCACTAATAGAGATCAATTGCTTTTGACACCACCGCTTAATCACCTTGAACTCATTCCCAATGGGCAACGATATGTATTTGCAGTGACGTCTATGAAATTGCGCTCGTCCTATCGACAAGTCTTCTCAAGTCTGTCGGGGAGAAATTCCACAGAGTAAGGGAATGCACACTTTCTTGGGGGCATACTCTGCTAACCTTTCCTCATGAGTTTAGAAATTGCCGTCTTAATTTATCGCCATTGTCTTTACCATAATTGTGTACCTTTCTTACCACCCACCAGTGTTTTAACCTTAAATTTTGTCAAGGCTTATTTCAAACATTCAAATCATATTTTATCGAAGGCACCTTAAATGGTCATTATTGTGGTCATTGCCATCCCACTGAATGAACTCTATACCGCCTTCCAATGAAAGTCGTGTGCAGAGGGAGAGTGAGATTTTGAGTAAGTAGAAAGGTATAGATGACACAGAAAGTGCACCAAAAATCCACTGCGCTTTCGTCGCATACCTTCTTTTGGTATTTGCGTTCATAGAGTGAGGAGAGGACGTCAAAACCAGGTGTCTGCTTCGTCGAATTTGTTGTTGTTTTCGATTTCACTATTGCTTTACCTGCCAAATTTTATTTCATTGCAATGACATCTTGCTTTTGTGTATGTATAGCCAAGTGCTTCATGAGAACGAAAGTCATACCCTACCCAAGATCATCTGTCCATGCCACTAGGATGTGGCAGAGTAACTTTCAGCTCTTCCCATGGTTTTGGTTCTCTCCTTCTTCTGACATGATTGAATGCATTTCTTACATTTTTATTTAGAGTTTCTTCAAGTTCTCGACACCGCCAAGGCGAGGGATATTGTCCTTCCACTGAAGTTGGGGTAAATGCCACTGCATGTGGCAGCTAGATGCACTCAGATGCAGATGCCTTGACTTTGACTACATATACCAAGTATTTTTCGGTACTCAAGTAGCTTCTAAATTAAGTATTTTCTCTTCATGACATTATATGGCATTATTATTATCCTGTCGTGTTTTTTTTCTTGTATTATTTGAAATTTTAACGTATTTGTGATCTTTTTGTATATCCATAGCGACCATCAAATCGAGTGAATAGCTCTGGAGGTGCTTGCAGATGTATGTTTGTTCTGCATTTAAATTTCTGCAAATTGTGGTCTTCTGGAAATATATCCCCGGGAAGCGAGTTCCAAAGTTTGCTTGTCCTGTAACAGAAGGAGTTTTAGAAAGATGATGTCCTCGCGGTTGTCAAGTGTACTGTATGGTCATGAGCATTAGCAGCCTATCTTGTGGGGCGCCCAAAAGTTGCATTTCGAAAGATAATGTCCTTGAGTTCCTCGGAACATCTACCATGGAAGTACCTATAGAACAAGCATAGGTCAGCGACTTGTCTTCTGTGCACCAACGGTTGTAGATTCGAAGTGAGCGTAGGGTCCCCAATAAGTCGAACTGCTCGTCTCTGTATGCTGTCAAGTATGTGAAGTGAATGTTTTGGGGCCGATCTCCATATATGGGAACAATATTCCAGGCTAACCTGTGCTTTGTAGAGAAGGAGAAGTTGCTTGGGGCTAAAGTACCTCTAAATAGGTAGCTCAACTTAACGGACGCCGATCTTGCGATATAGGATATGTGGTCCTGCCTCGTGATTCCTGAATTGACAGTGACTCCAAGAAGGTGTATTGAGCCCTTGGGATGGATTGGATGGTCATCCATTTGGATCTGAGGAACTGTTGTTGCATTTTGCCTAGAAAAAGTTGTGAGCTGTGTCTTGTTTGCATTAAATACAACCAAGTTGTCTTTTCCCCACTTCAAGATTTTGTCCAGATCATCATTTAGAGAACTTATTTCTTCACATCTCTGACTGTGTGATGTAGCCGCATTCACAGGCCCACTGTTCGAGGTGGAGGATATAGGAGTTCTGTCATCTGCAAAGCTGTAGATATAATTATTTCTGGACATATGATACAATTCGAATAAAGTTTCTCACTGGTTCTACCGACATTAGGTTATGTTAGACTGTGACATCACGCTATAACTTCCGACACAACTTTAAGGTTACATTCCCAGACCGTCTAAACTGGGAACAGAACAAACCAACATTTGGCAACAGTTCACTTGTATGGTATACAGATGGATCCAAAACAGATGAAGGAATTGGAGCCGGAGTATACGGTCCGTGCACTAAAACGTCCCTATATGGACATAAGCAGTTCCGTATTTCAGGCCGAAATACATGCAATAGAACTCTACATTAGAGAGAGTCTAAACACGGCTATAACAAATAAGAACATTTATATTCTCTCTGATAGCAAGGCAGCTCTACTTGCAATTGACGCCTTTGAAATAACATCAAAACTGGTCTGGGACTGCCTCCAAATCCTGCAAATACTGGCCACCACAAACAAAGTTCACCTAATCTGTGTGCCAGGGCACAGTGGATATGAAGGCAATGAAAAAGCAGACGAATTAGCCAGAAAAGGATCCGCATCCCAATTCATGATGCCAAGACCATTCTGCAGGCTACCAATCAACACTATAAAAAGTAGTGTGAAAACTTGGCTGAACGAAAAGAAGCTCCATTTCTGGAGGAACACCGAAGGAAATAGGCAAGCCAAAAACTTCATGCCATACAGTTTCCACAAAAAAACGAAACAACTACTACAATTAAGCAGAAGTCAGATTGGATTGGTCACAGACTTTCTTACAGGGCACTGTAGAGTCAAAAAACACCTGATGACAATGGGAATAGCACAAGACAACACTTGCAGACTATACAACGAGGACGCAGAAGCAGCGGAACACATACTATGTGACTGCAACTGTTTAACCAAAACACGTCAACGTTATCTAGGTAAATTCTACCTCGAAGCAGCGGACATAGCTGCCAGCACACCCAAAGAGCCAGCCGCCTTTACAACAAACTGCGGCATCATGGATGAGCTATAAATGGAGGACATCAAATAGGCTCACTTGTGGCCACAATAATCTGGGATTTAATATACCACCTCGCCCCTACAATGTCACAATCTATGTGACATAGTGCCTCGCATTCGCACAGTATATGTTTTATATCTTCCTCGGCTTGAAGGTCATTATAGAACCTGCAAGTGTCTGAACCTCTTGGCATGCTTTCTAAGACAGTGCCATGACAATATTCCGAACAGTATCCTAAGTATAGTTCCCTACAGAGTTTGAGTATTTCCCTTACTCGTGTCCGGTAAGGCCTGGTCACCTCCGGTCGACTTCCTTTGTTATTTTATTTCTAATAGCGCCCTTTATATTGCTTGGATGTGGTTTAATAACCACCTCCTCACTATATGTCAATTCCCCGCCTCTTCTCGCAAGCTCGTCAGCAGTGTCCTGGTATCCAGCACATTCTCACTCGGTTCTGATTGCATAATGCCTTGAGCTTTGTGAACTCAAAACATTGTATGAAATAAAGCATTAAATAAATAAAATAAAATAAGTTTGAGTATACTGGGCGACAGTTCTAGACTATTTCAGAATTGATGTTTGCAGATTAGATTACCTAGAGTGCGGCCTGACTATCGATGTAGGTGGCTACATCCCATGAATATATATAGATCGCGCATTAGCTCTGCCGCCTTAAGAACAGTCAGAACTTCTGATCTTAAGTAACTGATTGTATTCGGTAGACACTTTTAGATTTGGATCTACGGAATAGATATTAACTCCAGTGGCTTCCGGTTTTTGTCCAATTTCGCAATGCCTTTGCCATTCCTATACCTTTCTGGATATGATGCCTCGTTGTATCGAAATCTTCCCGCTCCTCGTCCTATTCGATCTAGCAAATTATAAGATGGAACTTCGTGCCTCGCCAAGACCTAGGACCTAATTCTTTCACTAGTTTGCACATGATATATTAGCCAAGACTATTGCAATCAGTTATCAAATAGGTCTTTCTCCCCCTAAATACACTCTAAAAAAAATCGTGTAATTTTACTATCATTAAGCGAGGAATCTATATCTACTTGCCTACCATAATTGCAGTATTTTTACGCACGCATCAATTTTAAATACCTATTTAACGTGTAAAACTTACATCTTTGTTGTGTAAATTTAAACACGATTTTAAATATAAATTCATATTTCTACACTTAAGATGCTCAAATTAAATGTACATCTACATAATTAATGTTTAAAATCCAACAGAATTTTAGAAAGAAATGTTTATAAATCAACATAAAATGTGTAAATTTAAACCTTTTCAGCCTTATTTATAAACTTTATACACTCTCTATAATAACTCTAAACGCAAAAATATGTATTAGATTTTAGAGTTTAGAGTTATTATAGAGAGTGTATAAAGTTTAAGTTTGATTTTACTATTGACGAACCTGGCAAACGAATTAAGGACAACGAATTTCGGATCTGCACGTGGAATGTTAGGTCCCTTAACAGACCGCGTGCAGCCGAACAGCTAGCGGAGGCCCTGGACTGCTATAAAGCAGACCTAACCGCCATCCAAGAAGTGCGATGGGATGGACCCGGCAAAAAGAGGATGAAGAACTGCGACATATACTATGGCGACTGCTATCGGCAACAAAAACAGCGCTTATTCGGATGTGGATTCGTAGTTGGAAGCAGACTTAGGCAAGAAGTCTTAAGTTTCCACTGCGTGAACGAGCGCCTCACGACAATTCGCATCAAGGCTAAATTCGCCAACATTAGCCTAATATGTACCCATGCCCCCACGGAGGAGAAAGACGACGACACCAAAGAGAGGTTCTACGAGCTCTTGGACAAGACATACGAGCAGTGCCCTAACTATGACATTAAAATTGTCCTAGGTGATTTTAATGCAAAGATAGGAAGAGAGGGCATCTTTGGTAGTACTGTCGGAAAGTACAGCCTACACGACACCACCTCCGATAACGGATTTACGCTGATCGACTTCGCGGCGGGGCGAAATGTTGTCATAGCAAGTACGCGGTTCCCGCATCTCGATATTCATAAAGGCACTTGGAGATCTCCCGATCAATCAACCGTCAACCAGATTGACCACATTGCGATCGACGCAAGGCACTCCTCCAGTATTATGGATGTCCGAACGTTCCGAGGGGCCAACATTGACTCGGACCACTACCTTGTTGTAGCCAAGGTACGCCTACGGATATCCCGAACACCGCCAAGACAAATAAATACTGTGAGGAAGTTTGACGTCGGACGGCTAAAATCGCAAGAGATCACCAGATCCTTCTCCGATCGAGTCTCTCTCAATCTCTCAAGAGGTTCTATGCAGCCAGCAGCAAGCATTGAAGACCAGTGGCAACATTACCAAAGAGCCATCAGAGACGCCGCCTCTGATGTGCTTGGTTTCACTCGACCACCACAACCCCTGGTTCGACGACGAGTGCCGGCAAGCACATGCAGCGAAACAAGAGGCATACAAAGCGGCGCTGCAAAGAAGAACTAGAGCTGCTCGTGAGCTCTACGCGCAGAAAAGAAGAGACGAACACCGGCTTCTCAGGAGAAAAAAGAAAGAGCACGAGAAGCGCGCGATCGAGGAAATAGAGAGATGCTACAGCAGGAATGAGGTTCGGAAGTTTTACCAAAGGGTAAAAAGAACCTGCCAAGGCTACAGAGCCCGAACCGAAGCCTGCAAGGACGAACAAGGGAACATCGTAGTAGAATCGCAGTCGATGCTGAGGATATGGAAGAACTACTTCTGCAGACTGTTTAACGGCGATGACGAACTAAATCCCGCTGTCAGGCAGAATGAACCATTCAACCTGGACGATGAAGACCAACAATTCCGTCCACCCGACCTGGACGAAGTGAAGATAGCGATATCTAAGCTTAAGTCCAACAAAGCCGCTGGGGCAGATGGCCTAACCGCCGAGCTATTCAAAGCAGCAGGCGATGACTTGGTTAGGAGCATGCACCAACTCATCTGTAAAATATGGTCGGAGGAAAGTATGCCCGATGAATGGAACCTCAGCATTGTTTGCCCGATCCTCAAGAAAGGAGATCCTCTGAACTGCGCCAACTACAGAGGTATTAGTCTTCTTAACATCGCCTACAAGATCTTATCTGCCGTGTTGTGTGAACGCCTGAAGCCTTTCGTCAACAACCTGATTGGTCCCTATCAGTGTGGCTTCAGGCCAGGAAAGTCTACCATCGACCAAATATTCACACTGCGGCAGATCTTGGAGAAAACCCAGGAAGTTCAAATCGATACCCACCACCTTTTCATCGATTTTAAGGCCGCCTATGACAGCATTTATAGAGATGAGCTATACAGAGCAATGTCTAGTTTTGGCGTCCCTGCCAAACTCGTCCGTTTATGCAGGATGACAATGGAGAATGCACGCTGCTCCATCAAGGTCGGTAAAGAACTCACCGAGACCTTCGATGTCAAAAAAGGATTTAGACAAGGCGATGCGCTGTCATGTGACTTCTTCAACATCGTTCTTGAAAGAATGGTGCAAAACTCAAACGCTAACACCAGAGGCACTATATTTCAAAAGTCCGTCCATCTACTCGCCTACGCCGACGACATCGACATAATCGGGAGAACGCAGCGTGATGTCACTGGCGCTTTCGTGGGCATTGAGACGGAGGCGGCGAAGATGGGTTTGGCGGTCAATGAGGGCAAGATAAAGTATATGCTGTCATCAAGAAAAGACACCCAACACCGACGTCTTGGACAGAATGTCACTATAGACAGATATAACTTTGAGGTGGTAAAGGACTTTGTCTACCTAGGCTCCGCTATGAACTCAGACAATGACACCAGCGCTGAGATTAAACGAAGAATAACTCTTGCCAATCGCTGTTTCTTTGGGCTAAGAAAGCAATTGAGTAGCAAAGCCCTCTCTCGAACAACTAAAGTGACCCTTTATAAGACCTTAATCATCCCTTATTACACATAAAATGTGTAACTTTCATCAGATTGGTGTAAATGGGTGTTGGTCTTTAAACACAGTGTGTGTAAATTTCATAAGGTGTTTATATTTAAACAAAATTTGTTTATTTATAAACATTTTGAGAGTAATGTTTAAACAATAAAAGAATATTATTGAACAAAAGTTGTTGAAGAGTACACAAAAGGAGTACATTTGCAACAAATGTTTGTAATATCTAACACTAGCAACGCCCGCGGCTCCGCCCGCTGCTTTCTTTTCTATTAAATTAAATTCAAATTTATTTCAGCTATCATATAAATTCAAGTTTGTTATACCCTCCGCCTCCACAGGAAGGTGTATTCACTTTGTCATTACGTTTGTAACGCCAAGAAGGATTCACCGGAGACCCTTCAAAATATATATAATATTCTGAATCAGGATCACATTCTGAATCGATTTAGCCATGTACGTCTGTCTGTCTGTCTGTTTGTTGACAGCACGATAGCGTCCAAACAAATTGACTTAGGTGAATGAAATTTTATGAGAGGACTTGTTTTTACCGTTGTCAAGTTGGTATTAAAAAATTGTCTATGTCGGTCAAGTAGTTCTGGTACCTCCCATACAAAACCAATATTAGACACATGCGTGTACCTGTACCAGTACATACAGTGGAGGGTATCAAAGCATCGTCCAGGCCGATGGTAACACTTTTACTTGTTTATATTTTGTGTTCTTTTTAAGCTCACAAAATATTTGATCGCTATGCCTTTTCATGTTATTTATTTAATGGGCGCAAGTAGCTATAAACAAATTACGCCTACAGCTACAACTCACACGTGAACATTCAATATATAGCTGTCCATGTGAAAGACGTGGCTGTCGGAGGTCAACTCTGGCCATGGCCGAGTAGTTCCGAAGATACCCCCGTTTCCCCTTCCCCCATCCATCCGGAGGATGTATCCGGTACAATATTGAAAGAATTTTTAAAATCGGCCAAATAGTTCCGGAGTTAGTCCCTACCACACCTTTACCCTTTCTCCGTCCCTAACTTAGTCCTTACGTAACCTGTACTGATCCGAAAGTCCTAAGTCAATGGACATAAGATTTTACATAAATAAAAACTCGTCACAGGACGGTATGATCTAATTATTTATACTACGCGATCAAATCGTTACACTTTCCATAGCTGCAGATCTCAAATACATTATGTAGATATGTATCTATCGCTTACGCACTACAAACCTCTTATATGTACGTAGATATACAACTATACATATTTAGTTTGTATTATGCATATCCACTGCCTACATTAAATTCAACTACGCCATACATGAGTATGTACGTACAATGTGCATTGCATTCTGAATGCAGTCGCGCTAGTAATCATATTCTATTTTGGAAACGCAATATAAAAGAACCCCTAAGAACAACTGCAATCGAGTAACCATTTTGTTCGCACTTGACCAAATAAGATCTATTTTCAATTTATTATATCTCACCCTCTGGATAGACCAGAAAGATGAATTTTAGATCAAAATACTCGGTGAAGTATTGGCTAACAAATAAAAGCATTTCTTGAAATGACATACGTAGATTTATGAGTATAATGGCAAGTTGAGCATAGTAAGGTCAAAAGAGAAAAGTAGGGTGGAAACGTTTTTCAACCCTTATAGTACGAATTTTGAAAAACGATGAATGAGGCATGTAATTTTGATTTATCTATCAACACACAAACTTTCAAGTTCATACGGCTAACGGTTCGTGAGACCCCCCTTATTCCCCGCGACCCCCTTCCTGAGCAATTCTCACCCACCCTACGGACTAAGTTGGCCACACATCTATAAATCAGAAAAAGAATCATGCAAATCGGACGAATGGTTCTCGAGTTATGGAGAAACGAACAGATGGACGTTGCATTTTCTGTGCTTAAATTTGTTTTTTTTAACTATTACATACATTTTCGTAGTAATTTTACACGCATTTTTTAGAGTGTATAATCATCATTCACAAACGACTGTCTTACTGTATTGTTCAAACATTCATAATTTTCATTAACTTTGAAAGCCCAAACGACTGTCTATATATAGAAGGCGAATGTTAGAAATGTTCTACCTCTCTTAGAAATTCGACTACATACCCGTAGATGCGCCTTTTAGGTATGAAAATAGAAGCAAACTTTGGATTTCTAAAACCATCATGATCAGACGTCCCGTCCCGACCAAAACTCATTAATGCTGCTCAGGAATGTGTTCAACAAAAAGTGCAACTCTTATTTCCATAAAGCGCAAAATTCCACTCCTTTGATAAACCCATATTCACATAATGCGATGCCGTCTATTAGACACGCCCGAAGATTGAATTCCCACGAAAGCGGCGGCGGCGGCGGAGGCATTTTAATTTTGAAATTTTCAAATCCAATATCCTTTCCTTAGTCGGCTTCCTACTACGGTCGTCATTTTCATTCATTCGCTAGTGTGCAATAATAATCATGTGCGAAGGAATCTATTTGCTTGGGGAATGCCGAATGCCTCAAATCAAATACTCGAAAACTTTCAAAATTGGGTTTTCCATATTTCCTCCACATATACATGTTTGCTATTTGCTTATGGAAAAAACTTTTACCCTGAGATATTGGAGATACCCCACCGCCGCCGCCGCCGCCGCCATGAAAAAAGAAGAGATATTTCTCGCCCCATTCTAAGGAAGGCGCACGATTTAATTGCGGCAGGTCTCTCCCTCTTGCTGAGGAGTCATGGGCGGGCATCATTTTGTATGCCTATTAACACCAATAAAGTTCAAAGGAGCAAAAACCAAGGAGCAATCAAAGCAACTCCTCAACTGTTGGCCTATATTTAGTGTTTGCATGGTGGAGCATATAGCGTATAGCGTATATGGAGGGTGTGTATACGGCACGATAGAGGGATCCTAACACAAATATTAAGAAAGTTACATATTGGTTTTGGGATTTAATATACCCTTCTGCGAAATAGCAACTGCGGTTACCGACACGACGAATCAATGGAATGGAAGCAGTCCTGCAGACGTCATAAACTTGATATTTTCA
Organism: Cheilosia soror; assembly: GCA_949372485.1. NCBI lineage: Eukaryota > Metazoa > Arthropoda > Insecta > Diptera > Syrphidae > Cheilosia > Cheilosia soror. The sequence continues at coordinate 77,514,237 of OX443561.1, read as the reverse complement.
TCCTTAACCGCGTCATACTTTTTATACCTATTACCGTTATCCGACGACTCGTTGTGTATAGCCTTTGTGTTCGTGTAGTCATTAAAATTCGGTGGGCAAATATTTGATCAGATAATTTATTGTCTTAATTGAATTTTCCACCAATTAATTTCGAGTGAAGGACTTTCACGACAATCCTTGTACTTGTATATATCAACGATTTAATTTGAATTTTAAATTTGCTCGACCCTGTGTTACGTTACAACTACCCCAACCATCAATGTTCTTTCTATCCCCGGGCTGAGTCTAAAAAAAAAAAAATATTAGGGATGTGCCAGCCGTAGCCATTGTGTCGAATGGATTGCGAGTCAATTCAGCCTCAGTGTGCGGAGGCGTTTTACATTTCGGCTAAAACAAACGCACTGGAAGACGGTTCCTATTCCTACACGCGTTGTTCTTCCAGACGACTGCACCTGATCGTCTACACAAAGGACGAACGAGAAAACGGTTGAAAAGAATTCATCTCCAACAGATTCCCTGTGGAATTCCCGGCCATTGTTTGCTGCATTTCGCCTGCCAGTTAGTCTATCCAGATCCAATATTTACTCACCACTCAAATTATTACACTTAATTCGCTTTGTTATTTGGTTGTGGGCGTTGTTGTTATACAGGACGTATGATAGATTACATACCACAAGTTGGGTCAACTTGTTAAATGCCTACACCACGTCTCAAGACAAACTTTAAGTGTGCGAATTTCACAAACGACCTTTCTGACCCCCAACCCTAAAAATTCCTGCAACCCTTGCTATAGCCTTTGTCAACTATTCAAAAAGTATCGTAAAAGCGAATCCTTTCTCTGGAATTCCAAAATCAATTCGGCCAAGGAAATTGCAGCACCGAAAGATGTTAAATTATTAAAATCTAATATACCGCAATTCCCTTTCTCATATTTGTCGTCCTCATCCGCAAATTGCTATCTTATGCGGGCGGACGGGCTGATGAGTGGGCCAACTTACGTCGTACCTACTCGTACATGTACTCTGTGGTGTTTTGAGGTGAGAAAAGCAATCGGTTTGTGTGTTTTTGCCTATTATCCTCAAAAAGTTTTCAATGTTTCCCCATCTCCGAGGACAAAACTATATGTATCTTGCAGAAGGAGCCGTATTATACATGCTGCATAAGAAGAACTTTTACTTAACACCTGATGAAGATCAAGTTTCTTTTCCAAGGCGTGCCTCCGCCTGCACAGCGCCTTCTTATAGAAACAGGTGTGACTATACCTTCGATGTTTCATTAGTTTGGCTCGGATGCGGATCACAAGACTTACGGTCATGGGCTTGTATTCCTTTCGCTCGCAGGGCGGAAGACGACAATCTGCTCGCATCGGATAGAGTTTGGTTTCTTTTTTGTGCCTCCTCCGCAAACACCAAGCGGTGTTTGGTGGTGGTTAGGGCTTTTTCAATATTTTATGAGACAAGCTTACACCTTCCTTGCGGTCGAACGTTCAAGAAGTACACGATTTATGTGGCTTTTTGTTTGGTGGCCAAGCTCACACCTATCCGTATAGTCTCACCACTATACCTACGGCGCAGTGCTATAGTGTGTGAAATACTAAATTAAACAATGCGGAAGATTAAGTGCAGATTTGTCGGCATCGACATTGGGGATGAGACCATCAGCTTCATAAATTGGTATTTAGCGTTTCGAAAACGTATAGTGTTTGTGTGTGGAAAATAATTGGCGGAGGGACGGCGGCGCATAAGAAATTGCTCTGCAGTCGACAATTGTAGTTACGTATGCTGCGAAGACAGGAAGAAGATGTTATCCTTCGGCGCTGAGAAGATAAATTACAATTGGTTGGATGTCTGTTGTTGTGCGCGCCGCAGAACAAGGTGTAACTTTGGTAATGGAATTTCGAATAGATGACGGGGAAACTTATTTCCGTGCAAAGAAGTTTCTGCACTTTTTCCCTGTGCGGGGGAGGAAAGGTGACCTAATTTGTCAATTGAGTGCGATGTTCTTATATTAAAGCAAATGTGACTATCGAATCTGATCAATGGGTGAAACTAATTGGCAGAGAAATTCTTTTATATTGTCGAGTCTTTTCGATTTATTAATCTGGGGTGGCATTCTGTAAGATGAAAATGTTGGAGTTGAATCGTTTTCAAAAACGAAAGGGCGAAAGACAAAAAAAAAAAACGAAAGCTATTCCATTGACGTTTTCGTTTTAAATTTTGTTTTCTTCATGCAACTCCAAAACCGAAAGACATTTTCGCTGAACGTTTTTAATTTTCTTTGATTTTTCAAGAGATAAATCTCATTTGGGGCTCTTATACCCAACCATTCTTAAGAACTAAGGTGTCAAAAGAAAGAGGCATTCCTGGAGCAGTAATGGATTGCACTATCTAAAAGCTGTGTGTCCTCAATATGGCAATGTTGCTCATGGCTATTTTATATAACTATACAAAAATAATTTTATTTGCAAATAATTTCTATAGGTAGTCCGGGGTAGACCTGGGCCTTAACCAACGCGCCTCTCCAGTTAGCCCGATCCTTGGTTAACCACTTCCAGTTGCGCACTCCAAGTTAGTTGAAGTCCCCTTCCAATTGTGCGCTCCACCTAAGGCGAGGTCTTCCTCTAGTGCTAGATATTCATCCGCCTTTGTTAACGTCCATACTTCTTCTACGCCATAGAGCAGGACTGGGATGATGTGGGTCGTATATAGAGTCTCCGCAGTCAATTCCCTTCTTCGGTCAAAGAAACAGCAGTTGCCAAGTGTAACTCTTCGTTTAATTTCTGCTGCGGTGTCATTATAAGAGTTCATAGCGGAGCCGAGGTAGACAAAGTCCCTAACCACCTCAAAGTTATAGCTCTCTATTGTGACACGTTCTGTCCGATTCGTCGATGTTGTGTGTTTGTTCTTTTTGACAGCAAGTATTTTACTTTGTATTCCTTTTTTGACATCGAAAGCCTCGGTGAGATTGTTTCAGGCCTTAACGGAGCAGCTCTATCGTCATTCTGTACAATTTGACATGTTCGGCAGGGATGTCAAAACTAGACATGGCTCTGTCTCTATAAATGATGTCGTAGGCGGCATTAAAATCAATGAAAAGGTGGTGGGTATCGATATGGACTTCCTGGGTTTTCTCCAGGACCTGCCGTAGTGTGAATATTTGATCAGTTGTGGACTTACCAGGCCTAAAAGCACACTGATAGAGACCAAACAGTTCGTAGCGAATGGTTTTAGGCCCTCACACAGTACAGCAGATATAATCTTATAGGCGATGTTGAGGAGACTGTTGGCTCTATAGTTTAGAGGGTCTCATTTTTTGTGGATCGGACAAATGACGCTGAGGTTCCATTCATCAGACGTTTGGAGACGAGTTGGTGTATGTATGCCCTCTACCAAGTCATCTCCAGCTGCCTTAAAAAGGCAGGCCGATGTACCGATGTATATTTTTTAATAAATAAATAATTAGAAAAGCAAAATGTGCATAAACATACTTTTAGGTACTGCTGTTAAAAACAAAAGTTTTATCGAACTGTGAAAATTAACCTAAAATGTTGCAATTACAGCTAAAATGTTTCTTAAACCTTTGCGAAGAGGAACAAAAAAATGAAGGTACTGAAGGAAACTTTCGCTTTCGCATGATTTCTTTCGTTTTTTGAAAAGCGAAAGCGTTTTGATTTTTTTGAGAATCTAACGCCTGATATAGTGATATCTTTACATTGACACACTCACACTAAGCAATTCTTAGCAACTCTAGGGATGCGACAATATTAACTTCGTCTTGAAATGAGCTCAGGTTAGCCTTGCAGGTCGCTTGGCAAACCATTGTCTGCTTTGAGCCTCGTGGGACTCATGACATAATGCTTTAATGATTTTTCAACAGAATAAGTAACTTTTAAGAACTTACAGACTTACAGACAGCCAGGAAGGAATCATTGATATTAGTTCCATTCATTTGAAAACGAGAGAATGAGAGATCAAAAGAAAGAGCTGGGAGCATTGTCCATTCTATTGAGAATGAACTCAATACTCTAACCATTTCTACATTGCTGCAGAGTGCAAATATTTCTAGAGACCGCAATTTAGCAGAATGTGGATAAATGAGTAACGAGGTCCATTTCCACATTCTTGAAGTGGAACTTCATATTGCTCACTTGGCAGTAATTTTCATTTCCAATAAAACGACAGGTTGAGGTGAAACTAATTAAGGGTCATTGGGTAGTGATTTTGAACTCTGATGAAACCAGAAAGCGATAGGTTGAAGTGAAAATTCATATGACTTGTTGGACCCTAATTTCGAACTCCGATGAATCGGAAAAGCTACATGAAACGGAATGGGGTAGCGCGCGTGGTGGGGCACTAATTCGGACGAAATGAACCATGAACCGTGGCTAAAAACGGGTTAAATGACCTAAAAAGAAAGAAAATTTAAGAAGAAATAGTCTCGCACAGGTTAGAAGTTAAGAAGCTCTTGATATGAAATATGTATATCATTGGCGCAGGATTCTGTAGACATGGTTATTGCAAAATGAAGTTTCATAAATGTCCAGACATGGAAATTATAATATAAAAAGCTTCAAATGGTTCTGTCGGAAAAGTCGTGTATGCCTATATTTTACACTCTCTTCAGTTAGGTACCTACATATTCGTCAAATTTTAGCCAATATATTATAGTTCTGGTATAATAGCAACAACAGGCAATTTTGTATCGGCTAAGAGTAGGTATAGGTACTTAGATATCATTCGACTGGAACACCCCATTAATCATATATATATTTACCCTTACTGATTCTGTAACGCTCCATACTTTTCATATTTTTCTTATTTTAAATAAAAGTAGGCGGTGGGTATTTGTATACATTTTCGAAATTTTAGTTTTCTCATTATTTAAAATAACCGCCTACTTTTCATATATTTAAATTTTTTTCATGGTTCAAACTCAAAAAAACTAATGCTCGGCAAGTGCTTTCAAAAGGAAATTGGCAATTTAAAACTTTGTATATTGATAAAAAAGTAAAATATTATTTATACTCATAAATCTTTGCCCAGGTAGCAGAAATGTATGAAGAAGACGTTGTTGAAATTCCCACGGAAATTATATCAACTGGAGACTTGATTAAGACAATTTTTGGCGATTTGCGGTAAATGTCAATGCAGGAACTTCCAAAATGAGTCATTGCCGCGCTGACAAATGCGCAGACATTAGAAATGAATAGGAATATAATCGATTTAATTGGTAATAAATCCTAAATCTATTTTAGCGCCGATTCTGTTGTCAGTGAAGACTAAAGATCCAAATGATGCACCAAATTTCCCTGTTGAGTTCCTCAATTAGCAAACTCCATCCAGCAAGCCACCTCATGCCCTGTAGCTTAAGCAAGGTGTCATCATCATTTTGCTGAGAAACTTTAACCCTAAAAAAGGACTTCAATGGAACTCGATTGATTGTGGAAGAGCCTGGACGAAATGTGATAAGAGCAAGAATTATTTCGACATGCAATCACGTCGGCGCAGTAGCGCAGTGGTTAGTGTGTTGGACTACTGTGCGAGGGATCCCAGGTTCGATCCCCGGAAAAACCCAAATTACATCTTAAAGTTTTTTCTACTGCGCCACCTCTCGCGAACGTCTGACAAACATCCGAGAGTATGCCTGTCATGAAAAAGCTTCTCAATTCAGCCGTTCGGACTCGGCATAAAATTGTAGGTCCCTTCCATTCGTCCCAAAAATAAAAACTCACACAAAACGAATGGTTGCGAGAAGCTAGGCCTTGGGTGTCACCCGCCTGTTGCGCCACTTATTTATTTTTTTTTTTTTAATCACAATGATTTAATTTCCGATAAATTCTAGCGTACGTAATAAAATAAGCAAGGTTTAATACCAGTCATTTGATCACGTTGGCATGCATTTGAAGACCGAAGTATTTTCACACGGTCAACTGTATGTGGCTTTATCACGATCAAGAGTTGCAAGTCAAATGAAGATGTATATTGATTCTAATCCACAGCATGAAAGATTATTTATTAACCAGAGACAATTCACACGCAATGTAGTTTTCAAAGAAGTTTTTTTAAACAAAATAATTTGTTTATCAATATTACTTTGCATACCCAGCGAAGCGGGTACAACCAACTAGTTTGAAATAATTAATTTAAATCAAAATTCAAATGTACGCATTCATTGCATATATATGGGATAGAATTTGAATAGTTTGCTTTAAGGCGATTTATTGCTGTGAATTCTCTTAAATTTGCCCATTTGTTTGGTGCCATGCATTGCATATAGATACATATGCAACATTCACTGCCAACAATCGCACCCACACTCGCATACAAATATAACCTCCCGAGAAATAAATTACCTTTTGATAAATCTCAGTCATTGCTTTCGTTTCCTTGTTACCAAACGAGCAAATGTCGGAGACGACCATACGAATAGAAGGCACGCAGCGTATACACTAGAAGGAAATCCATTTCAACAAACTTGAGAAATTTGGCAAAATCTATTCGAACGTAAATCAATCTTGCATCATAATATATGGAATTAGACTAAGATGTGCCGAGCAAAGGGTAGGTATAGCCCCAAAACTAGCTATAAGGAGGAGGAGCAAAACTCTAAGAGACAGAGAGAGAGGGAAAGCTATAAAGAACAACAACGAACAACCATGCAACAGCCCGAGAAGAAAAGGACCAACTGGTTAGCCATGGTCGGTTGGTGGAAACAAATGCAATGCATCATGATGGAATCTCACCCTTGCCGCCCTACTCCTCCGCCGGCGAGCACAATCCTTGGGCAATGCGCCTTCCGAACATTAATTCAAACAAAAGTTATATCCTTTATTAGCAATTCGTTTTGTTTGTACGAATGCATCTATACACACACACACACGTCTATACTCGTATGCATGTTCGTTCCATTGCATTTCGGGATCCTTACAGTCATATAGTCAAGGACGAGACGAGAACGAGAACGAGAACGAGAACGAGAACTCTCGTGCACATTATTCAAGGCGAATGGCAATTTCTCGTCTTTCCGTCGTTTATTTGGTCAACCGTTCAACAACATATGAGTTGAGCTCTGTAGGTGGACGGCTTTTCTGATAGCCTGATGACTATTCCTTTTCAGGCCGCCGCCTCTAGGGTGTAGGTACGGTATACGTTCGCTTCTTCTCGGCCTTATATTTGTTCCCTTATACGAGTGTATGCATATCTCGAAGTCATCGTCAATCCTTCACAGCCCAAATTCTCATAATTCAACACATAGTAGGTACAGTACACAAATGCTGTATTGTTGGCCCTACAACGACGACGAGCCAGGAGCTTTCTTTTTCGAGGTGCTGCTTGTCTGCGGAGAAGGTTACTGGATCGCTTCCTTATGGAGAGCACATGCAAACAAATTGATTAAATGCTAAATGAAAAGTGAAACAAAAGAAATATTGCATACGATTATTATCAGCATCCATACAGAGTGCACAACGGGAGGTCGGATATTTCCCTACTAATGCCTTGCATAGCTATGCAATTGCGACTTGTCGTTATCGTGCCAACGAGCCATTGTGCGACTATCACAATTGCAAGGGTTAACGTATGGATGGCACTTCCTGCAGAGCGAATGCATTCGATGCTATTATTGATGCCAAAATAAATATAAATCCAAGAATAAGAAACGTCCTTGACCTGTGCAGTTTGCAGAAACGACTTCGTATACAGTCCTGTGGAACTTCAACTCACACTCTCCGCAAGCAAATGTAACAGATAAATCATACCCACAACCCTGTGCCACCAATTGGTATCGAAAAAGCATAGCCAATCGTAGGGGTTGCAACTGCATCCTGTCTATGCACACTTGCGGAATAAATTTATTGCAATCACACGCAATAACTCAGTGTTCAGAGCACATGTTGCATACAGACGCCCAGCAAACTCTGGCTGTAGTTATAGGAGATACCATTTAAAGCAGTGATTGATTTGTATATGTATTAGCAGAAAGACGGACTCCAAAGTTCCTATACACAGAAATCCTGGCCGGGCCCACCCACTGAATCCTAGGCGAAAATATTTAAACTCATTTGTAGTCATTGAAGCATGGTCGCGTTGTCATCCCCAAAACTAATAAAACTTTATGTTTTTATATGTTTTGACTTTTAATATAATGCCTCCTAGACTCGGAGGAATACCATCATCGCCCAGATACTTGGTAGCTGGTAGATGATGGTAGCTCATCTGTGTACGATGGAAAACCGTAATCAAAGAAAATTCTTAATAATCATAATAAAATTTTTCCTATGCGCCTGTATTTGCGCTTCCTGGGAGTATAGGTTGGATGGCTGGCAATGGCAATGGCAATGGCAACTCGTGGCTGGGCTTTAGCATCAGCTCGACTCGAATGTGCCTTTGGTTCGTTGTAGTAGGGCGCGCGAAAAATGCCGACTTAATGAAAAATACAGAAAGGCACAGGACCAACAGACATACCTACAGCTCAGTGTGAGGGAGAGAAAGCTCTAGATCTAATGACATAGGATTGATGTTAGCTTAGGATTGGTTGACTGCCGGCTGACTAGAATGGGGGAGACCTAGAAGAGAAACGTATTGTGGGTGGCTGGGAGCTGTAAATAGATGGATGGATGCCGGCATCCTTTGAGTTAGTTGAATAATAACTAAATTAATATGGATAACTTGAGTATCATTTATATGTTAATAAGGATTCAAAACTGTCGCAAATGCGCGTCAAAGATCAAGAAATGTTCGCACCAGAAACAGGACTCCAGAGACTAGAGACTTTCCTTCTTTTTTCTGTTTCACTTTTATTATTGGAAATTATCAGGGGAGGTGATGGAATGGCATAGTAGCAAAGTAGCGAATGACACCCGAAATTCTTCACTTCGATGACTTTTATACGCGATACAAAGTCAAAGTAGGCGTGCTATGTTATTACCACCCACTGGGTGATGTTGTTATTTAACGTTGGTCTTGTCTTAGCGGATCAAAAAGTTGTATGAAATATTTACGGCATGGTTTTATTTTACAGGTTGAGCCAGCAGAATAGACTTTGATAATTTAATTTTTGATGGCTGGGGTTTTTTGCCCATGAATAGAGGTGTGGTGACTATAGTTGTACCTACAAAAAAAGAAAATGTTTAATGAAAAGAGAATAAAATAGGCATAATGCTCGTATATACCGGCCCTTGGAAATTCATCAGTGTTCCTGGACAGTTGAGGTATTTTGTGTGGCTTAAAAGAAATATGACACCAAACCAAGCTAATCGGACCTACTTACGAATAAAACGGAAATATTCTACTGTAAAAAAAATCATAAATTTTATAGTTGTTACATAATTTACAGACCAACTAGGGCCAAAATTTGACCGCCTTCTATAGGGAAATGTTATATAGTTATTTTCTAAGGTAGCTATTTGGCTTAGACTCAGTAAATGAAGTCTCACTCACTTTGTCCTTATGCCAGAATACCTACGATAAATGCATGTTTGATGTAAAGTAACTTCTGAGTTGAAATGTTTTATAATCACGCGGGAGCCGCCACTAACTCGAGCTCTAAGTAAAATTTTTAAAATCGAGAAAATCTGTTTTCTCTGTTTTTATTATACAGTTGTCGGCATAATTATTTACACAAAAGTAAAGTTAATCATCATCATCATCATTTTCAATGGTCCGCTTGTCCATTAAGTGGGTCGCGGGTGTAGGTTGCTCAAGTGGACCCTCCATAGCTCTCGATCCTCCGCCATCGACTCTAAATCATCAAGGGCAATCCCCATACGGGTATAGGAGAGATTATGGACTTGATCTAACCATCTCATCCTTGGTCTACCTAGAGGACGCCTACCCGATGGTACGGATTCCATAGCACGTCGTGGAATCCTAGTCGGGGCCATGCGTTTAACATACCCAAACCACTGAAGCATGGATCGCTCCGTCCGGAGAAGTAGCTGCTCGACATTGAGTTCCTCACGTATTCTGGTATTTCTGATGCGATCTCTACGGGTCACACCAGCAATACTACGGAGAAATCTCATTTCGGCAGCTTGTATTCGCGATCTTATTCTTTCGGTCATTACCCAAACCTCATGACCATAGGTAAGAGTTGGAACAAACACCGAATTAAAGACTGACAACTTAGCTTTGACACCAAGTTCAGTCCTCCTAATAACAGAATGACCAAGCTGTCTCAAAATTGACCCAGCCTGACCAATTCTACAGGAAAACTCGGCATTGCTCCTTCCATCACTCGTGAATAAGACCCCGAGATACTTAAACTTCTCCACCGGTTTCAATGGGACTCCACTAACATGCAGAGTGCATTGAACAGGCGCTCTGGAGACGACCATCACATCAGATTTGTTCACGTTTATCTTCATCTCAGCTTCAACACAAACGGCCACAAACCGATCGAGTGCGCGCTGAAGTTCAGTCTGAGAGGATCCAAGGATGATCAAGTCATCAGCGAAGAGCAAATGACTTATCCTCAGATCTCCCAATTCGAAACGTTCCTCTCCAAGACTGCGCTGTAACATCCAGTCCACATAAGTAATGAAAAGGAGAGCAGACAAGACGCACCCCTGACGAAGTCCAACGCCCACGGTGAAAGGTATTGATTTAACGCCGGTTTACCCGAACACAGCTTTTACAGTTTGTGTAAAGAGATTGAATGGCTCTCAAGAGAGAACCGTCAACTCCATACTCCTGTAACCTGTACTGTAATACACTCCAGAGTTTACCTCCAGGGACTCGACCGTATGCTTTCTCCAAATCTACGAAACATGCGTAAACAGGTGTAGCATACTCCCAAGCCTTTTCAAATACCATTCTGAGAGTGAATAACTGATGGTCGATTGTGCTTCTGCCTGCCGGGACAAAAGCCGCTCTGCTCATCTCCTAATCGTGCCTCGACCAATTTTTGAATGGGATGATCTCAGAAAAATTTTGTATGAAAAGGAGGAAAGCTGCCTAAAATAGTCATTTTTAGCAATTTTCAAAAAATCATAAAAAATATTAGCGAAGAGATTTTTGAAAAAAAAAAAAAAATGTTTGCAGTCACTATAAGAATTGTCTGAGAAAACTTTTTGCATGAAAACATTTTTGTTTTTGACCGAGGAAAAAAGTCAAAAAAGTAGACTTTTACAAAAGTTCGAAATTTCCAATGGGTACTTAATGGGTTAAGGCAGCGATTCCCTAACTGTGCGTCGCGACTCCCTGGGGCGTCGTGGAGTTATCCTAGAGGCGTCGCAAGACGGTATGGACACTACGTTCCATCAGCTTTGAGCTCGATTTCAAAAAATGTCGGGTCGGCGTCGGGTTGATGTTGGCAGATTGTGGTGTTTTGGTGGCATCTGTTTAATCTGTGTGTTTAATGTTCCGTCATTGATGGGAAACCATTGGCAAGATAAACGATTTAAAATGAGTGTTGGTCAGTGCAAAAGTTGCGCGAGATGCGCCTTTTTTACGCCAGAGTTGCTCTTCAAAGTCGACTCTCCCACTTGGGCCTATACCCGTTCATGATCCAACTGACCCATGGAGCTCAAAGTTAATGATAATGCAGACCATAAACAAAACAAAACAAAAAAATGGTTATGTTAACAAGCCAAATTGCCATATATGGGACGACGCCAACCCACACGAGGTGGCTATTCATCCATAAAAAGCTGTTTGGTGAGGAATTTAGATCGGCACGTGACGTCATTCCTAAGTACTTTTTCTTTAAAATTACGTTGGTGAGGTGATCATCAACGGCGAGCGCTACAGAACACTGCTAACCGATTTTTTGGCCCAAATTGAACGATATGGTAGACGACATGTGGTTCCAGCAAAACGTCAATACGTGTCATACAGCAGACGCCATTTCAAAGTCGACCCATTCTTATTGAAAAACCATATAGTGAATCTATATTCAGTAAGCTCAGTTTTTATTCACACATCTGTACTTTGTTCCGTTGTGTACTTTTATGATGGGCGTCGCAAAAATTTTATAACCTGTATAGGGAGTCGCTGTATAGAAAAGATTGGGAACCCCTGGGTTAAGGAAAGTTTTCATTCAAACGGAATTTAGGTGACCTTTCCATTGATGTCAACATTTATATGAAGTAAATTCAAATTTATGAGTAGAACAGTAGCGAAATTTGTCAAAATTAGGTATACTTCCTTTCATACTTCCGGTTATGACTCATGTCCTTAATAATATAATTACGACCTCTACGTTCCCGACTTCATGGAAATTAGCAAAAATTATTCCGGTACTGAAAAAGAAGGCGTCAGCAAACTCTATGGCTGAGTACAGACCAGTTGCTATTCTTCCTTATTTGTCCAAGGTGATGGAGAAACTTATTCACCATCAAATATCAGTTTTTGTCCAAATGAGTAAGATTCTCTGCATAAATCAATCTGGTTTCAGAAAAATGCACAGTTGTACAACTGCTCTTCTCAAAATCACTGATGATTTGCGAATAGCTGTTGATGAAAACCTCGTTACATTCTTAACGCTATTAGACTGACTGTCTAAGGTCTGACTTTTTCAAGGCATTCGACACAGTCAACCACATCATTCTAGCCAATAAACTCAAATTGTTTTATATGGTTTTTCTGATTCTGCTGCAAAATGTATTCTCTCCTACCTCAAGGAGAGAAAACAAGCAGTGTTTTACAATAATATTTTTTCCGAATTCATGGAAATATTAACAGGAGTTCCACAAGGTTCAGTTCATGGTCCTCTTCTCTTTATGCTTTTTATTAATGATCTTCCTTCTTTAATTAAATATTCATCAGCACACATGTAAGTATGCAGATGATGTTCAACTCTACCTCAGCTGTAAACCTGAGCTTAATGCGGAAGCTATACTCAAGCTAAATGATGATCTTCGCAGGGTTTTAAATTGGTCTCAAGAAAACTTGTTAAAACTGAATCCCATTAAATCTAAATGTATGTTAATCGGCAGAATTGAATCAGATGCAAGCCGTTTTCCTGCGTTATGTCTGGGAGATAGTGCTATCGAATATGTAAGTAAGGCTAAAAATCTCGGCATCTGGTTCAATTCAAAGCTTAGTTGGGATGATCATATAATTAAAATAGTTAGTAAAATTTATGGTTCTTTAAGAAATTTATCTGTATCTAAAAGTTATACACCACTTAAAACCAGATTCATGCTAGCAAAATCCCTTCTTGTACCTATCATAGCCTATGGTTGTGAAATTTGCTGCTCCGTCAAAGAAAGTACGAAAAGAAGGCTTAATGTCGCGTTCAACAATATTACTCGATATGTCTATGCCCTAAAACGGTTTGATCATGTTTCTGCTTATACCAAGAATATTCCTGGATGTTTATTAGACCAGAACCTGCAATTTTGTACTACTGTTAAATGCCTCCACAGAATCATAATCTCCAAACAGCCTCCATATTTGTTCAATAAACTAATTTTTGCACAATCTAGTCGGTCTTTAACTTTAGTTCTCCCGCGGTATTATTATACTTGCACAGAAGATCTTGTTATGCGAATTCCTTCGATCACACTCTCTTCAGGCATATGGCAGGTATTTAATAATATTTAATAATAAAATAAAAATAATTTGATAATAATTGATAAATTGAATTGATCTCAAAATAGTAAGATTACCCTAAATGTAAACAAATTAGTATTTAGTAGTTGTTTCTCTTTAAATTGAATTGTTATCACTTTACATGTAAATTGTTTTCTCTCTCATTGTATCTTCATTTGTAACTTAAAGATTACATTATAGTCTATTGTAAATGATGTTGATCATTAATTAATAAATAAAGAAATAATGAAATTAAAAAACCAGCCAAGTGCGAGTATCACTCCTACACCGAAGGTTCCGTATACTTGGCCACCATGCCCTCATCAGTAGAGTTAGAGTATGCCTCTATGCTTTGGAATCAATTTGGAAATTCACACTTATTTGACATCCTAAAATTGGCGGAACAATTTCAATTTCAACCGTTGTACTTGCCAAATTCACTAACGCCCGATAGGTGTCTCTAGCAGTCTATGGAGAAATCAAAGATGGTTGTCGCATTTGTTGCGCTTCCCAATACCATCTACCTACTGTAAACAGTAACGCAACAATTTGAATTTCAACCGTTTTACGTGAAACCAACTTCCAATTCCAATTTTGAAACCATTAAGGGAACAAGAACAAAAACGATTAATGAGAATGGAGAAAGGAGTGTATTTTATATGGTAATTTTGTAAATATCTTGCAAAATATTAACTTTTCGGCAAAACAGTCTTCAGCACATATATAGCTACGAATACGGTCTGCAAAATAGGATTATATAAATGCGTGTTTTCTTGTTGTAAATCAAGAAAAAAATGTTTTTTTTGTGCGAACGCCCGATTTATATAAACGGAACCTTAAAAAAGAAGACAGCCAAGCTATTCTAGCTTTCTAGGTCTAGATATCAAAACAGTTTCTTCTTTGCCACACCAATAAATGTAAGTGGTTACCTGTTACATTTGAGGTTGAGAGGGGTATCTACCTGCAACTTGACTTCATTGAATAGGAAACCTAAACCTAAAAGGGTTGGGTACGAAAACTACAAAATTAAAATTCCCAAACTGAAATCCCCACGTCAAACAGATATCGAGTGTATTCACAGTAAAATAGGTACCCCTTGCTTGGGGTCACTGTTGGATTTAAAGTAGGCGCAAGGTTAGGTATTTCGAATCAACATTTTAAGGATTTTTTATTCTGTGGATTTTGAATTTGAGGATAGTCAATTTGTGTATTTTTCAAAACTTGGGATTTTGGGGTTTGGGGACTTTGCACTTGTGTATTATTATGTAGGTATCCCAACCAAAGACTAATGAGGTACAATTTCTATGAATACTGTCGTTTAACTTAAACTACAGGATGAACTCTGTTCAAGGTTTAAACGAAACTGTGAAACCGAATTTATTGTTGAACTGAAGTTTAAACTAAAAGTTTACACTAAAAGTGTAGTTTAAACTTTCACTGTGAAACTGGGGGTAAGACTAGTTTCTTACCTCTTCTGACTTGTCCAAAAAATTTAGGTAATTTTTTTTATTGTTTTACAAACATTCGGAAGTCGATTGAAGAAAAGTCAAGAAAACGATACACCAAGCACTAACATCATAACCTCTCTACAAAGAGTAAAACACATAAAGACTGGTGGCGCGGGTCTGAAACCATACAAACATCACACAGGGCATTAGTGAGAAAAAGACTGGTTATAGCTGCATTGAATATATTATGTATTTAAGCCATTTACTAGTATATAAGTGGACCTAAGTGGACAAAGTCCTTAACCACCTCAAAGTTATATCTGTCTATAGTGACATTCTGTCCAAGACGTCGGTGTTGGGAGTCGTTTCTTGATGACAGCATATATTCATCTTCGTCTCAATACTCACGAATGCGCCAGTGATATCCCGCTGCATTCTGCCGATTATGCCGATGTGTCGTCGGCGGTGTAGACGAGTAAAAGGACGGACTTTTGAAAAATCGTGTCTCTGGTGTTGGCGTTTGAATTTTGCACTATTCTGTCAAAGAACGATGTTAAAGAAGTCACACGACACCGCATCGCCTCGACTGAATCCTTTTTTGACATCGAAGATCTCGGTGAGTTCTTTACCGACCTTGTCGACCTAACCTAACCTAAAAATCTAAATGCGAACCAAATGAAGTCCTAAAAACTATGTTAAACTACACCGAGGCTTGATCCTGTGACCATAAAAAGACTACAATTATACAACTGAGGTTATCTGAAAACTTAGCAGAGGACAAGCTTGAGATTAGCTCGATGGTTCCCCATCAGGTGCCCAATGTGCGTTCTGACGGTTCTTCTCACAAAGTGAGGAGGTTCATAAAGAATATAAAACAAAGAGATTTCTTTTGGACAATAGAAGGGCTTAGTTCGCACTCTAAGCAGTGCTTTAGTAAATTTCTTTAAGTACCATGAACTAAAGTCTTTTTCGCCACAAACCATACCTTAAGGTACAATTAGTGATAAATTCCTGCGGGTGGAACCTCTGCGCACTAATCATGGAGCCCTACGCTTAAAACACACACATGTCAATAGTTGATACCATTATAAAAAAAATACACAAGAAATATTAATAATCAATTTATTTAATTTAATTTAATATTTAATTTACAGAGGAAGGTCATTTTTTTAGAGCATATCATCACGTCTACTTATAACCAACCCAAGTCATGCACGAATAGACCACATCAATCACATAGAAAATTTATAAAGGACTCTCAATGTTCATAACATAAATGCCATTTCGATGACATCAATAAACCACCAAGCACAATACTCGTACTCCTTCGAAGAAGGAATCGTTTATAATACTAGCATCAACGGCGTCATTGTCATCGTCATAGTCCTCGTCCATTACGGAACAATTCAACTCAAACCCTTATCTTTGGTTGGCTTTTTGTTTATATTTCTTCCTTTTTTTTTTCTTATACATTCTCCCGTTTCTTATATTCTGAGTTATGACCACATTTATATGAAAATATGTTTTTCGGATTATGAAAACTGGAAAATAGAGCAACGGCTACGAATTGATGGGAATTTTCCTCTGCATAACGAATTGATATCCTCTAAGGAAGGCGGCGGCGAAAAAAGTAAAAACCGGATAAAGTATGAAATGTTTTTTTTTTTTTGTTCCTTTTTTGGTTTTGTATTTTGAATACGGATATGGAAATGACAATATGTAAAGGGATGAACATCACTAACATTTTTGATAGCGGGGTATGAGTATGATGCCGCTTCGGGATACGAAACGCCCGCAGCGTTGGTCCGCATGTCTCCCGGCCGACTATAAAAACGAATACAACGGATTTTTATTGTCACATTTATTGCCAGCCATCAGATATATATACGAGTATACGAACGTAGTTCTCCGCTTTTTGCCGAGGATATGTCCTTAAAAGAATTGGCCTCCTGGAGCGTATGTAGATGTAGCACTACTTGGAATGATTGCTGCAAAAACCAGAACGGCGAAATTTCATGTATGTATAGGCATATAAAGCGCCAATGAGTCGATTGCGTGCCTGTTGCGGTATCTTCATGTCAATCTTTTGCTTTCACATGGGCTTGTGTATTAGGAACGTTTTTTTTAGTGTAATTCAAAATGATTAGAAATTTATATTTTGCTGTTCGATATTGTTGAGAGTGGACGAGGCAGATTGACATTTATCGATATCAGAAAAGTACATATTTGCAATGAACGACGATTAGCACGCAAGGGGGCACCATGCCGCCGGGCGTTATTTAGCGCAGTTGAACATAGTTTACCTTTTTAGATAAATGTGATTTGGATGGAGTGCATAGATTGCTTTTGATAGTTCTGCTTATACTCATAAATTAAAATTGGAGCACGTCATGCACTCCATACGGATCCGATTGTGGCCGGTTTGAAGCGCGCTATACGTCATAAATTATTCCTTGAAGGAGTAGAAAACAATAATAAAAGTTTCTACTATAAGGGAGGGAAGCATAGCCTCAAATCTGCAATCGTTAGTTCTAGGTGCCTACAGTAAATTTCAGTTTTTTTTTAAGAAAAACGTAGACTTGAGTTCCTTTTTATTTTAACAATTTGTACACGTTATTTCTAAGGTAGACCGTGCTTTAAAATTATATCCAACAACATCAACTTTGCTCGAGGGACCATCTTTCGAGAACATCATCAACAGCAGTAGTCTTTTAGATACAGCTTAATCAATGTCAGATGACTGCAGGAATTCTGGAAAGAGATTGAAAAAACGTTAAAAAAAAAACAAATATGTTAGATAACTGCAGACCACAACTTTTGTAAGATGCTACGTTATACTACAAGTTGAATGCTACTATACCTATACGCTATACGTTATAGCAAACAAGGAGATTCGCATTTCGTTCACTTTGAAGTTTCCGGAATAAGACTTCGTTCGTCGGCGAGTTCATCTAAGAACCCTACATAGATGATTCGGCAAAGGCCACCCGAAATAACAAAATGCGAACGAATCTAGAGGAAGTTAATGGGAATTGGAAAACTATATGCAAATTTAGTAGAATTGCTTTGGTGGCAAAGAAAAATACATTTATGTAAAATATGCATCACAGTTTAATTTCTTTACTAGCTATATTCGTCCAGCTTTGTCCGTGCCTAGAAATTTTGCTCCTAAAATATGTTCTTGTCTATCAGAACAACGCACATGAATGCCCTGAAATTTAGAAATTTGGATCTCATGAGTGTCAAAAAAAAAACAAAAAACACACAAACGCTCCCTAAAAGGCTCGAAAAAAATCTACCAAAAATAGCTCACAAATACCTCATATTGGCTATTTCTTACATTTATATTTTTGTTGCGATTTAACTATTTTTTGTGAATTTTATTTTAATAGATTTCACAATCAACGTTGAAACGTCTTGGCTTTTTAATATGTCAACAGACGACACTGACTAGCATCACTTTGGCTTTCTTTCTTATAAACTATACAATATATTAAAATTATATATTCAAGATTATGTATACTTTTTGAAATAATTTGTTGTGTCGGAACTGCCACACCCGATTTCCAATCCCACCCACATTTTGCGAAGTGTTTTATTTCAAACAATGTATACATACATATGTATCAATGTTCCAAATTTCCCACTAGTGTCGGAAAATAGCGATTTACATTTGTTTTATGTGGGACGTGCCACGCCCCTTTGTCCTTCTACACTTATGATATATTTACTAGAATTTCTATGCAACGATTTTATAGAAGTGATATTTGACTGGCAGTCCATGTGATTGATTAAACAGTATATAGAAGTAGAGTTACAACAAAGTGGATAGCATTAAAACCTTCTCCATTAACAAATTTATCTTCTTCTTATATATCTGTATAGTATACCTTGTTCATACTTTACATTTACATGCTTTTAAAACTTAATATTTATTGTACAAACAAAATTGCATAAAAACTTTGCTCTGAAATATTGTTAAAATTGTGAATTAACTTAAAATTCATTTCGATGTGAAAACTTTTAATGTAGGTAAGCAAAATTTCCCTTTGAAATATCTCTTTCTGGTTTATACCAAACAATTTGTAATTGAAATTGGGAGATGGTTGCTCGGTCTCTTTTTCCATTGGACCACAGCCGAATAAAGATCATTAATTGAAACTCGTTGCTAATTCTTATTTTTTCGTTGGATTTTCAAAAGTGGGCGATACCACGCCCCCTGAATGAAAAATCTGAAGTCTCGGACTTTACCCAGTGTATGCACCATAGGATCTAGCATTCCAGATCGCGGGTAGTGCTTCATAATTTTGATTATCGTAATTTAAGTGAGTGAGTGATCCAGTTACTTTTTTGTGATTTTTGAAGTCCTGTATGTTGAGAACCACTAATGCTATAGAGATGAAATTTGCTGAGGTGGACCTTTTAGCTTGGTAAATGTTTGAAGTTTGAAGTTTTGGCTCCATTGGTTCCGAAGTTAAAGTGAAAACAGCCTCAATTTATTCCTGTAAAAATGGTAAGTGCCTGTACTGAAGAACTGTGGCACTACCGTACCCTTTGATTCAGACGCTATTTTTAATTCCAATACCCAAGGAAGACCATAAGAGTAGCAAGAGTAACAGAGGAAGACATCACACAAATTCAACTACATATTTACATTCTGCATATCCGCCAGCTCCCGCAGCTATGCGCGTTCCATCGACAATATTTAAACTTAATAAAAATATAAGTGAGTTGATAATAAAAAAATAATAATAAAAATATAGAAAAATTAATAAAGAAAAATATAGTGAAAGAGAAGAGGAATATATGTAGAAATTTTAACATTGAACGGAGTCGCTTTATTTTTAATAATTGCTCCTCTGTCACTCATACTTATTTCAGAATATTGCACACTAATAATGACAATCTGTGAGCTTCAACACATTTATTTTGGAATTATATGTAGCCCCACAGAAAAAAATCTAACTGTATCACATCGCATGATCTGGTTGGCCAATTGACATCGCCAAAATGTGAAATTACGCGACCAGGAAACTTTTCACGCAATAAAGAGATAATTGGTCGTGTTGTGTGGCTTGTTGCCACTTCTTGTTGGAACCACATATCCTCCAAGTCATGATCTTAAATCGCCCGGGCCAAAAAAAAGTCTGTTATCATTCGACCATGTCGCTCCGAATTGGTGCGAATTGCCCCATATGCGGCAATTTTGTTTGTTTACATACCCACCAAGTAAGAAATGTGTCTCATCACTGTTGTTCGAAAAATCGGTGTTTATTGTCTGTTGTTCCAATATCCAAAAAGCGTATCTACGGCGTTGTGAATGGTCAACAGGCTTCAATTGTTGCGTAATTTGAACTTTATAAGGATGGAGATGCAAATCCAAATGTAAAATACGCGTGATGTGTACCTACGATGCGTGCAATTGCTGCGAACGCCGGGAAATCTATAAATTCGGATCATCAGCAACACTAGCACTTGCAGCAGCAATATTTTCGACTAAGCGTGCATTATGATGATGCACACGCATAGGCCTTACGATTACGACATCAGTAGCGCTTCCACTCTCTTGTAATTTCTTAACAATTTTACCGATTGCTGGCGTAGACGGTCTATTATGACGACCATAATCATCGCGTAATGCGCGAAAAGTGGCGTTTGAATTGTCACTTTTGTAGTACCTACCTAAGTTGTAATAATTTTAACGCGTTGTTAAGCGATCCATTATCGTAAATGGCAGATATTCAACTAATATTATGACACTTCAAATGACAACTGAGTTTGACAGGTATCAAATGCCAGCGCTACCAACTTGAAACCACGAAATGAATGACCCGTTATCAGAATCATGTTATTCTACAGTGAGATACACTTATCGTGTTTCTTGATGGTGTACTCAATTCGAAAACTTAAAAAGGGACACGGTACTTAGATTGACATAAGAAAATACAAAATGTCACCCTAATGAATGCTTCTTTCTATTTTCAAGTCAACTGTTCATTTATATAGGAGAATGCATTCGCGCACTGCGCACATGTGCACATTTGGAGCTGTTTTGAGATCCGAAAGTGAGCGTTTTATGAGTCTCTGGCTCCAAAACAACTTCACAGACATGTTATGGAATCCGTGATAAGGTGTCTCCCGAATAAAGTTCAACTTTTGGTGTCAGAGGTCTCGGAGAGTGATATCTGACAGACAAATGCTCTTATATCCGGTTCGCAAGTGACTGTTTATAAGGAAGATGAGCAAAATATTTGTCTAAAGTTGCTGTAAAAAATATTGCTTTGAGTTCATTTCTCCATTGAGGAGCGTAGATCGCAGTCACAAGCGCCTATAAAGGATTTATTTGAATTTTTAGAAGGCGAATTTGAAGAAAATGACGCGAAAATACACAATACCGTAGGTATACACTATTTTGCCAAAGGCCAAATTATTTGTAACTAACCGAAAGTTTATCCGTAACCTTGGAAATTGGCCCTGAATATACTATAAAATGTGTGGTCAAGTCATCAGTTCAGTATTTATTTGTATTCTATTCCGCCCCATGACACATTTTGCCCATAAGAATTTGATTGATCATAGATTTCGCCAATTTTGACGAACCTATTCCCAGCAATAACGCCGACCATTTATAAATGCCTTTTGTTAGCGACTTTAGTTCGATCTTTGGACTGTTTTTTCAATTTCTTTAAACTATTCTTCACATGCACCTTGATCTTGGATAGTTTATTTATTATGTAGATTATAGGTATTTTACTACATTATTTTAGCTTAACGACCTGTAACTATAGAGCACATTTCTTAGCCCTAATAAATTTAGCCACTGCCGCGTATGTTACGTATAGGTTCTCTGCATATTCCTCATATACTAAAAGCCAGCGGGAGTTTGCATAAGAAGCCGCAAAAACTTGAATAGCAAGCGACTGAACTTCTTTTAGAAAATATGAACGAAAACTAAAAAAAAAACATTATACCTTCTTCCAAAACTGCTGTTGTTCTTCCCATGTCTGTCGGTCTTTCTTCTCGTATATGATTCCTGTTGCAGTGTAGCAATACCATAGCACCATCAGCCAGTAATCTTGATTTTCCTCAACTGTTCCTTTGCAACAGGCACCAGTCAGTAGCAAACATCATATGGAACTGGATGGAACTGCTAGAAACTTTTCCTTCAAGTTCACTTTGGATTTTTTCCCTGATTTTTAAGGTTTATTCCCTTTTTCTTGCAGCAACAGCAACAGCACACATTTGTGTTGCTCATGTGCATGTCAGGGTTTCAGTTTTTTTTTTTTGCCCACCTTCAACCACATCAAAATAAATTCAACTAAGTAAAACATCGCTTCCGGGCGGGAGTAAGTTTCTCCAGATGTACAAGACAAAAAAAAAGAAGAAGAGAAGAAAGCGTATTCGTTTCATACATTCTCGCCTGACTGATGGCAGATGATGTGTGTGTTTGTAAGAGATACAAAACTTTCACTGAACTTCCAATCCAAGTTGCAACCCTCGCCTTGGCATGTCAAATACGCAGCCCCCTCGCATATAGCCCACAGCCCGATATGGTTAGACGGTTCTCCCCATCATCATCATCATCGTCATCATGACATCTGTATGCAACAAGGAACATTGCCAAAATCAATTCAAAGCGGAAATTTTCAAATACTTAAAATTTATTGTTTCGTTAATAATTCAGTGTTGTAAATTGCATGAAAGGAATACAGGAAGACGCACAAAATTGAGACACATATCACGCGGAAATAACAGCGGCAGTTGAAAGTCTATAAAAGTTTATTCGGGAATCGGGACCTCACGTTCGTCACGGTAATATTAAATTTTGGTTACACAATTGGCGTTGCGAGAGAGTCGATGAAAATTATTTATGAAAATAAAAATTGCTTCGCTTCCATATACGTATATGTATTGATACAGACAGACAGTGATGTATGAGATGGTCTGGAGGAGATTCACAATGGCAAGATTTGATATATAAGGAATTGGAGCGTTTTCTAAACGGACTTCAATTACAATGGATAGGAATAGTTTTCCAATAATTTTGGACAGTTTATTGAGTGAATTCAATCGTCTCAATATTTGACATGCATGTCAATATGACGTTAGATTCGATTCTGTCCTAAAATTGTGTGTAGACAAAATCTGACGTCAGCATGTTAAAAATTGACACAATTGTAGTAGTCGAATTAGTCTCTTATCTATCTATCTACTGCTAACCCGATTTTTCCAGCATTTTCCAGGCGAAGCTACTGGCTATAGGAGAGGCCTGCACACAACTAGACACAAGGCACATCACATAGCTAAGCTATCGACTCGGATACCATATTCTCCAAATTGGAGCATCAAGAGTTCCGGAATGAGGTTGCCTGTCTTGTGAGCGTTTCAAGATTTCAGGTCATAGTGACACAATAGAAAACGACGCTTTCAGATGAGCAGGCCAGGCAGGGCTCAGCTCCACTCAATGAACCAGCCATTCTTCGGCGACCTTAGCGACATAGCGGATAGGCATACAACATAAATTATATCCATTTTTTCAACTTCAGAGGTTAGTAATAGAGGCCGACTTTAACACTCATCACAATTCACAACACAAACCAGTTCACGGGAGTCTTGGTAACAAAAATACACATCATGTGCTACTTATAGGTTCCTGCCGAACCGCCACCTTTACCTGCCTACATCAATATTTAGGCCAATTGGCCGTAGTTCGAGCTTGAGGGCTCTAGGATTCTACAAGGTACAAGTGAAGCTGACCTATAGGCTTTTAAATCAAAGGCTGAGATGGCGAGAAGGAATTACCACTTACTTTCAGCAAAAACAAATCGGTTAACATGGCTCTGTAGCGGCCACCGTTGACCGAAACATTGTTCCTAGCCTCATTTGCAAAGAAAAATGAAAAAAACGATTTGAGTTAAATTTTTTAGGACGCACTGAATCTGACACCATAGCTTCTTCATAACGTCTGCCCACATAACTAGCTCTTCGCACTTGCAAGTAGGTGTGGTATTGCATTGAAAGACGGACTCGCAAATACTTTCTTTCTTTCCTTCCCATCGTGGTAGGTAAGCCTTACCTACCTGATGGTGTATTTTAAATTCCAAATATTTGGCTCGATGACAACCTAAATATAGCGTTTTTTCAGTCATTTGGCAACAAGTTGGGAGAAGTGGGTGGGGAGGGGGAGGGGACAAAAAACATTAAAATGATTTCGCATCTCACTCTGAATGCATCCATTGCAAAGAAAGCGATCGAAATGCGATTGTCGGCTATCTAATGGATCCAGTCCGTTCAGGGATGTTTTGAGTAAAAAAAACCCTAAACAAATGGCTTTGCCTCTCTATAAAAGGGCTTGTTCTGGAATTTTGGAGGCAGTCGATTGTGAGATGTGAAGCTGATCACATCTATTTGGTGCGCTTTTTCGCTCGTTTTTTGACACATACTTTGGCGCAATTTTTTGACGTGCAGTATGGTGGGTTTTTTTGCCGCGTATTTTCGCGAATTTTTGGCGCATATTTTGTTTTCATCGGCTATTTTGGCGCGATTTGATGGGCGTTTTTGGCACATTTTTTGCATAGTTTTGGCGCGTATTTTGAGATGTTTTTTTGGCGCTTTTTTCCGCGAAATTTTTCGACATTTTTGGCGGGATTTTTTGTCACATATTTTGTTATTTTTTCTCGGCGATTTTTGGCGCGTATTTTGCCGATATTTGTCGGGCGTTTTTGACGCATTTTTTTGCATAGTTTTGGCGCGTACTTTGGTGATGTATTTTGGCGCGTTTTTTGCGAAATTTTTCCACAATTTTGGCGGGATTTTTTGTCACTTTTTTTGCACATGTTTTGTTATTTTTTCAACGCGATTTTTCACGCGTATTTTAGCGCCATTTGATGGGCGGTTTTTGGCGCATTTTTTGAATAGTTTTGGCACATATTTTGAGATGGATTTTGGCGCATTTTTTTGCATAGTTTTGGCGCGTACTTTGGAGATGTATTTTGGCGGGATTTTTGTCACTTTTTTGTTATTTTTTCAACGCGATTTTTGGCGGGATTTGTCAAGCGTTTGTGGCGCATATTTTTGGCTCTATTTTGTCCTCATTTTGGAGGGTTTTTGACGCGGATTTTGGGGCATTTTTTTCCGAAATTTTTCTACATTTTTGGCGGGATTTTTTTGTTGGCGCATATTTCGTTATTTTCTCATCTCGCTTTTTTGCCGCCTCTTTTTTTATAGTTTCATCGCGGTTTTTCACGGGCATTTTTGGCGCATATTTTGTTATTTTTTCATCGCGATTTTTGATGGGTATTTGGCGGGATTTGTTGCGCGTTTTTGCACAGTATTTTTCGCTAAATTTTTTTGGGATTTTTTTGTTGGTTTTGGCACATATTTTGTTTTTCATCACGATTTTTCACGCGTATTTTGGCCGTATTTGTTGTGCATTTTTGGTGCATTTTTTTTGCATGGTTTTTGACACGTATTTTGAGGTGTATAATGGTGCGTTTTTTCGCATCTACCTTTTTGCCTGGATTTTTCGTTTTGAAATGACGGGAAATAAACAAGTTGACGACAATCTACCAGTACCTCCAAGGAAATTATCAAAAGTAGTATAATAAAAGAAGCGATGGGCCCACCAAGGTGCCTTGTGATCGTTCTCCTCACAACCTAACCTAACCTAACTTTGTGCTGATAAGCTTTAGTGAAATGTAAGTTGAAATAAAGGCACTGTGCGTCCTCGGTAGTTTTGAAGAAGCGCATGCTATGGGACCCAATTTTGGGCTACTGTATCGAGCATTTTATGCTTCATCTTGCTTCAGTATTGACATCCAATTTGGCGATACTAAAAACAGCCCAAACGTAAGTTACTCTCATTCACTACGAAATTCTGACTTGCTAAAAACTATTAGAAAGTAATCTACGTAGAAAGTGGAACACGCACAGATTTTGCCTAGTTACTATGCATAGTATGTAAAGAAATAGCTTATTTGAAATACTATATTATAAAAATATTATGTACCTACATTAAGCCGATAAGAATAAGAAAATGTTTTAAGGTTCTTGAATCGTAACGAGGCGTGTTGTTATAACAGAGACAGTGGTCTTTGAGTGCAAAAAAATCGCGATAAAAACATCGATGCATCGATAATATCGAAAATAAATTATCGAGTGAAATAATCGATATTTTTTTACGACAATATCGATGAATCGAGTGATTCGATATATATCGCGCATCACTACTCCTAGCTGCGTTGAAAGCTGATAGCAGTTGTCTGTCAGCCAATAGTATGTCCACAGAGCCGCATCTGGACAGTTTATCTACTACCCAAATCCCTTCCACACCAACATGTCCATTGTCCAGGCACCCAGCACATCAGCTTTACTGTACTGTGTTGATTGTTCTCAATGCCAAGTGCTGCTTAACTATCCACACAGAAGGTAGTTCGTAATTTGATGGCTTGTCTCACCGAAAAGCAAAACCAATCTCTTCATCACTGCGGTGAAAAGAAGATTGTTGCGATAGCTATTTCAAAGGCATTTACCAGAGTTTGGTAATAAGCTCTTTTGTCAAAAATAAGTGCTTTTGAAATCGAGGCGTCTCAAATTCAATACAATTAGAAACTACCTCCCTTTCCGTTTAATTGAATTTCTCTTAGAGGCTTTAAGTCTGAAACTTACCATATAAATGCTGGTGTTCCCCAAGGCTCCGTTTTGTCACCGTCAAAAACAATAGCATGTCTGCAACTTTTAATTCAGTTCATTCCTTCCATGACTCCCGTCCCTGTTCTTCGGCTATGTAGCTATAGGTTCTTTAAATATGACAATGTGTTTTACTTTCCTGCCCCAGCTCCGGCTGCTTCATTTTGTCTAATGGAAAACGTCGTAGTTAAGACTTACCAAAGCTTGTAGAAAGCTATACTTCTATTATATCTTTGAAGTGAATTCATAAACGTATATAGCGAAAATTTCTTCCAAAACCTGAATAGTGAGGGATGAAGTATGTAGTTTTTAAAATCCGATATAAAACTTGGAAAGTCACCTTCTTAAACCGAATGCGCGGTCTTCTGGAGAAACATGAATCACAAAAAACCTTGAAAGATGGAATAATACTCGATTTGTTGGTCCGAAATTTAAAGAGATTATTACCAACACATAGATACTGAATGCATAACGTGCTTAATCCCAGAAACTCATTCCTCAATCAGTTTTCCCTGTTTCATGTTCATGTTCTTTCGATTGCAGTCAATTGTAGGATACAGGCCATAATTCACGATATCCTCCAACGAGTGGCAACGCACGCCCCCCAATTACAAATCTCTTTCGAATTCTCGAATTATCTGCTAAAGGACTTCCGTTTACTTAACTACGTTATTCTAACAAAGGTACCTATAGCTATATATGTGTGTAGTGTAGTCTATTCGGGTTAAGTGTTCCACCGTACGCATAAGAGAGAAAAAAAAAAACAGCGAATAAGGCAAAGGAAGGAAATTTATTGCGCTTTTGTCGAAGCGGAAAACTCGCCCAGCATCTCATACAATGGCAACTCAATAATGGATTGTAATTTATGGGCAGGAAAAGATGCCTGCCGCTGGGCCTAAGCTTGTTAAGTGACTCAGTCGTCCCACAACCTATATACGCAGGTGTGGGACGAAGAAAGCTATGCAGCACATCATAGAATCATCCGGCTTCACCACCAGAAACATCTCTTTTATAGAAAAGTAATCGCTGTTTGGCATGCTTTCAATGCTGCCCTTGCCCTAATGTTGATTCACTCTTCCACACAAAAACTATAATTTTGATAAATGACCTCCTTCTGTTGTTGGCTATCAATAACTTACATCTTCATGGAATTCCTGATGAAGCCCCCCCGCTTTATATTTTATTGTTTTTCCATGCCTCTGCCTAGTTCATGCGATGATATATTAATCCACTCGAATTTTCTTACATCCGCGACGGTATCGAATTAGAATTCCGAAAATGTAACCTTTACCAAATTGGTTTCTCTGTTTTTGCTCCGGCATTTTTTGATCCGTTTTCTAAAGCGAAAGTTCATTAATTTTTTCCCAATTAGTCCCGTCACCAATTAAAGGTGACGTCGGAACTTTCATAGATGATTTGCTACTTAAAGTCCCTTGACTTCACTTTGAAGCCGAAACCCGAGAAGGTTCTTAAAATGTTTTCAATTACCACCGAAGCCGAAAAAGAAAAACTTTTTTTTTATTTTTAAAGTACTTCGTCATTGTTGCGGTTGTTGCGCTTTTTTTGAAAAATACTTTGTTCGCTTCTATTGACACATACCGCCGAGGGTTCGACCACCTTAAAACTTTGTTCTTTGCTTTCGGTGAATTATAATTAAGGGAGAGATGATTAACACGGAAAATACAAAAAAAAATACGAGGGATGTTTTTCAAGTGTTTTCAGATCACATACAAAGTCAAGTTGCGTCCACCCCCCTTCCATGCGACAAAGGCGCGCAACAGTCGGGGGAGGGCGATAAACGAGCGAAAAAAAAATTGATTATACTTTTATGTGTTTTTTTAATTACCCAAAAAGGACACTTTCTCGAGAATTTCTCCTCAATTCGGTTATTCAACCAACGAAATAATAATCACTTTAAAATTGCCTTTTGACAGATTGATGGAGGACAGATATATCTAGAAAAGAATACCGTATACACCGTGCGGCTATTTTTTATTTTTAATTGCTAACTAGATAATTCAATTACTATAGGAGGGGTGTTCGGAATAATGAATACTAATGAAAGTAACGAGATAATTCAAATATTTGAAGTGTTTTAGCGGTAGACTGACACTGACACTGACAGTCTGGGCAGTGAGCTCAGCATGGTCTTAGGAAGTATTTGTTCAATAAAAAGGAACTTTTAAAATATACATCAATCAAAAAAGCTTCAAAAATTTAAAGCAAAAAATAAATTTAAAAATTTAAATGCAATTTTCTGCTCCAAGAACTTTTTTCTATGTAAATCAGGGAGTCAGCCAATAAATAGTCTTAGCTATGTTTCGACGTTTTTTTTCACATGAGCTAGAATTTGTGTAGAACTGTAGATCACAAATTGTCACTGCGAAAATTAGCTTATTTTAGAAAAATTATCCCATTGTGGTTCTGAGTTCTGATTCCTCGTTTTCGATGGAAGGATAGACTTCGGATTGAATGTATTAAAAAAAAGCCATTTACGTACTTGTGCGCTACTTATCGATTTTAGCAAAGCGTTCGATACTCTGACACACGAAATAAAGATACTGGAAAGTGTCAGCAGAGTACTAGCTAATTGGCTTACAGCTATCTGACTGACAGAAAGAACGTAGAAAGTCAATGTTTCGGATACAATGAGTAGTGAAAAAGTAAGCGAATATGGTTTACCACAAGGTTCCAAATTAGGTCCTATTCTGTTAATATCTACTATGCATTTTCTAACAAACGTTTGAAATTATTTAAAAAAACTTACCTACTGCTTATGGCTTTGCCGATGACTTTGCAATGGTGGCAAAACACAAGAATTTAAATAAAGGCGCCAAAAACGCCCGACATATCTCGGCAAAATACGCGCCAAAAATCTCGGAGAAAAAATAACAAAATATGCGCCAAAAATCGCGCTGAAAAAATAATCAAATCGCGCCAAAATACGCAATGAAAACATAACAAAATATGCGCCAAAAAGGTGACAAAAAATCCCGCCAAAATTGTGGAAAAATTTCGCAAAAAACGCGCCAAAGTACGCGCCAAGACTATGCAAAAAAATGCGCCAAAAACGCCCGACAAATCTCGGCAAAATACGCGCCAAAAATCGCCGAGAGAAAATAACAAAATATGTGACAAAAAATCCCGCCAAAAATGTGGAAAAATTTCGCAAAAAAAAGCGCCAAAAAAACATCTCAAAATACGCGCCAAAACTATGCAAAAAAAGTGCCAAAAACGCCCATCAAATCGCGCCAAAATACGCGATGAAAACAAAATATGCGCCAAAAAATCCCGCCAAAAATGCAGAAAAAATTCGCGAAAAAACGCGCCAAAATAGACGTGAAAATACGCGCCAAAAAAACCCACCATACTGCACGTCAAAAAATTGCGCCAAAGTATGTGTCAAAAACGAGCGAAAAAGCGCACCAAATAGATGTGATCAGCTTAACATCTCACAATCGACTGCCTCCAAAATTCCAGAACAAGCCCTTTTATAGAGAGGCAAAGCCGTTTGTTTAGGGTTTTTTTTTACTCAAAACATCCATGAACGGACTGGATCCATTAGACAGCCGTCAATCGCATTTCGATCGCTTTCTTTGCAATGGATGCATTCAGAGTGAGATGCGAAATCATTTTAATGTTTTTTGTCCCCTCCCCCTCCCCACCCCCCTTCTCCGAATTGTTGTCAAATGACTGAAAAACGCTATATTTAGACTGTCATCGAGCCAAATATTTGGAATTTAAAATACACCATCAGGTAAGGCTTACCTACCATGATGGGAAGGAAAGAAAGAAAGTATTTGCGAGTCCGTCTTTCAATGCAATACCACACCTACTTGCAAGTGCGAAGAGCTAGTTATGTGGGCAGACGTTATGAAGAAGGTGTCAGATTCAGTGCGTCCTAACAAATTTAACTCAAATCGTTTTCTGTTATTGTAAATAATCCCATCTTGAAATATAGACTTTGGCCTCATTCAAGAATCTAGTCATCGTAAGTCGACTTGAATTATCTGGATTCAAATTTACCTTAACGCGAAAATTAACTTGAATTGTCGGTATGTCACTTATGTCAATATGATGAAAATTTTTTGAAAATATCAAAAACATTTAACAGCCGGATAGTTGAAGAACGTGCAGTTGTCAATTCTTACTACCAAACATTATGAAAAAAGTTGTAAGTTGTCAATATGATGAACGTACTTTCATTGTAATCAAATCCGATTGAAGAATGCGATTGTTGAATTGAAAATCGGAGTTGTCAATATGGCTACCACATAAGTGCAGTACATATTTCAAAATCTTTATTTTGATGAACTTTGTTGTAATATGGACAATCGCAGTTGTCAATATGAATACTCAAGAAAACACGTTTAGGTTTATGGTTCACAGCCACTTTTGACTGTGAAACACATGATAGTCTCGGTAAACGTCGAGTAAACTGTGCGTCTAAGCAGATGTGGTGGTTCGTCTACTGATGAGCCCGATGTGGTGGGTCAATGGGGCGAAACGGATTAATATAATATGTTGACACTCCACTGTAAGTATAAATTCCTTAATCTAGCAGGTGACGTTTTTATTTTGAAAATCGAACTCTTTAAATCAATTACTCCGTTAAATAGATTGAATATTGCGATTTTCATTATGAATATCGAGTTCTTCACTTTAACAATTGCGATTTTCATTATGAAATCAATTCCACCAATTTGACTACTGTGTTCATTAAATCAAGAACCAATTTGACTACTGTGTTCATTAAATCAAGAACCAAGTTCATCATATTAACAACTACGGTTGTTGGCTCAAAAATAACAACTTTTTCTTCAATATGACGAAATTTGCTGTTAATATGACGTACCTTTTTGGTTCAGTGTGATACTTACTTACTTACTTAGATGGCGCTACAGTCCGGGGTGGACCTGGGCCTCAACCAACACGCCTCTCCAGTTAGCACGATCTTTGGCTAACTGCCTCCAGTTGCGCACTCCAAGTTGGTTGAGGTCCCCTTCCACTTGTGCGCGCCACCTAAGGCGAGGTCTTCCTCTACTGCGTTGTCCCTCCGGGTTGGATTCGAAGACTCTTCGGGCCGGTGTCCATTCGCTCTACATGTCCTAGCCATCTTAGTCGACTGATAGGTACTTTTCTGACCAGGTCGATCTCGCTGTACAGATCGTAGAGTTCCCTATTAAATCTCCTCCTCCAAAGCCCGTCAACGCAAACGGGACCGAAAATCACTCGAAGAATTTTGCGTTCGAAGCGACCAAGGAGATCTTCATCCGCTTTCGACAACGTCCATGATTCTGCGCCACAAAGCAGGGCTGGGATGATGAGGGCCTTATATAGAGTCTCCTTGGAGTTTCTCGACAAGGCCTTACTAATCAATTGCCTTCTTAGGCCAAAGTAACAGCGGTTGGCAAGTGTAATTCTTCGCTTGATTTCTGATGTGATGTCATTTTCAGAATTAATAGCGGAGCCGAGGTAGACAAAGTCCCGAACTACCTCAAAGTTATAGCTGTCTATCGTGACGTTCTGTCCGATTCGTCGATGTTGTGTGTCCCTTCTCGTTGACAGCATATATTTTGTTTTGCCCTCATTCACCACTAAACCCATTTTTGCCGCCTCTGTACTGATACTTGCAAACGCACCAGTGACAGCTCGCTGTGTTCTGCCAATGATGTCGATGTCGTCAGCGTATGCAAGTAGTTGCACAGACTTTTGGAAAATTGTGCCCCTGGTGTTGGCTTGCGAGTTTCGCACAATTTTCTCAAGAATGATGTTGAAAAAGTTACATGACAGCGCATCACCTTGTCTAAATCCTTTTTTGACATCAAAGGTCTCGGTGAGACTGTTTCCGACCTTTACGGAGCAGCGAGCGTTCTCCATCGTCATTCTGCACAATCTGACAAGTTTGGCAGGGATGCCAAAACTAGACATGGCTCTGTATAGCTCGTCTCTATAAATGCTGTCATATGCGGCTTTAAAATCGATAAATAGGTGATGAGTATCGATTTGGACTTCTTGGGTTTTCTCCAGGATCTGCCGTAGTGTGAATATTTGGTCGGTTGTGGACTTACCGGGCCTAAAACCGCACTGATAGGGTCCAATCAGTTCGTTGACAAATGGTTTCAGGCGTTCACACAGTACGGAAGACAGGATTTTGTAAGCGATGTTAAGGAGACTGATGCCTCTATAGTTGGCGCAGTTTAGAGGGTCTCCTTTCTTATGGATCGGGCAAACAATGCTGAGGCTCCATTCTTCAGGCATACTTTCCTCTGACCAAATTTTAGAAACGAGTTGGTGTATGCTCTCTACCAAGTCATCCCCCGCTGCCTTAAAAAGCTCGGCCGATAAACCGTCCGGTCCTGCAGCTTTGTTGGACTTTAGCTTGGATATTGCTATCCGTACCTCATTTTGGTCAGGTGGACGGAAGTCTTGGCTTTCATCGCCCAGGTTGAATGGTTCATTCTGCCTGACAGCGGAATTTGTGTCGTCTTCGCCGTTTAACAGTCTACAGAAATGGTTTTTCCATGTCCTCAGCACCGACTGTGACTCTACCACAAGGTTTCCTTGTTCGTCTCTACAGGCCTCTGTTCGGGTCTTGTTCCCGTGACACGTTCTTTTTACCTTTTGGTAAAACTTCCGAACATTGTTCCTGGAGTAGCACCTCTCTATTTCCTCGATCGCGCGCTTCTCATGCTCTTTCTTTTTCCTCCGGAGAAGACGGTGTTCTTCAGTGTGATAAAGTCGCATTAAACTTGGCTAAAAAATGATCAAAGGATCAAAGATAACCTGTGAAACCGGTGCCGATATATTCTCGGAAAATTAAATATACACTGCTCAATCAAGCTTCCTAATAGCAGAAGTGTCTTCTAAGCAGAAGTTCTGGCAAATCCGATCGCGGAAGAGGCCCGAAAAGTGTCATTGTTGGCAATACTACGTAACGATATTACCATTTCCATTGACAGTCTCTGCTTGAAATAAAATCCAAGCAAGTTCATTGCTGCCGCGAAGAGCTCATGGGTCTCTGCTCGCAGCATACCACGAATCTCTGCTGGGCCAATGGCCACAGTGACAAAGCCGGCAACGAGAGGGCTGACGAACTAGCAAAATAGGGATCTGCAACGAATCATGATAGAGCACCACAGTCTATCAAGCATTCACTTTGTAAGCGCGAGTGGAGAACAAGATTCGTATGAAAACCAACAACAGGTGGATAGAACTAACACTTCCGGTTGTACCATAACTCACAGCTTGTGAGTGCTCGTGAGTGTGGGACTTTACTTCTAGATACCTTCTTATAGCCCGAAGAAACAGCGAATTGGCAGGCATGAGTCTTAGATTAATTTCTCCTCCGATATCGTTTTGCGTAGCAATTGTAGAGCCTATGTAGACCAAGGCTTTAACTACTTCTAAGCTATATTTGTCGGTTTTTGCCCGAGTCGCCGATGTTAAGATTCCTTCCTCGATGACAGCATACACTTCGTTTTGTCCAGCCAGATCCAGACAGCTCGCTGAATTCTCCATACCAATATCATCTGCATAAGGGAGTGGTTGAACGGACTTTTGAAAAATGTTACCTCTGATGTTGGCTTGTGAGTTCCGTACAATTTCTTCAAGAATTATGTTAAGGAAGTCACATATGAAAGAGTGCCACCTTGTCTTAAAACTTTTTCGACAACAAAGGGTTCCGTGGTGTTCTTTCCGACTTTGACGGAGCATCGAGATTTCTCCATCATCCTGCACAGACGGACGAGTTTGGCAGGGATGCCGAAATTTGACATAGTTTTGTATAATTCGTACCTACATATGCTATCATAGGCCTTGAGTGGTGTGTATCGATCTGGAATTCCTGCGTTTTATCAAAGATCTGCCAGAGTGTAAAAATTTGGCCGATTGTGAAGTTTCCTGGCTTAAATTGCACTGATAAGGGCTGATCATCAAGATCAGTGTTATTTTAGCGGGTGGCGAGGGCAAAGATGCGTACGTCTATGAAAGGGCTCATTCGAAATAATTTAATTCAACTCTAAGAAACGCGGATAGCTTAACATTTTTGAGTTATTTCATTGTATAAAACTTTGAGGCTCTTTATACCATACTTTCTTTTGGTATTCATTGTTGGTTGTCCCCAGCACTAAAAATGTTCCGATAGTGTATGACATCACCGGTTCCCAATATTTTTTGGTGGCGGATCAAATTTTCTCTTGAGAGAAATTTCGCGGGGATCACTTTGTTTTCCGCACGTATCCCATTTTTCGTAGTTATGGAAAGCACAATTACTATTTTCTTGATTTTTTCTTAAAATTTTATTATATCGAAGAAATAAATAGGTAACATGTATGTGATGTGACCTTCAGCATTTTCAATTTCCATTTAAAATTTCCAATTACTTTAGCATTTTGTAAAATATTTAAATCTAGTAGATAGATATAAAAACAAAAAATTCAAAAACATTTTATACTCATTTTCGGGCTCTCCACAAAATAACAAAAACTTTAAAATTCCAGTTTTCAAAACTTATAAAAATTACCAATATGTGGCATAGCCTTTATTTTTTTTAACTGCAGTCAACCTTTTCTGAAGACTTTGCTCTAAAACAGGACCGTATAGTCAGGCACCCTAGGACTAGCTTCTCACAACCATTTGTTTTGTGAGTTTTTACTTTTGGGACGAATGGAAGAGACCTACAATTTTATGCCAAGTCCGAACGGCTGATTTGAGAAGCTTTTTCTGACCTGTTAGAGTCTGGGATGTTTTTTTAGACGTTCGCGAGAAGTGGAGCAGTGGTAAAAACTTTAAGAAAAAACAGGGATCGAACCTGGAACCCCTCGCGCAGTAGTTCACTGACACACTGAGCCACCACGCCCATCCGGCATTCTAATATGGTGGTATACAGTTCCAAAACTCCTTAATGTTTTCGAAAAGCTCTAATGGACCTGGACCAACACCAAACAAAGAGAAAGCACCACTGACCATTACTTTCACTGTTCCATGCTTTATGGTCTGACGTTTGAAGCGTGTACTTTGGCTGACATGTTTTTGCTTGGAGGACACCCTGCATACACTTTTTCATCGGATGCGAATATATTAAACTATGATTTGGCACTCCAAAAGGTTTTTTCCAAAATTGCTAATTGTTTTTGTAAGTGGAGTCTTTTGAAAATCCGGCTCTTCCTTAGGTTTTTGTTGACATACTGTGTTTTTTTGTGGAATAAACATCCACGAGGATTGTGTTTTACGACACAGCGCCTAAAAGCCCTGGCCGTGAGCCCTTAATGGAGTTTAGGTGCAACAATCTCCCTAATTTGTATGGTCATAAAATATTGATTGGCTCTACTTGCCCGGCAAATCTTTCGTTGGAGTAGTTTTCGGCCCTTTTTCTTTCTTTTGCAGTTCTCAAAACTTCCAGTCTTCTTAGAAACATTCCCCGAAAACAAGCTTCCTAGAACAACCAAATTTTTTCGCCATTGATTCGTTTCCATTTGGATAGATCTGAAGTTCTGAAGTAGGTACACGATTTATTTTACGCATTTGTGTACTGTGTAATCAACGAACAAAATTACAAGTTTGAGAAGCTCAAAATTAGCTAGTCTAATGGAATTTTCATATTTTTTCCCATTCTTCCGTGGAGCACTTGGAAAACTCGGGTGTATGACATTAAGCACTTCGAAAACTATGTATAATGATAAACAAGAATCTAACATAAAAATACGGTACAATATATCTTAGGATCCTTGTATAGACAATTCGAAAATAAAATCTCATAACAGAATTCTTTAGTACGAAGACTTTTGTTCTCACATCACCAAGTAATCAAACAACTTCTTCTTATACAAAATGTGCATCTGTTAACATTCCTACCCGTCTCACCTTATCCCGCAGGATAATACCAACTCTTGGGCCAATTACACTAAGCTCAGGCAACGAACAACATTACCACGACAACAGAACAAGCGATGCCGATGCTCCTGTCAAATATATTATTAACCCCCGCAGCGATATTATTCATTAATAAATACATATTTTTCTTCCCGCTGAAATAAATTTCCAAACATAATGTACGCGTTCCATTATTTTTCTTTTTTACATTTTACCTATAATAACATTTTCAATTCCATTCCTCCCCCTTGGCACGGAATAGCTAGCTATATTGTGCTCGCGCCATCACCCGCTAAAGGTGCTGCGGATAAAATTTATAAGCACAAAAAATTGAATCCTAATCCATGAATATAGATGATTATGATGGCCTTTGGTATGCTTTCGTTTACCGCCCGCGCCCCTTCGAATGGCGGGCGACGGGGTACGATTGTCATAATAACATCGTATCGCGGCCCATTGTTCAAGGTTCATCTGGTTAATAAGCCGGGCCCAACGAAGGAACTGCCAACAATATTTTATATACGAAAGGTGATTGCTATTGCTTCGAATTTACATATATTCGTTTGGTAAAGTCGCTCTAGCTATACCCACCACCGGCACGGGACTATAGTAGATCGTAATAATTTTTTTCCTAACCATAAATTATTAACATTGAATTTTTATTTTTATCTAAGTGCGGGTGGATTTGTTTCGTCTCCTTTTTTGCGGAACGTAAAGAGGAGGATAATAGAAAGAAAAGAACAAAAACACATTAAAAAATCCGTTACGGGTGTTTTACACCACCCTACTTAAGTGAGCTGAGCGCAGAGATAAATATACGTTACGTACACCTCGCGATTTGTATTCTCCTTTTGAGAGTCATGCTCTTGGGTGGTTTTAGAATAGGACGAGGGCGGTATGAAAAATCAATTTTTATGGAACACATCAAAATCATATACCACGCAAAAAAATTTGCAAGGTCGTAAAGGTGTTTGTGGAATATTTTTTCTCAGTGTAGCAGGGACAGAACTACATGTTGGGGGAAGAGGGTTTTGGAAAAATTGGTCTCATTTCCATAGGGTCTTTTTAATTGTTGTTCCGTATAGTTTGGCAATACTCTGACTGACTTGATGTATTTGAGTTTTCATTGGACTAGACTGTAGACTGGTCACGTGAACAATTTAATCAGTTGACGTTTATTGAAGGGGTATAGTATACGTATAGCCAACAACTCTAGTTAAGAAATACGCGACTAAGTACTAACTTGACATTTCTATTGTGTCATCGAAGAACTTATTTTGACATTTGGATTTGCCCCGACGTAGAGCACGAGTCAGAAATTAGATTAGCGGTGGAAAAGGGGAAAATCTGTTGAAAATTGGAACACTATCGAGCAGTGAACCAAAAGCGATAGTCTTGATAGATTTTCAACAGGACGCGTGAAAATGACATTAACACAAATTGTCACCCAGATTAGGCTTGGTTCGAATATCTGTGAGTGCACTAAGTG
Source organism: Cheilosia soror (assembly GCA_949372485.1). NCBI lineage: Eukaryota > Metazoa > Arthropoda > Insecta > Diptera > Syrphidae > Cheilosia > Cheilosia soror. Next base: position 77,476,207 of record OX443561.1, on the reverse strand, counting down.
CTTTTGCCAATGCAATGTCCAATAAATGAAGAAACAAATATTGTGACATCTATATTGACAAGGAGTGACATAGCGATGAATTTAGTTAGTTTTAGGATTCACTAGTATTCCATAAGAATTTCCACCAAAGTGCCACAAAAAATCCCTTTTTTCCCTCGAAAAAGTAGGCTGGTAGGTACCTCAGATTTTCCCACACATATTTTACGAAAGAAAAACAAAAAATTAACGAAACAAAAAAACAGTCTCAATAACTATGGGAAAAAGCTTAGTGTAGTACAAACAAAGCTCCACGCTATACTCAAGAATGAGCCAGGCACATGAAAAAAATTAGCATCAAAGCCGTTTACATATATATTCCCGGACAGTCAAGCAGCTATAAAGCCCTTAGTTCACCTATCATTGGATCCAAATCAGTATTACACTAAGACTATTTCAACACCCTTCAATGGCTTAGAGACATCTTCGAAGGTTCGGGAAAAGTTTCGGATATTAGCCGACACATAACGCTATACGACAGGTAAAGGAGGGCGGCAATAAAATCCCTGTGATACTAGTTTTCTAAATATTCAAATAAATCCTTGTTGTGGCCGCAATCTACACTCGTCAACGAAAAAATGCTCTGAAACTATTTTTTTTTCAGCCACTTCAAATATATATTTGCTTAAGGGCTTTAACAGCCGTACTTAAATCGCCTGATAGCCTATCCTAGACTTTATCTGTTAGATATCACTATCCGAGACCGTTGAAACCCAAATCTGATGTATGTTTATTTGGCAGATAAGTTCCTGATACTATTCAAGACTTTATCGGCTAGTCTTGAAACTGGCCTTAGCCGCGGGAACAGAACCAAATTTGGTGGGTTCCTTTCTATAGTCATTAGCTAGGTGAATCCAGTTACACACAAAAAGTTGGTAGAGATAGCTCTTTGATTGGACAAGTCACCTGAGGTGGGTCTTCCTCTGCTTCGTTATCCCTTCTCAGGGGTGGACTCAATGATTCATCAGGCTGGTGCATTGTTGTCCATATACCCTCCATGTAATCTAGCTACGTCAGCCAGATGCATATATAGGGTATAGGCTAGACCTAGCGACTTACAACCATTTGTTTCTTAGCTTAATTTTTCGGGTGATTTAAAGTGTCGTGAATGCGATGGCGCAGTGATTAGTGAGACTAGTGAGCGAGAGGCTTCAGATTCGATCCCTGGAAAAACACAAATTTCGCGAACGTTCGATAAACATCCGAAAGGTTCTATACTTACGACTTGAGAAGCTTTCCTTGGACCCTCGTTACACATCGATGTTTCTAAGAAGACCGCGAGCGGTGGGACAGTGATAAAAAAAACCTTAGGCATGTGTGTTTTTCTGGGAATCGAATCCGAGGCCCCCGCTAGCCCAGACTAATCACATTTAGCCGCTGCGACTTTTTTTTTCCTCCGAATGAAGAGTACTAAAAATGATTTTTTTTGCTGTTTGGTTTTTCAGCCTGATTTTTTGACAGTTCGCACGTGATTCGTGACACGTGACAAAGAAAAAATTCTCAGTTAGGATTGCCATTTCACTATGAATAGACTTACGCCCGAACAACGTTTGCAAATTATTTAATTTTATTACCAAAAATCGTGGTCAGTAAAAAATGTGTTTATAGCACTTCGTCGATTTTATGGCTGTCGTAATCGTCCTACTGAACAGGCTATTCAAGCCATTGTGACCAAATTTCGCACCAATTTCACTTCATTGGACATTCTACGGACTCGTTTGCGTAGGGAGTACAAAAGTGTACCGCTTGGTGTGGTTTATGGGCCGGTGGCATCATTGGTCCGTATTTCTTCAAAGATCAATAATGATCGCTATCGTTTCGATGATTTCGGACTTTTTGTTTTTGCCCAAAAATGGAAGAGCGGGGTTTGGTCGATATGTGGTTTCAACAGGACGGTGCGACATGCCACACAGATGGCGAATCCATGGACATATTGCGAGGCGAATTCGGTAAGCAATTCATCTCACGGTTTGAACCTGTGAATTGGCCGCTTAGATCGTGCGATTTGACGCCGCTGGACTAATTTTATGGGGATATGTGAAGTCTCTCGTCTATACGCATAAGCCAGCAACTATTGCCGCCTTGGAAGACAGCATAACTCGTGTTATTGGTGAGATACTAGTTGATATGTTGGAAAAAGTATGCCAAAATTGGACATTCCGGGTGGACCACTTGAGGTTTAGTCGGGTTCAATATTTACACGATATAATAAAGATTTATTTAAAAAGTAAATGGCAACAATTGATTTATCGATCCTAATAAAAATTTCCCTCAATTTTGCAAATTTTCTTTTATTTTTTTTAATTTTAAAAATCAAACACTTAAAAAATCACCCATTAGTACTAGAATTTTCAAGTTTAGTTTACTTCACAAGATCTGGAACTGGGACTGATATAGGATAAAATCTCAAGATAGAACTTCACTTTTGACCATTTTAGCGTTATCGCTTCCACCTAGTAAAACTGGCACGTACAAATCGAAGAAGAGAAACAAGACACACAAAAAAAAAACTCGAAAAAAAAACACCAAATATCAGCCCAAAATGCAATTGCTTTGTACAGAGGGGTGGCTGCTTCTCTCTTTTGCAAGAAGAAAGGAAGCAACGAAAAAAAAAAATTAATAGAACGACGGATTCTAAGAGTTTCCTTCTTCTTTTTTTTTTTGTAAAGCTTGTGTTCAATGAATTATGAGTGTCAATAAATATTCTTATTTTATAGCTCGTTACATTTTTTCTTCATATTTCATTAAAAATATCGCGGTTTTGCGATACGACTCGATAAGGGATTCCGGTTTTTTTTTTCGTTTCTTCGCTATACCCCCAACGAGGGTGGATTCTATTACAACTAATGGTTTCTTTTCTTTATCAGAAGGTTTGCTATAAATTTTAAACTCGAAGATTTTTAATTACAAAATGTAATTTTTTTAACTCGGCGGTTAATTTATTGGATGCATGAGGAGGATGAAGCTAAGAGTTTGCGGATGCGGTTGAATGGTGGTGGGGGTTGGTTTTGAGCGCAAACATTTTTCAATTATCAAGTAACATCTTATGTTGACGACAACGACGACGACTACGATGATGATGACTATGAGGACGACTATACGACGACTACACGCCAAAGAATAAAATGGGAAGCCCCTTTGGAGGTCCTTTCGTTCGAGCATGTAAGATTTATATGAGTAGGCAAATAGGAAAATCCTGTTCTTCTTCGTCATCGCAGCCATCGTCAGAGGTCCCCTGTGTCGAAATGTAATTTGAATAAAAACAAATGAAAATATTCGTTACCTTAATGAAGCACCCTTTTCTCTATAATATACGCTGGTACTGGTGTGGTGATGGTAAATGCTAGATACATACGAAGGGGCTATACCTACATCTACACTCTACTCTACAGTATGTGGGTATTCTGGGGAAAGAAATTGAAAGCTTTAATGTTTTCTCAGTGGCGCGAGTCTCACTCAAGTCACCTGGAATCGAATTCGAAATGGATGTTGGCATATGTGAGAATTCTTCTTGTCTTGTACGAAGGCGGGCCCCGGTCCCGGCCCCGGCCCATTCGTAAGGTGAGTAATAAAACAAAATTAAAATAATACTCAGGGGATGAGATGACGATGCGATGCAAACAAACACACACTAATACAAAAACACAGAGAAAATCTTGAGACGTGCAAGCAAGAAGCAAAAATGTTTATGCATGGAACCGGAATATTTAGGCCGTTTGTTGATAATGACAACGATAATGACAAAGCTGTACAACATGGTGTACTATACTACAGAGCAGATCGCAAATAAACATTGATGCGTTCTCGCATAAATTTTTACATCTCTTTTGATATTAGGATGGAAAATGAGTGCTTTTGTACCTACCCCTCCTCGATGTCATAAAACCCCCTTTCGGTCGCTCACATTTGTTAATCTTCATAAAGCAACTTGTCTAAGAGATTGCAGCACGGATTTTTCAAACGGCGGCGTAGGTACTGATGGGTGATTTGAGAGCTTACTTCGTAAGTGCACAAACCAATTATATATGTTCCCAAACATAACGCATTATGAGCAACACTATTCAAATGTGTCACGTTTCAATGACACGCTCAAATTTATTCATTACCCCAAAGACCCAACGACGATGACGATGACGACGACGTGTCAAATGCACTTCCTCGCATTAAACAACACACAAAGCAAGCAGCACTTATAATGAAGAAGGTCGTAGATGAATGTACTTCTGTATAAGCATCCCAAAGGGCTATATAGTGGTCATTGATATTTGCGGAACTTCCATATCAAAGAAGCAGGATGTTTATCGAAGGACAACGCTTCAACCCTTGTCGGAGCGATTTAAGAAAACTTTGGCCATTTGAATGTCCTGTCCACATATAGTAGATAGTATAGATACTTTGAATCCAAACGCCCCCCAGTGGAAGAAGAACCTTCATGATCTTTGATTGAATTTGAAATTGTTCAACTGACAGGGGGCGAACCGAATGTTCTTTTATTGTTTCTTGAGGAATTCCCCTTTGCGAATGAATTTTAATTGAATCAAGATTTTGTTTGTTGATTTCTGAGTTCCTTTCTTGGAATTTCTCATCTAAAGGACGGGCCGGAGGATTACAACACTTTGGGGCTATACATGTCTGTGTTTATTGATTTATGCCCTAAATATTGTAAATACACCCAGAAAGGACATGTCCACAGTGTGATTCATGGCTAAGCAAATGTGAATTGCTTAAATTAAGTGTAACAAATTGTAATGTTCCCAAAGCGGATATATCACCACATAAATTCAGGACATAAGCAGGAAGACGAACCAACAAAAAAAATAATAATAATAAAGCGGTCTGCATATTAAGTTAAATGGCAACAGAAAAAAAATTGTAACGTCCTTTTAGGACATGGTTGCCTTTTTTAAAACCACATCGCGTCCACTTTCAAAACTTGTAAGCCGCAGGAGATTTTCATACTAATTTCGCAACTTCCCTTATTCTGCCCGCAGTCCAAGTCTTCTCTGATGTCAGGCTTCCGAAAAACGGACGCATAGATACGAATACGACAAGCAAAAACAAAACACAGATGAAAAAAAAAAATTATGATATCTAAGGCCACATATTATAATAATGTCCATTTTCTTTTTGTTTCAGCCATCCTCTGATTTTTCAGCCAAATTTTACATAATATCGTTGTAATTAATTTTTCAGCTTACAGCTCGCATGCATTTTGTTGTTTGGGGGGTCGCGCACGGCACGTCCTCCCGCGGGTGTACGAGATAACACAAATGTGCACTACCTACTTCAAATTTATTATCAACTCGGGAGCCTGAGATATTCAACGTACGATGTATCTTATGTTGACATTCTGTGAATATCTCGCGCACTATAGGTACTTACCCTAAACAAATATGACGCAAAGATGTCCTTTGATTTCAATACTATATACTACCGCGCATACCCATCAGTGGATTACCTAATTAAAAAATTATTTTCCAAAAAAGGGGGTTGAATCAGCAACATGACAGGGTTGCTCATATCTTCTTTCCGTTTTTTTTTTTTTGTGTTTTTGTCTCTTGGTAAATTAATATCCTTTACCTTTTGAAATATTTACATGTGACTCTATGTGTGTGAGTATATAGTAACCCTTTCTCGGCCTTATTCTATTTTATGTGTTACCATCAAAATTATCGCGTTGATACTTTTGGGCATATATATGTTTGGGCCTCTCATTCCATCGTACCGCAGAGCTCATATTGTTATAATGAATATTCCTTAAAAGTGAAGGAGAAGACAATAAAGGCGTTCACCCTTACACCCGCGATGCCGCCTAATATGAATTTATTGTGTAATAAATTTGTTTAATCACAAAACGCGTGCGGCGGCGCTTGCTTATGCGAATACACATAAGTGGCGGTAGTGGGTTTCAATGCTTTCGGGGGGTTGGTGTGTGATAGCGAAGATGATGACAGCCTTGCCAAGGGTTCCCAGCAGTAGCAACAAAACCTGACTAAACAAATATTAAAATTCAACTAATTATCATTCGAGAAGCGTTAAGTAGAGGGCTTCGGTATAGGCATCCCTTTATCATTAACCATATCACCGAATTGTCAGGGCTTATGTTATAGCGAGCGAACCCTTTAAATTTTTCCTTTCGCAAATTCGATCTGCGAGCGTTTGATACATTTGAGATGGCTGTTGACATTTTTCTTATCATGACAAATAGTGTCAATTGTAGCTTCATGAGTAGGTATTTGTGTGTTAAAAATATAGCGATAGATTAAATGTCAAAGGGCACAGTGAGTTTTGGATTTGAAGGAATATTGGCGGGAGTGATATCAAATGTTTCGTGTAGTATTCTCAAAGCCTACCGGCATTTTTCATAATTGGAATTGTCAGATCGACTAACGTTTTATTGGATTGTATGTCGAGAAGCCTTAGCCTTACTTTCGTGGTTTGATGAGATGTAGATACGTAGGGAGGCAAGAGAGCTATATTTCCCTTGACTCAAGTGTCAAGTTATTTAATTAGTTCAATGGAGAGCTAAAGCCGAATTGTCTCATCCGTGAACGAGTTACATGTGTCGGAGTTTTTTTTTTTTGTTTCGTATTTCGATGTATTTCCGTGAACGTTTAACTCGTCAAAGGATTTGGCTTGTACATGTTGAAGACGAATCGCCGAATCCTCATTCATGAAATTGGCATTTGACAATTAAATAAATAGGTGGCGCAACAGTCGGGTAGACAGACACCCTAGGCCTAGCTCGTTTGTATGAGTTTCTATTTTTGGGACGAATGGAAGGAACCTACAATTTTATGCCGAGTCCGAACGGCTGAATTGAGAAGCTTTTTCAGGACAGTGCTACTCTCGGATGTTTGTCAGACATTCGCGAGAGATGGCGCAGTAGAAAAAACCTTAAGATGTAATTTGTATTTTTTCCGGGGATCGAACCTGCGATCCCTCGCACAATAGTCCAGCATACTTATCACTGCGCTACTGCGCCCACAATGAAATTGGCAAGCAACGCAGAAATAAAACGATGATCCCCATTACGTTGTTCAATAATGGAATTGGCTCCATAATTGTGTCAGGAAGCCACCATTTTCTTTTCTTATATATTTAGGATTTAAACCCACCTTACTATGGAAGCATTTAGTTTTTAAAATACAAAATATTTACAGGGATTGATGGGAAGGAATGGATTCAGGCACCAATAACTTATGAAAGGAATAACAAGCAGTTATTCAGTCATTCAAGGCAGAGACGCAACATGCAAAACGCTGTGCATCACAAACCAAATAGAACTAGACCGCCGACTTCCGTGCACCTACCCTATTCTACCCGGAATTAATTCCCCTGTCTGTGAATACGTCTGAAATGTCAAAATCAATGGCTGCAATGATTTTCAATGCTATACCATGGACCTAGGTATGTGTGCGTTAATGGCGCTCCTTTGATTTTGTACAGCACCGATACTTGAAAAATCTTGGGCCCGCAAGCAGCTTGTAGGCAAACGAGCAGATTGCGCTATCGAATCAGCTAGGCTCATAAGAACGCCTCACAGTCAGGGTAGAGTCTATAATTATTCGTAAGTCCTTTCCTTATAGACATTTGGGTAAAGGCATTTCCTGCAACCAATGCCCCTCGGTTAAGACAGATTAAAAGCCTGACGGGCCATGCAGAAACCCCGAATAAATAGACGGCATGTTTTCCAGCGTCACGCGACACAACTGAATCAGTTTTGCCGGGATTCCGATTTCGACTATCGCCATATAGAGTTCCTGACGACGTATGCTATGGTGCCGTGAAAGTCGAAGGAAATAAGGTCGAATCACGTTTATTTCCATTTCAGATTGGAAATAATGTCGAATTGCACTTTTTTATGGTCGACTTTATTTTCGACCTTATTTCCATAGAATAATTGTAATAAGGTAAAAAAAAAAGGTAATTTATGTCGAAAATTAAAAAATAAATTCTATGAGCAGTGGAATATATGTATGAGGGTGCATGCTGCCCACCTTTAACGCCGCTGTTTATGGTTACTGTAGGTGTAGGTGCGCTGATATGATCTAATTGAAGTGATTGACATTATTCCCATTTCTTTATTATTATTATATTTTTAAATAAAATCGAACATAAAAATATTTGGAATTCGACTTTATTTCCAATCTGAAATGGAAATGTGAGTTTCGACTTGAAATTCGTTGATATTTTCCAGGGTTTGTCTCATTGTGAACATTTCGTCTATCACACAGTACGTTAGATAGGATACCCATCTATTCGAATGGGTTAAAGATGAATGTTGGTTTATATTCCGAAAGTCTCGGACTATACAGTTCAATGAGACTTTCTGAGTACAGCTGCGTATTTCAGGCTGAGGTACTGTCAGTGACAACTGCTGCTCATACAGATATTACCTTTTACATGGATAGTCCAGCGGCAGTCAGATGACAGATGCAGACAAATTTGAATAAAAAAAATTTACATTTCTCTTGCTGAAATGAAAAAGTGTTTCTGTCTCTAATTCTGTTCTTGCGTCTGTTGTTTGTCATTGAGCGGCTTTGGCCTGAGCCTGAGGACACATTCATTTGCCACACTTTTAGTCTTGGTAGAGCTTAATGAGTTATAGGTTCAGTAATACTTTCAGTCCTATTCGAGTCCCAATCAACCTTCCAACTCCGCAGTTTAAGTTTCGTTTGGTGATTAAATGAAATTCGTTCGTATAATTCAAATGAATTCAATGTCTTTTATTTAGCAACTTATAAAAATGTATATCAATTTAACTACCAAATTTCAAAGCTAAAACTAGTGTTTTAAATTACTTTTATGGGTCGTGCCATTCTCCGATTTAAAATCCCACCTTATTCCAATTTCTATGGACAATGCACATCAATGTTAACAATCTTACAACTTTTGAAATGCATAATTTTTTTGTATGGGAGGTACTACGTCCCTTTATCCAATTTTTATGAAATCTAGCCGAAACACCTTCGGGTGAAGATTTTCTCAATATGTGAGCTCAATCCACTCCGTAGTTTTTGAGATATACGATGTCGAAAGATTTTCGTAAAAATTGTGCTCGATCTATTCTGTGGTTTTCGAGATATAAAATTTACAAGAATTTTTTGTATGTCCAATTTTGACCAAACTTCACAGAAACTCCTTTAAGTCAATAACAAAGAAAGAGTCTCCCAAAATTTTAATTCATTCATGGTTGTTTTCGAGTTTTGCGAGTATTTTTAATTAAGGCGCATTTTTATCTCGACGGATATGTAAATAAGCAAAACTTAGTTTAATTGGGGCTCGAAAAGACCACACGTAGTCATGGAGAATGCCAATGCATTCTGAACATGCGACTGTATGGTGTGGATTTCGGAGTAGCAGCTTTATTTACTCATTTTTCTTCTTAGACAACAATGGAAAAAACATTACACTCAGGTACAGCTCATATAGAGCGCTATTGAGGAATGATAACTGATTTTTTATAGCCAGGAATTTAGAAACAGTACTTAGTCGAGGTATGGTTTCAGCAAGATTAGGCTACGTGCCAGAGAAGCCATCCAACTATGGATTTCTTCAGATCACTTATTTGGCTCAACGGGTCCTCGAGGCTAGTTTCTGACCAGGTCGATGTCGCTGTACAGTGTACAGCTGGTAGAGTGATTCGAAAATCACACGAAGAATTTTGCGCTCGAAGCGACCAAGAAGATCTTCATCCGCCCTTGATAACGTCCATGATTCTGCGCCATAAAGCAGGACTGGGATGATGAGGGTCTTATATAGAGTCTCCTTGCTGTTTCTCGACAAGGCCTTACTAATCAATTGCCTTCTTAGGCCGAAGTAACAGCGGTTGGTAAGTGTAATTTTTTGCTTGATTTCTGCTGTGATGTCATTTTCAAAGTTAATAGCGGAGCCGAGGTACACAAAGTCCTGAACTACCTCAATGTTATTTCTGTCTATCGTTACGTTCTGTCAGATTCGTAGATGTTGTGTTTCCCTTCTTATACAGCATATATTTTTTTTTGCCCTCATTCACCACTAAACCCATTTTTGCCGCCTCTGTACTGATACTTGCAAACGCACCAGTGACTGCTCGCTGTGTTCTCCCAATGATGTCGATGTCGTCAGCGTATGCAAGTAGTTGCACAGACTTTGGGAAAATTGTGCCCCTGGTGTTGGCTTGCGAGTTTCGCACAATTTTCTCAAGAATGATGTTGAGAAAGTCACATGACAGCGCATCACCTTGTCTAAATCCTTTTTTGACATCAAAGGTCTCGGTGAGATTGTTTCCGACCTTTACGGAGCAGCGAGCGTTCTCCATCGTCATTCTGCACAATCTGACAAGTTTGGCAGGGATGCCAAAACTAGACATGGCTCTGTATAGCTCGTCTCTATAAATGCTGTCATATGCGGCTTTAAAATCGATAAAAAGATGGTGAGTATCGATTTGGAGGACTTCTTGGGTTTTCTCCAGGATCAGCCGTAGTGTGAATATTTGGTCGGTTGTGGACTTACCGGGCCTAAAACTGCACTGATAGGGTCCAATCAGTTCGTTGACAAATGGTTTCAGGCGTTCACACAGTACGGCAGACAGAATTTTGTAAGCGATGTTAAGGAGACTGATGCCTCTATAGTTGGCGCAGTTTAGAGGGTCTCCTTTCTTTTGGATCGGGCAAACAATGCTGAGGCTCCATTCATCAGGCATACTTTCCTCTGACCAAATTTTAGAAACGAGTTGGTGTATGCTCTCTACCAAGTCATCCCCTGCTGCCTTAAAAAGCTCGGCCGATAAACCGTCCGGTCCTGCAGCTTTGTTGGACTTCAGCTTGGATATTGCTATCCTTACCTCATTTTGGTCAGGTGGACGGAAGTCTTGGCTTTCATCGCCCAGGTTGAATGGTTCATTCTGCCTGACAGCGGAATTTGTGTCGTCTTCGCCGTTTAGCAGTCTGCAGAAATGGTTTTTCCATGTCCTCAGCACCGACTGTGACTCTACTACAAGGTTTCCTTGTTCGTCTCTACAGGTCTCTGTTTGGGCCTTGTTACCGTGACACGTTCTTTTTACCTTTTTGGTAAAACTTCCGAACATTGTTCCTGGAGTAGCACCTCTCTATTTCCTCGATCGCGCGCTTCTCATACTCTTTCTTTTTCCTCCGGAGAAGCCGGTGTTCTTCCCTCCTTTTTTGCTCGTATAGCTCACGAGCTGCTCTCGTCCTTCTCTGCAGCGCCGCTTTGTAGGCCAGTTGCTTTGCTGCATGTGCTTGCCGGCACTCTTCATCAAACCAGGGGTTTCGCGGTGGTGGTCGGGTGAAACCTAGCACATCAGTTGCGGCTTTTCTGATGGCTTCTTGGCATCGATGCCACTGGTCTTCAGCACTTGATGCTGGCTGCACGACTTCTCGAGAGGTTGAGGGAGACGCGATCGGCAAAAGTTCTGGCGGTTTGTTGCGTTTGTAGCCGTTCAATGTTGAATCTTCTCACAGTATTTCCTCGTTGTTGTGGTGTCTGGGATATCCGCATACGTACCTTGGCTACAACAAGGTAGTGATCCGAATCTATGTTGGCCGCTCGGAAAGTTCGGACATCTAGAATACTGGAGGAGTGCCTTGCGTCGATCGCAACATGGTCAATTTGATTGACCGTTTGATGGTCTGGTGACCGCCATGTTCCTTTGTGAATGTTGAGGTATGGAAACCGTGTGCTTGCTATAGTAGCATTACGTCCCGCAGCAAAGTCAATTAGCCTGGTGTCGTGTAGGCTGTGCTTTCCGATAGTGGTACCAAAGATGTCCTCCTTTCCTATTTTGGCGTTAAAATCACCTAAGACGATTTTAACGTCGTACTTAGGACATTGTTCATATGTTTTGTCGAGGAGCTCATAGAAACATTCTTTGGTAGCATCGTCCTTATCTTCTGTGGGGGCGTGAGCGCATATCAGGCTGATGTTGGCGAATTTAGCCTTGGCGCTGCTTCTGTTCTCTGTAGCAATCACCGTAGTAGATGTCACAGTTTTTCATCCTTCTTTTGCCGGGCCCATCCCACCGCACTTCCTGGATGGCGGTGATATCTGCATTGTAGCAGTCTAGGGCCTCCGCTAATTGTTCGACTGCACGCGGTCTGTTCAGGGTTCGAACATTCCACGTGCAGATCCGAAAGTCATTGTCCTTTTTTCGTTTTGCAGGGTCGTCAACAGTAAACCCATCCATATCCGAGGCTTTTGGCTGCTTCGTAACTGGCGGTGTTTTCCGTGGTTGGGTAACCCCACGCACAACCCCCAACCTGGAGGGCCAGGCCCTTTCTGTGACCTCTTGGGCGAAAGGGGCGGATATTCCGGAGTCAGTACCTAACCCGCTTCGGGGATTTGAGTGCTGCCGTTGACCCACTAAGGGAAGAGCCCATCTCTATTTCAACACCCTGACTAGTATTGAAAATCCTTAATGACCTCAGCTCCAGATATGTCGAAGTAGCTCATTAAAGTATCTGCCATGCCAACTGTTGCCGTCACCGTTGATTCAATCGTGTGAATTCTTCCGCCGCACGTCCTCTTTCTGAGGGGCTCATGTTAGACTTCTGAGACTCGAGCAGACAGTCAGTTCCGACAGAGCATTATAGTGTTGCTATTTTCTTCGTGTTCAACACTCGCGCTTATAAGTTTAGCAAGTCAAGCCTGGATGGGCGAGACCAGTACCCGGTGGTTACCACGCGGAGGTAAAATAAGCACAATTGATGTGTATGAAAAAGTTGCAACAGCTGGGCACCGCCAAGTTGATGCCAATCAGCGCCTACCCGATTCATACATGCTATTTTATTAGCAAAACAATAAATTCTGAAGCTAATACAGAAAGTTTAAATTGAGCACAATCCAGCTCAAAATATCTACTAATTTTGGCTGTGTGGGATGGGAACTTCTACTTGAAAACATTGATTAACATAAGCCAAAGACTCTCTGGATGGCTCTTAAAAAAGAGCACCCACTTTAAGCCAATACCCACGTGCATTTAATTTTTTAAAATCAATTCTATTACATTCCCATTTCGACGAACTTAAAAAAAATTTAATTTTTGTTATAAACATAAAATTTCAAGTGTTTTACTTAAGAATAATCTCTGTTGCAAATTTTATCGAGAGACATCTTGTAAATTTAACCAATCGCACATGTCTGAGGCGCATTATACGCACTCATATACACCAATCACGCCATTACTCAAACCTTAGGCCGTTAATTCTCCCTTTTTGACATTTATGAGGAAAGAATATTTTATTTATTACAAATTGTTCGCCATTAACGGTAGTAAATCTTGTGCATAAGAAAAAAGTATCATTCGAACTTTTATCATCATCCTTTATTGTTGACAGGGTGGTTTTGAAGTCTTCGCGCGCGCTCGCTGTTTCGCCGTATTGAGAAAGCCATTTCAATAAATTTGTCAGCGGTCCGGATGATTACTCGAATAGGCGTATCCAAGGTGAAAATTGCCTCGTTCCCCGGCATTAAAATTGTATTTTAATATTGCTTCGGTTATTTACTGCTGCGGGGGTTTAAAAACTTGCAATTTCGCAAGTTCCTCAAATACAGTGTATACAGATACAGCATACAGGTGATGGCGCAGATCGAGAAAGCTTACTTTAATTGGAGAAACAGATGCTCATGGTTCCTGTCCTGGCCACGTATTCTCTCTCCCAATAGGATAACTATAAAGGTTCGGAGAACTTCATGCTCCATCGAATTGTAATCACATCATTTTGAATTGCCAGGGAAGTTGCTGCGGGAGAAAAGCTTCTAATGCGTTTGCAACATTGTTATGGAACAATACTCATACTATCCGGCACACACTACAGACAGACGGACGGTTTTATGCTCCTTCGAAATCCCACAAAACACACGAAAAGTCCTTCGAATCATTAGTGCCGAAAACAAAACACAAGCCGTTTTATAGCCAGTCAAATGATCCTTGATTGTTGTGTTGCCTGCTACTTATGGTTTGTAGAAGCTGAAGAAGGAAGTCGCTATAGTACATTCAAGGGTCGGTCTCGGTCGTCTAGGACTGATTGTTGTTGTGCTCAGAGTTCAGAGATCGAAACGGAACGTCCCTAATGAGAAATCGAAATGGAATTGCAAAATTATCTTTAGTGTCTTCGGAGGGAGCTGTTTATAAGGAAGGGTATGGTACCATATACAGCCGAAGGATTAAACTCAACTGTTGTTGTTTTATCGCAACAAATTTCATGTATCGAGGTAATTACACGAGCAATCCTATGGCTACGTCATTAAAGTGATTTCATTGATTGCTTCTGCAAGAAGGTTGTCTGTGTCTGGTGCTTGATTAGTTTTCTTTTGGCCGGCTTCATTTTTACCCTTAGTCGAGGGTGGAAGGCAATCTACAGCTATACAGCGACAGCCTTCCTTGGGTTGTCGATTCAACTATCGAGTTCGAGTCCGAAGGATGAGCTATAAAAATGTTCCTAGTCGATTTCTTCCGAATTCCGCTCTAATTACCTTCGAATCAGCCATGCATCCATTCGGTCGGCCATCCAACACACGCACAATGGCCGGTGGCCCAGCTTGTTATAGATCGTAAAACCTATTGGCAGAGTAACATGCATATGAAGCGGATATTGAATGGGTGGTATCATCACAGTGTGCGTGTGTGTGTGTGTCGTATATGGGGTGAACCTAGGTGATGCTTCTACTTGGGAGCAATTAAATTGGAACAGTTTTTTGACTGGGTCGCTTGACTGATTTTTTGGTACACAGACATGTTGGTAATTTATCCACATATGCTGGAGCACCACCGTTTGGATGCATGTGAATTTTATTGGACGGGGAATTAATGAGGAGTGAAAGTTGTTCGAATGGAAGCGGACAAATTGCACTCGTAAAATGGAAAAGCTGGGTTTCTTTTTGGCATTTCGTCGGCGGATAGGTAGTACTTTATTTTTATTGCAAATCCCCTTCTGTTCCTCGAGGAGAAACGGTCAAGGTAACTACCTACGTACTGGCCAATTATGGGGGCTGGACATGACTTTCTTTTACGACACATTGCGTGCAACTTTATTGAAAATAGTTTTATTTGCTCATCAAACAAGCATCTCTATTTGGAAAAGTTTCTCTAGTCTAGATCCAGGATATATACCTAGGTGTTCATGAGGTGTAATCAGCTAAGTACTTTTGGCGGAGTTGGTATCGGATGCAGCTTCAGCTGCTCACGAAATCATTTAATTTTTATGGAGTGGTTAGCGTTAGAGGGTGCTTTGCTAGAGTTGTTAGCTGTCAATACATAATGGGGATCAATTGGCAGGCGTATTTCATTGCAAACATCAACAAGTGAAAATGTTAAAAGTTAAGGCGTCGAATTTAAGTTAAGTGGCATTTATATTGAGGTAATTTTGCAGTAATTGCCTTTGCAGATTTGAAAGAGGTTGGTTCAACTTCAACAGCTTTTTTATGAACTTCGTACAGCTTCTTTAGAACTGCCAGACAAACAGGCGAGTAATACGCAGTTTTCACCTTGCAACATGTTTCCACAAGAAGCCTTCACAAGTTTCCGAGAAAGCAGCATATTTGTTCGACTATCAAATGAATTTGGGCTACCGTAGCTATAGCTTGCTCTATGCAAATCTATGGAAGTACACTACATAAGGGTCGGTATACCTGTGCTAACTACGTCTCCAATAAGAAGCAATTCTTGAGCGCTACAAAGACGATGAGTTATTTCTGGAAAGGGAGGTGAGGTTAAAAGTGGAAACAATTTTGTGTTTTTCCGGGGATCGAAGTTGGCACCCCTCGCACAGTCTGTAATCCATGTCCAGTACACTAACCACTGAGCCACAGTGCCCACAAAATTACCTTTTGTTTGGGCTAAACAAAATTATATGCGGGCTGGCTCCATAAGAAACCCAGTTTTCATGTTGGTGTTTGATTTGAGGTCATCTGCAAGAGACTCAAGTCTACATTTTCAAAAGTAAAATTGTTATTCTGAATGTGCTGGCCAAGACTATTCTATTCTCAATCCTTCTATCCGGTTGAACAAATAGAAGCTGGATGCGGTTAATGCTTATATTAGTCGATACTCGATATCTTGGAAGGAAATATATCCAACAACTCCTGATTTAGTTTTTGGACCTGACTGTATAAAAGCGGATCCCCTCCGAAACCCTACATTACTCTCCGCTCCCAGTAAATCCTGTAGAGTATGCATGGGCTATAATAGCTGGTAGTGATGATGATCAAGCACTTTAGTCTATCAAACTATGACTCCGCGATCTCGGAGAAACAGTGGAGAATAACATTGAAAATTAGATTTTGACGGTGCGGGCACTTGGAGTCCTGCAGTCTGATGCATTTCCAAAAATCAGATCAAAGAGAAACATTCGGCAACCCAAGTGGAGGTAGATTGTTGATTTAGGAAATCACTATCCAATGATAATGTCCGAAAGTGGTCATTCTGTGCGATCGCATGTGTGATGTGCTTTTTGTCAAAGGCTGAGCTATAACTCGTCGCATCCAGATTCTTTCCAAAGAACCACAAACTGTTGAGAAGAGGTACAATTTATTCAACGCTTTCTTCCTATTATACTTAAAACTACCGTAACAATGAAGCGATACTTAAACTTACAACCTAGAGAGAGAAGAACGCGCTCTACGGCTAAGCGTGAGCGTCGGCGGGCGGGTTTGACAGAGCGAGTTCTACGGCAAGCGTGAGCGTCAGAGTCCGGGTTGAGATTGCGCGCTCTACGGCCAAGCGTAAGCGTCGGCGGGCGGGTTTTAACGGAGCGAGCTCTACGGCAAGCGTGAGCGTTGGAGTACGGGTTGAGATTGCGCGCTCTACGGCCAAGCGTGAGCGTCGGAGTACGGGTTGAGATTGCGCGCTATACGGCAAAGCGTGAGCGTCGGCGTGCGGATTTTAACAGAGCGAGCTCTACGGCAAGCGTGAGCGTCGGAGTACGGGTTGAGATTGCGCGCTCTACGGCAAAGCGTGAGCGTCGGCGGGCGGATTTTAACAGATTTTAACAGAGCGAGCTCTACGGCAAGCGTGAGCGTCGGAGTACGGGTTGAGATTGCGCGCTCTACGGCCAAGCGTGAGCGTCGGCGGGCGGATTTTAACAGAGCAAACTCAACGGCAAGCGTGAGCGTCGGAGTACGGGTTGAGATTGCGCGCTATACGGCAAAGCGTTACAGTGGCGTCGAGAATGTTTCTTTCTGTGACGGCGACGGGTGTTATAGGTAGTGGGAACATGTAATGAAGAGGATGCTTCCTAAGTAAGTAAGTAAGGAATGGTACGTGTTAAATTTAGATCGAAAAAGAGCGAATAGATCGAGAATTACATGGCGCAGAACATTTGAGAACAAATCAGGGTAATTGGGGAAGTTTTCGAAAGGATCAACTGATCTTTCCACTTTCTTGTGAATTCTTAACAATCGCGTTCGTGCTTCTGCAATAGAACATTTGATGATATACCTACTTCAACTCCAAGATCCTTCCGCGAACCAACTCGTATAAGTGTTGCTATTGTAAATGCACCATTTCCCCAAACAAAAGGACCATGCTTACAACCTATTCTGTACAGAAATCTGACCACCCCGCCCCAACACCTCTCCACCAAATAAGCGCCATATTAATAGCTCCCATATTAGTCCACCCTGAATGGCAACCATTCTGTCATTCCACTTGAGTTCACTACGTCTAATAGATATTGATGTAAACAATAGGTCCTGGTACCGGTCCCGTCCCATTCCATCCGTTTCTAAATGAAGCGTAATCGCCTTATGTGACTCACTTACACTCTCACTTGTTACTTACATCTCGAACATTTCTTATCAAGTTTGATATAGAGAGAGCGTCGCCGCTAAGCTTATCGCCCATCAGGCGTACGCAAACCTAAAAGTTTTTGCCGACTCATAATGTGAATTCCATTCAATTGCTATGAACATTCCAGAGGAGGCGAGAGTCCATCAACGAAACTCTATTCAATGGCAAAATGTTGAACATTCCTCTGCCACCCTCGTAATCCACTTATGGCCTACCAATATTGTTTTCCCATTAAACTGATCATTGAACACCAAAGGCTCTCGGACTGAGAGCCCCATTAAACCAATTAAATTAATTGAACGCTCCAATGGGCCCTTTGCAGTCGGGATTTTTGGGGACGCACTGCAGTCACAGTGTGCATGGGAGAAATTGTGTGCACTGAATGCAACCCCATTCAGTGCACGCATTTAGGGAATGAGATGATGAAATCAGTTGAAAGGCGAAGGGATTACTTACACACTATTGATTTCTAATTGACTTTGCTACTGAATTGCCACTCTAGAGGGGCGCAAGAGATACGACATTTCACGTCAGCTGGAGCCCCAGACGGAGGTGTTAACATTGCCAAAAGGGACTGTTAAGGTAGTCTCCACATGCAATTGATTCGAATTAAGATATGTGCAAACATTTTCGATTGAGCTGAACTTGATCTTAGGTTAATTGATGGCAAACATTGAGTGGACGCACATCTGTCACCTGGATGTCCCTTCAAAGTCCCAATCTATAGTTTAATGCGCCTTACCAACTCAAACTCAAATTCAAACTCAAACTGAAATGCAAAACAGAAACCCTGGGCCAGCAATGTGCTGGTGCATCCTATACGGAAAGTTCAATAAAAACAGTTGCAAATCACCCAAGAAGGTCAAGATTTATGACGAAATTCTAGTGTGCATTGTGTGCTTAATCCGCATGTCATCCTGTTGGAGTATAAATTGCCAGTGCCCAGTATAGAGTATACCCAGACGACGACGACGCTCACACATGCACCCTTCAACTTGATTTAATTCATTTGCACGATGGCAGTTGCTTTATGAAATCAACTGAGAAGTTCTCCGTCTCCTCCGGCGGCGTTGTCGTCGTCGCACAAAGACACATAAATCAATGATTGACTAATAGTCCTTTTTGCATATTCAACCATTGAAAAGGACATCTTGGAATTGCACAACAGAGGTTTAGGCATTCATCATCGACCAATGCGTTCGTTTGGCCAGTTGGTTGGGCCTCCTGCTGCTACTGGTGATGGGGGTGGTACTCTTTCTCTTACTCTTTGTCCGATGCCCGTCTCCAAGTGTACAAAACACAAATCATTGCACACAAAGTTTTGCTGTGACATACAACCGAATGCTAGCTTGATTCAGGAGGAATCAACTACTCCTCGGTCGGAGCAGATACGACGACGACCGACGACGACGAACGACGACATTGACCAGGATGTGCCAAATAGAATACGGAATTATCGGTGTTGCACATGGCAAAACTCTCCAAGGATGTTTGGATTGATATGCAAATTAGTGAGATGGGAAGTGTCCTACCTCCCCAACTGACAAATGCTAACATTTTCTTCCACCAGACACACAGATACAGATACAGATACAGCCCCATATAGAGCACAAAGCTGAGATTTAATACATGTAATCAACATTTTTAGGCTGGATTTGCTTCGATCGGATGCAGCCGAAATATCCCAGGAAATCACCTGGAATTAACCTAACAATGCCAAATCACAAGGTGTTAAACATTTACTATAGTTTGGCTCGTTTTGATGGAACCAGATTAACTACGGCACATGCATCCTTACTTTGTGATTTGATTTGGGCCAACATATAGAGTGGTGCATTCGATTTGGTTTCAGAAGATGGAAAAGAAAAATTCGCAAAGAAGAAGACAACAGATACACAAGTTTCGTGTGCAGTTCCGGAACATAAACCCAAGATATACTGGCGAATAGTTCTATTGACCGTGACGTCTCTGCAATGTCACAGTCTTATTTATACACTTCCGGGTTTGTTTTGTGTTGCAGATCGCTTCTTCTTTCTTTATATTCGCTTTCACTTATTTACTTTTGGGTGGAGGAAATTTAATTACAAAAGAGACAAGTGGAATGGTCCCTCTGTTAATTTATAGCTTGCCTAGCTTGGATAGGATCCAACGTCTGAGGAAAAATCGTTTGCATTGAAAAACGTTTTCAGTGTAAAATTTAATTACTAATGTGTGGTGGAAATTTTTAATTTTCAAAACTAATCTGAGGGTAGAATTAGAGTAAATTGAGAAAATTAATGCAGACAATGCTGAAGACGCTTTTGACACCGCCGAGAGATAACAGGAGACCCTGCCGATTGGATTTAACTTTTAATTCATAAATTTGCTTAATTTTTCAAGCAATTATATTATCAGGTTCCAAGTTAGGCACGCATTTTTGAATTTCCATGTCCAGTTTCTAGGACATTACTATATAGTCTCCAAATCCAAAAGATGGTATAGGTAGGCAGGTATATGGGTGCTCTTGTGGCGGTTGCCGCAATTCATCACTTAGACCATCAGTTGGCTCCATTGTGTATAGTTACAGAGCCACCCATTGCATATCTGTTCGAAGACGGATTTAGTATGAATCTCAGAGGTTTTTAAATCTCTATTGTATTCAGATCCTCCCAGCTTGTCCTAAGAGCAGCCGATGATGTAGCGTCTGTTTATCTACTGTAACCACCCTGATTTGAGTATATGAATCTCATGAGAAGATCCATATTCTCCTTTTAAATTTTGACAAGAACTTTCTCGTCGCACCATCCCCTCCAGTGCAATCTGGAATGAGGAAACTTTTTCAGAAGATGAATTAGTTTACTTCTACGCTGATGACTCCAAAAACCAAAAAGTTGCTGGAGGCGTTTTCTTAGAAAGTCTTAATCTTAAAGTCTCCTTCCGTCTACCAAATTATTGTCTGAAGTCTTATCTTGGCTCAGGAAAAACGTCATATCTGTTAAAGACATATCTGCATATTTTTCGACAGCCAAGCAGCCATCAAATCCTTGGATACGATCTCTATAACTTCTCTAGTAGCCCTCGACTGCCGATCGACTCTTACGGAGATGCCCGAACAGTTCAACATTCACCTACATAATTTGGCTGCCGGGGTATAGGGACAATCCAGGGTATTGTTAGGCCGATGAACTCGCCAGAATTGGAACAACTCAACCCATCCTGCCGGATAAGGACAATTTGGGCATACCAATCGCTATTTGTAAACAAAAATTGAAGCTGGATGCTGTCGAGAATCTAAATCCTAGGTGGACAATTGGCACTACATGTCTAGCGACAAAACAAATTTGGCCTAAGCTGGATTTGAAACGCTCTAAGAAATTGATTTCTCTCAACCGATTACATATCGGCACTCAATGGGTGTCATTACTGGGCACTGCGTAATAGGTTAATGGTCATGGGCTATAATTTACTAAATGGAAGAGGGGTGATTTGAGTGTGTAGACACGCTAGCACGCTGTAAGGCTAGGCCTTTTCGCAAACGACTTTTGCATCATAAGCTATATGGATGAGGAAGAGGAGGAATATTACCCGGAATATCCATATGCCCTGGTACCCAGCAGTACATCTTCGCATTAGCTTTTGATACTTCGTCCACGTATTTCTTGCAATGGCTTTCTGCCAGGGACCCGATGCATGCCGCCCTTTGGACTTTGGTGAGGCTTGAAAAATGTCATTTCTTACAATGGCCTATTTGAAATTATTCGTTGCATACTTTTTGGATACATAATTATTATTTTGAACTAAATATGTAATTCATGTGGCAGTAAAAGCTTAATAGCTTTTCCACAAAAGTGGTTAATGTAATCATTTTAGAAGACATTTTTTAGACTTAACGAGACGTTTGGGAATAAAAGTCTGTTTGCTATCAAAGGTGATATTTCAAGTTTTTGATTTTTTCGTACTTTTAGTACTGCATTCCCTTCTCTCTTCTGTTTCCCATCCATAGATATAGAAAAACCCTACGCAGCCCTGACAAGTGTGGATAATAAGTTCGGTGACTAGAACTGCTGGGAAATCTGTTTTATCGGTTTTAAGGCCACCCGCATGATAGCATTTATAGAGACTAGCTATACAGAGCAATGTTTAGTTTTGGCATCCCTGTCAAAATGGTCCGTTTGTGTCACACCGGATTGTAGCACTACCATAAGTTAGTATATGTTAGCCTTCTATCATATAGTTGGTTGAGATCTTTTCACACTTTTGCGTCACATCAGAGACGAAGTTTTCTTCTAATGCGTTGGGTTTTCAAGTTAGAGTCGAAAACTCTTCAAACTATTTAATTTATTTACGTCGGGGTGATACTGTATAAGTGTATAGCTCGTATTAGTTCATAGTTGAATCGCGTCCTCCAAAACCCGCCAAGGTAAGCCTGACCGAATATCTTAAAGGTCAAAGAGACTAGAAGAAGATTAGACAAGGAGGGTGCCAAACTAGACACGGCTGAGCATAGCTTGTCTTTACAGATTATATTAGAGGCAGATTTAAAACTAATGAGAAGATGAAACGATAGTTAGTGTCAAATTGGTCTTCTGGGGTTTTTCCGCGCAGAACCTCTTATGAACATTTGTTCGACGATGGAAAGTTCGCTGATATGAATCGGCTTCAGTTATTTACACATGTCAGAAAAAATTGTGTACCCGATATTGAGAAGACTTTCGTAGCCGCTGTTGGGGGTTCTTCTTTCACCCCTAAGAAAGCTAAGCTTTGAGATTGCAAATGAGATCCATCATTCGTCAGACCAAATCTAAGAAATGAGTTTATGCAATCTCTCTACCAGACGTCAGTACCAATTCCAACTGATTAAATAAGCTTTAGCAGCTCTACTTTTACAATATCGTCAACACCTGGCTTTATATTTTTAAAATTCATGGTGCACTCGAATTCGAAATTACGTCCATTAGACGTCTGGGAGAAATAATTTTGTTTGCCTCTTTTGCGTGTTCCTCTTAATGAGACCGCCCACCGCTGGGGCTCAAACCTGCGACCATCGGTTGAAAAGGAAAAAATCTAACCAATATATAATATGACACTTCTCCTGAACATCGATCGCTACACTCTACTTTCTAGTACAATCCGTTAGCTCTACTGGTTTCTGTAATTGATTTGTTGCCCTGACTTAACTTTTTGCTAAGACTTCCGTATGGACTACTTCATCTCAACTTCTTTAAACGTAGTGTGGCCTCTTTGGCTTCATTCTTTTTAACTTTCTCGTATACATACGTAGTAAGAGAAAGATATTGTTTTCGTACAAAATTTCGAACTCGAGATTTTGATCAATTCTAATATTACGATGATAGGGGAACTAAAAAAAGTGGGTCTCGCAATTCTGTCCGTCCGTATGTCTGTCTGTCCCACCCCTGGGGAATCTAAACGCTTGGACGGATTTTCTTCAAACTTCGTATTTAGAGTTTGTGGGCTAGGGACGTTTTTTTTTTATGCTAGGCTTAATATTAACGGTACCTCCCATAACAACATTTTACGAAATATTACGAAATATGTCTAAATTTAGATTTTTTCGAAAACGGCTCTAACGATTTGAACCAAAATTGATAGTTGAGTTAATGTAAGCATGCTTAACCTGACTGCATACCCAGTTTTTCTCTAAAAAGTCCAGCAACGGCAGTTTTGATAATTGGCTTTTTCTCGAAAACGGTAAAAACGATTTAAAAAAAAAACTTATTTTTAAGATACTATTGTCATTCTTAAGTTGATAACAAACTCAGTTTTTCTCTAAAAAGACTGCGTCCTTTGATATCCACCCAAATCCCTAATAATAGTACATACTTTAAAAAACTGCTCAAATCTCTAAAACGCCATTTTCAATTATGATAAAAATGTTACTGCCAGGTAATGCTTAGATCCATAGAAATACTATTTGCTCAGTTTTGAGCTAAACAGTTGCAAAACAGTGTTTTTTGAACCATGAACGATTTCCACCCCAATCGCTAAAAACGGTACTTTAAAAACTACACATATCTTGAAAACGCCATTTTCGATTTGGTTTAAAATGTAACTGCTAGGTAATGTTTATATCCTGAAGAATATGTCGTACTCAATTTTCAGCTAAACAGTTTAATAACAGTGCTTTTCGAATCCAAAGTTGTAACATTTGTCAGCATAATTTTACAAAAAACCGCTCTAACAAACTTCAGTGGCAATATTCGAATTTTATCGAAATTCAAGTGTCAGTTCCGGTGAAATTTAAAAGTAAATGTTGAAGTTAATACGTATGTTTATGTAGTATGTATTACGCTGTTAATAAACAAGTGCTTATTTATCTGAGTACATCTTGGGGCGTATGATTTTAAACGTAAAATTTGCTGAAATGACTCTGAGATTCTGCGAGATTCGCAACAAACGAGAAAGTTACGTGCGACCCACCCCCAGTCGTGCACATTTTTTTTTTTAGAAAAGCGAATATTCTCTCTATGTCTTTTGCTTGTAGAGTTTTCAAGCAGTTCTAGCCCCATTCTGAAGAACTTCTTGTTTTGGTAAGTTTTTTGCTCGATATTGTTTGTCTAAACAAGGAATTCGTTCTGACGGTTATTTCAAAACCCATCACATTAGTCGTGAACTTATTGATGGCTTACTGGCAGTATTTCCACTGATCCGACAACAGACGTTGCTTTACCGAAGGCAAAGCTAAATTTCTGGCTTAGGTTAGGTTAGGTTAGTGGGTTTGCAAGACAGAAACCTGTACGTACTATACTTAGATCAATGTAGAGTAGATACGTTGTGATGACCTAGGGGTTTATGACTCCCATGC
Source organism: Cheilosia soror (assembly GCA_949372485.1). Lineage (NCBI taxonomy): Eukaryota > Metazoa > Arthropoda > Insecta > Diptera > Syrphidae > Cheilosia > Cheilosia soror. The sequence continues at coordinate 77,451,581 of OX443561.1, read as the reverse complement.
AATGGAAACCTATGAAAATCCTACGGATTGGTAAACCAACCCGATGTACTTACAAATTTCAGTAGGTCATAAATAGCCCTGTCGAAAAGTTCTTTTAAATCTTCGAAAAAGCAAAAGGATTTCTCGCTTAGTCATCATTATTCGTGGTGGCAGTCATGTGAAACCCATGATAGTGCAATAGCAGTATGCGCAATGTCTCCTCTATCCAGCAGAATTTAAAACGTCAACCTAGGTGCTGCCATCTATGAGATATTGCACGACAACCAGTGACAATTTTTTGAAAAATGCAAATGTTTGACTTGGCATCACTGCCACATTTTCAGCGGCAGGAATGTCGGCTTTCAGACTAACCCTGCGCTATCTGTTGCCTTACCAACCGCAAAGGAATATTTATGGGAGAACATTTTCCCTGCTTCTAATGGTATTGCTTATATTTTAGAAAATCAGTACCTACTTCTTAATTTTTCGACTTCATTTTCGACAGCGCCTAATGTCAAGTTTTATGGTTCCATTTTTTTCATTTTTGTACAACTTAGTTATCGCAGAAGATTGAAGCGTTCTTCTTTTTATCACCTAATAGTTGCTGAAATCCATATGTAACTCATATATTCACCGTCAAATGCAAATGTATATGAACTCACACTTTCTGATCATCTGTCGTAAAGAGGCACACCACACCAAATATTAGTATAAGGCGACTACCCCACCCAAAAAAAAAGTATCAAACTTTAAAGCTGTCAACAAAATGCTACTGGGTATTGATTTAAAATCATTTAATTCCGATTCAAAGCTCAAAACCAACAGACAAACAAAAAACTTCCCAAACCGCCTGGAGCCGTTGTCGGTTCAATGGTTGACCATTGGTCAATAATTTCTATTTATTTAAATTGAGACCATTCACTTGGTCATAAAATACCCAGAAGTTAATGTTTCTGACAATTTCCAATGCATAACAATTGACCCATTCATAAACTTCACAAACTGTGTACATATCATCCCAAGTTTTCACAAAAAAACAAAAAAACATCCAAAGTTCTGAACATCAGCAGGAGTAGATGGAAAAACTTTGCTTGTAGCTGGAAGAACTTTTTACACAGTCTTTCCTTTATCCAGTCGGTTGACCAGTCGAAGATACATATCGAAATTTCAAAACAATGACATGACACAACGGGTGGTGGTCACTGGATATTGAAATGTCGTCTTGCCGTATATGTGGTTTTATATAGATAAATATATTTACATTTACATCTCAGCCAGTCGTATAGGACTGTCATATTTAATAGGTTTCGACACTTTTGGGGGAGAAGCGAATTGAATCTTCATCTGAGTTTTAGCCCCTCAATTTGAGAAGAAATGAGAATTGAAACGTTAGTCCTGACGTTCACAAAAAAATACCCGCAAAGGGGGGCAAAGATCGCCATATTTGATAAAGATAAAGGAGGATAGGGTTGTGGACTTTTTTTTTAAATACCAAATTTTACTTGAATTCGGAAATTTAGGTATTTTAAGATTTTTTTAAAATAAGTATTCAATAAAAAGGTCTATCCCGGACTATAGGGCTTGGGCCAGCTAAGTGTGTAAATAAATGTACAAAATTGATATCTTGAAAACACTTGACTTGGAAAATAGGTATTTTTCGATTCTTAAGCCACAATTGCAATGCATAGGGCTTATTGAAAATCAATCCCAAGCATACCTACGACATGACATAGGTCAAACAATAAGTACGCATCAGTCTTTCTCTTTACTTTTACCTGCGGCTACTGCTGTTTATATTATATCGCGTTAAGAAGGTACACCACACATTACAGCGGATAACTTCGTCATCACTATACGACTATGAACTTTCGTCGCACCCCAAAATCGATTCATGTATCTACGATTAATACAAAGTAAACAAATTTAATCAATCCACAATCCACATGCGTAACATGTGTAATGCGTCCTCAATCCGACATTCAATCGGTGTAATTAAGTGTCACAACTGTGCTTAATTGGAAATAAACTTCGGCTGATGGTAGTCTCTGCTATGGATTATTTAGTGGATTTTGTAGGCGAATCGGGGGTTCGGCTATCCTAATCACAATGTGGCAGTTGTTTTCTTCTAAAATACGTATGCTTATAGTGTTGCCATATTGAAATTGTCATAACTTATAGTTGTAGGTACTATTAACTCGAAAATAGATGAAAGTGAGAACCATTAAACATTATTGTACAATAATGACCAAGCAAGCCTGGCAACATCAAGTCACATACATTTTTGACTTTCTACAAAAAAAAAAAGTTGAAAATCAATTCCATGTGGATTTTGATTTATGCCATTCATTATAGGTAATACACCATCGAACAGGTTTGTCGCCGTCGGCGTACTTCGGTCCATGTAGAGACATAATCGTTAGGGTTAGATTAGACGATTGATCGGGAGAGCCTTAACCGGCCCTGGCACTGTGGCCTCTCAAAAGCAGCCTACTGTGCCATTTCCTGGTAGGGTCCTAGAGCCATCTTTTTACTCCGGAGACAGTCAGGAAGTCAAGTATCTTCTCTGGGGGTAATTCAGAAAGATTTGCCGAGGTAAAGACTTCTTCGCCAAAAACTTTCTTTCTAAGGCGGAAGAGAGCCGGACATTCCATGAGAATGTGAAGAGAGGACTCATCTCTCTCTAGGCACAGTCTACATGTGGGGTCTGGTGAGACTCCGATTCGGTGAAGGTGTTTTTTCATAAGACCATGGCCAGTAATAATTCCTGTCAGGATTCTTAGGTTGTTTTTACCCAGATTAGTTAGAAAATAGGATTTTCTGGGGGAAAATGTTGGGAAGAACTGTTTGGTGCAGTTCTGCCCAGGTGTTTTAAGTCAGAGTTCATTAGATTCGATTTGAGCTAAGCTCCTAATGTATTCCCTGAAGCATCAGGGCCGACGGGTGGCGTTGTCGCGCCGACTTTGGCCAGAAAGTCAGCCGTTTGATTTCCAGTAAATCCCCTGTGGGCTGGAATCCAGTGTACGATGACTAGGTTTTACTTTGCTAGTTCGTAGATGGCCATGTAAGTTTCTAGGACCAGCTTCGATTTTATAACAGATGAGTTCAGAGCTTTAAGAGCAGCTTGACTGTCTGGGAAGATAAATATGGTTTTACCACTTGTGTTAGAACATAAGTTTATTCTAGCGCAGTGATTGATGGCAAGGATTTCAGCCTGGAATATGGACGAGAACCTGCCTAGGCTGACTGAGAAGTTCGCTTGAGGTGATTCTCCAAAAATGCCAGATCCAGTCCCTGAATCCATCTTGGAACCGTCTGTGTACCAGACTAGATCAAGTCGCGATGGATTGGGTTTGTATTTTTCCCATTCTTCCCTTGGCGGGATGATGATAGAGAAGTTTTTATGAAAGCCATATTCCGGTAACATGTCGTCTAGAAACATGCTGAACGCTCTTTCAGGCTCCATAGGAATAGGGGTCGATATTATTCGAATGGAATAGGCGATGAATGCTTAGTCTTGCTTCCATTTGAATGTGCACTTGGATAGGTAATAAGCCTAGGATGACATTCAGTGCAGTGGTCGGTGTGGAGCGTTGACAGCCCGTCATGCAGTTTCCGGCTATACGTTGAATTGTTAGGGTTACAAGCAAATGCAATGAATGCAATTAAACTGACGCAACAGGTCCATGTAGGACAGTAGAGGCCTACGTTTCTTATACCTATACAAATATGTACACATTTTAAAAAGATGATTTTGATAGGTAACCCATCTTCCAATCCAGGGCATTGAGGATAACGTTAACGATGGATCTGTCTTAAGCAGAGCGGAAAATGGTCCCATGGTAGAGGAGTCACTTTGGCGACCAAATCGCTAAAAGATGGAAAATCTGTCGGAGTGGATACGGTTTCGTCCGGGCAGATGCACAACCGACCAGTTATTCATTCTCAGGATGGTCTTGTCTCTTCTTCTTTTCATAACTTATATGGACTGAATGTTACAGCGCAGTCTTGGCTAAGCACGTATCGTCTGATGAATTGGTCATCCTTGGGTCCTCTGAGCCTAAACTTCAGCGCGCACTCGATCGGTTTGTAGCCGTTTGTGTTGAAGCTGAGATGAAAATAAACGCGAACAAATCTGAAGTGATGGCCCTCTCCAGAACGTTTGGTCTGCTGGACTTTCTGGGTCCAGAACCGCAGTAGTAAGCTGGATCTGAATACTATGAGCAGATGCGCGCAATGTGTCCATGCAATTTCGCAAGCCTCTTTGCATGTGCCACTTATTTTCGTGAGCTGAACAGTGTGCAGTCTTGAAACACAGAAGAGCTTTACAAAATTCCTATACGCATTACTTTTCTTATAAAATAAAAACTTCATTTAGAATTCAATTCTGGCAACTCTCCACCACGTTGATATTAATTTCGATTGAAATCATTTGCCACATCGGTTGGATTTGATTGTCTCCTTGCGACGAGCGCGAAATTACTACCACCCAAATGTACGAGGCGAGGACTATATTCCTATAGCGCTTGTATTAAAATAACCAACACCGTATTGGGTGGGATGGGGTGGGGTGTGAACGAGCATGTCCTTTGTACAAATATATCAACTAATCTGTGGGCAAAAGGTACATCAGCCGTGTAATTAAGGACATGTATTTTATTGACGGCCGTCAGATAGAGAGAGAGAGAGAGTGGCTATGGCGCTGTCATTGTTGTTCGACCCTGCACCGAATGTGCTTTAGTGCGATTTCGATGACGGTCCAAACCATGGCACTTTGGGGGACTCAATGTTGTCCAACACACATCCAATTGGACCATTTACGAAACGAATAAAATGTTATTGCATCCTTGTACGATACGAATATCAAAATTGGATTTCAGTTCCCTGGAAAGCGTTATTCTGGATTCGGTGGTGTCGCCGTGTGTCGGGCGGCTGCACATAAAACGCTGATTAATTTGACCTCCATTTGCACGACGCGACGCTCAAAATCAGAACATCCCCAGTCGCACTCGATTTAAGCGTCAAATCAATGCTGACAAATTCCTTCCGAAACTCAAATAAAATCCGAAAATTGCCAACTTCGTGTCTCATATCATTAACCAAGTTAGGCAATTTTCAAAGTTATGAGGGTGGTGTACTGTGCACCCCATCCCCGTCCTGTTTGGCGTCGTCAATATAGGGCTGTGGCTGAGGAACAAAACGCCGACAAACCTGTTCGATTATAAATTCATTAAAATTTGACAGGAAAACATCGGGAAACTTTGCAGCAAAGAAGCCGTTACAGGAGGTGTGTGTATACTGTGTGTATATGTGCTGTTGTTGCGGTGTTGTGCGGTTGTGTAAATTAGTCGTTTAAAAGTAGACTAACTTGTGTGTATAGGGATGTGTTTGGATGGCATACAAAAGGATTCCCGTTCACCACATTATCGGCAATTATTCATAAGCGATGAAAGGAGCGAAAGGGTGGCAACTTTAATTCCAAACGCAATCAACTAGTTCCTTAATAATTAAAACTCGATAAACTTTTGAGGTGTTGATGAGCGAGAAGGTGGGGTAGGGTAGGGAGCGTACCTGCTATAATTTTGTGTATGGCACTTGTGATTCGTATGGCTGGCCATCAACGTTATTCCTGGATCATTGAATCCCAATTAACCTCGTTAATCTATTTAATACGCACTCAGCCTTACCCGAAATCCCTTTTATCCTTATCCACTTAGTTGCAATCCAACAGAAATTAAAAAGCAAACAATTCCTATGGATGTAGCTCCACTTGAGCGCTTCTGTTTTTTTTTTTTTTTTTTAATTTATTTTTTCGTTAATCGCGTGCGGGTCTGTTTGTTTAAGTAGGATTTTTTCTCGTCGCACCAAAGGACCCTCGAAACAAACCACTGGATTCCTCCAAAAATCAAAATAAAATGGACTGGAAATTGCCGCATGTTCACAATTCGCATCATCATCATCATCAGCAGCAGCATCAGCGTCATATGTGTGTAACGATTATAGGTGGATATATGTTGGCGGTGTAAACGGTGTCCAACAAATTCGAAAACAACCACAAGAGTGGGACGATTATTTCGACGTTCAATTTGAACAATTTTTTTTTTCCCATACCCATTTTGGGTGTATTCGGATTTTCGTATTTGAATTTTTGTATGTGTAATGATGTCCGAATCTGTTGGTTTATACTCCCGTTCCAAGTGCTAAAGGATTGGCATTGGACAAGTGAATGGCTTGGAATTTATTTTTATATTCGAAGCTTTCATTTTAACTGCTTTCATTCAGTGGCGTAATGTACGTACGAGTAAGGTCTGTATAAGCGGCTTAATGGTAACGATTATTATTATTGTATTCCCAAATAGATTTTTCGTTTTTGTTTGCTCGACGCTCGAACAGAAAATCATATTTTACGTAATTGGATGGAAATGCATTTTTTTGCTACTTGTTGCATTATGGCCGGGCTACTAAGGCCTTCAAGTGGACTGTAGACAATTGAATTTTCAATTTTAATTGCAGGCGGACAAATGAAGAGTTGTCCATCAGTGAATTATAAAAATAATATGTGCTGGATAAGAGGATCTGGGATGAGAGAAGGTCTTCAAAGTCGCTGAACCTATTTATTTAGTTATTACAAGTTCGGTAATCGTGTTATCAGCCGCCGTAGGGTGCCTTTAAGATCGATGTTGTGCGAATAGACCAGGATCGATTTAAATGGAAATCCACCCAGCCATTTATCAGATAGAGCCAGAAACAGTCAAAAAGGTTTTTGAAAATAGAGTAGACAAGATGTGCAGCCGGTTCCGAGGCCGGTTCACATGAATGTGAACGTTAGTATGGTACCTGTACGTTAATACAAAAATGTGATCCCTAAATATATTTAGAGTTGCCTTGAGGTCTTGAGGCATATAAGTGAGATAACTCAAATTATATTCGTATTTTATACAGAAAGATATTAGCGGTTTGATTGAGTGAATAAGAAAGCACTTAGTTAGATACAAATTGGCGTTTCTAAAACCAGATCACCAGAAACCAGAGATCACTTGAACAATTTAGAATTTAATCAAAAGACGAAAATAACTTGGCTTACATTATTGACATTTGTTCATAGCAAAATTTGACAATGACAGAATATTTAATACAATGATGCCAAAATGTTATTTCAAACAGATTTGTTTAGAAAAGTACTAGATCAGTTATGTGTACAAAATTAAGAAATAATTTTTCTGAATACATAAATTCAAACTTTAACAGGTACCTGTACTCTGTTCATTTTATATTTTCAGTACAGGGAAGATAGGGTATTTATTGCCTTTCACCTTTACTTTTATGGATTTCAATAAGCTGTCTCCACAAATATCGGTAGGGTTACCAACTTTTTATTAAGATTTCATGAGCAGAAACATGTCTAAATATTAAACTAAATCTAACTCAAATTAAATCTATCTATCGCCTTATGTCGCTCATCGGTAACACTGGATCACCCTCATTCTGCCAGCGCCCAGCGGTTGTCTTGTGTGGCAGACTGGTTATGGTAGGATGTATGCGCCTTTGAGAAAAATTCCTTCATAAGCAGACTGGTTATGGTGGGTTTTTCGAAAAACAGCAATTCCTTGGTAAGTCAGTGCCTTGGTTTTTATTTCAGTGGCAATTCTTGTGATTAAGTGCCGTGAGAGTATCTACGGGCACCATTGGTAGAAAAGATAGCTTCCCATAAGGCCTGTACTGAAAATATAAACACCCCTATTGCCGTTGACGTTTGCCGTATACGAATTATGTTTCGTGTTGTTGTACAACAATGTTCAGATTTCCTTTTTAACTTTTGTTAACAATTTTATTTCCTTTTCTATGTTCACCATCATTTCAATTTATTTGTCTCAAAAAAGCTATAAACAGCTACTAAAAAACGAAGCAAAATATACGAGTCGTGGGCGTTAACCGACTTCGTCCATGCCATAATCGATCTTTTGTGCACCGAAGCCAAATCGTGTTATCAGCCGTTTTGGGCGATGTCATTTGGACTCCTCGGAACTGCGATTTGACCCCTTTGGATTTTTTTTGTGGGGAACCATGAAGGACTGATGTTATGTCAACAATTCGGAAACGACTCAAGCATTTAAAGCCAATATCATCCAAGCAATCCGTGAGCTCCAACTTCAGCCCGAAACCATCAACAAGGTCTGGGGAGTGACAGAATGCGCTACTGCGAAGCAAGTCGACGCAGCCACTTGAACGACGCGACTTTGCGTTTCATAATTAATAAGAATGTTTGCTTTTACTAATAAAGCCATATTACACGGAAAAAAATGTGTTTTGTTCATTTTAATGCATTTTTAAAAAGAAACTTGTATTTGCCTCTTCCGTATACCTACTGGCCATATTGATGACAAACATAGCACAAATGCGAAATTGTGCCACAGCCATTTTGTCAGTTGTCAAGTGATTCATTTTTACTTTGGTTTGGCATTTCAACATCAATAGACTGACGCCTGAACAACGCTTCCGAACAGCGTTGCCATATTCACAGTTTTAACTGTAAATTACAGTTTTTTAGACAAGCTTACAGTTTTTAAAATTACCTCCTAGTACAAATTACAGTTTTTTTAAATTTCAGATTTGAAAGAATAAATTAAAATGTTTTCGGTTTTTTTTTTAATTACAATAAAAGTTTAATTTTTTCCAGCTTTAAAAAAATCTCACGGTATCCCTGTAATTACATTGCAGTTGCTGCTTCGATACGGCAATTTACTTGTCATTTATGTTTAATAAAATTAAAAAAAAAAACCCTAATTTAGAAAAAAAATTTTCGTTTTCGTAGGTTACAGTTTTTTGCTTGGAAATACAGTTTTTTCTTTGGGAATTCACAGTTTTTTGAAAAAAAAATCTGGCAACATTGCTTCCGAATTGTGGTTTAAACAAGACGGCGCAACATGTCACACCACTCGTGCCACAATTGATTTATTGAAGGAAACGTTTGGTAACCGCTTAGTTTCGCGGATACGGACCCGTGACTTGGCCATCATGATCGTGCGATTTAACGCCGGTTGTCTATTTTCTGTGGTGATATGTAAGGTCGCTAGTCTTCGCCTATCAGCCCGAAATGATTGACCACTTGGAGAACAACATTCGCCGCGTTATTACCGATATACGGCCACAAATGTTGGAAAAAGTCATCAATCATTGGACCTCCAGATTAGACTACATCCGAGCCAGCGGTGGCGGTCATATGCCAGAAGTCATTTTTAAATTATAATGCCAGATTATCTTTTGAATAAAGTAAATTTTATGTCAATTTAAAAAAAATCATCTTTGTTTTATTCCATTTCAAAGTTCTATACCTTTCAAAAAAACACCCCTTATTTTGGAGCGTATTTTGAGCCATATTTTGGTGCATTTTTTGTAGGCGTAATTTGGCGCGTATTTTGATGCGTATTTTGGCCTGTATTTCGGAGCGTATTTAGGCGCTTTGGACGCTTATTTTGACGCATTCTTTGGGGAGTTTCTTGACACAGTTTTCTCGACGTTGGATTTTTTTGATGAAAGCTAATTATCCGGGATCTACCTATTACCTATACCGACCTACGGGCGGATTCGGGTATTTCGAATACATTTTCATTAAAGTACACTCGTAGCTCGTGCTATGATGCAAATTTGGAAGGTGCCCACTTTTCAACAAGAACAAGATTCGAACTGAAATTGCTGAAATCCGTCGCGAAACAATTCGAATTTTCCTTCAATACCCAAATACGTCACTTTCATCCAGTCCTATTCCACGAATTACGCCTTCAGCAGCAATGTGATTACATAAAAAAAAAAACTTCATCACTACATTAGACTGCGTTGTGGATGAGTTTGGGAAATTCTTTTCCATCCAAGCGCGCTTCGAGGTCAACCACGAAAATTCCTTAAACTAAAAATTCACAAAACTTCCCCTAATGTTAGCTCGTTAATCCTTCGTCACGCCATTTCCCACTCCCCAGTCGTGCACTGCTATGGAAAACAAGGATAATGTGTTCATCAACGCCAATCTACTGAGGAATCCCTCATTTGAATATCTAGATACTCGCAAAAAAGTATCCCTGCTTCGGTATAGAGATTAATTCTGGAAATCAATCAGAAGCAATCATGCAGGTTGCTTGGAATTTCAAGTGATCCCCTTGATTGAGATATTTCGCCCTGCGACGGGTTGGAGAATGTTACTCGCACTAAGTATCTATATCTCCTATTTGGGTCCTCAATTTGCTAAGAATGTAATTTACCCCAACCCAGTGGGGGCTACATTTGCCCACAACCAATTAAGGACTGAATGCATTGTTAAGCCTGATATATGACTATTCCACTGCGGATTGAACACCTTTTTGTCCGAAGTATGTACCTGCGCGAACATTAATATTTTAGTACCAAAACTCTTCACAAAAAAAAAAGCGCAGCATGGCTCCAGCTCTACCGTCCATCGCCCGACTTAAATATATTACCATATGGGATAAAATTAAAATTTTGTAATTCATTCTTATTAATTGTTGCTATAGCAGTGGGAAAACGGAAAATGGAAAATGGGATATGGGATACCTCTCGCCGGCTTGCAGATACTATTCTGAGGGTCAAGCAATGGAGCTCATTATACGATTGCAGGCACCTTGCGAATGGAGAATGTCCTGCATCCACTGGCAGGAAATTCCATCTTTATCAGAGCAAAAGCGCACAGTCGAAACGGTGCTACACGATAAAACTCAAGTTTATTATCCCCCCGCACGGAATGTGGAGTCGAGTAGGAGTTCTTCGATATGGAATTTAATATTTTACTTCCGAGGACATTCGCTAAATAAGCTAAATGTTGAGCTCACATCTAAAGGCTTACCTTAACACATCACTTCATCCGAGTACCTAACTTTGTGCTAGTCATAATCTAGTCTGACTAAAAGCCCCCCTCGCATATATGTATAAGCGTGTCGGTTTCACACATGTGTACCCGCGTATATCTATCCGGCTCACCCATTTCCGTAAGTGCTGCGCGAAATTAGAAAACGAATTTCTAAAATAAAAAAGTAAAAGGTCGACAATGTGGTGGGTAACACAGTTCTATATGTAAATTATACAAAAAGGATATTCCCCAAAGGACGATAAATTTCTCTTTCAACCTCTCAAGACAAAAAAAAAAATGTCACCGTTCGCGCGCGCAGTGCATCTACTCAAGTGCTTGGTCTCCCATACCACCAAAATTTTAAAAAATATATATATATGTATGAGTATATAAATCTAACCGGGTTGGACGAGGTAGGGTGGTCCGTTTCCATTTATTCGCTTCCACCAGTAGTTACTGAAAAATAAATCAACTCATACAAAAGTGATTCCATTCACGTTTCGTTGGAAACGCTTCTAGCCCCGGTTATAGCATGGGTCGGTCAGCGGAGAGAGAGAGAGCTATATACAGTATCCGATGTAGAATTTTGCGGTCAGCAAAAGGATACGGACATTTTCGTAGAGACGCAACTCAAACATAAACGATTATTAATTATGGACAGTGTGTCCGTATTTTCGGTACAGATCTTCAATAAACCCCATGACCTATGGGGCCATGGGCGGCTATCCCTGCTTATTTTTCAAAACCGTTCCACATCCACATTTCACTTTTATATTTTTGTAGATTCATACTTCTGATGAATGTGTGTTCATTAAAATGAGTAAAAATGAACCCAAAAGTCCAACTATGAAAAAAGCCATGGGCTGGGGCATCCAGAAGAAACCCTTTGGGACTAACCCCTTTTTGAGAATGCTCTGTGGTGTGGTAAGAATGGAACCTTTAATTAAATATATCCAATACAAAACGTGAATCATGATGGCTGCTGTCCATTCAAATGAACTCCATATCGTCGATGGACAGAGTCCAATGTCCGAGGATAACATCTACTAAATTGCCGCATTGAGTACCACTGTGTGCTGGTGCTGTCACTATTTAAAGTGTCCGTCCGATGGTCAGTGGGAATTCAATTTTTATTAGTTGGGTGAACATTTTCTACAACCCTGTGTTCGCCTTACGGTTATTATAAAGGCGCACAGGGGCTGGGGCTGGACCTATATACAGTGAAATGGTCAAATGCGGGGGTGACTCTGACTTGTCCATCCGGAAAGTTTCGTCTTTTGCATGTACCCTCTGTACCGTAGGTACAGTCTCTCCGAAATGAATACTGTTTAAATTATTCATTGCCATAAACTCTAAGACCTTCGTTCCCATTCCAGTGATGGGTGCGGCACATGACTCCGCTTGTCCACAACTGATATGCGTATTTCTGATGACACTTTTAAAGTTGCTCATTTGATTTGGTTTGATTGATTGCAAACGATTGAAGCCCTCCCCCTCCCTGCAGATAAAACTAATGACAATCAATTTATTAGAAATGAGGCTATAAATAAGGGAATCAATTTCCAGATGGATTCCGGCGGCGGGCCTTTACAAAGATCACGTCGCAAATCACTTAACTCGACCACAAAAAAGGCCAACAACAGAAACGAACCAGCCGGGGAATCAATTGTTATCAATTTTTTTTCCTGTTAGCCACTCCTCCTGCCTCCTTCGCCGTTGTTAAAAAATGGGATGCTGGAGCTGAAGCAAAAAAAAAAATCCGTTATGCGTGAAAGGAATTACAAATCCAAAGGATGTGGCCGTATTCAATGGTCAATTGGTTGTTTACATCAGCACGTGCCCTAATTTTGACATTATAAATGGAAGGGCATTGAGATAACAAATAACATCACCGTTAGCCACCCTCAGCTGATATCGCCAAAAAACAACCCTCCTTCCGCCACTTCAAGGTATCAGTGTCGTTGGTGGTTGAATAGTCATAGACGTCTTCCTATATTTTTTTTATATTTTCGAAAAAACAAAAATCACCCTTGTCCGAGTGAAGCAACACAAGGTCTAGACAAATCACCCCAAAAAATATTACCAAAAAAAAAATCCAACCTCCCCCCTATTGCCTTTAATGTAATATTCTAATATTATGTCCTGTTTTAGGAATTTTTCTCGATGTCATCTTCATGGTCCTTTATGCAAAAGGTCGTCAAGGCACTCAAGGTTTATTTTTTCGCTCCTCAAGAAAAAGAATATCAAGGGTTGCTGCTTCGAGGAACCGGAAGACCATTCCTTATTGGCAATTGGCAATGGAAATTTGCGTATAATAAATTTATGATTCCGTGACTGGATACATTGTGGCATTTTATTCTCCGGTACCAAAAGGGATATTACTTTCCGGAAAGTGGCAAATTGGTCAAGTGATTTTGCAAGAAAGAAAAAAAAAATAGCATCAATATATGACGGGCGGGTATACGCACAGAATGACTCTGTATTGATATAAAAATATGAAAATGAAATGCTATGCGATTTATCTGATTTTTATGGGGTCATGAATGCCTGAATTGGGAGTTTGTTTTTCTTTTTCTTGAGTGATTTGGAGTGATTGTTGAATGTTTGTGTGTTTTGTGCTGTGTGCTCAATATAATTGAAAGGTTGATGGAGCAAGAGGTTTTGATTGAATTGCTTGTTAAGGGTTGTTTCAGATGAATGGAACAACATTTGCATGTTATTGAATAGAGAGGATTAGGAGGTAGAGATGTATCTGCTACACATTTTCAGAAGATTGAAATATAATAAGGTATTGTGTTGTAATCTGCTGGCGGAAGGGGGAGTGGAAAAGTAAAGCGGTTTAAGCATTTGCGACATTTATATTGGCAGTCATCCTGTGAGATACCAACAAGTCAGGTTATATAGTCAGCGTGAAAGCACACCTTTTAGATCGACGTGTATTTTATCGCTCTGGCGAGTCAGAAGTTAAATAAAAAGGCTCAGTGAAGAGCTCTCGATAAAACTTATCTGAACCGCCTATGCAACAAATTAAAAAAAGTCTGCAGGATTTAAGAAATCGCGAGACTTCTACTTACCTCGAGAGTTTAACTGCTGATAAGAGCTCGAACTACTCCCTATGGAAAGCCTTGAAGTCCATAAGGAAACCTGTAATGCATTATCCACCAACAAGAAAAGCGAATAGGCAAAGGGAAAAAAAGAGAAAGCGGATTTATTGGCCGAGCATCTAGAACAAACTTTCAACCCGTTCGATGGATAACCGAATGCTAATACGGCACCCGACAACTATAAAAAAAAGCTGCATCCCTATCCGAGTTTCGAATGAAAATAAGAAAGCTGAATAAATAAACAAGGCTCTGTAGAGACCCAATATTTCATAGTCGATTGCTTTATATTTTTCTATCAATTGACTTCTATTTTCCGTATTTTTATTTTATAAGTGTGACTTTATTTTCACTGTTTTACATTTTTATATAGTCAAGTGTTGGCATCGCACAGTCCCGATACTACAGGCTCCAGGATATGTTCTAATCACAGGCGAAAATTTTGAAAGAGCTACTAAAAATAAAACATTAGTTATATTGTAACTGCCTCATTAAGACTTTTATAAATATTCCAACATTCCAAGGCAATGGAAAGTCGCTAAAGTTATTATGGTTCCGAAACCGGGGAAATGTGACCCATTTCGTTTCTTCTGATAATATCTAAGGTTTTCGAAAAACTTCAACCTCTGTGAAACGAATACAACCAGTAATTGAAGAAAAATGCTTGATCCCGGATCATCAATTCGGCTTTCGGGTCAAACATTTCACAATCGATCAGGTGTATCGAATAACAAGTGAAATTAAAAAAAATGTCTGTAAGGGAAAAAGATTTGCTTCAGAGCTTTTCTCGACGTACCGCAAGCCTTTGACAAGATATGGCCCCAAGGCCTAAGGTATAAGATACAGAGTACTAGAATCCTACCTTGAAAACATACTCTTTCCGGGGACTCAGACTCCGCCGGAGTTCGCAAGGTAGCTTTCTCAAGATGAAGGATCGTAGCAACGTTCGCAGATGATAAAGCTATCCTCGCAATGGATGAGTTAGTCGAATCATCAACGCTAAAATCCTACGGGCTCTAAACAAAGTATGCAAATCGACAAAGACCTGGCGAATCGTCCTTAACTACACCAAGTCAACGCCCATGTCAATTTTACATACAAAGAGGTAAACAACCTACCTAACCCAGTACAGGGTGGAGCACGAATCGTGCTACAAAAACAAAACGTAATAACTTTTTTTCTGTGTGAGTAGGTAATTGGCGTTTTTTTTTTTGGCAGGTTACTATTTAGATTTATTAAAATGAATGCTTGGGATACCGAAAAGAAAATTTGAATAGTGCTGCGGTACCATACTTTGCAGTACTTTATTCCCGTCCAAAAGGAATTTAGGCGGGAGTTTGGCGGCACTCCGCCGAGTAGACGGGCTGGTAAACATGTTTGCCGAATCCGGAAGCATCGCACGAAGACCATAAAATCGAGATCCCTATTTTCAGGTTCAAGACACAATCGCGGCTGTAGCATCGTCAATTCAGGCAAATCCAAGCGTTTCGACTCGAAACTTATCGGCGCAAATTGGAATTAGCAGACGGTCATTACAACGGATAATTCATGATGACTTAAACTTGTTTCCGTACAAAGTTCAAATTAAAAGCAAGTTTAACACTCTGGATTTTCCTATTCGCCTGGAATTTTGCCAAAAAATAATTGCAAATTAATATCCACTTTCCACTGGCCCCCATGGTCACTTGACCTAACTGTACCAGTCTTTTTTTTTATAGGGTTATGTCAAGCAAGAAGTGTACAAAACGAAACCAAGGAATTTGACTAAATTGAAGCAGTCCATTCCAACAATAATTGAGGCGATCCCGACTTTTTTTTCTGATCAAAAGGTGTCGCATATGCGTGGATGAGCATGGAGGTCATTTACTGTCTATCATCTTCAAAAAAAAAACAAATAGTTATATAAAATTAAATTTAATTTTCTATATAATAAGAAAAGGAAAATGTAATTCATTGATTAAATAAAAAGTTGTTTAAATTTCTTATTGTAGCACAATTGGTGCGCCACCCTGTATTTACATGAACTCGGTACGAATACCGTACAAAAACAAGGCAAAATATCTAGGAATGGCCCTAGATAAAAGACTTAAATGGAAGCCACACTTTCAAAAGACGCGCGATAGGCTCAGACTTTGAGAAATGTATTGACTATACTCGGAAGATACTTGAAACTTAGCATGTACAACGAGCAGTTCTGTGTAGGCAAGTGCTAAAATCGTATTATATCTACATAAGGAAAGCTAGGTACCTAACGCGATTAACACTACGGAAGCGTAAGCTACTATAATACTAAATGAGAGGAACGAATTTTCTACTGCTATAGACACGCGTGGCCGGTTCTCATAATGCCTATAATCAGTGCCTTAGACATAATATTGGCTGACACTATTGGCATTGCCAGGTCAAATAATATATGATTCGGACATAACTAATGGTATCCTTTGAAAATAACTCACCTCCAGGTGCAACGAGAAAAAAAAATTTAGAATCTGAAAGATGGGCCCAACGATAGTGATGGGACAGAAGTCATAAGACAACTTCCTGAGACACAAAATTTCAAAGTTGAACTAGTCTCGAAGTCTCCCATTCGGATTCCCAGGACAACGACAAGTAAGACGACAGACGACATCAAACACAAGGACATACCACAGAGACTAATAGAAGCAAACTAACAATACCGACGAAAAAATCAAGAATCATTTACTCCTGCTTCTGCAGCATAATTTTTGGAAAATCCTGGACACCATCTCCCAAAATTAACAAATTTAAAATTAACAACTCTGCAAGTACAGGAAAACGGCTAGTAAAACCTATGGCAGTCTCGCATGGTACACGGCAACCAATAAGACCACTTACCGAAAGGCATTTACTAAAGTTCAAAGCCTAGCGTGCATCGGCGTTACCAATGCGATGAGAACAATTCAAACCGCTATCCGCATTCTCATTCTAGTGGAATGACAACCAGCCATTCAGAAAAATGAAAACTGAACGAAATGGGCCATTCGGGGATCTTCCAGAAATAACTTTGACCGACGAAACTATCACGTACTACATCACGCACAAGACTTTTCTCGAGCGTCTATCCCAGCAGGGAAGAATTGATAGATGGACTTATACCTAACACGCTATCCGTAGCCGTATTTACAGACGGATCGAAAATGGACAATATAGGGTAGGATTAGGCGTCTTCTCCGAATCGCTGGGAATAACAAAATCGGTACCGCTCCCCGACCATAGTAAGTGTCTTTCAAGCATAGGTCCTGGCATAGTGACAATATCAGCCCATGAGTCTGTGGTAAAGGCAATACCACCTGAAGGCAATATAACCTTTATTATCGACAGCTAAGAAGCAATACAAGCCATAAATGCACCAAAAATAAAATCGAAGATTGTAGCGAAAAATACAAGGTTCTTATACAGCAGAAGGTATTGCTCTGCTGGGTTCTGGGACATGAAGGCCTTTCAGGCAATGAGAAATCGGACGAATTAGCAAAAGAAGGTTCGACAGCTGTTTCAGAACAAGCTGATCTCTCTGTAAATATCCCGCATTGCAAACTCAAACTAAATGGACCGCCATAGATCCTAGAAACTTGTTTTATCATAAGAACGCCATGGCCATCTTTCAATGAAGAGGGAACCAAGTTTGCTCTGTGTAAACTGGGCGATAGCTAACACTTTCTTTGTAATGGTCAATAAAATTAATAGTACCTAATCTACCAAGATCGAGTGATTCATATCTACAAAGAAAGGTTAATCGATCGAAGTAACTATGGTTCTTGATATATACAAAGTCCCGAAGGTAGGTACCTTACGATTGTCGTCACTTTTGACTTTTTTATGCCTTGAGGTAGTAATAACCCTCTATTGCCGAGTTTTCGTCTGCTTTTAATAATTCGAGCATTCACATAAGCTGCTTCTTGATCTTCTAAAGTTCTAAGTAGATCCTGCACAATTCAATGGAGCGAGCAGTCTTTTTGTTGCCATCGAGTATTATCCGACCTGGAAGCCGAAGGAGAGCAACTTTGTTGGCAAGCTGCTAAGTTGAGTTAAATTTGTATGAATCAAAAGCTTCAAGCGCTGCTTGACTGTCGGCTGATATTTGATCTTCTGAGATTTCGTCTTCAGATCTGAGTGAGTGAGAAATTATGAGATATGTTGACTGATACCTTCCACAACTCCAGTTGGCGTTTTGGAACCGTCAATGTAGCTTTAGGTACCATACTGCGACGGATTCATCTAGCCTATAGTTTCCAGTCTCTTACACAAGCCGATCCGAGAGGAATATATTGTACCATCAATGGAATTGACTTTCGGGGACAATATTTATTGACCTTCGAATTTTTATGTAACCTTTAGAAAGTAGTTTTTTTTTATGAGATGAAAATTTTAGCATAGACTCCGGCTGTCTTTTTAAGTTGTAATGTATGAAGGATTGTAGGTGTATAGTGGAGGAAAATTGAGAAGTTTCTCTACGGCTACAGTCGGGCAGGGGTTCATGCAACCTGTCATAGCAATATATCAACGCACGCCAGTCTTTGTACTCTTTAATGCGATTTTTGAATTGACGTTTGATTTGCCATACTAACAAAGAATGAGTGACAATTGGCATGACGATAGTGACATAAATATAATTTTTGGGTGAAAGTTGCATTTTTAGCGAATAATCCGGAGCAAGATCATATAACAGAAGTTGGATTTTTGAGGGTATTCCCTCTTTAAAAATTCTTTAGAGTTGCTTCATGACTGTCTTTGATGATGATTATTAGATCATCGGCATTAAGTCCAGCAACCACAGTTGCTTAGGTCGTCGTTAATCTGTGACGAATGTCCATGGGACGGAGAGAATACTCATCTTTGAGGCTATAACTTAATAGCTTCAATTTATGCAAACGTTAGTCCGAGGAGATATTGTTCAGGCCATCGTTATGAGTTAAGGTTGGCCACAAGAGCATATTCAAGGTAGAAGAGAAGGACGGTGGCACGCTAGCGGTTACACGGTTATCGCTCGTCAGACGGGGTAGTTCTTGACCCCCTTACACCAAACCATCTGCTTAAAAACAAAACACATCCGTGTCTATCTCTCTGGCCGAAGAATTCGAGAGCTACTCCTTCGCATTGGCTGCGCCTTCTTTAGTCTCGCTACACTATTCCGACTGTGGAAAGGACAATAGCTATATCCAAAGTTTAACTAAAGCTGGATGCAAATTACATCCTTGTACCTGCGTCGTACTGTAGCGACTTACCCTATATAGAGGGCTAAAGGTCAATCACCAACCATGTTTGCTATACAAAAACGACTACCCGACAAAACAGCTCAGAGAAAAAAAAACCCAACTGAAATTACAAACTAGACCAATTTTGGCCAGCACATAAATCTCTCCCCTTGTAAAAATCACTGCATTGTCACCATTTAAGACACTACCTTCCAAGTTCTAATCCAATATCCCTTATACCTTCTGTAAGCACACACAACCGAAACCATTACTCCAATACTTACAACTTAGATGGAAAACTTAAGTTCCCATGGACTAGCAACAACGACAAGAAGAAGAAAGTCCAAAATAGTTGAAAATACTATAAAAACAAAAAGTGAAAGAAAGAAACAACATCAAAAGTGCAAGACACTTCACACAAGCATCAGCAGCATTCTGATGCGGCCAATATAATTGTGGATGAGAGTCCAGTTTCCAGTACATTCGGAAACTTTTCACCCAAGACTCAACTCAACTCCTCAGAGAGCGAAAACTTTTGTTTTTATTTCTTAAGGGGTTTTCAAGACAACAACACCAATAAGAAAAAAATCTCGAGCGAAAACTTTTAGGCCAGAGGCTACAAAAATGAGCACACAACAAGGATCATCGAAAGGGTTTCATCATCTCTTAAGCAGCGGGATTTGAACTATTTTTGTGCTGAACTTTGGCTGTGGGAATTTTTCCCACAGTTGTCAAACTGGAAATGGACATGTGGCTAATTATGTATTCCAAGTGAGTCGCACGCATACGAGGTGCATAGAATGGTTGTGACTTTTTTTTTCTCTATTTGAAATGTTTACAGTAACCCGCGCCCCGAAAATACATATATATATGGTTCGCCTCATTGTAATAGTGGATATGGCAGGATTCTATAGTCACAAAGGACGACGACGACGACGACGACCGAACGGTTGGAAAAGTTTAGTGTCTGGCTGCATGTGAAATCCTCAAAGAGAACACCCAATTGGAGCGCTTTTGTTAACTTTGATCCGTTGAAAAAATATATACTACGGCAAATGCCAGTTGCCTGTGCCTGGGGTCGTCGAAAATTCACTGCGGAAAAGTCCATCAAGCGAATATGACAAAACCACCCATATATCCTAGACATGCGGCCTGTTTGAATTAGAGAGGTGGCACTCTAATACCACTACCACTATACCTACACAAAACTATAATGGGCGATAGCGACCTTTTGTTAATTAGTTGTACATGTTGACCAAAAAATTTCCAGAATCCTTAATGACGACACAATGCGAATAAGGATACTGGGATAAAAAGGCTGTTGTTTCGGAGGACGGTTATTAAAAATAAAAGCTGTTTTCAGTTTTTGACAAAGAGGGTGGAATGGAGATAATCGTATTTTTACGACACATTATAGCGAATTTTGCGACAACCAGCAAAAGTTTATGTTTTGAAATTTAATTGTTTTTACCTCCTGGGGGAGAGTGGATAATAGTGAACGAAAAACGAATAGAATATGAATACGAATGGAGGGATATATGTGAGCGGCCTTTTTGTCCAGCACTGAAGTACCTATACACAGCAGAGCAACGGTGGTGGTGGTGGTGGTGGCATTCACTAGCGTCAACATCAGTAACAACAAGCAAAAGTCACTAAAGGCCAAAAACGAGGCAGTGAGTCCTTTTGATGAACTCTCTCATGATGCCAGCAAGCAGCAACTACTGGTGCTGCTTCTACACGTTCTACTGCTACTGCTGCTAGTGCCATCACCCCCATTACGTAACATGATTTTTCATTTGTCAACTGTTGTTGTTTGTTGCTACCTATATTTGTATTTGTTTTTTTCTCGTTTTGTGTTACATAGGAACACAAGTATGCGGATATTTAGCTGCAGGTGGATTTGTTGCCATCATCAGCTCATCATTGTCGTTTTGTAATCAGCCACCATAATCATCTGCAATAAGGAGTGCTCACCGAAACAATGCATTCTTGTTAATCATCATCATAATCATAATCATCATCAGCACCAGTATCATCATCATCATCGTCGTAGTCGTCGTCATAATCACCATCATCAGCTGAACAGCACAAGGACCCGCCGCAAATCTTTACCTTACATCTATCATAGAAGTCGTCCTCTCGTCACTATCATCATCGTCTTCCAAAAGCGGCGTCGAGAACAATGCTTTTGCCGGGGGCAAATCAAACGTGAATCTCCTGGTTATGCTGTTGATTCGAAACGCAAAACCGTAACCACACAAAATACCTGCAAGTTCTTATCTCTGTGCAGTTTTGCAGTTCACAGTCATTTCTAAGGTATGTGGTCTGGTTGCACTGAAAAAAGAGGTTTGTTTGACAAACTTTAGTCAGATATGCGGACGATTTGGTGATACTGGTGTCAGGAAAGTTTCTCTCCGTAATTAGCGAAATTATGGAGAATGCTCTGTCGAAGGTTAGCACCTGGGCCAAGTTGCGCGGTCTCGGTGTAAACCCGAGCAAAACTGAAATGATGCTTTTCACCACTAAGACCAAAATACCCAGCTTTACACTTCCTCGCCTAGACGGCCAACCGCTCTCATTATCCTCCAGTGCTAGGTATCTGAACATTGAACAGCGGGTAAAGAAAGCGTGTATTGCTTTCTATGCCTGCAGCAGAATGTTTGGCAAAAGATGGTGCCTGCAACCAAAACTGACCCTTTGGATGTACACACCCGTAGTACGACCAATCCTCACTTACGGGTCAGTAGTCTGGTGGCCGGCTCTTAGAAAAGCCTATAACATAACCAAGCTCAACAAGGTCCAAAGAACGGCATGCATAGGCACCACAGGCGCTCTCCGGCGCTCTCGACGCCGTCAGACGCCCTCACAGTCCTTCTGCACCTATTACCCTTAGACCTTCATATCACAAACATCACAATACATAGCGCGATCAGACTCAGAGAGTCTGGGTGCTGGTATGCGAGACCCTACGGTCATAGCAACATCCTGCTTACTTTAGCAAGGGAGCTAATACCACCCTCTACGGATTACATTTCCCCAAGAATACTTTTTAAAAAACACTTTGAAGTAGAATTTCCCTCAAGATTAGACTGGCAGGACGGACGGGTGAACAGGGACTCGAATTTAACAATCTACACTGACGGTTCAAAAATGGACTGTGGAGTAGGTGCGGGTGTATTTTCGGAGTCTCTGAGCATCTCAAAATCCTTCAGGCTCCCGGACACAGCCAGTGTGTTTCAGGCGGAAATACTTGCTATCCGTGAAGCCTGTCGCCTAATCAAAATACACACGGACATAGTTCCGAGGCAAAAAATAGACATATTCATTGACAGCCAGGCTGCGATAAAGGCTATCGCCTCAGTCAACATAAACTCAAAATTAGTACTAGAATGCCGAGAGGAATTGGCCTCGCTTGACAAGTTCCGGATTACACTGATCTGGGTTCCAGGCCACAGCAACGTTTATGGAAACGAACAGGCCGACGAGCTTGCCAGGCGGGGTTCAAACCTCCACTGCGCACTTGCGGAATCGGTTCAAATTCCAATAGGAGCAGTCAAAGCAAAAATTTCCGAAGAATTCCTATCGAAAGCCAATCTCAGATGGAGGAGGCTAACAAATTGCGCCATATCCAGAAGTATGTGGCCAAATTATAGCAAGGAAAAAACAACCCACCTTCTGAATAAAACACGTAAAGATATAGCCAGGATAATCGCGATAACCACAGGCCATTGGCCTATAGGGGACCATGCATTCAGATTAGGCATCCCACATAATACCCACTGTCGTAGTTGTAACGAAGCAACCGAAAAAGAAACCATCATTCATTACCTCTGCTCCTGTCCGGCACTAGCTAGGACTAGACACCGAGCTCTGGGTAAACCCTTCTTCACATCCCTCGAGGAAGTTTCGAAGAATAACATCAAAGAACTTATAACCTTTTTGAACTCCACAGGTTGGATCTAAAATCTCCACTTCGACAAGCTTTAACAACCAGGTCAAATGAGTTGTGGTAACAAAACGGCACTTGGTGCTACTTGGGTTTTCATATAAACCGCCACACCTACCTACCTACCTACCTACCTTGACAAACTTTTGGTTCGTTTATATTTTAGACAGATGGACTGTCGTAATAATTATATTGACAAATAGAAGATGTTGTTTTAAAATGAGTTTAAGCCCAGAAGTTTAAGGGCAGACTTCACCGGACATAGACAGCATTTAAGATATACAGTGAGCGTCGAAATTAAGTGGACACCAGTGGTGGTTGCATTTGTCTTTAATTACTTCCTTACTTACCTATCGGGCTCCCGACCCGTGAAGAGTCTCTGCCTGATGATACACTGCCAGTCTTCCATCCTCTGCGATTGT
Source organism: Cheilosia soror (assembly GCA_949372485.1). Lineage (NCBI taxonomy): Eukaryota > Metazoa > Arthropoda > Insecta > Diptera > Syrphidae > Cheilosia > Cheilosia soror. Next base: position 77,428,068 of record OX443561.1, on the reverse strand, counting down.
TGGCTAAACCAAGCGCTCTGGCATCCGCGATGCTTGGTTTTTGAAACGGAGGTTCGGTCTTTCTTGTCTCCTCGAACCTGGGGGCTGGAATTCGAAGATCCTTTTAGCTGGATCATTATTGTCCATTCGATCAATGTTGCTGGCTCATCCACATCTTGTTACAGCTCATAGAGTTCGCGGTTGTATCTTCTCCTCCATTCGCCTCCTCGCCGACAGGACCAAAAATCCGCCGAAGTATTTTTCTTTCGAAGGAGCCCAGTATCAGTTCTTCCTTCTTGCTTATCGTCCAGCACTCGGCGCCATAAAGCAGAACTGGTAGGATAAGGGTTTTGTAGAGCACACATTTCGTCCTTCGAGTTAGGAGTTTTGAACCCAAATGTTTGCACAATCTCCATTAGGGTATCCCTCGTGGAGTTCATGTTTACTCCGAGGTATGTGAACTACTTAACTGCCTCGAAATTGTTGCTATCAATAGTGACGTTTTGTCCTCGGCGGTGGACAGAAGCTTGTTTGTTTGTTGATAGCATGAAAAGGGTGTTTTGTTTAGGGCCAACTTTAAGTTGGCAACACTATTTTAACTGGCGGCAATTTTGTCAGTTGTCAAGTGATTTATTTTTAGATTGGTTTGTATTCCACTCAGATAGCGAGTGGAATACAAGATCCGAATGAAAGCCAATATCATGTGGAAAACACTGTGACATACCCCGGAAGATGTGGCCAGGACCAACAAACTTCTGCGATACGACAGAATATCGATGTCTAAGATTGTTGGCGCCCTCGCTGGTCACAACCTTCTAAGAAGCCATGCAATGAACCTAAATCTCAAGAATGACGACATTTGTAGAGGCTGCGGTGATGAAGAAGCCCACGAGGACACCCCTCACTTTCTCTGTCACTGCCCAAGTCTCTGTCACTCTTGAGGAATAGAACTTCCAGGTTATCCAAGAACTCTCTAAGGAAGGGAAGGATGAAATAAAGCCAGTACAACACGGCTAACACCATCGAAGGATATCACAATGGGTCCACGAGATCCTAAGTGGGGTGAAGAGGAGGCTACTCAGCTTCACCAACCCGTTAACCTAACCTAACTTTGGTTTGGCATTTCAACATGTTCAGGACTGACGCCTGAACAACGCTTCCAAATTGTGCAAATTTATTTTGAAAATCATGGTTCTGTTCGAAATACGTATCGCGCACTACATCCATTTTACGGTCAACATAATCGTCTCACTTTTGGTTGAATGGATACGTCAATAAACAAAACCGCCATAATTGGCGTGATGATAATCCTCAAGTGATGTTGGGACATCGTTACATCCACAAAAACTGACTGTTTGGTGTGCTTTATGGGTTGGTGGAATAATTGGTCCGTACTTCTTTAAAAACGATGCTGGCCAGAATGTTACAGTCAATGGTGACCGCTATAGAGCCATCGTTTCAACAAGACGGTGCAACATGTCACACAGTTCGTGCCACAATTGATTTATTGAAGGAAACGTTTGGTAAACGCATAGTTTCACGTTGCGGATGCGGAACCGTGAATTGGCCACCAAGATCGTGCGATTTAACGCCGCTTGACTATTTTCTGTGGGGATATGTGAAGTCGCTAGTCTACGCCGATAAGCCCGAAACGATTGACCACTTGGAGAACAACATTCGCCGCGTTATTACCGATATACGGCCACAAATGTTGGAAAAAGTCATCTAAAATTGGACCTACAGATTAGACTATGTCCGAGCCAGTCGTGGTGGTCATATGCCAGAGGTCATATTTAAATTATAATGCCAGAAGATTATCTATCAAATAAAATAAATTTCATGTCAACTTAAAAAAATCATTTTTGTTTTATTCCATTTCAAAGTTCTATACTTCTAAAAAAACACCCTTTACGTAGTCTTGTCCTCATTTACTTCAAGGCCAACAGATTTCGCCTTTTCTTTAATCGCCGTGAACGCTTCTATCTATCACGGCATGCTGGGTACGACCGATTATATCAATATCGTCCGCATACCCCAGCAGCTGAACGGACCAGTTGATATAGTGTCTTCTGTGTTGACAGTTGCCAACAAACTGGCAAATTTGTCTGAGAACACCATAAAAAGGCGTAAACAAAACGAGTCTATCTACGGCACATGCGTAGGTAGAGTTGCTGTACCACACTTAGAATCTCGTGGACCCATTGCGATGCTTTTTCATGAGGGTTACCCGTTGGCGTCAGCGTTGATTTGCTCCTTCATGAAAACTCAATAAATTTGCTCAAAATCTTATAAAGATTAGATAATGATAATATCAGTTCTTATATACCATGGAAGTATAGTGGCTTTTCAAGTATTCTGTTCTTCAATTGACAGAGACTTGGACACTGACGAAGAAAGTAAGGTGTGTCCTCGTGGATCTCTTTGTCTCCGCAGCCTCTACAATTTATTGTATGATTTTGACGGAAGTTATGACCTGTTACACTTACAACTTAGGCAGCGATGTCCTGTCAAACTACAGCAGTTCTTGTCTGTCCGATCTCTAAAAAGTTTAACTCACGCAAGAGTAGAAGCTCTGCAACCATGCAATTCGCCGTAAATATATCTACCGATTGGGTGGTCGTATAACGAGTTAATTTTTAAAAAACATCCGCTTCAGAGATTGGGTCATTTCCCGCTCGGCGGATATGAGAATAATCCAAATTGGGGTCTGAAAACCCATCAATAATAGTGTCCACAAAAATTGACTGTCTGATTGTGTTATCAATTCTATGATCGTATATGACGGGGGATTAGACCGTTTCGGTCACCTTTTATCTTCGCTTTCCCTTCGCTTTTTTTTTATTTGGCCAGAAATTGAAGATTGTGATCTGTGCCATAATGTAGTTCCAACATGGCGGCGAAAAGTTCCAATGCCGCATAAGTTCAAGACTGGGTGATTTCAATTTGCGGCCGAGATCATGCGATTTGACGATGGCCGTTGCACTTATATTTTTGTGAATCTACGCATAAGATCGTATATACGCGGAAAATCCTCAAACTCTTGAATCTTGAGTATTTGGAAACCAATATTCGTCTAGTGATGGTCAAGATACCATTTCGAATGGTATGGTGTGGAAAAGTAATCGAAAATTGAATTGGAAAAAGGATTTAGTCGATCATTGGTCATTTAAACCGATATGTACGAAACTGATTACGACAAGCAATGATTACAGTTTGAAATTCAATCAATTAGCATCAAAACATGCCGTTAAAAGTTGGAACTACAGTAGAATCTCGAAAGTTTATCGAAATGTCCCAAAGGGTGATTAACCTTTTCGAATTATTAACGTAACTTTTCTAAGCGATTTTCTAAATAATTAAAATGCCCACAAACAGAAACGATAAATATAAATTTTCAGACACAAGAGGCTAAATTTATTTCAATGGCTCAATTTGCATCATTTATTTAGACTGTACAATCAGCGTCAAAAGTAAGTGAACGCCAATGCTATTTTCATTGCCTTTTTGTAGTTTGAAAACATTTCTTTTAAATATATGAAGTATTTTATATGACGTTGAAATGAACGTTTTGCCATTGTCATTTCGTTATAAAATTTTTGACAGATTGTTGAATTTTTAGAGCTCTTTCAAAACCCAAAAGGAAACTTGAAAGGACATTGATGTTAAATGCATAGTGTATTTCAAACACACAAGCACCATTTGCGGTTGTTTTTAAAAAAATGCATACGCTCAGAAAAGTTAGCACCCAGTAATGAACTTTTCAAGGTTGAATCCCTAGATTTCGATTAACTTAGCCGAGCAATCAACTTTTTTTTAGACTGTACTGTAGGTACTAACATGGAGGGAAAACTTATTTTCTTTACTATTACTATCAAACTTTTTTTTGTCTGGTTAGGAAATACCTCATTGGAGCACTCAGACGCAACTGGTGCATTGTATTTACTACCAGGAAGCAAATCCAGTATTACCCATTTTGCTGGAATTTCTTCGATGTTCGGTAAAAGCCGAGAATGCACTTCAGCGATGAGGTGCTTACAGTATCAGCACTCAGCACATCAGCGCCAAAAATCTGCCACCTGATCCGAGCAAAGGCAGAAATGATCCGAAGTATCGTCGCCCTGTCCACAAGCTTCGCAGAACGTGGTATCACTTAAGCACTAGCTTAAGATGCATAGCAAAAGCGAAGTGTTCCGTAAGAACCCCAATAATTTCTGCTGAGAGACAGCAGGAATTTTGCAAACTTCTTACTGAATTTCGGCGGAATCATGCGTCTAGTCTGCCCATATCCTGTAGATACTTGCCATATACAATTGTGTTTGTTTGATACCCAATCGTCAATGGAAGCTCTGACCGGGGACGCAGGACGTAGGTAAAGCTGGATCCACCACATTCGAGTATCGCCAAACAAAGTATGTGGGATTTAGTTGCTATTTAATTGCGGTAATTTTGATTTTTTTGCTCTTCGGGAAGTGGTAAATTCTGTGGTGGACCTAGCTTACCGGTAAATTATTATTATTTATGATACTATGACGAAATTTTCAATTTTGACAAACTTATCGAAGAGCGACAAATTATTTGAAGATGGGGGGATATAGCCAATGAATAGACGGTTCTTTTGTCATATTTGGAATGGACAAATTCGATCTGGGTATATGACTTTTTGGGGTTTTTTTGGTAAATTTCCATATAAAATGTGCATAGTACCATTTATGATACTATGACGAAATTTTCAATTTTGACAAATTTATCGAAGAGCGACAAATTATTTGAAGATGGGGGATAACAGCCAATGAATAGACGGTTCTTTTGTCATATTTGGAATGGACAAATTCGATCTGGGTATATGACTTTTTGGGGTTTTTTTGGTAAATTTCCATATAAAATGTGCATAGTACCATTTATGGTACTATGACGAAATTTTCAATTTTGACAAACTTATCGAAGAGCGACAAATTATATGAAGATGGGGGATAACAGCCAATGAATAGACGGTTCTTTTGTCATATTTGGAATGGACAAATTCGATCTGGGTATATGACTTTTTGGGGTTTTTTTGGTAAATTTCCATATAAATTGTGCATAGTACCATTTATGATACTATGACGAAATTTTCAATTTTGACAAACTTATCGAAGAGCGACAAATTATTTGAAGATGGGGAATAATAGCCAATGAATATACGGTTCTTTTGTGATTTTTGGAATGGACAAATTCGATCTGCGTATATGATTTTTATGGGTTTTTCTGTAAATTTGCATAAAAAATGGCAAAAGTGCCCTTTTTGGTACTAAATGGTATTTTGACTTTTTGACACACTTATCGAAGAGCGACAAATTATTTGATTAAGAGGCTTTGTAGCCAATGAATACAAGATTATTTTGGGATATTTAAAGTGGAGAAATTCGCCCGGGGTAATAGGTTTTTGGTAAGTAGTATAAAGTAACTTTTTAAAAAATTGTTTCGCCGTTTGACACTTTTAGAGAGGAGCGACAAATTATTTGATTAGGTGGTAAGATAGCCTAGGCATAGACAATTATTTTGCAATATTCAAAGCAGAAAAATTCGAAAGGGGTAATCGTTTTTTTTAATTTTTCCAAAAAAAACAAAAGAGTTCGGTAGCGAACTGGGGTTTTAAAACTTTAACGGTTAATTCTGGCGGAACGGCTTGTCCGATCGGAAAATTTTTTGCATTTTCCCAGAGCAATTAAATCAGCCGTATATGCCTCATCTTTTTTTCGGAAAAGGCGATGTGGTGGATCCAGCTTTACCGGTAAGCTAGGTCCACCACAGAATTTACCACTTCCCGAAGAGCAAAAAAATCAAAATTACCGCAATTAAATAGCAACTAAATCCCACATACTTTGTTTGGCGATACTCGAATGTTGTGGATCCAGCTTTACCCACGTGGACGCAGGAGGACCCAGCACACACAATGTCATCGGATATTTAATTTCTAGCAAACCCTGTGTGACCTGGGACCCAGAGTCAAAGAGTTCTTGCATTCCCGAACAATCTTGGAACGGGAAACAGGGATGAGCAAGGTCTTAAGCGAAGCTAGACTTTCAAACTTTAGATCGGCGTCAGCACACTTAAAGATTCGTTTTTTTGTAGCCATTTATTTAACGAATTTTTTCGTTCATTTTGTAGTGCAGATATAAAAATCGGGCTAAAAGTCTAATAGATTGAAATTATTTTGTCAATATTTTCTTTCAGTGTACTTAATAGTAGATAGAGATAGGAAATTTAAAGAAAAAATAGAAGAAGAACACAAACCCATGCCCCTAAAAGAACTGTAATGAGAAATAGTGACCTGTTCATACCGTTTCAGTTCAGGATTATTATTTGCGAGCACATCACCATTATTATATGCAAGTGCAGGAGCGCAGTATATAAAAAGAAGCATCATTCATTTCATTCGAATATAACGAACGCAAAAGACTCGAACTCGATGCAAATGCTGGTAGATACTACTGGCATCCTGCACAACAAAAGCGACGACGATGGATGTGGAATTGTGGAATGATGGGTGGGAAAAAGCGGGCCAAACATATTTGAATTCAAAAAGGATTATTAGCGTTTCAGTTTGGCTTGTAGAATGTGTCTGTGTATTTATGCGAACATGGAATATATAAAACCTGCTTGCAAAGTTTTTTTTTTTTTTTTTGCGCCGCATAACAATCGCTTTTCGAGGGGGGCACGAGCACGAGCACGAGCACGAGCACCAGTATACAGTATTTGTGTGTGTGTGTGTGTGTGGGAAAGAAATCCTTCTGCAGCTTCTTCGATGCCTAGACTCTAGTGGATCTTCTCGTCGCATCTTATCCTTCATTGAGAAAACTATGTCAAAAGGATGTAAATGCGGGATTTGTTTAGTTCTTTCCTTTTTATATGTATTATCATAGTTATTCAAGTGCATTCATCAGATATACTTGGCAGTTGTATTTATTGTGCTCTGCTATTGCCCCACACTACCGCCGCTGCTAATGAACCAAAAATGTCAAACGATTCGTCTCCTTTTTGCTTGCACTAACCTCATCATCTTGTGGAATAAATTTCGCCATTTACTTCAAAGGCGGCATTGTTAAGCGTCTCTGACACTTTAAAAACCATTTAAATGGCAACTCGAAATCCCCTACTGACAGCTGGAAGGTAGGTAGAGATACTGCTACTGCATAGCGCACATATCATCACAGCTGCAGTATCACCGCATCCGTAAGCCTCGATACGTACCACGCAATCAGCGCACATAAGCCCTAAAAATGTAAAATAGCTTCGCAAGCGCTGACTTGTGGCTGTTCCTGTGCAGCCTTTTCTCGCACGTTGTTTTGCGGCATCTTTAGAATGCTTGCACGCGAAAATATTCCAAATAGCGACGAGTGTGTTTATACATCAAATCGTTACTTGCTTAAGGCTGATAGTTGTGGCGACATGCTGGTGAGATTTTTAACTCTTAGTGCTCTCCGAAGGATGATGGCTTTGATTCTTTATGACACGTGGGGCTATACATTGACAAAGGGGGCATTGTATTTAATAGGAATTGCACTATCCCAGCGTTTGGACAGAGATAAACTTTCCTAAGTGCATCTATCTATTATTAACTTTTATTTCTATTCTTGAAAGGACTACCCTACCCATGGCCCCTGTTACATTTTACTCACGAACACGATCTGCGGTATGTTGGTTACCTTTCAAAATAAAAACAACAAGCAAGACTTACTCCCTGGATTTAGTGACCGAGACAGTTTACGACAATTTTATGCGCTCTCGCACAACATATCAAAGGGATAATAACAGGGATAAATAAAAACGCACACATCCCACCCGTGAATAAATCCCACAAAGCAGATTCCATCCATCCTTAAAAAGAACCCGATTATGGGACTTTCTTCTTCTTCCTCTGCTACTGCTTCGTTGGTATAATTTTTTTTTTATATGTTTAAATGCATCATCCTCCATCGACCACGCAATGTCATTGACAACCACAACATAGAAATGAAGTCGTAAACGTCCTAATGGTCGCATAAGGCACATTTGCGGTAAGAAAAGAAATATAAATAAAAAAGGTACCCTGGCAAGCTCGCAAAATGAAAATTATAATAAAATAAATAAGTAAAGAACAACGGCAAAAATATACTATATAAACAGATACAAGAGAAAAAAAAAAACTGAAACTGCACATAGGTATAGAAGGTCTATAAATATTTGAAATCTTTATCACTGAAGGTGTACGCACTATCTTTCTTTCCCCTGGTATACGAAATTACCTTAGATTCCTGAAGAACTAGCATATACCTACTCGTGTCGTAGAGATGTACATCTCTTAAAACGATGGATTGGTGTATACAGTATACGGTTGCAAAATAGCACACGGTAGGTGGGGTTGAGACAAATGACAAAACATTTCCTTGCCATAGAAGTTGCGTCGTCAATTCCCAAGACATCCGAGCAGTCAACTAATTTGCACACACATTTTTTTACGATTTTTTTATTGTAATGGAAGCAGAAGCAGAGCGCAATGAATGATTGTTGCTCTTTCGAATGTACAATTTATTTGAACTCACATTCCTAACCTGGGCGAGTATAAAGAAGATATGTACATGGAAAAGTTTTGCTTCAAAAAAAAAAAAAAAAAGAAGAACCTATTACATTATCTTAGGTAATAAGACGTGGAAAAGTTCGCTAAGCTGATATTGCTAAAATTTGTGGCTAAACTTTTTTGAGCGGAAATATAACCATAAATGGGAATGTGTACTGTGTTTTTTTTTTAGAGTTATTGGATGGAAGTGTGTCTGGATCTGGATCTCGGATTGGGAAGCTATTTGTCTTTACCCACAATTCTTGCAAATTTTTTGTAGTTTGTTAGTGTTTTGGACTTCTGACGGACGGATCTTTCAACGGATTCGAGTGGTCCAATCTGCTGCATAGATCCAGCATAATTTGAGCAATGGGATTGGTTATGTTGGGTTTAAGGACATCGGTCGATTGCTGTTTATTTCGCATTGAGCTGCGACTTCAGGCAACGCCACAAGAAAAAATTAGCGAGGTTAAATCGCACGATCATGGTGGTCAATTCACGTCACCTCTTATAGAGATCAGATAACCATACCCTGCACCTGAGTGACACATATCCACCTCTTGCTGGAACCACATGTTAGCAGCATCGTCCTGTAGTACTCGCCGTTGATGGTATTGGCCTTACATACGTCACGAAAAAGTACGGAGCAATGACGCTACCGCCAGTCTAAAATGCACACTAAACAGGTTTTTATGGATGCATTGTCACCTCGTGTTGGTTGGCGTCATCCCATAAATGGCAATCTGGCCATTCATCCAAAAATGCGGCCCGTCGCTAAAGATGACTTTTCTGTGGTCATTTCTGGGTCAGTTGAATCATGAACGGGTATAAACCCAAGTCTCGACGCAAAATTCGCTAAGTTCAAGTCTGCAAAATTCTTATACTTCTTGTGCACAAAACACAATGGCCAACATCGAACGAACTCAACCCGAAATTTTTTTCAAATCGAGTTCAAGCTGATGCAACGTCGTGTGCAGGCGACCTGTGCGTATCGTCTTGCGACGCCCCTAAGATAGCCCCACGACGCCCCAGGGCGTCGCGACGCACAGTTAGGGAACTCCTGAAACAAAGCAATATACTTCCCAAAAGTACTAGGAAACATTTTGGTGTCAAAAACCGAGAGAGATCGTTTGGAAATTCGTGATTTTGTCGAAATTTAACGAGGATATTTATCATTCGAGGAGAATCATCGCAAAATTTAGCGAATTGCAACAAAAGTGGTAAAATACAGTGAGTGTCAACAGTAAGTGACGACCAAAGATCTTTAAGGTCTTAAAAACAATCTAAAAGCAACTTATATAAAGCTGGATAACAATAACAAAACCTATTTCATTTCGACAGAATAAAAATCTTTATGGATATTAAAAAAAAAAAAAAAAATGTTCAAACTGCAAACTCCAATGAAAACATTTACATTGGTGTTCACTTACTTTTGACGTTCACTGTATGTATAATTAAATCGTTTGTTTTCGCCGATTGCAGATTGGAGAACTTGTAAGATCGCAACATTAAAATCGCGCGAAAGGTCAAAGTTGTGAGTCATTCAAAAAGAAATCTCAGGCGAACCAAACAATTTAATTGATTCAAAAGGAGACGCGCTGTCAAGACTCAAGAACTGAACTACACACAATGTCGATTACGAATGCTTGAGTCATATTTAAAGCAAGTAGACTCAATTTGAAGACAATCTTAGATAGACATAGCGGATGACATGGATGTAGTGATGGGACTTCTACCACTTAAGTGGTATTTCTACTACTTTTTGCTCAACCAAAGATTCTACCACCCTCACATCCAAATATACCACTTTTTAAAATTGAAAAAAAGAACAATAACGCAAATAATATCAAATATCCACACACTATAAGAACTATTTTCCATCATGCACGCATAGAAACCGAGTGGCTGAAAAATTTTTAGGAACCTGTTTTATTTTTATTATTTATTTATTATTTTTATTGCATTTGTATATAAAAATAAAAATGTCACTAATTTTTCTTATAGTTTTCTAAGTACTTGTATAAGTTAAAAAAAGAAAGTCTTTGTATTTTTAATCATAAGAAATAAATGTCATATCTATCTATCTATCTATCTATATTCACTCAGGGGCGTAGCGAGGGTTCGAGCCGTGGGGGTGACTTTCATTGAAATGTCGACTTATTTTAGGAACTTGCCGACTGTATGGAAATCGTGAAAGTCGGCCCAGCGGTTAGCGAGCTATAACGTCATTGAGCTTAACCCCATAAAAGATGTTTTTGTATGGAAGGCGCCAGGCCCCTTTGTCTAATTTCAATCAACTTTCACAGAAGCTATCCCGGGCCCAATACCTAAGACTTTCAGAAAATGTTAGCTCAAACGGTTCAGTGGTTTTCGAGATATAAGATTTTGAATGTTTTTTTTTTGTGTATGAGAGGCGCCACGCCACTTTGCCTGACGAACCCACCCGCCCTTTTTAAAATCGAATCGAAACTCCATAAATTTTAAGGAGTTCAGTCCGCAAATTCACCGATGCCGACCGTTCTTTTTAAAACCGAAACTGAGAAGGTACATAAAGATAATCAAATACAAATTGTCATTTGTATTCCGAAAGATGGAACCTTTGAAAATGCAGACTTGTATGCATTTACAAGTTTGAAAACCTATAGGTACCTAATGCAAATCCAAACTCACTTCTTACATTTTGTTTCGAGCTTATTTTTGAAAATTGATCGTTTTTGGCAATTTTTTTTACATTTGCTCATAAATGTAGCTTCCTTGATTTTCCGACTCTTGGAAAGCGTGGGAGGGAGTCCTTGTTTTTTTTTTTTGTAGCATTTACGGTATGTTTTAAAAATCTACCACTTTTTGGTTTCCCAATATACCACATTTTGCCTACTCTCAAGTCCCAACACTGCATGGATGCTAAATATGAAGTAGAAGATCTTTCTTTGCATAATTCAGCGTGAGAGCGAGGCAACAGCAACATCGAGTCGGGTGCAAGTTGTCAAATAATTTCCCTTCAAAGAAATTGTACACATTCGACCGTATGAATAAAAATAAGCAATGGCTTTGAGTAATAGTTTGTAGCAAAGTAATAGCACTTAGCAATTGCTTTAAATCGGTATGAATGAAATATTACTTTGCTAAAGTAAGTTCGAAAATTCTAACAAAGTATTTACTTCACTGCGTGTGTCCTTCCCTTGCAGTTTCTGTCAAAATTTGCAAGTGACAAAAGTCATGTCGTTTGAACTTAGAATTAGTGAACAAAAGCTAAAGTAATTTTAAAAAAAAGAAACGATACAGTATTGCTTAAAGCTGTTATCGTAACCAATTCTTCTTTGCTTAAACTTTTTTTTTCACGAACGTTAACAGCAGTAGGTAAAACAGGTATTGGCACATTATACAAAAAATAATTGGGTGGCGCTTATAGGGTTACCAGATGTCAGGATTTAGCCTAACGCGTCAGGCTTTTAAGGTCTCTGTCAGGCTCAGGCCAGGCCTCACGCTTTGTCAGGCTTTTTAATTTTTTGTTGATTTACTATTTACATCAATTCAATTTTAACGAGAAAAAATTTTAAATTGTTGCTGAATGCATCAAAATATGGATGCAACTAGATCATTTGGAATGGTTTCATTTATATTCGTTCAGTAAAAGAGACAATATGCGGCAATTCAATCCCCAATTTACTATATACACAACCTACTACTACTATTTGATCTGAGGCGTTGTTGGTAACCTTACGTAAGTCACAAAACAATGGTCAGTATTTCTCAAATGCTTTAACCTTTTTTTGTGGATGAAAATTTTAAAGGATATGGATTCTTTTTTGACGTTTTAAATCAAATATATGCAACTGTAAAATATAAAAAATGCCTTAGTTAAAAAAATTCAGTGTCAGGCTTTTTGCTCCATAATCAGGCTTTTCTCTCCTACTTGTCCGGCTTTTTGATTTTTTGTGATGGTAAGTGGTAGTGGCACACCAATTGTGCTACAATAAGAAATTTAAATAACTTTTTTTTAATCAATGAATTTTTATTTTTTTTATTGTATAGAAAATTCAAATTAATTTTATATAACTACTAGCTGCCAGCTGCCGCCAGCTTCGCCATGCCTTTTTTTTTTTTATTTTTTTTTTATTTTATTTATTTACGGGCGACAATGTTTTAATTTTTTTTGTATTGGAGGTGCCACGCCCCTTTGTCAGATTTTCAACAATCTTCACAGAAGCACTCTACGGCCAATACCTAAGATTATCTGTAAGTTTGAGCTCAATCGATTCTGTGGTTTTCGAGATATACTGCTTCAATTCAGTCAAATTCCTTGGTTTCGTTTTGTACACCTCTTGCTTGACATACCCCAATAAAAAAAAAGTCTGGTACAGTCAGTTCAGGTGACCTTGGGGGCTGCGGAAAGTGGAGTTTCTGGATATTAATCGTTTTTTGGCAAAATTCCAGGCGAATAAGAAAATCCAGAGGGTTTAACTTGCTTGTAATTTGGACTTTGTACGGAAACAAGTTTAAGTCATCATGAATTATCCGTTGTAATGACCGTCTGCTAATTCCAATTTGCGCCGATAAGTTTCGAGTCGAAACGCTCGGATTTGCCTGAAAAAAAAAAAAAAAAAAAAAAACAACTGCTGCGTTTTATTCATACGACCCATTGCAGCAAAAAAAACACGATGGCGCGACACTCGTCACCTCGCAACGCGATCTTTTCGGAAAATCGAAAATTATTCTCGCCTGAGACGACCATGAATATTATTCTCAAAAGCCATTTTCATAGAACTATGGTTGAGGTTACCACATACATTTTTCGAAGTAAACAGGGCAGGGAACTTATTTTTAAAAGCGCGACGGATAGCTTTTCATAGCGGATTTGAATTTTTCGCGATAGGTTTTAAGGTGACGAATTGTTTGCGGATAAAAAATAAACTATGACGGGAAAAAGCTGTCAAAGTTTTAGAAAAATAAACTGGAAAATTTGAACTCAGAATGGACAAAAAACTGGAAAGATGTAATTTTCGTCCTCCTTCGCATTTGAGAATAAACAAAAGCGAATACGGTCGAAATTGAGGTATCGCTTTCAATACGATCCGACGCGTAATATATTCCCAGGAATATAGTTTGATTATTCTGAGACAGAATACATTTTGCTACAGTCACGCATCCGTATACATGATAAATAATATTATAAACGCGAAAGCAACTCTGTCTGTTTGTCCGTTTGTTACCTTTTTACGATTTAATCTCTGAACCGATCGAAATTTAATTTGGCAGAGAGGTAGTCTGGGACCTGAATAAGGACATGGGCGACGCAAGTGTGAAATGTTAGCCTTGAAATTTAGTAAATGTACCTATATTGTCTCTTGGAAGCAATCTTCAAAATTTAGGCGGGATTGAAACCCTATTTCAACACGTCCCCTCATGCGGTATGGCTAGAATTTAATTACAAAAACGCGAAATTTTGGCGAAGAAGGAAAACAAACCACAAATATAAACCTCCCACCTACTCCAAATCATACAGTGACCAACCACAAGCTGGGGGGTTGCAGGGGGCATCAATTGCATACTTATTATCAATGCGCGTCTTTTTCTCAAAACCATAGAATTCAACAGAGCAGTGCCCCTCCATTCATATCTCACTTTTTCATTTTTTTTCTTTCTTTATATTCTCCAAAGCTTTGTTTTTTATGTATTCTTTTGTTTTTCGCAGTGCAAATATATATATTTTAATTATCTACAAATGTTATAAGCATTTGAGTTTTTTTGCTACTTTAATTATCGTCAATTTCGAATTATATTTCGTGCAAATATGCCGACGAATTTGCAAATATTTTCCGAATTTCGTATATTTTCCCCAGTAAAACGTTTCATTTGAATGCTGTAGGTACCTACTATCCCTAACATATACTGGTCAACTTTCCGATACATTTTTACAAAGTTAGATTTCAAATAGAAAAATGAAACAAAGAAACCTATCGAAGTATATAAGAAGTGCGAATTTTTTGGTTTCAGAATTCAGAATATTCCAATTGGATGAAATAGGAGTAAAGCAATAAAAGTGCAGCCCTATTTTGTACACAAATAAAAAACAAGTGGCATTTTGGCTTGTCCTCTGTTAGAAAAATTCGCCGACGCGCGAACGATTTTAAAGTAAGAATAATGCGACAGCGCTTCCCTCTTCGCTCTCGTCTCGATATCACGCCACGCCTACATTTTGACACGGACAACGTTAAATTTCAGTCAGGAACAATTCAGGGGTCTATCCTACAGTGTGAACTCTTATCGACTTTGCCTCGCAGTTAAATTGCGTCAAAAACGGACACCGAAAGAAAAAACATTGGTTGAATCAAAAATGTTTCGTTGTTAGCTAACAATGGGCTTAAAATTGTCAAATCAAATACGTATGTGATTAAATCAAACAACACTTCATGTTTGAAACAACTACTTTGGCGTTGTTGATTAAAATGCTCGTAAGTATCACAGATATGTTTAGTTTGAACATTTTTGTAGTTGTTTCAAAAATGGTAACATTGTTAGCCTACAATATAATTGTTGATTTCATTGTTAAACAACAATAAACAGGATGAAATTACAACTTAGGGACTTTACAATTAATTTGACCATAAGCATTTTTGATTAAACACAAACGTGGTCAATAAATTTAAAATCAACCATATTTCTTATAAATTAAACACATTCGTAGTTGGAGTACAACGATTACAGTACAATTAAACACAAACATTTTCAAGCTAAAATTTCATTGATTTATTATTAAAGTATCATGAACATGTTAAAAGTATCTACGGACATGTTTTTATAAAAATATTTCTCATTATCTCAACCTACATTCTTGCCAAGACCTGTTGTAAAGCGATCACGTGTAACAATCAGAAACGTTGTTAAAGTATCACACTTCAGTTAAATGTATCACGAAAATGTTGAAATAATAATGCAGCCAAGCATAAACATTGCTAAAGAAACACAAACATTGTAGAACTATCACGAATGTAGTTAATTTACATGTTTTCTTGTTAAACCAACCACAAACATCGCAGTCGCGACATTCTTAACGGAATTTGTCTTGTCAGTTTGCCTCGTTGGCGTGTCGGTCATCTTTTTTCTTGAAAAAATCTTCAGTATTCAGTCAGAAGTGCAAGTACTAGGTACATTACGTTACGAGCGAGTGTCAACAGTGTATTTTTCTTTGTAGTGTATAGTGAAGTTTTTTGTTTTGTTTTTTAGTGCGCTTGTTGGTTGAGTCCGTGGTCTACCCCAGATTGTGAGCGCCATTTAAAGTAAGTTCTTTTCTCGTAAACTTTTACCACTCATAATTTTGAAATTTTCCTTAGATTCGACACCCGGATTTCAATACCCTGAAGCAGTGTTACCGATGGGCGACATATGTCGCCAAATGGCGACTTTTCTACTGTCGGGACGCGTGGCGACCACATTTCGAAATAAGCGTTTTTGGGACCCCTTTCACAAATACAGGCGACATTGGGACGCATTTTCAAAGCTTCAATTTATTTCTCAAATAACACCCAAACATTTTGAAGTATACTTTTAATTTTTAATTTTTATCGCCGAAACACCTTCGGGCCAATAGTAAAGATTTTTTCAATATGTGAGCTCAATCCACTCCGTGGTTTTTGAGATATACGCTGACAAAAGATTTTCTTAAAAATTGTGTTCGATCTATTCTGTGGTTTTCGAGATATAAAATTTATAAGAATTTTTTGTATGTCCAATTTTGACCAAACTTCACAGAAACTCCTTTAAGTCAACAACAAAGAGTCTCCCAAAATTTGAGTTCATGTTTCATGGTGGTTTTCGAGTTTTGCGATTATTGGTGGTGTATATTCCTATACAAAATGGAAATTTAAATTTTTTATTGTTTGGGACGCATTTTTGGGCTCGGGCGACCTTTTTTGGAGACATTTTCAAATTATCCATCGGTAACGCTGCCCTGAAGTCAACACCAGCCAACGGTACGAGACAACACTCACATTTTATGTAGGTAAATATAATTATTTATAAAATAATAATTGTACTTCGTTGGGCCCCTGTTGTTGAGCCAACATATTAAAATATTAATTATTATTTATCATATTTTGTTAACTAGCCTTAAGTCAAACTGTTAAATGAAAGTTCAATAAATACTAATGTAAAAAAAAATGTAATGTAATTTTGCGTAGATTAATATTATTTTTCAGTTTTTAATAGTATTTTCAGCTGGGTGCGAGTAGAAATAAAATGGTAAAGTAAGTATGGACGTTTTAAAAGAAGCACAAAAACATTACAATGTTTCCATTGCTGATGGTCATGCTATGTATTATCAAACACTATTTAGTGCATGAGCATTGTAAAAGAATCACGAAAAATGTACATGTACAATGTTTTCGTTGTTGATTAACAATGATCATGCTTGATCAATCGCTTCCCCGTGATAAAGTAAGCATGGACGTGTTAAAAGAAACACGACCATTGTACAATTTTGAATTTGTTAATCAACAATGATCGTGCTTAATCAATCCCTTACCGTGCTTGCTTTAATACGAAAAACTAATGCGTGTAAACACGAAATTGACAATGGCGTGATAGATTTATGCAAAAATACCCGTTATGTTTTTTCATAAAAAATTGACAATGTCACATTTGTTGAAATGACAATGCCCATTGGTTGACGCAAAATCAAATAAGGTTCATGCTTGATTTTACCAACGTTTTTCTTTCGGTGGACAATAGCAGAGAGAAAATAGGCAATATTTTAAAGCTTTTGTTTGATAAAGGCGTAAACGAAAGCCAGGCGGCTAAAAATGTGAGTAGTGTTTATGATACTGTAAGAGCTAATCACGCGCGGTTTTGGTTTTCGATTCTATTCCGGTAATTTCGATGTCAAAGATGCAGCACACTCTGGAAGGTCCATTGTCGAAAAAATCATCGAACTTGTCGAGTCTAACCGTCATGTAAGCACTGTTTCGATGGCCCGGGAGCTAAACATTACACAAAAAACCGTTCGAAACCATTTGAATAAGGCTAGACATAAAAAGCAGCTAAAGCCTTCAATTTATGCAAAAATAATGAATTTATTTTTATTACACGTAATACGTATGACACTAGCCACTTTGTTACCTGTCACCGAGCTCCGTAAATTCAAAAATAAAACTGCATACATCGATAACCTCTTTATACTACAATGACAGCATTGCTATTAGACTGTGACAAGAGATACCAATAAAATATAAAGCCAATGACAACGAATAAAGCTCGGAGTCGTATACGTAACATTTCTTAGAATTTGTATGCTGTCATATGGCTAGTAATAAAAACTGTTTTAAATTGTTGTAGGTACATTTAGCACATAAATAATTATCTGAGTAGAGTATCGTTACAGCGAGTAATTTTCGTAGAAAAGATCAATTTTTTCTTCCACTATAGGCACCGAAACTGTCGCCCTGTAATATCTACATATTTTGGTAATAATAGTGGTAATATTAACACAAACCTACTTTTTGAGCTTGTCACGTATACTGAAGATTGGTTTTTTGGCGCAAGGTTATCCCATCAAAATTAAACGGCTATCGAACTTTTTCGAGCTATGTCACATTAAAACCACATGTCTTCAAAATGAACTCTCCCAATTCTGACCAGAGAAATCAGTATGCAGCGACATCTATGTACTTTCCTTATTACAAATGTCAATTCTTTTCTTTCTAACAGACCCATCGAGGTAACGATAGATTTTTCTTTACCTAGGGTGGGATCTTCACGTTTGTGAAGAAAAAAAAAAAAAACAAAGTTTTTTGAAAAGCAAACGTGGTTTTCGTTTTTTTCTTCACAAACGTGCGAAGGACATTCATCTAACAAGACCATTCGGATCTGTTGATGAATCTCTTTAAAATCTGATAGAGGTATCGTTGCTAGATCTTCCAAGCCGTCGAACAACCGTGCTCCCATACAAGAGTAGCGGCGTTCTTGGAGGGCTGGGCAGTGACACAGATTCTATTTCCTCTTCATCTCTGCAACTTCTGCAAAAGTCATTTGTAAATTTACCTAGTCTTTTGGCCATGTTTTCCAATGATGGAGTGTCCGGACCGGGAGCCCTACGAGCACTCGGATTTGTTTTCTATCAAGAGATGTTAGGTTCTATGACCTTGTAGTGTCCATTGCGGGCCACAAGCTACGAGTTATAGTACAATCGGTAGTGTTGTTCTATCGTTCTTTAGCCAAGTTTAATGTGACATTGTCAATGACGCCCTTAGCTGCGTTGAAAGCTGGTAATACTTGTCTGTCAGTAAATATTACGTCCATTTCAGAGCCGCATCTAGCCAGTTTATCTGCTGCTTCATCCCATTCTTCCCCAACATATCCAGGAACCCCGCACAGCATTACTGTGTGATGGTTTAATGCTCTCAATGCCGAGAGGCTCTGATTTACGGATTTGGGGCTTACCAGATTGGAGTTAAAGTGTTGCTTGGCTGTCCATGCAGAAGGTGATTTCTATTGCTAGCTGGTAGTTCTATAGCTATTGAGCTGCTTTCTTAACCGCGTAGGTCGCTGCCTGGCCCTCTCGACATTTTTGGTTTCGATGAGTCTGTCATCATGGCTGTCAATGGTACGGGTTGTGTCATTTTGCCATAACGTTTCTCGTACCGCTTGACCTTCTTGCCATGCTTCTTCATCAGAGCCCAGTCTCTGTCAGTGAGCTTAGCAGCATCTCGGTGTTCATATTCTTGAAAAACTTCAATGAGCATTTGTAACCGTCTAGGGTTTTCTGCTCGGTGGTTATAGGAGGAGTCTTCTTTTGATCAGTGGAAACGAGTGTGTCTTCTAGAAGTCTATTCTCTGCTTTGGTTGGAGTCAATGGATTTAACGTTGCAAGACTGAGAGAAGAACATCTCCCCCAGTGCAGTCATGTCTGGCCAAGGATTTAGTTTTTGTGTGATCGTCCATGAAAGTTGGGTCATTCAGACTCCGTGGCCCTGCCGCCACTAAAGAGACAAGTCGATTTTCACTAACGTGCATTCCACCTGGGGTAGTCAAATCTTTTCGTTGTCCTTCCATGTTTGGTTTTCTTCGCATTAGTTCAGCTACATCTAGGGCAAATTGCACTGTCGCTACCCCTAGGAGGTAAAATTAACAATTGAGAGTGGCCCGATGAATATCGCCGGCTTTCAGCTCCTCGAATAACCCCCAAACGACCAAACCATTACTGTTCCAAAAATGTTTCCTTCTATTGACACCTTAATAGCCGCAAATGGGATTTAGCTGTTGATATAATAACCAAACAAAATGAAAAACGTTTTTCTTGATACGAAACAAAAATAACTTTCAGTTTTTGGAGCAACATGAAGCAAGAAAAAACGTCAATGAAAGACTTCGGTTTTTTTTTCACACAAAATTCCTTTCGTTTTCTAAGTTAGCAAAACGTTCGTGCAAACGAAAACCATTGACAGTTTTCTTCTTACAGATATTTCAAGACGTTATCGTAGAATCTACAACACTGACCATAATCAGAATAGACATGGATTCTTGTGTGAATGTGTGATGGGTATAGGTGATGGTCCTTATCTCAAATTTTGTATTGAATCCTATTTGATGCTGGCTTTCTGATCACACCTTAGAGTAGGTACAGCATTAAACTTTCACATGAAACGGCTGGGAAGCTGCCATCGATCGATCAATATAAAATTCTACCAGTCACCTTGGGAATGCAGTCTAATATTTTCACCAACTACTTATTCTGATTTCTGACCGGCATTCTTATAGTACTACCCTCGGACATTTTTTATTATTTTCGATTGTATGGATCGTGATCTGTGTTGGGCTGCTTAAAACTTGAAACCCACCGATTCGATTAATTTTAAATTTGCAGACAATATTAGGTATTGGCCCACAAGTTTTCCTGTGTAAATTGCTCAAAATTGGACAAAGGGGCGTGGCACCTCCGATAAAAAAAAAAAAAAAAAAAAAAACAGTCTTATATCTCGAAAACCACCGGACAGATTGAGCTCAACTTTTCGAACAATCTTAAGTATTGGCCCGGGAGTGTTCCTGTGGAGATTGGTAAAAATTAGTGAAAGAGGCGTGGCATCTCTTATACAAGAGCCTTCGCTAGGGGTAGGGACCTTGATGTGTGCGCCTTTTTATAAAGCGCCGGTGCGAAGGCTTAATGTTGCAATGACTCAATGGGCTACGCTGTCGTAGGCGGTAGTCGTTTGAACCAAGAACTGCCCATGGGGAGTAAACCGCATTATCAAATCTCTAATCCAAGGTGGACAGCATATGATGAGGGATGCGTGACTAAGAGAGTGCTTAGCCGCTAATATGCGGACTCCGAATACCAGGCGACCTTCGGTTTTAAGCCAGCCTTCCTGTGCCGTACAGGAACCGGGCTCTGGCATGGGTGATGTTTCTTTCCCGGATACTCGTGGGATCAATATTTCATATTTAACTAATAAAAACTTACAGACAGATACCTCTGCAAGCACATCAACCTCTAGTTCTGCTGCCAGGAGAACAACAATGTTGTGCAGCGCCTGGGCTCCCTACGGTCGACAACTTCCGTGCTGTATGTAGAGCACGACTCGACCTTAACTTCTCGGTCTGCCGCCGGGCAACCGAACCCCCCGCAAAGTAAGGATGGAAATGTCAATTGGACCCCATCCATACAAGACTGCCTCAGAAAGGGAGATGTGGCGGCATCGTCCACCTCTGACGCCGACACATCCACTCTAGTTGACAACTGTAGTCTAGTGTCCGAGAAATCGGGATGCTCTGCAATTGGCAAGAGTCTCGCTGGGCTACAGATTCAACAGGGTGGGTATGTGAAACTCAGTGGTGCTGCCAACAGAGACGCTTTAAAAGTGTCCTACGGAATGGTTTGGACAGGGAGAGTGCTCTCATCCTTGCCAAAGCCGTTCAAAAAGACAGGCGGAACACCAAACGGGTCAGATCGGAAGATCATACTCCACCTACATCGGCTGCCAAGAAGGTTAAGAAAGGTCTTATACCTGAGGCCCCCACCTTTAGTCAGGTGGCAAGCCTAGTTAGGTTAGGTATCGTTCCGACCGACTTGGCAAATCAACCTCTCTCGCCGGAGCAAATGGCTCTAGTCAAGAGGCTGTCATTGACACCTCGATTGAGTTGACTAACCGTGGCGTATGGCCCAAATTCTCAGGCTCACACTTAAGATCGGGGTGGTTAATGTTTGTCTGCATAGATAGTGCCACCGCTTGTTGGATGCGCTCGAACTTTGAGAGTATCAGAGCTAAATGTGGATTGAACCTGATGCTGGTGGAAGAGGATTCTTTTTCCTAAGCCACACATCGTCCGTGGATTCTTTCCACAGAGTCTGGAACTCTCAAACGAGAAAGTGCTAGCCACCCTTGCGGCTCAGAACGCCGACCTAAAGGCAAACAACTGGAGAGTCATCAAGAGGGGTAAGGATGGTGCACTCCTTCACCTTGTGCTCGCAATTGATGACGCATCCATGGCCAACTTCTCGAACTTATGGGGAAGGCATCATATCGCTTCGGTCAGATCAAGTTGATTCTTAAGAGCACCGACAAGAATCCTGAGGCTGATAGCGGTACCCCTAAAGTCGGAGTGAAAGAAAATTCCAGAAAATCAATCGATTTACTTTAAATTTTACTAAAGAACATTATTATCTAAGACCTAAGCTATACAATTCCTGTGCACGGGCAAAGCTGGGCGGGTACAGCTAGTGTCAACATAATTTCGCTCCATGTGCAATGTTTAGATTTAGTGCCGTGCATTTTAAAACATTAGAATCGAATGCGCCTTAGAAAGCTATCCTCATATAGCCATTTTTAACCTTTATCTAATATTCATCCAACCATCAATGTGTCCAGCAATTAAATGTAGTTCACATACATGAGCAGTATCCAACCGTTCTAGCTCCATTATTATAGAGACCAAAGTCAAGTAATATACCAGTGAAAACTCCAATTACGAATAAATTTTGGATACATAACCACAACGGATCCAATTAACCGAAAGCAAAAATTGCCATCAACTTTTGTTCCTATGCCGTGCCGCACTAATCCAAAAGGGCACAAATATTTCGAACAAGCATTGTACACTCCAAAGGACGCACACATGGAGAATATTGAACATTTTTTATTCCCTTTCATTCCATCAGATATGTGCAAAAATTCCATGTCTGTGTGAGTGTATATGAAGTATACAATTCAAAGAAATTATCTCCAAAATTGTTTTATTTCAATTACATTTCTAAGAGAAGACAATAGTCGGCGTCCACATTCACCATTCCCCATATACAGCCATCGGATCTGAGTGCGAAGGACGACGACATTTTCGTTTGCGCAAAATAGAAAATATTTCACATTATTATCCTTTCGATGGAAATTAACTATCAGACGACGCAAAAATAGAGGACAACCCCTTGCTGGTTGTCGTTTTTACAGGACATTGGCCGTCGGTCGTAGCATATTCAAGTATCTAAATGTTTCATCTTTTTTAGCTAATAAACCGAAAAAAGGACATAAATTGTATGCTGGCGGAAAGTCGTATGGTGAGAAGATTACTTTAGATATACTCGTAGTTGTGGCTTTTATATATCAGCAGAATAAGAAGAAGAAGAACGAGACCAAAAAGGATGCCAGAGCAGCAGCAATTCGGCAGACAGGACAAATGAATGTATAATGCATAGGTGCGGTTGAACGGCCCTACGGCAAAACGTTTCCGGCTCTTACCATTACCAGTCACTGCGGCTCTCGTCGGGTGGAAAATTTTCAAATACCGACAGTGAACGAAGGAATGCGGAAGATATTAATCGCAATAAAGGAAATGCGTCAAATGGGTGCTGTAAGTTTTATTGATTTCTATGCTAAATCTACTACTTTGGCTGATCGTCGTGGTCGACGGTATGGGTGCTGACCTCCTCCCACATGTCCTTGAGTCCGGGCTTTTCTTCGTTTGGATTTCGTTTGTCCGTGGGATCTTTGCAGAAAACAACATCTTGTGGCGGTAGCATTTCCTCTCGTTCTTCTTCACTTAATTCGAATGCGTTCTAAAAAAAAAAACAAGATACACAAAATATGATGGCAATCACTGTGGATTTTTTTTAATTAATTTACCAAACACACCACTACCGCTAACAAAAGTATCAGAATTCGTCTTGACATTTTTGAGATAAAATTCACAGATCGAGCAGCGCAACTGTGTTCGGTTACAAGTGTCGTTATACTAACGAGTAACGATAGTACGTCAAATTGGTTGCCGCAATCTATGGCATTGTTCAAGTGAAGCTCTGAAGTCTGAATTCTGAAATGTGAATCATCGCGTGCTCTCGACCTCGTCGAAGGTCTGTCTGTTCTCTGCGAGAATTTGATTTATTAACGTCAGTTGCGAACGACTGACAGTAGTTGGAATTGAAATTGGAATTGAAATAGCTGTGCGATTGAGTCAACCTTTCGTTTGAGGCTTATTGGCAGGCAGAAGCAACACAAAATTTAGTATTCGCAAGCCCACGATGACGCACAATAATTTCGTGTGCCAAATGTGGAGACAGTAGCTGCGCTGATACTACGGATACTACAAAAATATTTCCGCGATGATTAATCAAAGTATAGTTGTTGGAGGTGGCTTGATGGTACATGTGCGTTTACTAATCTACGTGCAAGCAAAAATTTATAGCCCGATGTTTACTATTAAATAAATATTGCCACCAAGAAACGTACACACAATGAGGTAACAATTAAGACGGGAATCAGTCGGCGTTAGAGTTTCCGGTGGCAGTTAGCCAAATATATTTTTAAAAAGCTTTCCGAATGTGCGCGTTCTATGCATAGAAAACATTAGGCTCATTGAAAAGTTATTGATACTTGATTTCCAAGGTCAGAACAGGAGATTTCGCTGTTTGATTAAAAAGCATAAATGAATTTTGGTCTCTTTCTTATAAAGCTGCTGCCATTTTCTTTTTACCAACATGTTTCACTAAAACGTTCCTCAAAACTTTGATTTTACTCGTTTCCCCTTATAGTCGGATGATGGCTTTTATCTAGTTGACATTAGTAACCAATCGCACGCTGTCCTTCTCAGCGTTTATCCCTTACCAAGGGACCTAATATTTTTAAGGTCTGGCCCTGCCGTATCAAAGGAGATTACCAGCCAGAAAAACCTTTGGCGCAACATAGTTCATAGTCAGCTTTGGAGACAAAGAAATATTGAACTCCCTAGCGCATAGAGCCATGCATTCGGATAGAGAACACACACCATGGTTTCGTCGACTTCAATATAGAGACTCTTGTATGTCTTGTGTATATGTGTCTTTGACACATATTTTGTTTAAATGGGCCATAGAGAGGAGACCCTCTAGTATTTTAATTGCATGCATCCCAGAAACTCTATCCTTGAGCTGGAATTTTAGAAAATTTTTTGAGTATGTCGAGGCCACATCTCAAGAGCGCAGTGGTGCACTCGATGTTGGCTTTCCAAGATTAAGATCATTGTTAGCTTATATCCGCATAGACGAACGACTTCAAATACCTCCATAAAAAATAGTCCCGAAGTCAAATCGCAGTTTTGAAGGCCAGACTGCAAGAGATAATGTTGTCATCGAAAACGTCCTTAATAACTCGATGGTTTCTCCAAAAATATAGCATCCTGTTGAAACTAAAACTAAGTGTCAACTTTTAGAAATCAAAAATCTCTGTACCGAGCGCCATTATCGCCATTAAGAAGTACCGGTCAATGAAGTAGAAAAAAAGTGGACGCCCAATCACTGAACACACCACGCAAACGTTGATCTTATGATTTGTCAAACAATACTGAATGAAAAAGTGGTGACAGCTGTCAGATTAACTATCAGCGATCTAATTATTGTGTTTGTGTGGACGCATTGGCTCATTGGTTAGTTTGCTCATTGCTGGGCTACTGTATGAGGGAGGGGTCCCAGGTTCGTCCATGCTTCGGCACCATAAAGTAGGACTGAATGATGAGGATCTTATATAGATTCTCCTTAGTGTTTCTTAACAAGGCCTTACTAGCCGATTGCCTTCTTAGGTCAAAGAAACAGCGATTGACAAGTGTAACTCTTCGTCTGATTTCTGCTGAGGTGTAATTATTGCAGTTTATAGCGGAGCCGATATAGTAGACAAAGTCCCTATAAACCACCTCAAAGTTATAGCTGTCTATCGTGACGTTCTGTCCGATTCGTCGATGATGTTGTGTCCCTTCTTGTTGACAGTATGTATTTTATTTTGCCCTCATACCCCGGTAAAATCATTTTTGCCACTTCTGGTGCTTACTTGCAACCACACCAGTGACAGCTCGCTGCGTTCTGCCAATAATGTCAATGTCGTCAGCGTATACAAGTAGTTGCACATAATTTTGGAAAATTGTGCCGTTGGTGTTGGCTCATGTTCAAAAAGTCACATGACAGCGAATCACATTGTCTAAATCCGTATGGAACAGCGAGCGTTTTCCATCGTCATTTTGCCCAGTCTGACAAGTTCGACAGGGATACCAAAACTAGACATGGCTCTGAATAGGTCGTCTCTATAAATGCTGTCATATGCGGCTTTAAAATCGATAAATAGGTGATGATGATGAGTATCGATTTGCACTTCTTGGGTTTTCTCAAGCATCTGCCGTAGTGTGAATATCTGGTCGCTTCTAGACTAACCGGGCCTAAAACCTAAAGCTGATAGCGACCAAGCAGTTCGTTGACGAATGATTCCAGCCGCTCACACAGTACAGCATCTTATAGCCGGTTGAGGATACTGATGTGTTCGTGTTGGCGCAGTTTAGGGGGTCGCAAACGATGCTGAGGTTCCATTCATGAGGCATACTTTCCTCTGACCAAATCTTGGAGACGTATGTTCTCTATCAAATCATCTCCCGCTGCCTTGAAAAGCTCGGTAGTTAAGCCGTCTGGTCCAGCCCTGTTATTTCGGTTGTTATACCGCTTGCCTGGCAATTTATACCCCTTTATGTTTCATCAAAACTTGTTCTTACTTTTGGTTTCCGTTTTTTTTTTTAATTGATTGAAGCGATATTGATGCGATCCAGGTTCTATGGGATACTCCACCTGGACCTGCAGCATCGACGTATTCAAGAACCGCCCTTAGATAGGTATTCACTTGAAAGCCAATGGAGGCTAAGGGCCATCACAAGTCTATATATCTATCTATCGATTTAATTGTATTTAACTGACACACAAACAGATTACGACCTGCAAGCACAATGAAATAAATTTCTTATTAAATTCCTATCTAAAATTAAACATCAATAAAAGGCACAAAACGAAAAAAAAAACCCCAGATTAAAATATTATATTATATTTATTTATAGTTACGTAAACGGCATTGAAATTACCCCATTATTATATCCAGGTCTCAAGCCTCGTGTCACTTTTCCCCTCCAAAGGATTGGAATAAAGTCTTGAGCAAACAGCCAAATGACAGTCTGATACGACTTGTTTACTTGTAAGAGATCCTTTGAATACTTAACGATAGATGCATTAGGGAAAACGAAGGAGCAACCCCAACCCCACCCAATGTGCGCGCCCTATTGTTAGATTTTCTTACCGGCGATTATCTCCAAAGCGACATTTTTCAATAAGGATTTCATGTTTTGTATTTCGAAACAAAAAAAAAAAAACCGAAGAAAAAAAAGGAAATAATCTGAGTTTGCTCAACAGTAAGGATCATATTATTATCGTCATCAGTTTTGAGTTCTTTTTGCCGGTTTTGTTAAAATTTTTTCTTCGCGGAATCAAGAAAAGAAAACTGACGCCATTGCCTTTGAAGTGAACAGAAAACAAACAAAGGACAAAAGAATCCCACGGTATAGATTTATATCCGCCCACCACCGACCGTCAGCCAGGATCGACTTATTGGGGAAACAATAAATCAAAGGAATCCAAAGATTACGGAGCCGTCTAGAATTTTTATTTTTTTTTTTTCGAAGACAAGCATCAAAGTGAAGGGCTTTTTGAATATCAACATTTCCATCTTGAATATTAAAAGTCAACCAAAAGGATTAAAACCAAGAAATGAGTGTCTGCCTCTTAATGCACCTGAGGTAGAGTAGAACTTGTCTATGATGATGGAAAATACATTAGCGATTCCAAAGATAAGCTAAAAACATTCTTACCCCTTCCCAGTGGAGAGCAAATATAATCTGCAGCGGTACAGCCGAGCGCTGGAAACTTTAAAATCCCCACTTGTGAGAATACAGGTGTAGTATTTGACATAAGTGACAATCTGCTTCTTCTCTTATAGACTAAGTAAATATTGCAAAAATATCAGAAAACCCATATGGGCTGAAGCAGAGCCGAGTCGAGCGCGACGGGAGAGAACCTCTTTATTCGTCAACGTGCAAGTTAATTAATTCAAATCTAGCTAATTGAAAATTATTTGTTGAGATAATACAGATTGAGAAGTTTTCGAGGAATGTTTGCATGTAAGAGTAAGACTCCCTGATGGGTGCATTCCAAAAAAAAAAAAAGGATTCCTAACAATCCTTTCCTGAAAGAACGAGAGGAAAAAATGTATGTTTCGCATATGAAAATAGTATTTGTATAGAAGGTGGATAGATAGACGCTAACGCTATGTTATGGTTAATTTTGGCGGAATGGGCAACAGAAATATTTATCTGTCGATGAATAAGAAATTCTATGTTTATATTAGAAAATATAACCGATTTGGCTGAATAAAAAAAGTGGACATGCGAAGCTTAGCTAAGTACGCTGCTCGAGCGAAACAAAATTTTAGCGGCTCTCCAATTTTTCTCTCCAAACATTAACTAAAATCCTAGCTAAATTCTGACATAGAGTGCGCTGTGGATAGAAGTGTCACAGAAAACAACTACAACTAGGTAGGTAGATGGCGCAACAGGCGGGTGACGCCCAAGGCCTAGCTTCTCGCAACCATTCGTTTTGTGTGAGTTTCTATTTTTGGGACGAATGGAAAGGACCTACAATTTTATGCCGAGTCCGAACGGCTGAATTGAGAAGCTTTTTTCATGACAGTCATACTCTCGGTTGTTTGTCAGACGTTCGCGAGAGGTGGCGCAGTAGAAAAAACTTGTAATTTGTGTTTTTCCGGGGATCGAACCTGCGATCCCTCGCACAGTAGTCCAGCACACTAACCACTGCGCCCACACAGAAAACAGCAGTTCGTTGAAAATAAATTTCTTCAAAAATTCATCGACGCGAAAAAGTGTTCCACTTTCTTTTTTCTTTGCTTGAAAAAATGAACAGAACCATTAATGGGGGCGCTAAATTGTGGCAGATACATCCAGGACAGTCTGAAATGAAAGTTTGATTTTTTAGCTGAAGCAGCGTACCGCTCGGTCGGCTAAATGGATTCGCTTAAATTTAGCTCAGCTAAATTTTGGAGAGAATTTTGTATGGGAGCTAAAATTTAGCTCGAACAGGGTACTCAGCTTAAACAGCCAATGAACATAAATGAAGGTTGTGGCTACTGCATCCTTTTGAAAATAGATTTGGCAGACATTGGGTTTTCACTCACCCCGCATTACTAAGGCATTACCTGAGCAAAAACCAATTGCATTTAAAATGTCGATGTTATTGTCCTGCATAAAAGTTAAGATAACCGAGTACTCCATCCAACAAATGTAAAAATACTAGCGTCAGCAACAGTATCCGTAACCATACAACACACATATCTCTCATGATACTTTATGATAATAAACATTGCTTCCTTCTGAGGCATTGCAGATAAGCATTTGGATACGATGCTTTATGATAACAAACAATCGCTTCCCTGTGAGGCATTGCAAATAATCACATTTAAGCATATTTGGTCAGTATCAAATATCTTCAATATTTTTTCTTGCTTCCTTTTGAGGCATCGAACGTTTTGCCAACTCAAAAATATAACTATAAAAAATACCAGAGCAAATCATTTGTAAGCTCAGTTCTGTTTTAGGATTAATACGGTTCTCGTCGTTGACTTCCCCCTACTAGTGGTAAGGGGTCAACTAGTGATGCGCGATATAATATCGAATCACTTGATTCAAAACTGTGGAAAAATTTCGCCAAAAACGCCCAACAATTACCGCCAAAATACGCGTGAAAAACCGCGATGAAAAAATAACAAAATACGCGCCAAAAAAGCGAGATGAAAAAATAACGAAATATGCGCAAAAAAAAAAAATGAAAAAAAAATCCCGCCAAAAATGTAGAAAAATTTCGCAAAAAAATTACCCAAAATCCGCGGTAAAACCCTCCAAAATGAGGCCAAAATAGAGCCAAAAATATGCGCCACAAACGCCTGACAAATCCCGCCAAAAATCGCGGTGAAAAAAATAATAAAATATGCGCCAAAAAAGTGACAAAAAATCCCGCCAAAAATTTTGAAAAATTTCGCAAAAAAACGCGCCAAAATATATCACCAAAAACGCCCGAAAAATGTCGGCAAAATACGCGCCAAAAATCGCGGAGAAAAGTATCAAAATATGCGCCAAAAAAAGTGACAAAAAATACCGCCAAAAATGTGGAAAAAAAGCGCCAAAAAATACATCTCCAAAGTACGCGCCAAAACTATGCAAAAAAATGCGCCAAAAACGCCCGACATATCTCGGCAAAATACGCGCCAAAAATCGCGGTGAAAAAAATAATAAAATATGCGCCAAAAAAGTGACAAAAAATCCCGCCAAAAATTTTGAAAAATTTCGCAAAAAAACGCGCCAAAAATCGCGGAGAAAAGTAACAAAATATGCGCCAAAAAAAGTGACAAAAAATCCCGCCAAAAATGTGGAAAAATTTCGCGCCAAAAAAACATCTCAAAATACGCGCCAAAATTATGCAAAAAATGCGCCAAAATCCCATCAAATCGCGCCAAAATACGCGATGAAAACAAAATATGCGCCAAAAAATCCCGCCAAAAATGCAGAAAAAATTCGCGAAAAAACGCGCCAAAATAGACATCAAAATACGCGCCAAAAAAATCCATCATACTGCGCGTCAAAAAATTGCGCCAAAGTATGTGTCAAAAAACGAGCGAAAAAGCGCACCAAATAGATGTGATCAGCTTCACATCTCACAATCGACTGCCTCCAAAATTCCAGAACAATCCCTTTTATAGAGAGGCAAAGCCGTTTGTTTAGGGTTTTTTTTTACTCAACAACGGACTGGATCCATAAGACAACCGTCAATCGCATTTCGATCGCTTTCTTTGCAATGGATGCATTCAGAGTGAGATGCGAAATCATTTTAATGTTTTTTGTCCCCTCCCCCTCCCCACCCACTTCTCCCCACTTGTTGTCAAATGACTGAAAAAACGCTATATTTAGGTTGTCATCGAGCCAAATATTTGGAATTTAAAATACACCATCAGGTAAGGCTTACCTACCACGATGGGAAGGAAAGAAAGAAAGTATTTGCGAGTGCGTCTTTCAATGCAATACCACACCTACTTGCAAGTGCGAAGAGCTAGTTATGTGGGCAGACGTTATGAAGAAGGTATGGTGCCAGATTCAGTGCGTCCTAACAAATTTAACTCAAATCGTTTTCTGTTTTTGTAAATGTATTTCTTGCCAATTTTTGACAGTCGCTTAGCAAATTTTCCATCTTCAAATATAGACTTTGGCCTCATTCAAGAATCTAGTCATCGTAAGTCGACTTGAATTATCTGGATTCAAATTTACCTTAACGCGAAAATTAACTTGAATTGTCGGTATGTCACTTTTCACCCCTATCATGGAATCCGCCGGGGGGAATTGTTGACGGAAAAGAATATTTTGGTATCGTCGAATCCGAAAAGTGAACAGAAATCTGGAAAAAAAACCACACCCTACCAATAGTATGTGTTAATATTATGTATATACCTACCTATATGACATAATAAGTGTTCAATTTGCGTATTCGACGATACCAAAATATTCTTTTCCGTCAACAATTCCCCCCGGCGGATTCCATGATAGGGGTGATTGACAATTGTTTTTTTTTCTCCTGAGCCCAGATTCTGTAAAATGAAAACGATCGAACGATATCGTTTTCACTAAACCTGTCTCTATCATATCTGTGGCAATAGACAGAGACTGCTATTGTCGAAACGATATCGTTGAATCGTTTTCATTTTACGGAATCTGGCCCCTGGGTAATCTTGTAAATTTTTTTTTTGTTCAAAAATCAATCAAAAAAAAGTTAAATTATTGTCTTGAATTATTTCCTTTGTGAAATAGAAATTGATTGAGTATTTTAAACAATAAAAATATTTTTTTTAATAAAAATGAATAGAAAACTCAGGAACATTTTGAGTTCGCATATAAACCGATATTATCGATACTTTCAATTTTTTTTGGGTCGATTTTTTTTTTGCATCGATATTTTCATCTTGATAATAAAATATCGATGTATCGATGCAGTTTTGGATTATCGCGCAACACTAGGGTCAACTAGAGATTGAAATAAAGTTTTTTTTTTAAATTTAAATGAAAAACTACTAAAATTAATTCGAATGCAGGATTGATTAAAAAATTTCTTCGGAATTGCTTTTCTTGAGCTACTGAAATTCAATACATCTATCTTTTACAGCACACTCATCAAAGTATATATCTATTATCACTAGCATAAACTATAAACAACATTTTTGTTTTATTAGTTGTTTGGGAATATTTAATTTGGTAAAACGACCAATTCAAGTTTTGACAAGGGAAGTTGGTTTTGTCCGACAACATTTCAGACTTTGAACGATCTAACTGTCATTGCATTCTATCATTCTGCTGATAGGCAGAGACAAACACTTCGTGTCGTACGTAAAGAGAAGCATTCAGCTGAAGAATTGCATTTACTTTAGAGTGATGCAAAGTTTTTATATCTATTTATTTAGTTATAAAAACAAAAGAATATTTTTTCGTAAAAAAGTAACAGGCGATGTAGTACGTAGTAGAGCGTTGAAAAATCAAGCAAATATGTAGCACAGTACTACATATGTAGTACAAGTGGTAACGCTGGTCAGCTAGAGAAGTGTCATTGTAAATGAGCGTGGTTGGGATCGATGGTGAGGCCAAATTCTTAATACTTTTTCAAATGACCAAACGTTTTGACTGTCCTTGGGGCACTGGTGTTGCAATTTTTGCCTCAACTTTTGGTCCTCATATGACACGCTTTATGGGGGCATTGTTTAAAGTTTAAACTTTCTCAGTTTTCCTCAGATGGGCTGGCTTTGTAAGACCGAAAACTCAATTTTTAGATTAGATGGCGGCGTTCACAAAGGCTGAAAGATAAACCAAAATAGAAACAGCGAAAACTGAAACGAATGAGCAGATAATGTAGAAATATACATATTTTGAATGCGTAAAACAATTATATGTAGGTATTCGAACATTTACTTTAAAATGTTTGTGAAGTTTTGCAATGTTTTAGTTTAGTTGACGAAGAATTGGGAAAAATGGGATGAATTACCATGTAAATTCAGTTTGAATTGCTGTATTTTGTTTGCTTTGTTAGGAATGCAATCCTTGGGTAAAAAATCGGCAACTTCTTGAAAGCATAGTACCTGTTGTATTATCACTGCTTTTGTCCCTATATCATCAGCGCAGGCAAATAATTGCATACATACTTTAAAAAATGTGCCTGATTCGAGTTTCGCACATTGAAAAAATTATATGACAACCCAGCACCTTCTTACTTATCGGGCTCCCAACCCGTGAAGAGTCTCTGCCTTTCATCATCTGTGGTCCCGGGCATGCTGCTTCCAGTTATCGACACCAAGCGCTCTGGCATCCGCGATGGCTTGGTCTTTGAAACGGTGGTTCGGTCTTCCATTGTCTTCTCGAGCCTGTTGGCTGGGGATTCGAAGATCCTCTTAGTCGAGACAATCTAGTCGACCTGTTTTGGTTTTTTGGACAACATCCACATCTTGGTACAGCTGATAGAGTTCGCGGTTGTATCTTCTCCTCCAATCGCCCCCTCGACTTCTAAACTGCACGTTGCAGCGCGTGTTTTCCTGCCTCACGCGACAACTGAACCAGTTTTGCCGGGATTCCGAATTCGGCCAACGCCATATAGAGCTTTTTTTTCGGTTGCGCCAATGGATGTGGTAATCTTCTAAAGATGCGGTAGCCCGTGCTACCAACATGAACGATTCGCAAACCCGAATAATCGGTGCCAGGAGTGCGCCTGACGTACTAATCCACACCCTATTTCCTTCAACCACTCTCCCCGAGGGACTGCCGTTAGGTATTACTTCGTGGGGCTGGTCAGCAACTCATGCTAAATCCTCCGGGTCCGCCATTTCGGCTCTTCTAAGTCTTTCAAGTCTCCTTAATTCTTCGTGTACACTCGTTATAAAGGAGCATACCTCCAGCCAGTCATCTTCTGACCTTAACATATGGCTTATTAGACTTAGGCTTATTAGACTTAGACTATCTTCCCCCTGCAAAGCGCCTACAATGGAACATTGCGTGCTCCGTATCTTCTTTTTCTTCTATGGGCATTCGGGACAGAAAGACGAGCTATCGTGACCAAATCTGTGAAAGTATTTCCGATAGCCGCCGTGCCCCGATAAGAACTGCTTAAGGTGGTAGTTGCAGTCCTCGTTTGTTCTTTTTGTCAAGACCTCGATGGTGGGGATCAGTTTGTGGGTCCATCTGCCTTTTGCCGTGTTATCCCACCTGACTTGCCATAGTGCCATCGATGTTTCCCTCTCTTCTACTTTGACCCTTCCATTAGGGAGGGACCTTTTGCCGGTTGGCTGTTTGCCTAAGGTAGATCCTTTGCATCTCGCTGGCAAGAATGTCGATGGGGATCATTCCCAATATAACGCAGGCTGCTTCATCTGAGATTGTTCGAAATCCCCTTATTGTTCGTATTGCGCAGAGCATGTATGCTGACGAGAGCTTTCTACTTGTTTCGTTTGTTTTTAGAGCCCCCGCCCAGACTGGTGCAGCGTATAGAAGTATTGAGCTGATGACTCTGGATTGTAGAATCCGCCATATAGAGCTCCTGACGATGTATTTTATGCTATCATACGCGGCTTTGAAGTCGATGTATAAGGTGGTTAGTTTCGACTTGAAATTCTTTGGTCTTTTCCAGGATTTGCATCAGTGTGAAAATTTGGTCTATATTCGATCTGCCGGACCAAAAGTTACACTGACTGGTACGTGCCGATTAATATATTGCAGAATGGCTTAAGACTTTCACACAGTACGTTTGATATAATATAATAATAATATGCGACATTAAGCAGGGATGTGTCTAGTGCCGTCTAAGTAAGCAGGGATATGCATCGATAGTTCTTGCAAGCCATAGGATCGCCTTTTTTGTAGATGGGGCATATGGAGTTGATAGTCCAGTCCAGCAAAACTTCACCACCAATTAGCGGAGCACCTTCTCTAAATCCTTTTTTCACATCAAAATCCCGGTTTTAGAATGTTTAAGGCTAGCCGCACATTGGATACGAATTTGTATCGCACGTAAACATATGAATATGGTCGTACGAATTGAGCGCGCATACTGAATGCGATTTTTTGCGTTCAATAGACAATGTCCCGTGTCCCCTACCCCCTTTTGTGTCCAAAAACATCCACTTTTAATGTTTCAACGCACGAACGTGTTAAAATTCCCAACAAGTTGGAATTGTATTTTGACACATACTTGTCCATCTAGTACTAGATCTGGTATCTACAGGTCTTATTTTTGGGACGTTCCATCGACCGACTTGGGAAGCTTCCACAGGATATTTGTCAGAAGTTTGCGAGCTTTTAAACTGTCGAAAAACCTTAAGACGTTGTTGTAGTTTTAAGGCTCTAGTTTCTAGTAAGCCACTATATTTTCCAAAACCAAATTCAGCCTGTGAATCATTTTTTCAACATCATTATCACAAACATTTATCAACCATGTAATAACGGCACACAAAAACACTTGACAACCAAATAATATCCTTTGGCATTTCATTTTCTGCATCTATTTTACATTTTTTACACCTGCTCTGCGATGGTTTGTCTCAGCAATTCCAGTGCCTAGTTGTCCTGTTTCCAATAGACTGCATGAAGCAAAAAAAAAAAAAATACGAGATGTGCTGGTAGTGCCCAAATCACAAAGCTATCATACATCCTAGTTACACTACTGGGACGAGTTCTATGTACAGTAGTTATTCATTTCAATCCATAACTATGAGAAGTAAAAGGAAGCAAAAATAAAAAATCTTTACAGCACACGAATAAATTTAATGGAAATATAGTCAAGCGAAAGCACGCAGATTTTTTTCTCCTGTTATTATTGTAGCATCCTTTCCATGGCAAGTGTGTCCTTTTTCTTAATAAGTATTCACCCTTGTGAGAGGTGGGTGGCCAGGCCAGGCCATATCCTCCCCCCTCGAACACATATGAATATGTAGAAGAAAATAAATATCATACAAGTCTCATTTATTTTTTTACAGCTTTTATCTATACCTATGTGCGCCTATATCCGAAACGGCAACGGTACAGGTACCTACACAAGTCCGTATACTATATGTTGCAAGAAATGAAGGCAATATGCGGATTGTACTGATGGATATGGCCTGGCTGACAAGAGGACTGGGGACTGGGGGCTGGGGACGAGGAGTCGGTCGGGTACCAAACTAGGCGATTACTCTGTTGTCATTGTACAAATATGCAGAGAAAATAGAAGCAGTAAAAGATGAAGAAGAACAAAAATTACAAAAGTCCTGCAATGCAATGCAAGAATTCAATACAGTGAGAGGGATGAACGCGCCTATGCTCAATGTGGACGCTGATGATGATGAAAATAGTAATAATGCAAGGCGAGGCACTTTGGATTCGTATAGCCCACATACGGAGCTGGGGCTGGGGCTGGGGCTGGGGCTGTGTGCGCTCTCTTACCTGATGTAGCAAGCACAAAAAGCATGCAAAGCAGTTGCAGCAAATATGTACAATATCATTTTTTATTTTCTATTTTCTATTTTTTATTTTTTTTTGTTTCCTGTAAGGATTGCGCTCGGCTGCTGGCAATCTGCTGGCTAGCGAACATCAGCAATGAATGTTTTATTTATAAAACAATTGAATATATTTTTTGTTGTTGCTGTTGTTGTATAATAGTTTGAATTATTTTGTCCTACTGAAGGAAGGTGCAGAATTGTATGTTGGATACTTTACAAGTGCATGTGTACATATGCGTACTTGTATATTCTCTTGACAGTAGCAGGTCGTTCATCAAAGGAAGAGTTTTCGAGTTGTTATCCTAATTTTTCTCCATGAGCCAAAGTGTTAACTCTTAAGTTTCTTACCCTATGTAGTTTCTCTCACCGTCATCATCATCGTCGTCGTCGTCGTCGTCGTCGACGTCGTCAACACCGTTACAAGGGAATAATAATGTAACAAATAGTATATGTACGTTCAGTTTTTTTTTTGTGCATACTTAGGCAGCTTTAAATACTCGACACTGGGGTACCTACACCCATACACCCACGACCCACACATGAAAGAAGAAAAAATCGTTCTGCATATTGTGAGATCCTTTGAATTGTAAATAATTCGCCGTAAGTGAAATTGTTACATGCACAATTGCAGAAAAATCCTTTTCTTCTTTTTCTATATATGCTGCTCTTCATCATCTTCTGTTTGGTTTTATAATTTCGCGCGTTTGCTGTGCACTAACTGTGCAAAAAGAAGAAAGCCATCATCAGCAAGGAGCAAAAGGCGGCGCGCGGGCGGGGCGGGGTAAAATTGTCGCATAGCCGCATAGTAATGCGAATGTTCCGCCCGCCGCACCATCAGTGACTCTGGATGTGACTCCTTCATCGCCCGCCCTTCCCACCTCCCCACCTCCATTGTCCTTAGATGAATGTTTAATTATTTGTAATTGCATAGGAATTTTGATGAATTGTTGTAACATGTGCAAGGATAAACGAAACATATTCTTATTCTTCTATCCCGTGCACTTGTTCTCGTTTGCTTAAGTATGCAGAGGTGGTGCATAAAAATGAGTTTTCTTTAAAAAAAAAAAAAAAAAACAAAATACGAAAAGTTATTTCAATCTCTATACTGTATATTTATTTTTGTAAGGATGCATTCTGCATTGCAGTAATCCTTAATTAGAAGATGACAATAAAGGAAGAAGACCTCATTTAATTTATTATTTCTCATAATGAGGAGTCTTAAATCTTCAGGTTTATCCAGGTTGCAAATTGATACTTGATATTATGTTGCTTTGACAGAGTTGCCTTGACCGATACACACTCCTTACAAATTTGACAAAAACGTCTGTTGCCCAAAAATGGTGGAGGATATGTGAATGGTGTTTCTATAGTTGCATAGACCTTCCATTCATCCCAAAAATAAATAAAAAACTCACACAAACTGAAAGTAATACAACGACAAAGGACTTCAGTTGCAACTATGTACGCCATAGTTCGGGTGAACCAGATTCTAAACGGGTCCTTAGGTAGCTGCGCACTCGAAGTCGTTTTAGGCCTAGTTCCGCACTTGTACGCCACCTAAGGCGACGTCTACTACTACTGCGTTGTCCCTCGGGGGTAGACTCGAAGACTCTACCTGGCCGGTGCATTTGTGCCCATCCCCTCTACAACATGTAGATGTAGCCATCTTCAAAAGGTCGATGTCGCTATATCTAGCGTACGAGCTGTATACAGTTTGTCGTTGAATATCCTCCTCGAAAGTCGTCAACACAAAAGGAGCCGAACATTTTTCAAAGAATCTTCCTCTCGAAGTGATCAAAGATGTCTTCATCCACTTTAGATAAAGTCCAAGCTTCAGTGCCATAAAGCATGGACTGGGAAAATCAAGGTTTTATATAGAAATTCCTTAGTTCCTCAGGTTAGGGCTGTTCTACTTAATTGCATTCTCGGTCCAAAGAAACAGCGATTGGCGAGAATTATTCTTCTTTTAATTTCTTCTGAGATGTTATTGGCAGAATTTATAGCAAGACTGGGGTAGACAAAGTCCCTTATCCTACCTCAAAGTTATAGTTGTCGATTGGGACGTTTTGTCGGTTTCTTCGATGTTGGGTGTTCCTTTTTGTTTACAGCATATAAAGGGTGGGCCATCTAGTGGTTTCTTTTTAAATCGTAGATTATTTTGACAGTGACAGATGCTTCCCGCTCGAAATCTTGACAGAAAGTCAGTATCATACATCCGCGAAACGAGATGAGTTGCTTTACGCTTGAACAACGTTGGGGAATATTGAAAACTTATTTCCAAAGTGAGTGCTGTGTAGACCAAACAGTGCGTTATTTGAAAAGAAATTTTGGCCGAAATGAAGCACCTACCGCGCCTGCTGTACGCAAGTTTGTGCAAAAAGTTCGTGCGACTGGTCGACAACACTCATGGCCCCCGTCGTCGTAAGGTGCGCACAGACGAGAATGTGGCTACTATAGCCGAGAGTGTGAGTCTCATTTCACGAACATCATAACGCCATCGATTTCAACAGCTCAACATCATCACGCACTAGCGTGAAGAGAATTCTGCACAAAGATCTGGGATTATTCGCTTACAAGGTCCAATTGATTCAGCTATTGCAAGCGCACGACGACGACCATCCGCTTCCTTATCGATTCGCAGTTTGGGAGCAGCTTGAATTGGAAAACGATTTTGGGCGAAAAATCATATTTTCTGACGAGACAGCTTTTCATGGCCCTACGAACTAAGTCCCAACTGGAACTAACTCCCACTAGCCAAAACGAACTAAGTCCCAGAAAATTTGGGACTTAGTTCATATGAACTAACTCCCACGATTTTTAGGAACTAAGACCCAACTAAGAATGAACAAAGTCCCAATATGAGAATGAATTAAAGCCCAATAGTGGGACTTAGTTCATGTTCTTTATGAACTAAGTCCCAAATGAACTTACTTCCAAATTATTTAAAATAAAACGAAAATTCACGATTTGAAATGAACTAAGTCCCAAAAATGTTTAATCCAGCATAGGTAGGTATATACTTTTGTTACAAGATACAAAATAAGGGTAAATTAAATACATATGTATAATACAATATTATTATTGTAAGTAAACGTGATTTATATCAATGATCTTTGTGCGGCACAAAGGACATGTATATCCATCGTTCGAACCTTTGGCGATGCTGTCTGCTTGCAACTTCAAATGACATTCGCTGCAAATCATCATATGCTTGCATGGAAGAAGGACGATGTTTGGCTTCATATCAATGCAAACAATGCACAAAGAGTTGTCGCTATTCATACGGTGAACCTCTGTAGATACAGTTTCAACTTCATCTTTATCTTGATTATCATCCGTAAACTGCTCAAAAATATCCTCGTCTGGTTCCATCTCGTAACAAATCTCATTTTTCTTGAATATCATTCGCAAAAAATTGTCAGCCGTGATCCTGCCGTTAACATTAAAGCCAGCTCAATTTTTGAAACAACTTTTATTTTCTCAAATTTTCTAAAGCTAAAAATAAAAGATTTTTCAAAAACTGAGCTGGCTTTGAGCTTTAGAAAATTTGAGAAAATAAAAGTTAAAAATTCGCGCGAATTTTGAACTTTTATTTTCTCAAATTTTCTAAAGCTAAAAAAAAAAGTTGTTTCAAAAATTGAGCTGGCTTTGAGCTTTAGAAAATTTGAGAAAATAAAAGTTAAAAATTCGCGCGAATTTTGAACTTTTATTTTCTCAAATTTTCTAAAGCTAAAAATAAAAGATTTTTCAAAAACTGAGCTGGCTTTGAGCTTTACAAAATTTGAGAAAATAAAAGTTAAAAATTCGCGCGAATTTTGAACTTTTATTTTCTTAAATTTTCTAAAGCTAAAAATAAAAGTTGTTTCAAAAATTGAGCTGGCTTTGAGCTTTACAAAATTTGAGTAATTAAAAGTTAAAAATTCGCTCGAATTTTGAACTTTTATTTTCTCAAATTTTCTAAAGCTAAAAATAAAAGTTGTTTCCAAAATTGAGCTGGCTTTGAGCCAGCCGATCAGCCCGACAATTACAACGCAACTACTCATTAATAACTGCTGGTACATAATGCAAACCTATGTATGTACGTACAAAATCTACAAACCGTATTTGTATGTCTGATTTACATTTGAACCCGTTTCCATTCCTAATTTGTTAAGAACATTCTTTTCACAAAATGAACTAACTCCCACTTTTAACAGAACTATTTTTACTCGAAACAAGTTAAATGAACTAACTCCCACTTTCTCAAATTGGGACTTAATTCATTGGGAATTTGTTCATAATGAACTACGAACTATCCCCCAAACATATAAACTAAATCCCACTGAATATTTGGTGGGACTTAGTTCATTTGGCTAGTGGGAGTTAGTTCCAGTTGGGACTTAGTTCGTAGGGCCGCTTTTCATCTAGGCGCGGGTACGTTAACAAACAAAATTGCCGCATGTGGGGCTCGGAAAACTCGCACATTATTGTCGAGAAGCCAATGCAGAGTGACAGTTTGGTGTGGGTTGTGGAGTGGTGGCATCATTGGACCATTTTTCTTTGAAAATGAGGCTCGGAACAACGTTTCGGTCAACGGTGGGCGTTACGGAGCCATGTTAACCGACTTTGTTTTTTACTGAAATTGAAGACATTGATTTGAATTACCTCTGGTTCATGCAGGATGGCGCGCCAAGCCACACAGCCCATGCCACAATCGATCTTTTGCGCACCAAATTCCCAAATCATGTTATCAGCCGTCTTGGCGATGTCAATTGGCCGCTTTGGAACTGCGATTTGACCCCTTTGGACTTTATTTTTGTGGGGAACCAATAATTCAAAAACGATTCAAGCACTTAAGGTAATAACATCCAATGAATCCGTGAGCTACAGCCCGAAACCATTAACAAGGTCTTGTAAAATTTGAGTGACAGAATGCGCTAATGCGAAGCCAGCCGAGGCAGGCACTTGAACGACGCGACGCGACGTTGGGTTGCATAATTGTTGGGAATGTTTGCTCTTACTCGTGCCTTGACATTCTTTCAAGCACGATGTTAAAGAAGTTAAGTATAATTTTACCTAAAACCTCTTTGACATCAAAGTTC
Organism: Cheilosia soror; assembly: GCA_949372485.1. Lineage (NCBI taxonomy): Eukaryota > Metazoa > Arthropoda > Insecta > Diptera > Syrphidae > Cheilosia > Cheilosia soror. Next base: position 77,386,552 of record OX443561.1, on the reverse strand, counting down.
TCGGTAAGATTGCTTCCGACCTTTTCGGATCAGTGAGTGTTCTCTATCATCATTCTGCACAACCTGACGAGTTTGGTAGGGAAGCCAAAACTACTCGTCTCTATAAATGCTGTCATTATGCGGCTTTTAAATCGGTAGATAGATGGTGGGTATCGATCTAGACTTCTTGGATTTTCTCTATCATCTGCCGTAGTGTGAATATTTTATCGATTTTTAACTTATCAGGCGCAAAACCGCTCTAATCACATCGTTGACAAATGGTTTCAGTTTCAAGCGTTCACACAGTGCGGAAGTCAGCATCTACTGTGCGACGCTAAGGCGACTGATGCCTGTATAGATGGCTCAGTTTAGAGAGTCTCATTACATGTGGACCGGACAAACAATGCTGAGGTTGCATTCCACAAACCAGTAAGAATAGGCCGTCGACTCCTCCCACATAACGGACTTTGCCTAAAAGCTGCCGGCGAGACCAGGATTTTTCATGTATTGGTGCTGTACAAAATCAAAGGGGCGCTATTAACGCACGCATACTTGAAAAATCCTGGTCGCATGGTATTGCATAGAAAATCATTGCCGCCATTAATTTTGACATTTACACGTATTCACAGACAGGGAAATTCTTTCCGGGGGGAATCGGGTAGGTGTACGGGAAGTCGGCGGTCTATTCTTACTGGTCTTGGTCTGTTGGTGGTTTTATGCCCTCAATAGTTTGTGGAAACTCTGCTCTTGGCCAGAACCTCGGCCCTTTCGTTACCCTCAATATCACAGTTTTGGAACCATCTGTATAAATCCAAATTTCATATTGTGGAGGTAAAATAAGCTCAATTATTGATGTGTATGAGACAGTTGCAACAGCTGGACACCGCGGAGGTCAATCAGCACCTAACCTTTTCATCGTATTCCTAGCATATTTTTAAAAAGAAATCAACAGGTTGCCCAGATGAGATCAATCAATTCTTATGACTTCTTTCTCTGGGCACAATTTGCAACAGGCTGTCCCTCACAATCACGCTCTTAAATTGTGATTTCCAATTATTTGCTGAGTCACCAGTTCTAAGGCAGACTTTAAGTCCGTGTTCGATTTCGCTTAAGGCTGTCATATTGATCTTTTATTGAAGCAAACCTACGTTAGCTCCCGGCGGCGGCGGTATCTTCATGCTGTATATGTTTTGAATGTGTTTGACTAGATTAGGTTAGGTTAACTAACGGGTTGACAGAGCAGGTATATCCTGCTGTGCCCCACTTAGGTCCTTGTGGACAATTGTGATGCCCTTTTAGATGGGGGTTGACCAGTGATGTTGGGATGGTAAGCCTCGTGTCCCTTCTTCTAGCGATTACTCGACGCTGTCTAGGCGTCCTGATATCCCTCAAAAACCTGTAAAGATCAGAAAGTGAGACATCAGAAAGTTCTCGTAGGTCATGGAAGTAATGACTTCCAAGTGTTCTGCTTCTCAAGTGCCAGAGGCTCGCTCGGGCAGTGACAGAGAAAGTGAGGTGTGTCCTCATGAACCTGTTCGTCTCCACAGCCTCTACATATATCGTCATCTTTGAGATTTAGTTTCATTCTATGGTTTCTTAGGAAGTTATGACCCGTTAGAGCCCCTACCAATTTAGACAGCGATGACCTGTTAAACTGTAGAAGTTTGATGGTTCGGCCACTGTCGTATTTTGGCCAAAGCTTCCGTGATACTTCGCAGGTAGTTAGTCCCTTCCACCTGTTGTTGGTTTTCATGCGAATTTTATTTTCCACTCTCTCTCGAAGATTCTAGAGTAAGCCACCACTCAATCGACTGCAGTGCTAGATCATGATCCATTGCAGACTCATTTCTCGCTAGTTCGTCGGCCATCTCATTGCCGGCTTTGTCACTGTGCCCAGGGACCCAGCAGAGGACCGTGGAGTCCTGCGAGCAGAGAACCTTTAGCTCTTCGCGGCAGCGTTGAACTATCTTTGATTTTATTTCAATAGCAGAAACTGCTTTAATATAGCCGCCTGGCTGTCAATGAAAATGGTAATATCATTTCTTGATATTGCCAACAATGACACCTTACGGGCCGCTTCCGCGATTGCCAGAATCTCTGCTTGGAAGACACTGCTGTTGTCAGGAAGCCTGATTGAACAGTGTATGTGTTTGCCTAACTGAAATCACTATCCACTGTTCATTTGGTATGCCAGTCCGTCAACCCTCATTTGTCTGACACACATGCATTAGCCAGGCTAATACCAAATTTCAGCGCATTTCTTGGAGTAAAACTACAAAAGAAAATGCCATTGCTTACTTGAACTGCAAAACGCACAAGGACATCCGACGATACCATGTCGCAGATACCTACCTACGCTTTGGCTTATGAATGTGAAAATTAATAATTGCCTACTGTCACTTGAAACGGTATGCAAGCAACAAGAAAAACAACAACAACAAGAACAGTGAAATAGAAAAGTTCTTGCTTTTAATTTCTTTGCAATGCTTGACCCACATTCCATGGGGAATAATTAGGAAAATATTCTAAAAAATGCATGCATACGAACATAGCTGTATATGCACTCGAGAATCGCACTTCACTGGACAGCATCAGCATCAGAATCAGCATCAGTAAAGTAGGTATACGCGCCGGCTGCTGCTGGGTGGAGTGGACCGTATATGCCTTCATGGTCTTTTTCCGAGTAAATAAACCGAACCGAGGAGGACCAAAAAGCACATACACACATCTGTTGACATCCTTCTAAGGTCCTTTCCGTAATCAACTGTAAATAGTTAATGCGGCTTCTGTGCCTGTTTACAAACTTCATTAAACAGAAGCCACAAAACTGTGTTCATTTGTGAGAACTTGTCCATCCCATGCCCGGGACCCACTTCGAACCATCATCAGCATCATCATCTATACTTTCTCCACCAATATACGGTAGGTCTACTACAAATGCCTGTACACATGGCTATAATACAGCCTGCCTTGCAAGGAGTACAAATGTCAAAAGTTTCTCATTTCACTTGTTGAACTTTGCCGCTCATCCCAGTGGTATTTACACTTAGATTGGGTATTTTCGAACGCAAACAATAAAAATTTATTTTGTCCTTTTATCAAACATATACACATACAACTACACCTACTCACAAACTTTGCAGCATGCTGATGATTTGGTTTTGCATCGTCATGGGTTGGGGGCAAGCAAAGTGTATTCGGTTGCCATGGGTAAATAGTGTAAAGAGAATTTCGTAAGCACTTCTCGGTCTCGGTCGAAGGATCAAACGAAAATAGTTTTTCCACATTACCTGCATGTGTACCCAACCAATAATACACAATCACACACTGAGCAGCAGCAAAGTGCCCCAGGAAATGTACGCTCATGCTTGAGTTGAAAGGATTGTCGAAAACCTTTATTCTTCATCAGATCGTCCTGGCGGCAGTCCTATTCGTTCGATTGTCGAATAATTAAAATTTTAATAAGGTCCCCCCCTTCTGTCTTAGCAGGTGGTCTACCACTGCCACTACCACTACCACTTTATCGTCTATCCCCATACCTCATCGCACAATCGACTATCATGTAGATGAACACTGTTCTTAGAACAATAACACTGAGAATGAATCAGAACCGAATCAGAACCGAACCAGATGAAAGAGGTTTTCGAAAAAGTTTTAGTGCGGTAGAGAAGTTTAATTGATTATTTGTTTGTTGTCCGACTGTCTTGAGCGGGGGAATTGTTTAGGTACTACCTATACCTACATATAAAAGGCAGTGATTTGTGTTCTAATTCTATGCAAGTCTTGAAATCAATACCTAGGTGTGCGAACTGCTTATATGAGATTCTATAGAAAGGACAGCACGTCTTTTGGAGTGCCTTGATCCTTAAAGGAACGAGTGCGACGATTCGGTCTTACTTATTCAGCGGATATGGTTATTTTTTGACAACAATTTGACAAATTTAATTTACGTTAGGTACTATAGAAATAATGTGTTACATAAAGATAAAGTGGCCTCAACAATAAATCAGAGACTACAATACTTCTTTGAAGATCATGCAAATGGGCCAGCAAATGGGTCCCCACCACATGGGAAGTATCTGCCACAGACACTGCAGTCTCAGCAATACCAGGCACACAACTTCCAGTTATGCAGAGCTAAAGCTCGGTGTTCTGCGACAGATTGGCTTTTGAAACAGAGCTTGAGTCATTATTGTCATCTGCAACCTGCGCGCTGTCCGAAGATGCTCCTCACTGGCCATTGGTCGAGTCAATGCGTCGAAATGTTTTAACTTTTTGAACTACATCCACATCTTGGTAAGTTCACAGCGTTCGCTGTTGTACCTTCTCCTCCGGAGTGGATGGAATCCGGCCAAGAATACTCAAGGGCTTAGGGTCGTGTCAAGTAGCCTGGGAATGCGGAGAAACTCCCAGCGTGCGATTGGCAGATTGGGGTGATTGTGCCCCTTTTCAAGAAAGGAGATAAAAGGGATTGCTCCAACTACAGGGGTATATCACTTTTAAGTCTCCAGCCAAGGTGCTGGAAAAGCATTGCAGAGCTGTGGTCGAGTCACGAATCACGGTTAAGAGATGAGCATAGTGCGGTTTTCGTCCGAAGAAGCCGACCGGTTATTCACTCTCAGAATGGTTCTTGCGAAGGCTTGGCGGTGAGAAAGCATACGACCGAGTAGCTCGAGGTAATCTCTAGAGCGTATTACAACAGCTACAGGAGTATGAAATTGCCAGTTCTATCTTGAGAGCCATTCAAATTGTAGAAGCTGTGTGCGGGTAAACGGCGTTAGGTCAATACCTACCTTTCACCGTGGGCTTTGGACTTGGCCTTCGCGAGTGATGGAAGGAGCAGTGCTGAGTTTTCATAGGATTGGTCAGGCTGGATCAATTTTGAGACAGCTTATGGTCATTCTGTTATTAGGAGGACTGAACTTAGTATCAAAGCTAAGTTGTCAGTCTTTAATTCGGTGTTTGTTCCAACTCTCACCTATGGTCATGAGGTTTGGGTAATCACCGAAAGAATAAGATCGCGAATACAAGCTGCCGAAATGAGATTCATCCGTTGTACTGCTGGTGTGACCCAGAGATAGGATTAAAAACACCAGAATTCGAGCAGCTACTTCTTCGGTGGTTTGGTCATGTTAAACGCATGTCTCCGACCGGGATCCCCCGACGTCCTATATCGTATCCGACCATCGGGCAGGCGTCCTCTAGATAGACCCAAGATGAGATGGTTAGATCACATTCACAATCTCTCCTCTACCCGTATGGGGATTGCCCTTAATGATTTAGAGTCGATGGCGGAGAATCGAGAGCTATGGAGGGTCCACTTGAGCATTCTACACCCGCGACTCACTTAATGAATAAGCGGGAAAATAAATGAATGAAAAGGATGAACGACCTTCTCTTCGAGCAGGCATCGTTTTATTTTACATATAGGCCCAAAAATCAGTCGAAGATTTTGGTTTGGTTTATCTAGAGGGCCGGAGGTCGCGGCAATACGGTTTGAGACCGTGCGTTTGGATGTAACATCTTATATGCGACAAAAACAATTTGATAGCTCTTGCGAGACATATAGGATCCCCTGACATAGAATTATTGACGCACTGACAAGCCTTGGAATTGAGACGTAGATTGTTACACAAGTCAACCAGTTGCTCAACAAACGGCTTTAACAACACAAAGTGCTGAGGTGCAAAATAATGACCTATGTAAATGTATAGATGACGTTGCTATCGTTTTCTCAAGTAAAGACCTCAATATTAATACCCTCTCTAAGCTTTTTAAATAAAATAAAGTATGTGATCTGCAGGTCAATACCCAGAAAATTGAACTGCTACAAAAATACAAAATCGCCAACTTTCCCCCTTATAAGTAGATGGCATCCTTTAGGTGGCGACTATAATAAGGCCTCATTCTAGATAACAAACTGAACTGGAAACCTAACATCTAGCAGAAGAAAGCCAACCGGGCTTTAAAAATGTTCTTAGAAGCCAATGGGGACTTCAGCCTCGAGTCGCATATTGGTTGCATGTAAGCGTCATCAGGCCAACAAATTACGAAGAGCGTTATCATCTATCTAGTGGACTGCGCTGCGAAAAGCCTTCTACTACAACCACATTAGGTGTGCTCAAACAACGGCATTAGTGGATCTCTAAGGACCAATTCGAATGCGGCGATGGACATATTGTTCCGCACTCGTCAAATCTAAATAAAGAACCCAAAAAGCATTCATTACAGAAAAACTTTGAAACCCTCCAGGACAGACTGGGAGAGTGATGTAAATGTAAACGTCTCGCAGGGGATTCGTCTGCTTTTACAGACGTGTCCAAAATCGAAACAGAAGTGGATTGGATAGAGCTACTTTCTCTCAAGAACAGCTAGAACTCCTTCCACAATTCTAATCACTGTAGGGTGTTTTAGGCGGAAATCATTGGAAGCAAGGAATACCTGTCTAGGCAGCGGTTTGCTAAAATCTCCGCAAGGGATATCACCATTTTAAACGATAGCCAAGTCCGAATTAAATCTGCAAATTAGGTCACCTTTAATTCCAAAAATGCCCTCAATTGACGCATATTTATCAACGAAATGGAGGTGCCTTATACGGGTGCCGAGGTAACTTCAGGAAATTACACGGCATTGCACAACTGCATCCATTTTACCAGAGAAGAAGAATCCAGAAGCCACCTCTAAATAAAATAAAAAGCGATAAACGCTACTTAAACGCTACCACACCACGTGCTCTTCCACGAAACAGATCTGGCCCACGAATCTCAAGCGCTCCAACAGTTAACGAACACTAACAAATCCATCTACAACTCTTTATTTTAAGCTTTTGTTGACTCAACGGCTTGTTTTGATATCGCTAGATCGTGTGGTATCGCAGTGGCTGAACTCCCTGTGGCCTGCCACCAATACACTGGTCTTAGATGGCCACTATAAAGAAACTTATGTGAAAACAACGAATGCTAGATTTTAATAGCAAATTTCTACCCTTCTAGAACGTAAAGCTGAAATCATAAACAGTTTGGCTCACAAAATCAAATGCGAACCCATATCCTTCATCTCTTAGTGGCTTAAATTTTTATTGTATAAATTAACATCGATAGCCTTCAGTGCAAATTCGCCGGCAAATGTCGGATTGTCCTCACCAACGGGCTCCATTCTCGGCTTCAGTTTATGCCTCCGCCTTGTCCTTCCAATTAGCCGACGTACAAATGGAGCCAAGAGTTTCGGATCAACTTCACTGGGCTTGTTCGGTCCCAAAACCAGAGAAAACACCAGTCCAACTGTCATTGTAATAACTGCACCGAGCATAGTGTAGTACAAGTATGAGATGTGATAAATCTTAAAGGACTCATCGCTGAAATATACAAAAAAAAACCAGATAAGATGCTGCTCAACAAATGCGCCCGTTTTATATCCAACTTACACTGGCATCACCGATGGAAGCACTGTCTGTTCGGTGCTGGTGCTTGTGGTATTTATGGCCAACATACTCATCGAACTTTGTGCAAAGAAGGTGTAACTACAACCGCTTGTCGTTAGCGGTTTCGTTATGAAACTCAATTCTCCGGTAGCGATGGCTGCTTGCGCTTTCGCAACTATCCACGACATTACGGCCAGACCTGTTGTGCCTCCAATTATTGCACCCTTAAAAATGTCATCAAGTATTCTCTCGCCAGTTTGTTTTAGTTAGTATATATAGAAATGTTTCAGAACTCACCCTGCCCTCCACCCACGGGACCATGACTGCCATCGTGAATATACCCAGAAGAGGACCATTCGAAACTGCTGCCAAACTCATTGACAATTGAAGTACTGTTCCAAGTTTCTCCACCACAAAAACAAGAGCAACGCATAGGGCACCAAAAACGACAACAACACCACGCATAATGAAAGCTGTTTGACGTTCCGTTAGTGGTTTTTTACAAAAGGACTTGAAAAAGTCCTCAAGGACAACGGCAGACATTGAATTCAAACCGGTGGATAGGGAACTGAGTGCGGCACTGAAAACTCCAGCCACAAATAGTCCAGGAAGTCCAGGGAAATCTCCAAGTGTTTCCATCACCAATAAGGGCAGAAGTTGGTCTTTTCTGGTTGCCAGCTGGTGGTATCGAGTGTGGGTATGCATGGAGACGATTCATATAGAAAGGAAGGTCAAAATAAAAAAGGGTTGATGTTCGTCGTCATCGTTGTTGTGTTGGTTATTTTTTTTTTTGTTGTTGTTACTGTTGTTACGTTTTGTTAAGTAGAAGAGGGCTCACCTTTGTTGTTAAGGGGTCACAGTCGTAGTACGTCGCATAGATGAGCAGTCCACTGTAGCAACAAATGGCCAGCAGTAGAAATACTCCTAATATGAAAACCCAGAGCGCTTTGCGAGCGATTTTAAGAGTCGGAAGGGACAAGTACCGTTGAATCATGTTCTGACTCACTGCATTTGACTTCAGCCAGTGCGGGAATCCGCCCAGAATGAGGGAATAAACTGTGTGTCGTTCCCGCAGGTCGAAACTCCAACTGGTTAATGAAAAATTTACGTTAGTGATTAGAGAAGCAAGTATGCAGTATTTTCGATATAGCTAGGCTGCACAGTTATTTTGTTCACATCACTTACTTGGGGGACTCGATTCGGCCGCTGTTCCAGGCGCGGTCCCAAACTATTCCCGGCCCGCCAATGTCGAAGGTGCCCTTCACAATGATCAGAATCATAGCGCCAAACATGAGGATTGCCTGCACCACATCTGTCCAAACGACTGCTTGCAGGCCGCCCTGTATAGAAGCTCCTTATCTGTTAGATGCACTGTCTTTGGTGAAACAAACTTACCACACAAGTGTAGAAAATACACACCAGACAGACAACTGGGGTCACCCAGTGAATGTTGATCCCAGTTGCCTGATTGAAGGCCAAGGCCGGCACATAGATGACAATCGGAAGCCACATTAACTACGAATAAGAGCCTAGAAGCTAGAAAATCAACTCACTTGGCAGTTGAGCCTTTCGTGATGACTTACCGACCCGCACGTGAATAGAATGGATCCAAAAAGCCGCATACGACGATCAAAACGCGTCTCCAGATACTAAAACGAAACGTTACTACTCTGAGGAGTAACTCTGTCTATGCTGCACCTCACCTGATATGTGGATGTCAGTTTGAGGTCATGAAACACCGGTAGATACACATAGTACATCGCCAACCCCATGAGAAGAAGTGCACCCACCACGTAGATGTATTGAATTCCAAATAAATAGATCTCCGTAGGTGTCCCCAGCAGCGTGATCCCCGAAATGAAACTGCAAATTAATTGAATACACTTCCAGTTAAGATCTTGCACATTGTGTTTGTTCAGAGGAGGCGCACGGGCACGATAAAAGATCACAATAGATTGTTTACAAACACTGCCACTTAATTGCAATAAAGCAAGTTGCAAGTTCAGCGTTTTGTAATTCAATTTCGAAGTAGTAATTGGAAAATTGGTCGTAAGTGAATAATGGCGGTATGGAAGTAAAATTGATGATTTATCGGTTTTACGAGCGGCTACATTTATTTTAAATTGAAAGCGCGGATTCAAAGGAGGTAACCGTGGAATTGTGGTTATCTAATCTACCGGCCGGCGCGGGAATGGGTTTAAATGCTTGTATCTGAGAAGCGGCTGCAGACGTATTCTTGAGGGCAACATTTTCAAGTGATTTTCGGTCCCGTTTGGTCGAGATTCGAGAAGACCTCATCAATTTACGATTTGCCATTTGTTATAGATACGAGTAGCTATAGCTATAGGGCATGTGAATAATAACGCTGCGGCCAGTGCACAATTGTTAAGCAAGGCGCGCAGTGGTTACCAAGTGGCGTGGCAATGGCGGTGATGACAAAGTGGGACGTAAAATCGCTAATGCTTATGTAAACAAATGAAGACGCAGAAATGAAAAATTAGTGTGCTCTCACATGATATTCACAAAATCCAGGCCTAAAGGATCCTTGTCGGAGAATGCAATATTGCCCACTTTCTTGAGAGCGTTGACGCCTAATGAAGACTGTTTTTGAAGTAAAACTTCTTAGCGGCCGGCTCGCGACTGGATATTGAATTATTTTGTTTAGGTACCTAAAATTGTTCACTGAGCCGTAACGGAATGTGTTTTTTGACATTTATGATCAGATTAGATTTAGCAAGTTATTATAATTTTACGTTAGCGCTACAGAATTCAGTTTGAGTATCAGTCGCTGTTTTTTTTTTAAATAATTCTCCCGGGAAATGCGGACCTATCTACAACGCTTCATCAGCGCCCCGAGATGCTTGCAGATGTATGTTAGTTCTGCACTTAAATTGCTGCAAATTGTAGTCTTCTGGAAATATATCCCCAGGAAACGAGTTCCAAAGTTTGCTTGTCCTGTAACAGAAGGAGTTTTGGAAAGATGATGTCCTCGCGGTTGTCAAGTGTACTGTATGGTCATGAGCATTAGCAGCCTGTCTTGTGGGGCGCCCAAAAGTTGTATTCGAGGGATAATGTCCTTGAGTTCCTCGGACTTTGTGATTCTTGCAAATGTACCTTAGGTATCCCGATCGCTATACGTGTAAACTCATGGATACCGATCGAGAAAACAAACCTCAGGTGGACATGTGGCATGACATGTCTAGCGACAAAACAGATCTCGCCAAAGTTGGATCTTAAACGATCTAAGAATTTGATTTCTCTAGACAGAAGGTATATCAGCGCCACAATAGGTGTCATTACTGGACACTGCCTTATGGGCAGGCATGCAACAAGGCTTGGCGTATATACTCTCAAACGATTTTTGTAGAAGCTGTTTGGACGAAAAGGAGGAGAAAACTATTCAGCACTTCTTCTGCACTTGGTCGGCACGATCCCGAAAACGGAAACACTATTTGGGAGCCTCCTACTACAATGATCTAAACGATCTAACAAACATAGAAATTCGTAGTCTCTTTTGCTTCATCAGAAGCTCAAACTGGTTCAACGAGTAGGAAGACATTTTTTTACTAGATTCATGTGGTATAACAAGGGACCTTTTGGATTTTAGGTTAGTTTATTTAGGTTAAAGGGTTAACAGAGCAGGGTATATCCTGCTGTTGCACACTTAGGTCCTTGCGGACCCATTGTGATGCCCTTTAAGATGGGGGTTAACCAGTGATATTGGTATTGGTATGGTTAGCCTCATGTCCCTTTATCTAGCGATTACTCGACGCCGCCGTCCAGCCATCTTGATATCCTAAAAAATCTGTAAAGATCAGAAAGTGAGACCTCAGAAAGTCAGAAAATAGAAAGTTCTTGTAGGTCATGGAAGTAATGACTTCCAAGTGTTCTGTTCCTCAAGTGACAGAGGCTCGGGCAGTGACAGAGGAAGTGAGGTGTGCCCTCATGAACTTCTTCGTCTCCGCAGCCTCTACATATATCGTCATCTTTGAGATTTAATTTCATTGTATGGTTTCTTGGGAAGTTATGACCCGTTAGAGCCCCTACCAATTTAGACAGCTATGACCTGTTGAGCTGTAGAAGTTTGATGGTCCGGCCACTGTCGTATTTTGGCCAAAGCATCCGTGATACTTCACAGGTGGTTAGTCCCTTCAACCTGTTGTTGGTTTTCATGCGAATTCGATTTTCCACTCGCTCTCTAAGTGGCTTGATCGACTGCAGTGCTAGATCATGAGCCATTGCAGACCCGCTTCTCGTTAGTTCGTCGGCCCTCTCATTGCCGGCTTTGTAACTGTGCCCAGGGACCCAGCAGAGGATCGTGGATGGTTGGATTTTAGACTCTATTTTGTGGAATATAGATTTTTCGTAATTTTCTCGTTCAGTTCTGGAGCCAGATTACGTAAAATTAAAACGATATCTATTTATCATATACATGTGACAACATACACGGACCGCTATTATCGAAAGCATGTCGTTCGATCGTTTTCTTGTTACGTGATCTGGCCGCTAGGTGTATAGTTAAATTTTCCTATAGTTACTACATGTCTGCTTGGGGCGTTGGGCCCGCCCTACTATCATACAACGAAAGACTGTAATTGATATTTAGCGATCGCTCGTCATTGTCATTATTATAATACAAGGTCTGCGGGTGTATAGGACGCTCAAGTGGACACTCAATAATTTGAGCAATTCTCATTCATTCAGTAAGACATGTCCATGTCGGACTGGATTAAACCATCACATTCTCGCCTACTAGCGGATGTCAGACCACGTCTTGGAATCGAGTTGTGGACATGCGTTTAACGTGACGGAAGCATATTGTGTTCGCTTAGGTATAATTCTCATTATTTGTGTAGCAAAGTCAATGCCATATTAAATGCTAAGCTTTCATTTACTTTTTTAATGGGAGTCTCGTCATAATATTGGATCTGGTATTCAACCATATAATTTTCTATCTAACAATATATCATATTATTACTGAGAGAATTTAAATGTCGTGACACAATTTGCGTCACCAAATAAAACAGAAACACATTAGACATGAAGTCAAACATCCAGTCAAAAATATTGTTTAAACATTTTGAAGCAGCACTATTACGTCTCTGAAAGTAGTTCGGTCCAAACAATATTGCAGAAGTCAGATTAGATATAAAAAGGAGTAATAAATAGATTCAAATGACAATTCAAGGGCAATAACAGTAGTGTCCGCACAGACAATGCTATACTGTAAGTTAGAAGCTTACTAGGAATGCATTACCAATATCTCCCTGACCACGAAAAAAGATTTCAAAATTACAGCAACAAGAGTATTGCGAGTTGGAGCTGGTTGTTTTCTCGTATTCAGCTTATGATTATGATAGGTGATTTTAGGCATTTTCTTTTCGCTTCCAGGGAAGAGCACTGAAATAGACCTCAAGCCATTGACTGTTCTAATAAACTGAGAGTTGAGAGGAAAAATTATTGTTTCCTTTGTAGAGCTCTTCAATTGCACCTCAATAGGTCTTGAAGAAATAACGAGCAGAAAGTGGGCGATTTCTTGGAAAGCATCAGCGGTCCAAAAAACTGATTTCCTAGTAAGCCTCATTGTATGCGAAAAACTATTCAGTTTAACGCTGCTCTTCAGTTTTCCTACAGAACAAATCCTTCGATTTCGGTTCTGGCAATCGACCGCACAAAAGAAGTTCTGAATTCTCTTAATCAGAAAAAATGCCGAAGATTTTTCAGAGAGGCTTTTCTATCCGCATCCTAACTTGCCGAGCGAGGACATATTTGAAGAAGTTCATTGAAACAAACAACGCATTCAAATCCATAAACCTCTATTCTGAACTTAAGAGGTAAATCATGGAAGTTCTGAGGTGAAATCAAAATAAAAATATTTTCACTTTAACATTACTAAATGAAAATTTTTCTTGATTCATTACAGTAATGTTTGAGTACAAAGTACGTTTTTGAAAGCAGCAACAAGTTCCATTTCACACTAACCTCTTGGTTCTTGGTATCCACATTTGCTGAAAAAATTTAGGTAGGTACTTTACTCTCATTAGATTTTTAAGATATGAAAAATGACGTTTATATTAGACTATTTCGATATCTATATTTTATTAGTAAATCAAGAAAATACCTTCTGACGGATGAAAGATATAATAAATTGTTGGAAACAGTGAAAGTGTCACGAGTAGGGATGCCAGATGTGGGGTAATTCCCCATTTTGGGGATATTTTAACGAAAACTTTTATTATGAAAAATGTTGCCTTCTGATGAAACTTATTTTTTACATAGTGCAAGTGTTCCTGAACGAACAGGAACAAGAAATTCAGTACTGATTTATACTTCATATCCTTTATATTTCCTTCAGATAACTAAATGCACCGTCACCTATAAAATTAGCACGACATTGCTGACAAATTTAATTTAGTTGCAATAAATACCTAAAGAACTAAGTTATGTTCTCTAAAGCTTTAAAGAAATTGTAGAAGGTACACAAAAGGTGCCCCAAATACTATGGGGCAATAGATTAATTTTAAATTTGTTTGTCCCTATACGATTAACGGAACTTCAATAAACAACAGAAGACTATATAAATCAGACTAAGCAACTGGCAAACGCAAGTCGGTTGCTCAACAAATACGAGCAACTATACAAGCGATTGCAAGTAACTAGCACAGAAGCGGCAAAAATGTTTTTGCTGTTATTATGCCCTTAAAATTCTGTTTAAAAATCAAGAACAGCAATGGACCGAGTACCGAACCTTGCGGAACACCAAGCAGTATGTTACGAAGTTCACTAAAACAGCCCTTTACTTTAACTTTTTGCTTTCTATCTTTTAAATACGAAGCTAGCCAGTTATAAATAAAACCACGCATACCTGCATTATATAATTTCGACAATAGGATTTTGTGATCGACTAAGTCAAAAGCTTTGGTTAAGTCAATGAAAAGTCAAGCCGTATGCAGATTATTGTTTATGTTTTCATATATCTCACTGCAAAATTTCAGCAATGCATCTTCGGTTGATTTACCATCGCGAAATCTATATTGAGATTCACTAAAAAAAAATTATTTTTATTTAAGAATGCTAAAATTCTAGTTTTGATTGCCTTCTCAAAAATTTTTGAGCAAACAGATAGCAGAGATAGATAGCGGTCTGTAATTATTTAGATTACAAGGGTTAGACTTTTTATGGAGAGGAATGACTTCAGCAATTTTAAGCGCGCTTGGGAAAATTCCACCGTATACACTTTTGTTAAAAATATGTGCTAGTACGTCGACAACATTGTAAGCAATTTTTTTGAAAATTATGCTTGAGCAACCATAGTGAGTTTATTGGTGAATGAGGCCAAAACAAAACACATAACGTTAACAAGACGGGACACACAACATCGACGAATCGGACAGAACGTCACAATAGACAGCTATATCTTTGAGGTGGTAATGGTTAGGGACTTTATCTACCTCAGCTCCGCTATAAACTCCGATATTGACACCACAGCAGAAATCAAACGAAAAGTTACACTTGTCAGGCGCGGTTTCTTTGGCCTAAAGAAGGCAACTGAATAGTAAGGCATTGTCAAGAAACACTAAAGAGACTCCATATGTAAGAAAACAGCGGCAACACTTTGGTTTTCCTTTAAGCTATCGTATGATTATAATGTATAAGTATTAATACATAATAATCGTTTCGTTATTTATGTACCTATACATTTTCGAAGTGCATATTATCGAGCTTTTTGAACAGTAAGTCGCGACCTTTGTAAGCAACGATCGGGACAAGTTCTTTTATGTGAATAAAAGTTGAAAATTTAAATCGTGTTTGATTCTTTTTTTGTGTTTTCTGGCTATCCTACACATAAAGATCCTGATCATCCCAGTCCTGGGACCAGATCGCGTAAAATAAAAACGATCGAACGACATCGTTTTCACTAAAGCTGGCTCTATCATATCTGTGACAATAGACGGAGACTGCTAGTATCTGGGCCCTGCTCTATGGCGCAGAATCATGGCTGCTAACCAAGGATGAACATCTTGTTGATCGTTTCGAGCGCAAAATTCTTTGATTGATTTCCATTTGAGTTGAGCTTTGGATTAGGAGATTTATCAGTGAACTATATAGCGACATCGACTGGGTCAGAAAAGTACGGATCACTCGACTAAGACGGCTAGGACATGTGGTGTGATTGGACACCAAAGCTGGTCACGAGACAACATTTTATGTGAATTATTTTGTTCAATATATCAAACAAGACTACAAAGTACCTTACGAAATGCTCATACAAAAATATTCCCTAGCGACTATCAGGAGGCCGGATAAAAACTAAAATTCGTATTCAAGAAACTCGGTTAAAACCATGGGAACGACAAGCAGCAATCATTCATTCTACTTCGCGTAGGTGAGTTTAATTTGCCAATCCAGGTTTAAATGGTATCTCACTCTCACACGGTTAAACAGAAAGATATCTGTTCCATAACATACGCTGTGGGATGTTATTCGGAATTTTAATTCGAAAATTTAATTCCATTTAGTCGCTAATGTGGAGGCAGGCATCAACTCGTATGAACAATTGGCAACTTGTGTGAAATACGAGAATAGGGTAGGTACACACACTAAAATGCCGATTACAACTGTCGCTAGATCACAAGTTGAAGCCCACAAAAAACTGTGGAGCTCAGAAGCTTCTTAGGTCCTTAATTTTTCCCTTAACCACTGATTAATGGCGAGCTTCACAGAAGTACACCTGATCTTCTATGAAAGATTAAACAATCTATGCGAATTTGTTTGATTTTCTCCAAACGGATAACAGTTGCGACTACTTCTTCTGAACAAACACGACAGCACTTATGTATAAGAATTTACCTCGATATCAACGACATCGATATGGGAAACATCTTCATGTTCCTTCCCCCCACCAAATAACTATCCTCTGCATCCTGATTGCTGGTGCACTTGCTGTGCTTTCGATCGCGACGCATCTTTAGGGCGAAATACACCCCAATACATGCACAACTGAGTAGCATGACAACGAAAACCAAATAGTCCGGCCATCCGAACTTTTGTAAACGAATTTTCACATCGTACACGTTCGTCATATCCGACAATTTGACACTGGCTGCAGGTACCCGTTAGTCACTTCGCAAAGCAGCGCAACTTTAGCACAACACTCACTAGACGGTAGGTGTCTAGTTGTACTAGACCGTTCCCGCTCGACTGCCGTAAAACAACTGAATTAGTCAAATGAGGGCTGTTTCGTCTTATTCGCGTCGCCACGAGCCGGTTGAGGCCTACACTTCTCATAGAGTGGGGGCGCGCGTAACTCAAAAATCAAAACACCATAGTCCATACATCAAATTGTGACCGATTACAGTTACAGCATCTTCGGTGACCTTTAGTTGAGTGCGAGTACGAACACGAGTACGAGTAGTAGAATAATGCAAAGTGCATCTGCTAAATCCACCCTTAGTTAATGTATAGCATTAGAGCGGCCGGCGACGGCGGTCGCCAGCGAGACCGATCGGCTGTAACCAACGCGAGACGACAACAGCTAGCAATTTGCCATAAATAACCTGTATTGGATAATTGCCGTCTTGATCAACTGAAATGTGTTCCTCATCATGGAGAGCTTTGGACTCCCCCAAGCGAACGGGTACGGTTTAGGACGGGTCATCTTTATTGTATGGGTAGTTGTGGTTGTGGGTACTACACTCGATCTCATTTGTACACCGATTGACCGCATTCGCACTCTGCTGCCGAATCAGTTGATTTGCTCAATGAAACTACATCAGCTGTGTACTGAGAATAGCTGTCCGTGTCCCCCCATTAATTTGCGCGCATAGGTCGTCGCAATCGCAACGCAATATTTGTACAGTAGTTGTCCTCCGGAGGAGGGTGTAAAATTATATTGCGCAAGCACTGTGCGTGTGCATGACGATCTTAAAATAGCAACATTGAACCTCTGACTCTGATGCTAAACTTCAAGTGGATAAGTTTTCCGATTTCTGGTTGAGCTGTGTTATTTTTATTGTCAGTTAGATCTCAAGATGGGATTAGCTACATGTGATGTAATGGGATGTTTTCATTTAGGGTGACGAGTTCTAAGAAACTCTCGTGGGAATGGAAGGGTGGACGATCCATCTCAGATTTTCAACTTGGAAACAAAAAAAAAAAAACGGTTGGTATGGCTTTGCTTTCCAAATGTTGGCAGATAGTTCTTTTTATGGTGACGAATGTGTACAGAGTCTGAGTACATATACGCATTGCAGAGCTGAGTATCCGCATCAGAGCGTGCTCAGTTGGGTGAGGCACCTTCATTCCCCGAAATGATTTTATAAGCGGTTCTGAATGTAACCGTGAACGAAGGAAAAAGGCAATAAACCGTGTTGAATTGATAGGATTTTATATGCGCCTCAGATCTTATTAGCAAAAGGCCAAACGCACAAAGCAAGCTTTACAAACCTATGCTTGACGAACACAAAAGCACCCTCAAATAAGATTGATTCTATTTTTGAAGACCTACATATGCAAACGTCTTAAATGAATGGTATCTTGCTGCCGAAAAACTGACACGAATGTTGTATAGGCCTGAAAAGCTGACATCACCGCTATCCAAGAGGTGCAAAGCATGGGCTGGAAAAACTGTGACATCTATTATGGTTATGGAGCTTGCTTCCGGGAGCAGAATCAGCGATTATTCTGATAGGAAGCAGGCTCAAGTGGAAATGATGAAGCTTTCGACATTTAAACGAATGCGCAGAGTAGCGATCGATGTAAAGGCTAAGTTAAGTTCGACAGCAAGAAGTCTCGCGGTTACATTCTAAGAACTTCCTCATATCACTTTGTAATAATATCATATGATAAAGAAGAAAGACACAAAGTATCTTTCAATAAACAAATGCGATCATAAGAAATATATACAATTACATGTTAGCACATTTTGCCTTCAGTAACTTGTGTGTCCTGTCCAAAGCATATTCTCATTTAATGTCCGTGCCAGCTTGGTTTGTTGACACAAGTGTGCATCCTTATCTTTCGTGTCCGCAATAAAACAAAGACAAAGAAGCGCAGTCGATCTTCAATCGAATATAGATTTGCCAACTAAGCAAATTATTAGTACATAAAAAGGGTTTCTTCGGCCAAATAGACTTCAGTTCTTGTTCAAACGTTTAGCTGACGATTTCCCCCCACCAGTGGTAAGGGATCTGAAGCTTTTAATAAATAACATTATTAAAATATAAAATCATAGTCGTTTTATTTAGCGTTGTGTTCTCATACGAGAACAAAAATTATATTTTTTTTATTTAAATCGAATCAGTAACGAATTTTCGCGCCACCAGATTCAAGACCAGAAGAGAAGCATTTGATGCTGTAGGTTTTCCCAAGCGCCCACAAAAAAGAAACTGAAGGTGACGATGACGATCGGATGAAAGTTTAACCGACATTAATGAATTCTTATCATTCCTTGTTCGGTTCTAAGGAACTACAGAAGCATGTGTCTGCGTCTGCAATAATCTGCAAACTCCTGCTGATAGAACTTTTCAGTGCGGTTATGTGCCAGGGCCAAATATTTAGGCTACGGAAGATCTTGGAATTTCAAATAGACTCCCACCCACTTATTCATGTATTGTAAAGGTTCTCGAAGTAGTGCCTCACCGTGGTTCCATGTTTTTTCTTTTTTTTTTTTTTGTATGGTAATCTTCCAAAGATGCGGTTACTATCGTGACCGAATCTGTAAAGGTATTTCCGATAGCCGCCGTGCCCCGATAAGAACTGCATAAGGTGGTGCTGCAGTCCCCGTTTGTTTGTGGATCGATCTGCCTTTTGCGGCCCACCTGGCCTAACACGCGTATTAGCATTGATGTTTCCCTCCCTTCTACTTTGACCCTTCTATTAGGGACATCTTGCCGATTGGCTGTTTAAGGTAGATCCTTTGCAACTCGCTGGCAAGAATGTCGATGAAGATCATTCCCCATATAACGTTTCGTTCGAGATTGTTCGAAATCCTCTTATTGGGCCTCCGCACACGAGATGATTTCTGCCGGCATGAAACCGATTTCGTAGGCGAGGGGACTGAAGTAAGGTGAAAGAAACGGAATAAAATGTTCTGCCGATTTTGAGCGGTTGAACAACGCATAAAACTAATACATACACAACTTTCAAAATACATATTTCAATTGTGAAAATAATACTACACAATGAAAGGGTGTGGGCGCAATAGCGCAGTGGTTAGTGTGCTGGACTACTGTGCGAGTGATCCCGGGTTCAATCCCCGGCAAAAACACAAATTACATCTTAAGGTTTTGTCTACTGCGCCACCTCTCGCGGACGTCTGACAAACACCCGAGAGTATATGACTGTCCTGAAAAAGCTTCTCAATTCAGCCGTTCGGACTCGGCATAAAATTGTAGGTCCCTTCCCTTCGTCCCAAAAATAGAACACACACAAACGAATGGTTGCGAGAAGCTATGACTAGGGTGTCTACTGCTACCTATTTATTTTATTTTTTTTAATGAAAGGGGGTTCATAATTTGTTCTGTCCACCGGTTTTCTGCCGGCAGAAATCATCTCGTGTGCGGAGGCCCATTTTTCTTATTGTACAGAGTCAGTATGCCGACGAGAGCTTTCTCCTTGTTTCCTTTGTTTTTAGAGTCCTTTGCAGCGTATAGAAGTATTGAGCTGACCACCCTGGATAGCAATGTTTGGCAGCAGCCGGCAGACTCCAGCTATTTTTTGATTCTGGCAGCTGCTTTATCCACAATAGATCTTTTAGGTCGACGTGCATCCTAATGCTCCGGCAAGTCAGAAGTTCAAAAAAAAAAAAACTGCTTCATCCGTAGTGGACTCTATCTCGTGGATGTTTTTGGCTGTGTTTTAATCAGCTAAACCGATCACCTTAAATCCTTGTGGCAGCGTTAGTCGCAGGACTCCGTCATACATTATATTCCACAGGAGATGTCCAAGAACCGATCCTTGTGGTATACTCCCTCGTTAACGTTGTAGTACTTAACTCAATTTTCAAACTAAAACCTTAACTTTCTATCGGTAAAGTAATTTGCAACTATGTTCCGCAGGTACACCGGCGCTTCCATTCTGGCCAGCGACCTTCTAATGTATGACCAGTTCGGCGAGTTAAAGGCATTTTTAACGTCCAGCGTCACAACCGCGCAGAATTTCTTTCGTAAGGTGAAATCATCTGTATACAGTAGGTCTGAGGTAGTTTTAGCCGGTAAATATCCGGCATTACCAGCGGATGTCGGATCATTGGGGCCTCTTGCAAGAGATCCACCTTCAATCGCAAAAAAAAAAAAGAGGGTCCCTTTGATAGCGTCTATGTAAGAGGTATAGAGACTCATATCTAATTCCGGCATTCCGAACAAACTCGTCCAATTAACGTTGAAGACTTATCTCTAGCTCTGTAGAGAGGTCAGTAAGATCACCGCGCACGGTTTGATGTCAGAAAATGCCTTATACAGGGTGATGCGCTAACATACATGACTTTCTTCCATCATATATTTGAAGGAGTATTCCAACTCCAAGGCTAATATAATCTTTGAAAAATCTGTGCAATTGCTCGGATACGTTGATGACTTTGCCATATTTGTAGAGATGCTCTTTTCCTAGTCGAGCTGTCAGTGGTGCATTTGGACTGGAAGTGAATGAAAGCCAAACAAAATATGTGTTGCCCATCCATAAGAAAAGTAAGCATCGGCACAATTAATGTCAGAATAGGTATAACGGAAATAATTTTGAGGAAGCAAACCATAAGCTAATCGATGCGGGAGTGAGGCATGCATCCAACATTCCAAGGGGATGTCAACTGTGATCATTTTTTTGTTACGGCTAATTTCAGAGCTCGATTGTCCAACGAGAATTAGCTGCGAACCGCCCAGAAAAAATAAATTCGACGTTAGACGTCTTAGCACACCTGGAGTAGCCAGAGGCAGTGCCTACATGGAGTATGAAACTCCTCTCTGTTCACTCACCTACCGCTACCACAGTCGCCAACAATCAATGAGACGTCATGAAGGAGGTAGCCAAAACCAATCTAGGGTACCCAGACAACCCAGAGAAAGAGCACGTGATATGATGATGAATGCGTGTACGGAAAAAAGGTGACAGCAGTCGCACACAAGAAAACGGTGCAGCTCAAAACAAGGGTAGCGAGAGATGAGTATAGGTCGACCCAGAAGAATGGAGGAAAAGAAGATCCAGCGTAGAAATAAGAGAGCTTACGCAGCTTCCCAGCTCAAGGAGATAGAAAAGTCTTGCGATTGTAACAACATCCAGAGGTTCTATAAAAAATAGCCAAGCAACCAGCTGCTGACTTCCGAACTGGAACGCAGGCTCTTCGAGATAGCGAAGGAAACCTAGTCACTGAAGCGCAGGGAATAGTAGATGTGTACAAGCAGCATTTCTAGCAGCTGCTTAATGGGCATCATATAGAGAGAGATAGGGCAAGAAGAGAACAAACGTGACACGTCCAGTCAATGAAGAACCAGTCCCACCTCCTAGTATAGAAGAAGTTGACTTAGCTATAAAAAAGCTTAAAAGCTGGTGATGTTTTGGTGTAGGGAACATACACCGAATCATCAACCAAGGATTAGTGGAAGAAAACATGCCCGACGACTGGACTATCAGCTCCATTATGCCCCATTAGGATCTGGTGATCTCTTGCGATTTTATAGCCGTCCGACGTCAAACTTCCTCACAGTATTTAGTTGTCTTGGCGGTGTTCGGGATATCCGAAGGCGTACCTTGGCTACAACAAGGTAGTGGTCAGAGTCAATGTTGGCCCCTCGGAGTCAATGTTGGCCTTGCGTCGATCGCAATGTGGTCAATCTGGTTGACGGTTGATTGATCGGGAGATCTCCAAGTGCCTTTATGAATATCGAGATGCGGGAATCGCGTACTTGATATGACAACATTTCGCCCCGCCGCGAAGTCGATCAGCCTAAATCCGTTATCGGAGGTGGTGTCGTGTAGGCTGTACCTTCCGACAGTACTACCAAAGATGCCCTCTTCCTATCTTTGCATTAAAATCACCTAGGACAATTTTAATGTCATAGTTAGGGCACTGCTCGTATGTCTTGTCCAAGAGCTCGTAGAGCCTCTCTTTGGTGTCATCGTCTTTCTCCTCCGTGTGCGCATGGGCGCATATTAGGCTAATGTTGGCAAATTTAGCCTTGATACGAATTGTCGTGAGGCGCTCGTTCACGCAGCTGACTGAAAAGAAGACTTTTTGCCTAAGTCTGCCTCCAACGACGAATCCACATCCAAATAAGCGCTGTTTTTGTTCCCGATAGCAGTCGCCATAATATATGTCGCAGTTCTTCATCCTCTTTTTGCCCGGTCCATCTCATCGCAATTCTTGGATGGCGGTTATGTCTGCCTTATAGCAGTCCAGGGCCTCCGCTAGCTGTTCGGCTGCACGCGGTCTGTTAAGGGACCTGACATTCCACGTGCAGATCCGAAATTGGTTGTCCTTAATTCGTTTGCCAGGTTCGTCAACAGTAAAATCATCCGTATCCGAGGCTTGTTGTTGTTTCGGAACTGGGTTAGTTTTCCACAGTCGGGCAGTTACCCCGACTTAATGTCGCATATAAGATCTTAACCAACGTTCTTTGTGAACGTCTTAAACCGTTTTGCAACACATCTTCCGGCCCGGCAGATTGACGTATAGGGAGCCCGAAAAGTAAGTAAAAGTAAGAGGAGAAGATAACTCTGGGTCTCATCCAAGAACCTTGGGTTATCCGCGGACTTATAAGAGGACTTGGAAATAGGGCAGGTGAGCTTATTTACAAACGCGATGAGCCAGTGCCAAGAGCGGCCTGCTTTATCGACAAAAATATCGACTTTCTTCCCATTCCAGAATATACAACAAAAGACTTAGTGTCCCTACTAACGGAGGTACCGACCGACAGAGGCACTCAATACATCGTGTGTGCCTCGGCGTACTTCCCCGGCGACGACGACAACATTCCGCCAACAGAAGTCCAAAACCTAATTCGCTACTGCCAGAGGAACAACCTACACTACATCATCGGGTGTGATGCCAATGCGCATAATATGATCTGGGGAAGCAGCGATAACAACAAAAGAGGTGAGTGTCTTTTAGATTTTCTAATTAGTAGTAATGTTGATATTCTTAACAAAGGTTCTAAACCAACCTTTATAAATGCGATACGCGAAGAGGTAATTGACCTCACTCTTGCTAGCCCATTTATATCAAATTTCATTGAAAATTGGCATGTGTCAGATGAAGCCTCACTGTCAGACCACCAACATATTAGGTTTGACATACCAGGTCTATTAACACAGGCCCCAAATAGGTACGATCCCAAGTCAACGGACTGGAGAATGTATCGAGGACTTGTCCTCTCTAAGACGGATATGCTTGTCTCGTCAATTGAGTCCACGTGGGACCTTGATGAAGCAGCATACCAGCTAAATAAAGTGTTGATAACCTCCTACCAAAGTAGTTGTGTCAGTAAAACCAGCCTGTGTAAACGTAAGGTTCCCTGGTGGAATGACCAACTTGCTAAGCTCAGGAAGAAGGTTAGAAAACTCTTTAACCGAGCTAAACAAACCAAAATGTGGGACGAATATAGGTTCGCCCTCACAGAATACAACTCAGAACTGAGAAGATCGAAAAGAGCATCATGGAGAAAATGCTGCGAAGACATAGCAGACATGCCGGTTGCAGCACGTATCCATAAAGCTCTGCGTAAAGATCATACCAACTGTGTAGGTTTGCTAAAGAAAACTGATGGCACCTACACAACGGACCGTACGGACACAATCAAAACCTTACTTCAGGTTCATTTCCCAGGTTCGTCTCTCCGAGAAACACACGATAACTCGAACGATATTGACACTAAGGTCTCTGTTTCAAGTAGGGTTAATAGTCTATCTGGCAAGATCTTCAGTCCAGACAAGGTAAGATGGGCAATTGACTCTTTCAAACCTTTCAAGGCCCCTGGGGGTGACGGCATATTCCCAGCCCTAATTCAAAGGGTTATAGACGTTATACTTCCTGCGGTTATTGCCTTATTTAGAGCAAGTTACAACTGGGGATACATTCCTTTCTCCTGGAGACAAGTGAATGTAATCTTTATTCCAAAAAATGGCAACAGGCCAAGCGAACTGCCTAAATCATACAGACCTATCAGTCTAACATCCTTTGTTCTTAAAACCATGGAAAGACTCATCGATGTTCATATTAGAAGACAGTTAGAACTATCTAACTCTCTTCACTCAAGTCAATTTGCGTACAGAAAGGGTAAATCCACTGAGGGTGCTCTTCATTGCCTTGTCAGAAAGGTAGAAGAAACTTTCAGATCCAAGGAAATTGCCCTCTGTGCATTTTTGGACGTTGAGGGAGCCTTCGACAATACCGGCTACGACTCGATCGCTAAGGCAATCAGATGCAAAGGTATCGAAGACCCGACCAACCAATGGATCAGAGCCATGCTGGAAAGTCGGATAATTACATCCTCCTCCGGAGGTGTGTCGATGTCTGTAACGGCAGCAAAAGGCTGCCCCCAAGGGGGAGTACTCTCTCCTCTCTTGTGGTCACTAGTCGTCGACAGTCTACTAGTCAGTCTGCATAGCCTAGGCTTTAGTGCCATCGGCTACGCTGACGACCTAGCGATCATCATTAGTGGAAAGCTCAGCGCTACCATTACCTGTAGGATGCAGAACGCACTTCTACATGTCTCAGAATGGTGCAATTTGGAAGGACTTTCCATAAATCCTAGTAAAACCATTCTAGTGCCTTTTACAAGGAAGAGATTGGTTAATCTTAACACTATAAACGTAAACGGCACTACTTTGAGCTACTCCAATGAAGTCAAATATCTCGGAATTGTCCTTGATAAGAAGCTCAACTGGAACTCACAAATCAAGTCCGCCACAGAACGTGCCACTAGGGCCATGTGGGCCAGTAGGCAACTTTATGGCAGAACTTGGGGTCTAAACCCCAAAATGATACACTGGCTGTATATCATGATGGTAAGGCCCATTATCACATACGCGGCAATTGTCTGGTGGCCGAAAGTTCTCCAACGGACAACGGCAAATAGACTACAAAAATTACAGCGTATTGCCTGTCTCGGCATCACGGGTGCGATGCGCACTTGCCCTACTACAGCATTAGAAGCTATTACAGGGCTTTCACCCCTACATATATTTATTAGGAAAGTGGCAGCTAGATGTGCTATTAAGCTACAGCTAGAATACAAGTTTAAAACAGCTGACCATGTGGGACACCTGGAAATACTTAACTCAATCCCAAATATGGACATGTTCTGTTCCACCCCCGACATTATGGTTAGGGAGTATAGTTTTGGGAAATTATTTGAGGTAGAAATACTGGACCGCGCGAAATGGGACAATGGTGTTCCGACACTAAACCCCAAAAGTTTGGTCTGGTACACGGACGGATCGAAAATGGAATCTGGAGTTGGTGCTGGTGTCTCTGGACCCAATACCAAAGTCTCAATACCTATGGGAATGTGTCCCACGGTTTTTCAGGCTGAAGTCCATGCCATTGAGGTCTGCGCCGATTTAATCTCCAGTAAGGGAATTAAAGGCGCCACAATACAAATCTTCTCAGATAGTCAAGCGGCTTTACAAGCCCTTTCGTCCAACACGATGGACTCAAAAACAGTAAAGTGCTGCTACGATGCCTTGCAAGTCCTATCCAAACACAACAAGGTTAAACTTGGTTGGGTACCTGGTCATCAAGGTATTGAGGGCAACGAATCGGCGGACCAATTAGCTAGGGCTGGTTCGGAATCCGCGTTCTGTGGACCAGAACCTTATTGCAGAGTCAATTGGGCTACTGCTTTAGGTCTAATTAACAACTGGGAACATCAACTTCGTCTAAACCACTGGGAAAATGTTCCGGGCTTAAGACAATCCAAAAGTTTAATTAAACCTTACTCCTACAAGGAAATCCTCAACCTAAATAAGGATAATATCAGAAGGCTGGTGGGCTTTCTCACAGGCCATTGGGGCTTGAGATATTATCTTAACAAAATGAACTTGTGCCCGGAGATAGAATGTAGGTTGTGTCTTGAGGATGTAGAATCCTCCGAACACATTCTCTGTGATTGCCCGGCACTTCATTGGTTAAGAAAACGTATCTTCAACAAGGAGATACTTTTACCAGCAGAGCTCAGGAACTCCGCTACTAAGGACATAGTGGCCTTCACTAGGGAAGTCACACGTCTCTTAGAATAACCTTATCCCTTCCGATACAATAGATCTTTTAGGTCGCAGTGTCAGCCAAATGGGCAGGGAAATTTAAAAAAAAAAAAAAAAAAAAAAAAAAAAAAGTAAATAAGTTAAGATCAGGCACAGAAACACTTGCTAATCGTTTTGCCTACGGTCTTAGAAGTGATCTTCGGTACACTGTGCTTCAAGATATGAAGCGATCGAGACCTAGTCCATAAGATTCAAATTCATCAGCTAAGATGGCTGGAACTAGAACATATCTATAGAGCATATGGAAGTCAAAGCTTCAGTTCGGATCATTTTTAACTCTACTCCCGAGGGGCACGCAGTGAATCGAGCTTGCTGGAGAAGCTTTGTTGGCTTAGACCCAGTTCCGCTCCGAAATGTAGCGCCATCAAAGATACATCAGTATGTACCTCCGTTCTTCTGTTTTTATTTGTCAATGTATTGGCGAACGTCAATTTTTCTGTTTCAAAAACCAATGGACTGATGTAAGTGAATGGACTAAAGTGGCTACTATAATGTACTTTTTAATGGCTAATACCATTCTATATGTTCCATGCACGTTTGGTAACTTACCACTCATCTACCTTACAATCAAATCTCATCAACTTTATAACACATATGCATATGTGATGTACTAAACCGCACAGCAATTCTAAGCAAATAAATAAATCGAACTGTCAAAAGAGAGGACGAGGGACCTTGAACGCATCTGGCTGTTACCCTGCTCATGGACAGATCTGGACAGATCTAAGGATTACCTTGCCCGTTTGACATTTTCATTCTCATTGAAATGACATGAAATTAATGATTGCGCCGCCACTCATATCTGCACCACCCCCCTCCTCCGGAAAGTATAAAAATATGAATTTAATACATTTGCCATCAACAAAGCTACACATACAGATGATTAACGAGAATATTGTCCTTTTTTAAAAACACAGCAACAACAACAACAGCAGCAAAGCAACAACAGAAGCAGCAGCAACAAAACAACGTTTTATTTTTACCATCATCAAAACCATCAGACAAATAAATTTCTTTTCCTGTTTCGCATTTGTGAATTCTTGTCACACACCATCTCACACATACGACCACCAAATGAGAAAAAGGATTTACGAGAGGCGGAGGTCGGAAGGTGGGTGGTGGGTGGTGTGCTTCTGCAGAGACTTGAGCAAACTGGGGATGGTACTACAAAAAAGGAGAAATAACAATAATTATGTATTTCTACCTGTCTGTTTGTCTGTCTGTCTGTTTCGTTCGTTTCTCTCGTTCTCGGAATAGAAATAATAATTCTATGCGGATTGGTTTCATTTTCGCCCATATCCTTAATGTCCTTACCGCCTTATGGTTTTTATTTATTATACTATTCTGAACACACACACACACAGACTGCTGCTTCGGCATGTGTGTGTGTGTAGTTAGCTTTCGAACAAACAAGGACCAAACGGAAAAATCCAAAGGATGATAAAGAAAAAGGACTCGACTCGTTCGTTATAATATCCGCAAGACATCTCTTCAATTATTTCCCTAAATATATGTTTGCGATATTTGCTCATACATGTGTGTTCATGTGTTTGGATGTGTGTGTACATTGGGTCCTGTTGTTGTTCTTCGTATTGGAGTCTTCCTTATTTTTTTGTTCTCCATATGTTTATTGCACAGACCATGTGAGCACCTCAGCAAAATTTTTTTTTATTTCTGTTCCTGTCGTTGTTTTCCATACTCCTTCTGGGCGCTCTCATAAAGGAATCACCGCCGCAGTCCTTAAATTTTTTCTGGATTCTTTTCGTCTGCCCCGAAATGGAAAAGCGAATCCGCAAATCCTTGTTTCCTGAATTGTTTCTTTTTTGGCGATTTGCTTGTTGTTGTTTTTTTGTTTTTTTCACTCCGTAGCAAGTGTACTTTTATGGATTGTCTATTTCGCAGATGCACACGTTGTTATCCTTGTTTATGTGTTGCGACTTGGTAT
Source organism: Cheilosia soror (assembly GCA_949372485.1). Taxonomy (NCBI): domain Eukaryota; kingdom Metazoa; phylum Arthropoda; class Insecta; order Diptera; family Syrphidae; genus Cheilosia; species Cheilosia soror. The sequence goes on along the minus strand of OX443561.1, from coordinate 77,357,954 downwards.
GGAAATTCTTCTGCACTTCAATTGTTAGTTCGTCTTTCTGTTGGTGTGGCATAAAGATAATGGAAGCCATATTCGCAAGTTGGTGATAGAATTCCAAATGACGTCAAAAGGATATAGCATGGCTACTAGTGCGATGTCTGAGCCTTTTTATATTTTTTTTTATTTTTCTCTTAATGCAACTGCAAATGTGTGTTCACTTAAAAGGATTAAATTTATCTACGGCTGAATAATTTAATCGCCAACTGATCTCGTTCAAGCAACTAAAACATCGATGAGTGCAAAAATGTAGCGAGGTTTGTACAATTTGCAACGAAATGAGAAATGAATAAGTAACTGCTAATGGCTTGCAATTCGGAGCCTTATAGCCATACTGTGGCGGTCAATGAGCTTACTTATAATGAATCTAGATGTCTATCCGTCGAGGATAAGTTAATTTTGCTACGAAATATTGATTCAGAAAGAAAATCATGATTGATGGGCGTAACCTCATTTATTGGCAAAATGTTCTGTGGTGAAAAGGCACTTATCTAACCGACACAAAATAAGAAATATACAAGAAATATGTCAGCGGATGTATCTTATTTCAAATTTCCTTGCAAAATTTTAAAGTACCTACCAACAGGTTCAAAAAGCCCACTAATTGTCTTCAGAAAAAATAGTACTAAAGGAGTTTGCTATTTTGGCAGCAGTTTCCCACCGACACTAAAGGACCAAAGGAGAAGCACAATACGAGACCATTTCTTTTCTCTCACATTGTCAAATGCTGTCAATATAAATTAAACGTTCAAACAAGATCGCCGGACGAAAGATCAATAATTGTCATTCAACCCCGAGACACACTCAATCCCAAATGTATGCACTTGATCTGAAGTCAATGGTCGGTTAAAAATGTCACACTCAATCCCAACGGTATGCTAACGTAACGTTAGCATCTTGTCAGATGAAGATCACTATATTTCATTGCATGCCTTCAGGCTTAAACATAAACGTATGCATTTTTGTAATTGCAGTATCTGAGGCGTTGCTAGAATTGTCAATGCTATTACAGGTTACATAATTTAAGGGTCTACATGTTAAAGATTTTGGATACCAGCTTATCCATATTTATAACTCTTTTTCGGATAAAAAAAACACTCTAAATAGGTACTCTAAACGCAAATGTAGGGCAGATGGAAAATGTAAACACTTGACGAAAATGGTGCAACTTCGTGACCTCAATATTGAAAATATACTAAGCTGGCCCCACTTACTTAAGTTAGTTGATTTCGACAACTTACTCGTATATCTCAATCTCAAAGCGACATGGCACTTGAATCTTTTCCAGATAAATATTCCTTCAATTATAAATCGTACCTGTCAAGGATGTGAACATTTTGTTTAGGATGTTGTTATGACAGAATCATAAATTGTTGAAAGGTGATATTTCTGATTCTGAAATGTTTGAGGAATCTGTTATCGGGTTAGCCATTTTGATCAGTGTTAAAAGAAAGGGGAGCAATTCGTTGTGATATTGCCAACATGGGAGATTCCTTTACCACATTATAAAGCGCAACAATTTTGCTTTCCATCGGAAGTCAAAGGTGTTGTGAGTTTGTTTATACATTCGGCTGAATATTTGGTATATTAGTCCGATGATATGATAAAATGTCAATTCCATGTAACAATGAGAAAAATATTGAGGTCTACTTTCTCATAATTTGTTTCAAAGAAGCTCAATGGTGCAAATTAAAGAAAATAATATATTAGATGTATTTTTTTTTCAACTGTGGTGAGATTAATGCAAATACTTTTGAAGTCCAATATTCTCTGTTAAATAATGAGACCTCGATAAAAATGGTGCAGGGATATAAGTCCCCGGATACTAAGTCAACTGAGAAAATTAGTTGTAGTTCCCATTTAGTGGAAAATAAAACCACTTTCGTGAAGCGGACTTAGTTCCCATGTAAGGTGGGAATTAAGGCCACTTTCTTCCTCAGTTCCTCAGTGGTCTTAGTTCCTGGGGACTTTTTCCCCGCACCGATAAAAATTGATGTAGACGATTTTTCCATTTCCTAGGGCGCAGTGGCTCAGTGGTTAGTGTGCTGGACTAATATGCGAAGTGACCCAGGTTCGAGTTCGATTCCCGGAAAAACACAAAATACTTAAGGTTTTTTCCACCGCAACATCTCTCGCGAATGTCTGACAAACATCCGAGAGTATAAATGTTTTGGAAAAGCTTCTCAATTCAGCCGTTCGGACTCGGCATAAAATTGTAGGTCCCTTCTATTCGTCCCAAAAATAGAAACTAGCACAAACGAATGGTTGAGAGAAGCTAGGCCTAGGGTGTCTACACGCCTGTTGTGCCACCTATTTATTTATTTATTTATTAATGACACCAAAGCAGAAAACAAATGAAGAGTTACACTTGCCAACCGCTCTTTCTTAAAAAGGCAACTGACTATTAAGGTTTTGTCAAGAAAGAAGACTCAATATAAGACCTTCAACCTTCCATCAGTCCTGCTCTATGGCGCAGAAGCATGGATGTTAACCAAGGCGGATGAAGATCTTCTTGGTCGTTTCGAACGCAAAATTCTTCGAGTGAAAAGGAACTTTTTTTTGATATATAGCTTCGTCACAGGCAGGTCTGGCTTGCTTCTCTTATTATGTCACTAATACTATCGAAGATGGTTACCAAGTCGACTGTGCTTTTTTTTATCGGAGGTTGTTACTATCCGATGGAGCACTCAGACACAACTACTGGTCCATTGTACTGCCAAACAGAAACCTTAAATTGCTGTACTTAGTTTTCTCGTCTTTCGAAAAAAAAATGAGAAGGAGCTAAGTGATGAAGAGCTTAGATGTTCGGCACTCACGACGTCAGCCCCAAAGATCCGATACCTGATGATGCGAGCAAAGCAGGGCAACCACAGAGGATGTGCTCCGCTGTATCGTTGTCCACTCCACAAGCAGGACAGTTGGTGGTGTCGCTCAAGCCCAATACATTTAAGTGTTTAGCAAAAGCTGGGTGGCCACAAGCAGTCTTCAGTCGATTCTCCTGAGAGACAGAAGGAAAGACGCCGCCCTTTTGCAGATGTCCGGACGCAGTCGTTTGGTCTGTCTACACCCAGCACAGTCACGCCACCGACACTCGTGTTCACGAGAAACCCCAAGTATCAATGGATGACCTAACCACGGATGCAGGCAGACCCAACGCAGATTCAGGTCCTAAGAGAGCTTCTTCTGAACCCAGCCTGACAAGCCCATCAGCGATCTCGTTTCCCTGGATACCAGTGTGACCTGGGACCCAAACAAGTTTGACCGTGTTTAGCCTACCGACCAAGCTCAGAGAAAGCTTGAGTTCGAGCACTAACTTGAACGAGGTAAGAGGGTTGAGCAGCGCTTTTAATGCAGCTTGGCTATCACTGCAAACGCATATGCTTTTAGCCCTCCACCTGTTTGTCACAATATAGCGCGTAGCCATAAGGATAGCGAAAATCTCCGCCTGGAAGACAGTCGCATGGTTACCCTAGGGTTAGAGCCATCCGCGAATACACGATGGCATTCTTTTCCTGGCTCCGAGTCTGGCTGAAGCCATTCCGTTGCCTGAGGAAAGTTGACGTGGTAGTTTTGTCGCAATAGGATTTCTGGTGTCATTGCGTTAGACGGCATATCCATAAGACAGGGGTCAAAGGATAATTCTCGCACAAGTTCTTCAAAATTCCAATGCGCGTGGTACCAAAAGCCACCTCTCCTTAACCGGGAGATGGTTTTCAGCGACTGTGCTTACACTGACTTCAGCAAGACATTTGACTCTGTCAATCATAATTTTAAAGTTCGGCTTTTCAGACAGCAATGCTTGATTAGACAGCATTTTATTTGATTGACAAGTTTGAAAGCGTCAAAATAGTAGATTACTTGCCACGATCTTTTTGGGTTTGGCTAAGGAGTACTACGGGGTTGTCAATTGGGTCCACTCTCCTTTAAAATGTTTGTCAACACCAAAGCGCTTCGATTGTTTGACGTACGATGAAGACTTAAAATTATTTCTTAAAATTACCGACTTCGTGAAAAGGTATGACACGTTCGCATCACTATACATCATGTCGGTCAGCAAGCTTTGCTTGATTCAGTACGACATAGATTTTGCACAATTATAGGTAAATTTTGAGGACCTCTCTTCACTAATGGAGTTTTATAACCTACTAGCAATGCCCGCGGCTTCGCCCGCCGGTGTCTTTTCTTTTAAATTAAATTCAAATTCATTTGAGTTATGATATAAATGCAAGATTTTTTATATTTTTCTTTTAAGCTTACAAAATATTTTATCGCAAATTATAATTTTTTACACAAATTACACCTACAGCTCACACGCGAACATGCAATATATAGCTGTTCATGTGAAAAACATCGGAGGTCAACTCCGGCAATGGCCGAGTAGTTCCGAAGATAGCCCCTATCTATGCCCACGTCTCCCCTTCCCCCATCAGCACCATAACTAATCTATACTGATCCAGCGGATGTAGCCAGTACAATGTTGAAAGATTTTTTTAAATCAACCAAATAGTTCCAGAGTTAGTTCCTACCACCCCCTTTACCCCTCCCCCGTCGTCAACTTAGTCTTTACGTAACCTGTACTGATCCGAAAATCCTAAGTCAATGGAAATGGACATAAGATTTCACATAAATAAAAACTCGTTACAGGTCTGTATGATCTAATTATTTATACTACGCGATCATATCACTACACTTTCCATAGCTGCAGATCTCAAATACATATATGTAGATATGTATCTATCACTTACGCACCACAAACCTCTTATATACATACATATATACATATTTAGTTTGTTTTATGCATATCCATTGCCTACATCAAATTCAACTACGCCATACACACAGAAAAAAACCAATGTAAAATCAAAAAAAATAAATATAATTCAACATTTTTCAAATACGATTTTGCTTCATAGCTGTTTCTTGTTATTTTAAAATGTTTTTGCTACATCTCAAACGCAAACAATTATCATGTCAAAACAACAAGAAATTTATTTGAATTGAAAATATGCTCATGTTAAAATGAAACGACGATACATGTTGAATCATATTGATTCTCACGTTAAAACAACATGATGATTCCTGTTGAATCATACTAATCCCCATGTTAAAACAACACGACGATTCCTTTTGAATCATATTGGTCCTCAAGTTAAATCAAAACGACGATTCCTGTTGAATCATATTGATCCTCATATTAAAACAACACGACGATTCCTGTTGAATCATATTGATGCTCCTGTTGATATAACTTGAAAAATCTACATTTTGTATTAATACGAACTTTTGGTTTGTTTTTAAAAAGTTTTATTTTATTTATAATACAGATATGTATGTAAGATCACAATGATTAATAAACGAGTAAATCAATTACTAAAAATAAAAATGTAACAACATACTTTTAGAATATAAATAAGTATAAAAGTAGGATAAATAATTATGCTGATCTAGAACACAGCGTTTTTACGTACCTTAGACAGCTGCGAACCTCCAACTGCTGTTGAAAAAGTAGATGTGAACGTTGAAGTTGAGGCAAAACTTTGTTGGCAATTGAAGAAGACAACGTTTCGTCATCAATACCGAACTGTTTTATAATAAGAGAATTAAATTATTATAATTAAAAAAAAAACCCTCGAAGTACACACTTACCTCACTTTTTCTCCAACTAAATAATTTTTCCCGAAAATGTGTCCGAAGACCAATAGGTGGTATAGCTTCCTGAATATCTTCCTTAGACAAGTATTTTAAGCTCTCATAAGTAATAGCATCCTCTATACAAGAAAAATATAATTTCGTTAATAATGCTGAAATAAAAAAAATTATACGAGAAAAACTTAACAAGATTTTATTTAACAAAACATTTGTATTTCTGTCGTTTTTTATGAGGCAGTAGTCGTTCGATATTGAACACAAAATTGTAGGTTTGGTACAAGTAAATCTTATTTTGGGTACAAATTTTCAAATATTGCCCAATGCAATATAATAATTGCTCTAATTAAAAATAAAGTGCGCGAGATTTCTTGAGATTTAAGCCATGTTTGTAGTAGTTATGTATTATATTATTTAAGTGTAAACTACACAAACATGGCTTCCTCTAAGCCCCTTCCTGGATAAAAAAATTGATTGGTTATTTATTTTTTTTTGCTTCTTAGTGCAGTATCTTTATAGGTATAAGTTTTCTTTATTTCTCATAGGGAGTACACAAACGAAGTTTGAAGTCAATCTGATGAAAAATAAAAATTTTCCAGTACAAACATTGACCCCACTTGTACCCCTTTCAGGGTTGAATTTCCAAAATCGAAGAAATTTCGAAAAATCCTTCCTTAGTGGTTGTATGCATCATAAAGGGCACCTCTGTGCAAAATTCTAGAGCAAAGGGTTTAGGCTGGGCGTTGATGATGAGTCAGTCGGAATCTTCATTTTTATATTAATCTTCATTTTTATATAATCTTCATTTTTATATAAAGATTACTTTATTTTTGAAAATGTTCGTAATAGTCCGTAATAGTATCATTATTGGCAATTTCAGTGGAAAACAGAGCACAGAGTTATTTCGAAAACAGACATTATTTATTCCAAGTATCTATGGATTAATAAAAATCGTTGTGTAAAACCAAATTAGCTTAATTGAAAATTTTTGTAAGTCTTTTGCACCATAGTAAACTTATTTGCATATTTAGCGAAAAACTGTATATTCATGCCTTAAGAACAGATGCATAAAATTGCGATACTATTTTTTTAGTTCACTTAGGTACCTAGCATAGAGTAAGAAATTTTGGAAAAAAACAATATGTACTGTAACAATTGCATACGAGGAAGTAAAAAATGTAAACCCTATCTTATCAGAAACGACAGTATACAAAAGTCTGTTTTAATATAATCCGATTTTGATTATAACAAAACGTTTTTCTTTAAATCATTTAATTAAAAACAATATCTACTTACTTGTTAAATAATATTTCACGTCCGGCATTTAAATTATTGTTGTTTGGCTCAGCCATTTTTTCAATATAATAATATATAAATAAATCTAAACAAACGTTCGTTTTTACAACGCTACGTTCCGTTCACCAATTTCTACGTTCCACCGATATTGACTGTGACGATTTAATAAATGTAAATATTAAGTGAACAATAGAATAGGTAAGGTACCCAATTACACGAATTTAACGCGAATCAACGTTATTTTAACTTTAAGTAAAAGTAAACACACCAATATTTACAATGATCAATTTTATTTTAAAATTTTTTCATATTGAATGTAAAGGAACCAATTTTGTTTTCAACCTTATTCCATATAAACCGAAAACAAACCGTTAGGACGTCTGGTATGGATTGTGGTTGTCATGCACAGGCACAGCTGCTGTCTTGGATTGCTATAGTATAGGTACAGTTGAATATCAACACGTGACAAAAAGTAGGATCTCTGTCGTCAATATTGAAGAATGTATGATTGGTGTATGAAAACTAATGTTGACACAGGTCGATGTTGTTTTAAGTCGATTCAATGTTAATTATATGGGAAAAGGTTGACATAAGTAGTTAAATGTTAATTTAAATATGTTCAATTTTATTTTAAAATGAACTTAATGATTATTTATTTTGTACGATATAAAATGTTAAAATAATTATCTTTCGTTTAAAACCAATAATTTAAAATATCAGTTCAAAACTAAAATAATTTCAAATCAAAGTGAAATGAATGAACTAAGATGAAATTGAACTATTTGTAATCAACAATGTTTCATTTTAATTTTACAATGCAATATTTTTCTGTGTGTACATACATGAGTATGTACGTACAATGTGCATTCTGAATGCCAGTCGAGCGAGTAATCATATTCTATTTTGGGAACGCAATATAAAACTACCCCTAAGCACAACTGAAATCGAGAAATAATTTTTTTCCCACTTGACCAAATGAGATCTATTTTCAATTTATTATATCTCACCCTCTGGATGGACCAGAAAGATGAATTTTAGATCAAAATACCCGGTGAAGTATTGGCTAACAAATAAAAGCATTCCTTGAAATGACATACGTAGATTTATGAGTAAAATGGCAAGTTGAGCGTGGTAAGGTCGAAATAGAAAAGTGGGGTGCAAACGTTTTTCAACCCTTATAGGTAGAAAAAAACGATGAATGAGGTATGTAATTATTTTGATTTATCTATTGACACACAAACTTTCAAGTTCATACGGCTAACGGTTCGTGAGACCCCCCTTATTACCCGCGACCCCTTTACTCCTGAGCAATTCCCACCCACCCTACGGACTAAGTTGGCCACACATCTATAAATCAGAAAAAGAATCATGAAAATCGGACGAATGGTTCTCGAGTTATGGAGAAACGAACAGACGGACGTTGCATTTTATAAGTAGTATGGATAAGCCGGGTCTAATGCAGCAAAACATGACAATTTACACAATAGGTGAACAAAACACACAATCGAACCTTTCCATAGCTGCCTTTGTCTAAAAATAAGCAAAGCCCATATAAGAAAGAACCTTGGCCTATAGTTTCTAACAATTATTTGTTTGTGGGAGTCTTATTTTTGCGTCAACGGCCGAATTGCTAGCATTCTTAGGACAGTATTAAAAGCACTGTCTTTGTGTCAAAGGCAATGCTTTTAATGGTTGCTTCAGATATAACTTTCGATACGTCCATTTCTGTCCCAGAGCGTCTGATAAGGCTAAGAGATTAAGTAGATCCGAGTGTCCCCGAGTATACTTCGTTTGTGGATTTGCCTTCAATTCGTTTCAAGAACCAATCTACTTAGTGATACAATTTTCAAGAGGTACACTCTTCGAAAATATGGTGATGCAAACTGGCAGTCTTCAAGTTTGTGACAAGTAGTTTAACGCGAGGCTTTGTAACAAAGATTGAAATCTAGTACTTTCTTCGAGTACACGTTTTTGTGGAATTTCCACGTACTTATGCGGACTAGTTTGACTTCTGTCAAACCTACGCTAGCATTTTTGAGCTTTTCTACACATTTATTCCACTGCTAGCAGCTGTCCTCGCAAACTGCTCTTCTCTTACATCTATAAAGCCAGATATTCTAGTTTAGAAAAAGAGTCTCTATTCCAATCGAAAGGACTCCATGCACCAGTTTGTGATTTATTTTTGACATGTGCCTGTGGCCTATTAGACTAGCCCATTTTTTCAGTTGTTTTAAATTATATTTTCAGATCGGATACAATATTTTGAATATCCACAATAGAATTGCATAAAATCAGTGACTCTTGAAAAGGATCACTTGAGCTACACGCTTGGGTGACCGTCCCACCACACCGACATGGTCTTTCAATATAGCAACCCCATCTCCGACCATCCCTTGGTCATGTCTCTATCTGCTCCAATATTTTGCGAATCAGAGAACCAAGAGCATTCGTTTCGTTTCTTTTTTTCTTTTCTTTTAGCAACACGAAGGGGAGGGGATAGGTTTTTATTTCGCTCCACATCCAATATACGCTGATGCCTCTCTAGTGTGATCCTCTTAATTGCCTGCACTCATATATGAAAGGATAATAACAAAACGAACGAAAAATTATTACACTGGGTGTGATGTGTATACAAGACTAAAACAAAATATGTGTTTTTAAAAAAAAATACTATATACAAATTAATAAAACCATTTTTTTTAATTAAAATAATTCCATGGCAGTCATGTGTGAATTTTGATTTAAAATCAGCGATAGTGTAAATTTAATAAGCCCTTTGCTCTTTTATACTAGTGTAAGGACACTTGATGTGTGTTTAAGCAAAGGGGTATATATATGCCGGATGCGGATGCCTGAATAGCAACCTTTTACTTCTCCGCCAGGTGAAAAGCTTACTATGCCGTAAAATTACACGGATATGCGCTCAGGCTCTCCAAAAATATTCATGTGTGCGATTTTCCAACATTGCCAAAGAGCAGCACATTTTCTTGACTCTTTTCTTGCGGAACTAATCAGTATGCCTATGGATATGTACATTTTTAGCTATGCGAAACGAACGTTTGCTGGCTCCCATTCCGCAGGGGTATATACGGTTAATATGTGATTTTTCCATACAGATGAACATTTAATAGCTTTATGACAAGTGAAAATCATCAAAAAGATCAAACGGCAAACGGGAGAGAAACTTTCCACATCACGTGCCGATAAGGACCATACACTTGGGGGCCGCCGCCGTCTCTCAACCCTTAAATCGCTAGTGATGTTCCTCTTAATGAGCCATAGACCAAGCAAATATATACTATAAATACTTTCTATTCCAAATCGAATTCAGGAATTGTGTTCCTGGAGTTCTTGAAGAAAAACTTGGAAGAAAATTTTCCAAAAAGTCAAACAACATTCAGACAACCACGAAAATTCTTCCGCTTGCTTCAACGACTGTCAATGAACGGCGGGAATGGTGAATAGATGCGGAATGACATCTTGCAGACGCTTTTCGCCCTTGTTGTTGCTGTTGCTCTTGCTCCATTCCAGCGCAACCATTCACCGTTCAACACTTGGGCTCCAGCCGCGAGTAAAGACCCAATAATTGTGCTGCCGACAACGACGACGACGACGTCATCGCCCCCCAATGACAACTCAAAAATATTGTTGGTTGATCTCTTTGACATGAACTATGAATGATGGCAATTAAGGAGCATCATTACAAGAAGATAGCATCAGCAATTATATTGCAAATTCGAAATCGTTCCGAATGATAAACTTCTAAAATACTTTGCGATTTCCATCAGTTCAAAAATGCTTCCCTTCCCTCTATATAAAAGCGGCCAACTTTTTGGTGAATCTGAAAAATCATGCGGAATCTGGCAGCAGTTGGACTTGTCTCCGCAATTTGCATTGCAGTGGCGGTGGGTATCCTTTTGTGATGAGGTAGACTCATTTTTTTTTATAGAGTTGTGTCACATTTTAGACTTGTGTCCCAGTGATCGGCAATGATGCCTTAAGGTTTGCCGAGATTGGTCAGTCTATAAGGCAGATTTCGGAAGCCTTTTTAGCGATGCAATCTGGTAAGCTTAAGAACACTTTAAATATCTTTTACAAACTTTTGTATTTTTATTTAAGGCGGTGGCGAACATCCTGTGAAGTCAGCGCTCTTGGCACCGCACCACTTCACACTACAATGATAACTGGTAAGAGGGAACTCGAACTCGGTCACTGTTCGTCGATGTGCTGCGATGTATGTAGTATACATATGTGTAAGAGTTAATAAAACAATTTTCCATCAGCGGAACTAATTTCTTTATCGTTTATATTGTTTGGAGTTTTTGCGATGCGGTTATGTGGAAGAGTTCTCAAAAATTGTATTATATCGATACCTACATTGCTGCTGAAGATACAAATAAACATATTCGCAGAGCTATCTATATTCGTGTGTTATAAGCCGAGATATCTATAACTAGATTTAAAGCTCTTCTTCAAAAGTGTTAGATAAATGACAACTTCGTGGTACAGGTGAAACATCAACATTGGTGCGGTGATTAGTGATGGAGGGAAGGTAACGTTCAACATTCAAAAATATAAAATCACTGGAGCGATGACAGAAACTATATTTTGTTCAATTTTAAATTGAGACCTTGGGTCTTCTCAAAAGGTAAAACAATGTAGCAATAGTGACGTTTGCCAATTTGAGGCATTTCCCGTGGTAAAAATAAATCAAAATCCAAGAGCCAACCTAGGGATCAACATAATTGCTGCACCAGAACGGATCCCTTTAAAATTGGATAAACTGCCGCGCGGTACCCAAAACTAAGCGCATTGTGTGGAGTCTATTTCGCTGATCGATTGTCACATCCGCGCAAGTTGACCAATTTTAAACTTTCGTTACGTCATGTGGATAGGATTTTCAATGCCTCGCTGCGGGATTATTCTTTTAATCATGAGTCCCTCTGCTTTGGACCTCTTGGTTTAGAGCGCTGCATGGGCTTGTCTTTGTCAAAGTTGAATATAATAATTCCGAGCTCACTGTTCGTCACAAGCTGTTTTTCGCGGGCCGTTGACCATTCTTTAGTTTTTGAAGCCTTCTTTATATATCTTGTTTAGTTTAGTATACCTCACTTGGTAGTGGCCTCGTCAATTCTCATCGTAGTTCGGTGTGACAGGGTTTGGACCTTCAATCAATTGTTCCTTAAAACTGAATGAATTAGAAAAAGGGTTATACCAAGTAGTCGGGTAAACAATAAATTCTTAATCAAAGGTGTCATTTATTTAAAAGGCAAGATCACAGCCAGAGGTTCAAGATCAAGTTGTTGAACTAGTTCATTCGGCTGGCGCAACTTCTATCCATTTGCGGGAGTATTATTTAACAAGTTTCTACCTTTTGGGGTCTTGCAGTTGTTTCGTGAGTTCGATTCGTGACTTAAATTATAGGTTGCAGCGAAACTGAGGGCAAGTAAGGATTCACTGTGCGCATATACCTGGGCCATAGGATTACGATTAATTGCTCACTTCTATTAGTTTCGTTTGCTTTTCTACAATCATGCATGTGAGGCATGGAGCTCATTTATGAAAACGCGTAGACTCATAGTAACTGATTATAAAGTGAGTCCCATAATTTAGGCAAAATTTGAATTTTGCGCCATTTAATATTATCTACAGTGATGCCAACGGATAAAAATATAACAATAGTTGTGTTTTTATGAAACCTCGCCAGCCAGTAGTTGCCAGTAGTTGGCAGTTGAGGCACATTTCACATGCTAATAATTAAAACAACAACCTGCTGACAACAACTCTTAATTTTCTCCCCAGACGGAGAGCTGCTGGCTGGCAGCTGGCTAAATTCAATTCACAATGAACAAACAGCTGACGCTGAAAGCAACAAGTGCCTTATAATTTCCGTACGATTTGCTTAAATTATAATTGCGTTCTTATCTCATGAACACAACATTTCAGAGAAAAATGTCAGAATTTATCTAATATTTCTACCAAATTCATAATTTTATACGAAATGCTGGTATGCTTTTAGGCTTATTGCCTAAATTCATTCGGCTGGCTTCATTTTGCTAGCAATTGTGCTGGGAACTGTCCAAATGAACGGCTGGCTGGCGAGGTTTCAAAAAAACATGCCTAATGTGACAGGTTATCAGAGTTAGTGAAGGAGCGCTATACCTACAAAAGAACAACGCATTTTCGTTATTGAGCAATGAAAATAAAAATAATGAAAGTTTGTCAGCTACAGTCCACAAGTGATTTATAACCATCAACTGTGAAGAGAATAATAAAAGTTCAGCGAGACTGGATGAATTAATGATCTTAAACACTCTGGGTGTCCTGTTATAAGTCGTTTAACAGAAAACATCGAAGCAATTCGCGAGAGTATTGCTGACAGTCCCGGAACATCAATTTGGCACAGTAGTCAAGATCAAGACAAGCTCTCTGCAGCGTATTCTCACGAAAGACTTGAAACTTGCTTACATGCTTACAAAGTTCAATTGACTCAAGAACTGAAGACCATGACTGACTGACCATGCAGCATGAAGAGAGTTCGTTGAATGGATTTTGGAACAACAACAAGTGGATGCAGATTTTTGGAATAAAATCATCTTCATTGATAAAGCCCATTTTCATTTTGATGGCTTCGTTAATCGTCAAAACTGTCGCATTTGGCGTTCAGAAAACCCACGAGTAATTGTTGAGAAACAAATGCTGGAGGCATTAGCGTACCATTCTTCTTCGAAAATGCCGCTGGTCAGGCAGTAACAATTAATGGTATTTGTTATCGCGACATGATAACCCAGTTTTTAGTGGCATTACAAGGTATGGATGTGACGAACATGTGGTTTTAACAAGACGGTGCCACATGCCATACAGTCTGAGAAACAATTCAACAAAATTGGCCATCCAGGTTTTGCGATTTAACGCCATTGGACTTTTTTCTTTGGGGTTTTTTGAAGTCAAAGATCTATGCAAACAAACCCACGACCACCAATAGTAACCGATGCTGGGAGCCGGGGGCTAGGAACACCCTAGCAAACATGCAATTATGCTCTATCTACCAGAAGAAGCTGGATGCTTTCGCAAGAAAAAAACCTTAGGTGTACACGAGTTATACAACATGTCTAGCGCAATATCAGATTCGACCAAAGTTGGATTTGAAACGAGTTCAATCTATCTCGACAGAATGCAATCAGCGCTACAACAAGTGTCATCTGTATACAGATATACCGTCGTCTAGGCAAGTAAATAACGACGATTGCTATATTTCAAACGATTTTCGAGAAGCGTTGGTTGAAAATAAGTTTTGACCGAAATGTGCGCCTATTTCGGACAAAACTGACGCACAGAAAAATGTGGCCGTGAGTATTCAACTCAATCAATAAACTTCGACTTGCCTCGCCAACGATATCAAAAACTTAATATTTCCGGCGGCTATTCCTTTGAATTAAGCTACTTGGTAATCGTTAATTTGTGGTTAAATACATAAAATAATTAACATAAGCAACACTCAAAATCAAAACATCTCAAAATACTATTTAGTTGCGGCAGGCAGTGCTGCCGTTCTAGAAAAACTGAATAATTTAGAAATAACAAGAGATTCCACATTTGTAAACAAAAAACTAGTAGAAACGACAGCACTGAGTGAGAGCTATCCTGTCAGCAGTTTTGCTGAACTCGCTGAATGTTGCAAAAGGTCTGAATTAAAAACCCAACGATTGGAAGTCGTTTGCGTTGGCGTTTTCATAGAAAACGACTTCAAACAACTCGTTTTGAAAACTGCAATATGTATGGGAAAACTTCTGTTTTCCATTAAGTTTTCACGAAGTTTTCGACTCGGTGTGAATATACGGTATAACAGCAGCCCAAAACCGATGTCACAATTAAACTGAAAAATAATTTTTTTTTTTTGACGAGGCCTATCCTAGGAAAACTCCTAGGCCCATGGTATAGCATGGAAAATCATTGCCGCCATTATTTTTGACATTTACACGTATTCGTTACAAACCAGTATCAGGAAAGTAGTTGAATGCGGATTAGGAAATCATCATCATTGGCTCATTTTTCTTTTTCGAAAGTGCTGCTGCGATAGGCCATTGCGGTCAACGGTGGGCTGACTAAAATTGAAGAGATCGACTTTAACGATCTTTTGGTTCAGCTGGATGGAGTGCTACACAACCAATCTTTTGCGCGCTAAGTTTGAATAATAATCAGTCGCCTTGGTGATGTCAATTGGACGCCCCTTTGATGCGATTTAATCACACTGATTTAAGCATTTAAATCTAAAATTAGGCTGAGGTAGGTATAGCCAAAACCAGTTTACAGGATCTTGGATTGGAAAATTCGCTTTACCAGGATGCTACTCCTTTTTTGTCGGTTTGCTATTTTAAAACCGATTTTTGTCAAATATGGGGCAAAAATGAAAGATACATTTATATTGATAATTTCTCGCGCGTCTTTTTTTGTCACAATCAACTAAAATTATCAAAATACAGAATTGTTGATTTACATATGCAGTGGGTGTCTGCGTGCTGTTCTCATTTATCTTTGGAGTTTAAAACAATTTTTTTTTTATCTATATTTTATACTGTGAAAATTAAATATGTTTTGTTTTTGTTATTGTTATTTTGTTATCAAACTTTTTGCTGATTGCGAGTTTTTTTAGACCTCTTAAAAGACATTAAAGAACATTAATAAGAGCATTTTTGTTCACTCACTTTTGACGCCCACTGTAGCTACACAATAGGATGAAAGAAACGAATTATTGCATTGCATATTTATATAGGCTAACTAGCTGAACCCCCGCCGGCTTCGCCTTTTTGTGCTTTTTTCAATCTTTATATTTATATATATTTTTTTTTTGTTTTAAATTTTTTGGCGTGTCAATTAATCATACCGACATTAAAAAATCAACTAAATTGGTTGAAAATTACGGAGCAAAATAGGGAACATACAGTTTTTACATTTTTTTTATAAGATAGCTGTACCCGCCTTGCTTTGTCCATGCACAGGAATTGTATTGCTTAGGTCTTAGACAACACTATTCTTTTGTAAAATGCGAGAAATGAGAATAAATCGATTTGCTGAAGCTTTCTAATTCTTGCTGCCTAAATCTGAAATACAGCAATACAAACAAAACAAAAAAAGACTCAAGAATCGGCCCAACGATTATCGAGATATAACGTCATCGAGTTTCACCCCATAGAAGATGTTTTTTTGTATAGGAGGTATAAGATTTTGAATTTTTTTTTTGTATGGAAGGCGCCACGCCCCTTTGTCAGATTTTGACCAACTATCACAGGAGCACTCTACGGCCAATACGGCCAATTATCTGTAAGATTGATCTCAATCTATTCGGCGGTTTTCGAGATATACGATTTTGAATGTTTTTTTTTTGTATGGGCGGTGCCACGCCCCTTTATCCGATTTTGAATTTATTTAGCCTATTGACCGACCACCGTAATTACCGAAAATATCAAATAAATCAGTTAAAAATTATGGGCGACGGAGCAGGGAAACATACAGTTTTTTCCACTTTGTTTTATATATATAGAGATTGGCTCCATTGCAAGTCAGAAGTTATTTCACCTTCACGTAACACACATGCATTTGCACTAATTTGTTGCAACTACATAGTGAATGAGCCTCCATTAACTGAGTCTGAAAAATAATTACTTAACTTTTCCCTGAGAGTGCGGTCAAATTTTGGCAGCTGATGTTTACATAAAATTATTGAATGAACTGCGAATTTCATTTTGTATCGCACTATATAAACACAATTTTCCTAACGACTTACTTATTTGTTCACCTTTCAAAAAAACCGCTCGATTGCACTCTCTGAAACGACAAAATCAATAATTACGCTATAGCGTTGTGTGAAATCAAAACAAATTTGCACCTCCAATTTAATTAATTGTACAGAAAAATATAGAAATTCTATAGCTAGAGGCACGTGCCACACAAATAAAAACTGATGACCACTTCATGCTCTGTGAATCTATTTAATAAGTCTAGCGACTATATAACCTGAAGGTTGGACTGCACAAATTCCGTATTAACACAATGGTTAACATCAAGTGCAAGTCGTTAGCTATTCTCATCATCTGGTGGATGATCATCGGTCTTGCGGTACAACCTTTCCCCTAGATTTGGCTAAATTGGAAATAATAAAATTTTGTTCTTTTCCAGATCGCCTCGCCACTATTGGCCATGGACAACGTTGCATTGACAGCTGACACTGTCGAAAATGCTGGCTTTCAGGGCGCTGGTGCGAAAGGTGCGTATCTATTTCACAATGTGTTCGATTCTAATTCTATATCCGTTTTCAGGATGTAATGGCGGAGGTGGTGGTGGCCGACCAAATGGTCCACGTCCAACGACAGCAACAGCCAATGCTACAACAGCCGCTTCCGGTTAACATCGCGCTGTAACAAAGCCCAAACGATGACAATCCACTTTCATTCGCTATAAACAAATTAAATTCCAATAAAAATAGCGATCCTTATAGAAGAACATTTCCAAAAGGTGTATATATTCCATTCTGCTTTTCTATGCGCTCAGCTAGTGAAATTCAATCCAACTTCAGTTGTCAACTCATGTCCAAGTCCACTTTCATTTGCAATGACAGAGAAAATGAGAGTTGCGGAGAAAGAATTCATCCTTAATCTCCAATTCCCTGGTGATAGGCTAACAAAGCAGCAGCACCATCACCAGAAAAAAAAAATAAGAAAAACAACGATGTCAACAGGACGAATAAAAAAAAAGAAACGCGGAGCAGGCGGGGAGGGGAGGGGGGGAGAAAAAACAACAGACATCAGAGTCGGATACACGGGAGCAGATAGTCGCTTCGAATTGAATTCCATGTTGGCCATGTGACAAGCAATTGGGGGCAGGAGATCACTTTTCTGGGTCCGGGTTATTTTCTGCGAAATTAAAATAGCTCCAAGGTGAAATTACTTTTCCGCTTGTATACTGTTGTTGTTGCATTGTGATTCTGATTTAGTGAGACCACAGCTACCGGAAGACGTAAGTGTGATTACGAACACATATATTCAGGCAGAGATATCGCTCGGTAGCATCGACTAAGTGGAATCAATCATAAAGCAGCCCTCTCCTGCCTGCCACTGCCTGACTGGCTGATCCTTGGACCCTCTTGTTGTCCCTCGTTATACGTTCATTAAAAATTCTCGCCCCCATGTTGTGACGGCCGGCGAACGGACGAGCTCCACACGCCATTATGCCGTCTCATTTTTCACCTAACCTAGAAGCCAAATTGCTACCGAATACGATAGCCAGAGCGAACGCTGGCCAAGTAGGAAGAATGAGCAGCGCACACGCACCATTAATTCATCTACTATTTGCCAGAGTGGCCAGCGTAAAGCCACCTACGACGTATTCACATGGAGGAGGTTAAAGTGTTTAATTTTACGGCACCGCACAATAAAGCCTCAAATGACCATCCCAAGATGAGGTCTCCTCAACAGCTATGGCGAACACAATGAAGCGGCAGCTCGATGCTGTTTGAATGCGCACGCTCTCTGGTCCATTTGGCCCATTTGTATCCTTGCGCAAGCAGTCTCAGTCCCAGCCGCAGCCCCGATCCAGCAGCCATTCCAACCACACCATGTCGATGTGTGTTGGCGTAATACGGCAGGTGGGCAGCATCAGTATCAGCCAGCCAGCAACATATCGGCAGCATCTGTCCTGGTAGTGGTGTCCCCCCAATCTGTGCCCTTTTTTTTCGCAAAAAAAAAAGAAGCTTGGAAGTGTTTGCGCTGATGACTCTGCCGATGGTTGAATCGCGCGCGACCATCACCTCGACGTCGTCATCATAATCATCCATTGTTAATGAGTATACGCCGTGCACATGCGCAGCGCGCCAATGAAAGTACAAGTAGGGGAGACGACTCAAGGAGAGTGTTTCTATAGAAAATCAATTCGGAGAAACCACAGAAAAAGGACGACACACACAGTCGGCTGTACTCTATAGTCGTCTGCGTTGCGTCTCCTCTTCTGCTGCATCGACCGTGCCCGTGCGTCGTCGTTGCTGGGGAGTCCAGACACCTCGATTAATCAACGGCTATTAATGCCGCACTTAGAATATTTACGGGTATTAAATGACTTGTGAGTAATTTCCGTAGGTGGTTCTCGTTCTGGGCATGGGTGGTGTTGGTGTTACTGCGCCAATAGTGGTGCTAGTGACAGCGGCACCACACTTCTCCTTATAGGTGACATTGAACGGGAGAAAAGTGCGTGCTGTGCTGCGTCTGTTGCGCCAGCCACTCGGCCTACTAATTCAGTCCGGACCCACATTGGCAGATGCATGTTTGCGGGGCAATTTATGTGTAATAAACTTAAGTTATGGGGTTATTCGATACGCTCGGATTTTGGTCGTCTAGTTTATGGCCACGAGTCGTCTGATTAATTGATCAGAACGCGCAAAATAGCTTCTACGGTGAGGAAAGTGATCCAATATAACTAGAAATGCGACCTTGAATAGCCTAGGGAGGGGGGGGGGGTTGATTTTTAATCGACTACTGATCATAGGGGATCATTATATAAATATACGAAATATACGAAAGACTGCAGGAAGGATCATACTATCAATGACCAGTTTCGCTACCCTGTCTTCTAACTAACAAGGCTTTTTCAAATTTAGATGAAAAAGTTCTAACCTTTTGCCCTCAGCCGTAGAAAGTGGTAAATAAGTCGAGATCAGGTCCTTTTCAAAATGTCTGCCCTTGACTTTTAACCCATCTTGCTGAAGTTGGTATCTTCTTACCTAGAACACTATAGTGATCGCTTCAGGTCCGTGCTATCAGCCCATATCTTGGTCATCTCTAGTGTTCCACAAGGAGTCATCTAGGTCCCCTACTATTAATCTTAACACTCCTTCTGATGATACGAAATTTTTTAAATCCATTTCTCCAATACAAGCCTCTTGGTTGCTTCAGCGAGATCTAGATGTTTTTGTTTACTTGATAATTGATGTCCAAAAAATTTAACACTGCAAATTTCAATTCATTTCCATTAGCTTATTCCTTCCCCGACTTTACGCACCTTGTCATTTGTCAACCTTTATCAATCGTTCAAGCTCTTCGCGACCTTTGCATATCGTGCGACAGTAAGTCTTATTACACAAACTCACTTGGCTTCCTTAAAGAGGATCCAAAGAAATTCTCGAACCTCTTACGCGACCACATCTCTTTCTTTGGACCCCACCATGAAACGACGTTCTTTTCTCGATTTGCTCCGCACGCTATTTCTAGAACGATCAACTAATTTTGCCTCCCTATCAAGACCGCCTCAAACTTATAACCTTAAATAGCCTAGAGAAATGAAGAGATGCTGCTGATATTTGCTTCATTCATCGACTTCAAAGGCTCTATCGAATGCGTTTTTTTTTTATAATTTTATTTCCTTAACACAACTCCCGGTAATTTAAGGTACCCCCTTCTTCTGTATCTACATACCCACCTATGGCTCTAAAGGGGTAATCTTCAATAATGCCTTCCAATAAACTCAAATACACATTACCCTTTTTTTCCAAATGCACCATTTCCTCCATTAAACTCGATCTTTTTCACCATTGTTCCTAGCTATAGGTCCTCGTTGTAATTCTCCATTTTAGTCCACATTTTTGTTGGTTTTACCGTTGTATAAAGCCGAATAAATGGAGGCTTCGAGCTTTATGCCCCCACCAATCATTAAAAAATTACGAATTAGTCCCACCGCCGAAGTACTTAGGCCTTAGTTATAGCTATCATTGAAATGCATCATTGAAAATTTTGTATTCCTGATTCTCGTTTCTCCAATTTGGAACCCAATCGTTTCACTGATGTGTTCGATTCTCTTCCTATTCTCAGCTGTCAGTTTTGCTTTCAATGATCAACTGTAACCTCAAAACCTAGACTCGTTTGTTGAAAAGTCGCTGACAGGTTCTTTCACTGACAGGAATTTTTCAATGATTGCTATAAACGACTTGTCAAAAAAAATGAAACCACCATTCCACTGATTTGTTCCAATGATGCATTTCAATGATAGCTATAACTATGGCCTTGCTATGTTCCACATTTCACTTTCACTCGAAATGAAATCGGAAATGAATTTTTGTGTTCTACATTTCACTGTGTTAGATTTCGATTTCAAAATTTTCGGAATTGAGACAAACTGCTAGGTTCCACATCTCACTTTCACTCGAAATGAAATCGGAAATGAATTTTTGTCAACTACATTTCACTGTATTCGATATCGATTTCAAAATTTTCGGAATTGAGACAAAGGGAACTTGTGATTTCGAACAAATTTCGGAGTTTCCGAATCGCTCGAAATGCAGAACACTGAACACGAATGCACTCGATTTGCAATTTCGATTTCACTCGATTTCTGGAACCTAGCTGTTAGCTTCATTAGAAAATGTCAAACTTGTGCATTTCTGCTTGAAATCAAAAACCCCTTCAGAATTGAATCAAATAACTTGATGAACATCAGTTTGTAAAGGTACAGCGGTATAGCTCACACCTTTGAGATTCATTCCAATTTTCATTGTTATCGTTGCAGAACAGCCCATCCAAGACCTCAGTTCGAGTGACAATGAAGGCATCTCCTTTCTGTCTACCTATGTAGGAATTTTTTTTTTTGTTTAGAGCAGAGCACCGAACCATAGCGTACTTAGCGAGCACGTCAAGAAGGTTCTGATTTATTTGTGGAACACACTTAGCTGTCAAATAATTAGGAATTGGATTGTGCATCTGCTATATTTGCATTGCTATGAAGCTATACAAATCTACTACGCAGTGACTTCAATCGGCTACAGTTTAGTATTATGCTTATGCATATCAATGAATTATTTTTTTAAACTTTATTTATAAGTACGAACATATAATAATTGTGTACCGCAAATGTCAGTAAAATCGATAACCTAAATATTTGTGATTGTGACAAATATTCTTTGCGATTGTTATTGCTTTGAAGAAGAACTTGCAAATTGCAGCCAAAGAACAATATGGGAAGGAGTTCGGCGAGAAATTATACCGTGATCACAGATCTGCAAGCAAGGAGTTCTGGTAGACTATCTGCCGTCTTAGAAGAAGGTAGTGGAATATTATTGAAGGAGTCAAAACCAAAGATGGTACGCTACTTTCTAATGAGGAGGATATCTTGCGCAGATGGAGCTAGCACTTTTATGAATTGCTCAATTCATTCCAGGGCATTGAGGATGATAGATCCTTCGCCATCAGCAGGGCAGAAAATAGTCCCACGGTAGAGGAAGTCATACTTTTGCGATCAAATCGCTAAAAGCTGGCAAATCTGCCGGAGTGGATGGAATCCGGCCAAAAATGCTCAAGGCCTTAGGTGAAGAGTGAATTAAATGGCTCTCTCGTGACAATAAAGTTGCCTGGGAATGCGGCAAAACTCCCAGCGATTGGCAGATTGGGGTGATTGTGCCCCATTCAAGAAAATGGGATAAAAGGTATTGCTCCGACTTTTTTTGTTTTTAAATACTTCTCCCGGGAAAGGCAAACCTATCAGCGCCTGGAGATGGAGAAGTTTAAGTATTTCGGGGTTTTATTCAAGAGTGACGGAAGGAGCAATGCCAGGCTGGGTCAATTTTGAGACAGCTTGGTCATTCTGTTATCAGGAGGACTGAACTCGGTGTCAAGTCTAAGTTGTCAGTCATTAATACGTATGAGGAACTCAATGTCGAGCAGCTACTTCTCCGGACGGAGCGGTCCATACTTCGGTGGTTTGGTCATGGTAAACGCATGTCACCAACCAGGGCCCCACGACGTGCTATTGAATCCTTACCATTAGGCAGGCGTCCTCTAGATGATGAGATGTTTAGATCAAGTCCACAATCTCTCCTCTACCCGTATGGGGATTGCCCTATGATTTAGAGTCGATGGCGGAGAATCGAGAGCTCTACGCCCGCGACCCACTTAATGCATAAGCAGGCCATTGAAAATGAATGAAAGTTTTAATATAAACTCTAGTAAAGTGACGCCCGGTCAAGAGGTGACATTCTTCCAGGCGAGCCTCGAAGTTATTCATCACATTACGAATCAATGCGCCACCTCCTGTCGGTTCCTTTCTTTCAGTGCTTCGACTTTTTGTGGTTTTAAATTGGACATAGATTTTCGAAAATCAGGAGTTCTCCGAAGAGATTGACAGAGAATAAAATAGCTCAGAGTCATCTATACGCTAAGACGCATTTCCAAAGGCCGGCTAAAAAGACTTTGAGTTCGGTTAGGTCTGTTGCCTAGACAGAGCAATAATCAAAACAAGTCAGTTGTATGCAAACATAGCTAGAAAAACAGAGAATTAAGCTGCCAATGATTGAAACTCAGTCGAATCTATATACCTTAGTATACCAACGCCATAGTGCTCCCCCTGTCATTTGTCGTTGGCATAGTAGATATCTACTTAATAATATTTTATTATGAACCCACACCCATTTGTTCGACGACTCAGATAACCATCGTCGCAGCCAAATGTCACCACAGTTCTGATCTGCCTATTGTCTCTCATAGTCATAAGTTCCAAAATCATCCAAAATCATCTAAGAACAAAGGTCAGCGTCATGCGGCGATGTTTGACACAAGAACGTAAGGGGTGAATTTATGTGTATTTCTGGCCACGTGATAACAGGAACTCTAGAAAAAGCTACACCATCCCCCATCGAATTTTAATCAATTCGTTTTATTTGCATGCCTTTTCCATTGTTCTAACCCCTGAAATGGGCGCATCCCATTTGTGTGACTACTATAGTATCATCGTTCGTCGTTAAATACATGCAGCTCGACAGGGGTACGAGTACCTTCCCCAGAGTCAATGAATATCGAGAGCTCTGTTTATCTCCCATGCAGCGACTTCACCAGCGATAGGGTTAATTCGAAGGAACGGGAAGGGTTGCGTCTCGGATGCAAGGGGTTAAACTTAAAATTCGGTATTATCCGATTAAAAATTTTCAAATTTAAATTTTAAATTTGCTTTCATTGCCTCGGCAGACGACGTCGCTTCGTCGGTCGTCCGTTCATCAGAAAAGGATGCGCAATATAGGTACTCGTCGTAGATGTGTATCGTAACTTTTTTCCGTGTTATTTCTGGAAAGCGAAACTCATTAACAGCGCAGAGCTAGCTATAGACGAGTACATGAAATTGAACAGAGATAACTCGAAACAAGGGTAAGCATAGCATCGCACCCTTAATCTACATAATCTAGTGCAAAGGAACTTGGCAAACATTTTAAATACCCCACCCCCTTTGGCACATAAATATCGAAATCAAATCAAGACAGCATCCTTATATTTTCATTACCTTAATGGTGCGAGTGTGAGTATGAGTGTGAGTGCGAATGCGAGTGCGGTCAGCGCGAATTTTTCTCATATATACGGTCGACATGATTGCTTTCTACGTTCTACCACCGAAAATCCTTTTTTATGATGATTACATTTTATCATAAAAGGACACAAGAAAGCGCCATTGGAGGGGGGATGTTGTCGCAAGAGATACGACCGATTGCCAAAGCGGCCAGTTATTGCTGCCCATAAATGCTGCACTCTGAGCCCCACGAACCGTAGGAGGAAAAGCCTTGAATTTATAAGTCCCAACATATCTGCGGCGCTGCGGAATTTCTATTAAGTTTCGGTAGCCTCGTCCTCAATCACTTCATCATAAACAATAATAAAATCTGCCGGCCACACAGAAATAAACGTGTTGAGTCTATTATTGTGTGTACTTGTCGTAAGTGCGAGGTGGTGGGCGGTGGGTGGCTGAACACTCTTCGCCATGTGTTGCAGGCAGACTGGCCGCCACAAACGAATAAATATTTTTTGCTATTTTATTGAACCTTCTCCGACACTGGGCTACATTAATAGTGGCGCACGTATGGCCTTTCTCTTTCGTGGAGGGTGGAACTACAACTTTTATAGTCTCCCCACCATATACTGTATCCAAACGCAATAATCATCAATCCTAATTCCATTAATATGTTATGAGTTTTTGATATGAGTATTTATTAGACGGGCCAACGACAGCAGAGCTCATCCAAAGCTCTCTTGTTGTTGTTCGTAGCTCGTAAAAAAAAAACTGTCAATATAATCACCGATCGATTAGGAATGTTCAAAGGAATTCCTTGTTATCCTGTTTGTCGTTCTGTTCTCTGGTGACAGGCAATACCCAAGGAAATTGGAAACCATCCCCTCCCCACCAGTTTGAATTAGCCTGCGGGCGGCATCAACAGAAGACTTAAAATATTGAAAATTATCCCTGTTACACGGGGGATAAGGATAACGCGTTGTCAAAGGAAATTTTATTTTCAATATTGACTTTCGCGGAAGAAATGAAAAATCCTCCAGACACCGATGGCTGGGGGTAGTTAATTTTTCATGGTTTGACGGTTGACGTGACGTTCGGGCTTCAGGTTACCGGGGTGACAGCAAAACACGGCTTCAACTACGGATGAATTGGTTTTGATTCCTCTGCACTGCTGTCATGTCAATTGATTTTTGATTATGTACCTACATACTATGAAGGGTATTCCAGTATCCCGGTATTCCGTATTCCCAAAGGAAAATTAATCAGCCTGTCAACGTTAAAGGGCTGTTGAGCGTAAAAAAAAGAGCACGAAGCAAAAAGCACCCTCCAGCATGATTTTTAGCTGTTGTCAGTTCGGACCAATGTAACGACATTTTTCTATCAACAATCCTCTCTAATTAAGTTGAATCCTTTCTTGTGGCTATCAAATTGGAGGATGGCGGGCACAAACCGCCCCATTGCCGACCACCCTCATCAAAAGGAATTTTTTTCTTTCTATTTCCAGTTATCTGTTACTTTATCGTTATTTTTTTTTTATTTAAAGAAAAAAATCTGAAATTAACAAATGAATCCTTTAAGATATCCACAGATTACCCGTCTTCCTCCACACACATATACCGCTATAGCAATCCACGGGCAAAATAGAAACAGAAAATGAAATATGTCTTTAAAGATTCAATTTCATTCATTAGGGCTAGATATTCTTTCTTTCGGATTATTTACTACTACTCACTCATTAAGGATTTTCCAAAGGACGAACCAAGTACACAATGCAGAAAAAAATTAAATAATCAGAAGGAAAAAAATGAAATAAATAAAAGAAAGTGATTTATTTGCTCAACCCTTTTTTCCGTTCGTCCTTTCAGTGATTTCAGTTTCGAAAGGATATTTACTCCTTTACTTTAGCTGGGCTGTTGCTACTTAGTGCTGCAGCTGTGACCAGTTCAATATGACGGTAGTTCTGGTAGGAGTTGATGTCTTTTTTTCGATAACATGAAAGTAAAGACTCCCCAAAGGGTTGCACTGCAAGGTGCGTATAATTGGTTTGGGTCCTTTCTCTTATTTTTTTTTTAATGTTTTCTATTTTCAATTATTGCCGGTGCTGTTCGTTTAATTAGAAGTGTAACCCTAGGGGTTGGCCATTTCATTAGCAGCAGGTCCATGTGTTTTTTTTTGCGGGACTGGTCCAGAAAACTATGGTCTGAAAGCCGAATGGATATCCTGGTAGAGTTGTCTCATGTGACGAAACGCCGAGTGCGTAGCTAAGAAAAGGTTGGAAGGGTTGTATGCTCCGAAGCTATGGACGCTCTTTGCGGGTTTCACTTTTTAGTAGCCAAACCTTTCGAATCTGTAAATAAATCTTGTTTCAATCGGAGAGGGCTATCTTTGACAGATCGTCCAAGACATTGGTGCACCGTGACTCCACCCAATGAAATGAAACCTGGTCAGTTTTATAAGGGATGCTCCATAGATCGTATTTTAGCCTTTGTAGCTTTTGCAGAAGTTTTTTTTTAAAGGTGTCCAGCTAAAAAGACATGTCTCCAATGATGCGGCGTGTGGTAAGTACCTCGGCAATCACCCGGATTTGGTGCTTGCCGTCGAAGGATGGTTGGGCCTTTAATATTTTAATTTAGTTTTGTAAACAGGCTTCGGCTTATGATACAACCGGAAGCAGGCCAGTTTTACTCAGCTGTCAAATAAAACGTTTTCCATGGTGCAATGCCAATGATCCTACCATTTTCAAGTCGTACCAAAAACGAAGTATCGCTACAACAGATGCAAATGTCTCAACGACTGCCAATTTGTATAGGACAAAGATATGAATCGCCCCGGAAATCTTTTCTAGGTTATAGTAAATTTTAATTCCTCTTTTAGTACTTCCCGGTATGTGGGTAGGGTCCTTTGCAATCTTGCCGGGCTTATCCGCAATGAAGCCTACACCCAGGAAAATGTGTGTTTTTTGCAGAAGCTTCATAAATTCATCTGTGGACTCCGTCCAAGTCATTATGAACCATGGACTAGAGGGTTCTTTGCAGACTTCCTTAGAGTGTCAATAGATTAGCAGTATTTTGACCGTGATTGAGTCTTTGGTGATCTTAAATACTTTCTGTGAAACTTTAGTCAGTAATCGGTTGCCAGAAATGATGTCTATTGAAGTCAATCTTCTTAGGACGATAAGGATACCTTAAACACTGTATCCAGTTTTTAAAGCGAAAGTTGCATTGCGTCCAGCTTTTCAGTGGAGTCTTTCAAAATCTATAGTTTTAATTTCTTTAGGAGTTGGGAGTAGTTTGAAGATTGAAGAGGATCCACTCGTAATTCCTACAAAGGGCTTTAAGTTGGAGACTCTCTGTCTCTAGTTCTCAACCCTTAAGCTGTTGTAATTTGTTTTGAGTTTGATGCTTATTAACCCTTCTTTCCACTTTCCAGTTATTATTCTTCACTTGGAAAATTTAAGGTAGAAGGGCAACACGCCCACATCGCGCACAAATAAAAAAGCATAGCAAAACTAAAATCACATTAAGACTCATAACCGTCCTGATTTTCGAGCTGCTTCAAAGATCAAGCAAGCAAAGTGCATTTATTGACTTCAGCAACTGATGCACTAAGTTGCCTAACAAGCTTTATTATCCAATATAATGGACTCAAGAACAGTAAAGTCCTGTTACGATTCCTTGCAAGCCCTATCCAAAACACAACCAAGTCAAACTTGGATGGTTACCAGGCCATCAAAGTATTGCGGACAATGAATCCGCGGATCAACTAGCTATGGCTGGATCTGAATCCGCGTTCTATAGACCAGAACATTATTGCAGAGTCAATTTTGCTACAGCTTTAGGTCTAATTAACGATTGGGAGAAACAGCTTCTTCAAAAGCACTGGGAAAATGTTCCGGGTTTAAGCCCAGAAAGTCACTTTAGTCATGAATGACGGCCTTATAGATATTTACCATTCCCAACATCAGCGCCCAGGATCTTTTCAACTTGGTACGCGATCATAAATGCATGTCATTGCTCGCTCCACAATTTGTCGCAAATGTTAATTTTGAAAAGCCTGGCTACCTGTCAAGATACCTGTAGGTCCCCGGCAGTCTGTTCTCGTTAGCGACAACAAGAATGATCTGAATTTCTTACAAACATCCCGATGGCAGTCGAAGAAATTACAAGAGATGCCGGCTATCGACGCAGGTTCAGCTTAAGGTTCAGGAAACTATGCCGATTTTAAAAATTAAATCAACAGTAGTTCTGCCATGAATTGCTCGTTTACGGATGAGGCAATGCTGACCCTGATCATTTGCTCGAATCCAACCCAGAAAAGTTTTTTTTTCGTCCACTTTGTGTCAAAAATGCTCCCAGCTAGATTTAGGACCACAGTGAGTCGCAGTTTGCTTCATTTGAGAAAAGAATTGATTCCCTAAATCACCAGTCTTTCTAAGCTTTATAGAACAAGAACAAGGTTCGACATAAAGGTCTGAAATTCTCAGAGAAAGTGGCTATCATTACCGATTTTTTTGGTTTGTTTTAGAAAATCCCCAGGGGAATGATACACGGTCCGGCAGAAAGTTCCGAAATAATGAGTCGACCACGTCAGTTCACCGTGAGTTCCGTCGCTAGTTCCAACATCCAGCAGAAATTGAGCTCTTATTTCTGAATGAATCTGAATTAGGCCGAATACTAATACCGATCTGACGTTTGGTTTTAACAGTGGTTTTTACAACAGTGGGCTGTTGCTCCACACAGGTAATGCATCATCCACCATCATTGTTCGCTCTCTTTTCCCTTTTCAAGTCATTTGGTGGTTTGGTGACATTCACTGGCCTCCTCGGTCCCTGATTTATATATTTCTTGTGTGGTCACCTCAAGGAGTCAAGGCGCGTGTTTACGAGTACAAGTCCCGAACACTGGAAGAAGCCGCCCAAATTAACGACCGACAAATATTGGACAGAGTGGATGCCAACTTAAAAAAAAAGCCTTCATAAGTGCATCGCTGATGACACATGACAATTGATTTTCTCAAATGCTATGAAAAGACGAACCTGAATCTGACAATTCTTTTTTTTTTTTTGTGGACAAATTTACGATTTTATGATTTTTTTTAAAACCCTTCGATCTTTTTGCCGGACCCCGTATATAAGCCGTTGTTAGGCAAGCGTTTAAGAAATTTATCACTTCCTCAGGTCAAGCGGCAGCTAGCAGCTTATGTCATGTTATAGCACAGCTGGATACCAGGTGGCTTAAAACATTCAGAATATGCAATCAACTCTGCCACAAGTGCAGTTTACTCAACACATCAATTTCATGCCGAATATCCGCCGACCTTATAGGTTAACTCACAAATTTTTAACTGAAGCAAGCTAGATAAGGCAGACGGTAAAGGTGATTAAGATAGTAAAAAGTTGGGGTTTTCGAACTCGTATTTTTAACTTATTAGTATGCATACTCAAGCGGAAGCTGATAAAATCTGCGAAGTTCTCTAAATATATCAAGGACGTTCGGTCTTTGGTTACTATATTGTGGAAGCTGACAAATCAGCATTAAGCGCTCTAAAAGATTTTTTTCAAAAATGCGTTGAAAAACGTTTCAAAAACTACAGTGGTCGTATAAACTATTTTTAGATTTTCCACTTATTTCCTGTAGAAACCACATCCGCGAAAGTGACTGGTCTTAGGTCCAATCGGGGTCTTAAAATTTCACTCATGCGAGATCTTTCGTAGGTGCGGGTACCTACCAAAATTCGAATTAAAAATGCATATTAAAAGTATTACAAATATAGAGAGTGCAACATTTCCATAGGTCCATAAAGGACCCAAGATCTAGCTTCTAGCAGCAAATCGGTTTGAGTTTGAGTCAAATCTAAAGCTTGGTATGCCTAGCTAAGAAAAACTTTAGTAACTTCTTAACTAGGCTCTTTTCAAGCTCTATATGTGTCAAACCGTATTACTTATAATTGAGTCACCCAGTCCCATATGTGCGCGCTGACATTTGCAAATACCTTGCAACATTCTCGCTGGTAATACAAATGATGCGCTTAGGCAGGCCTACATTGCTGCAATCAAAACCAATATTACCGGCCATAAATTCACGTTTGTAGGTGTGGACATAGTTCACTTAACTGCGGTGACAATTATTATGCTCATATTGAGAATTATGGACCGGTTAACTGTGCAATGTGCGTCGGTCGTCAGGCTCTTTTGAGATTCATTAGGCTGCAGAGTCCATACCAATACCAAATTGCACGTGACCAATATTTTATTCAATCGAACTCACCGTCGCGTCGGTCGTCTCACACGCAGCACACATCGCATATTCAGAACATTAAACTGGAATCAAAGTCAGCATTAATCTTTGAATTTATAGCTGCCGCTGAGGCCGGCCGGTACGCGCTGATGCAGACAGCATCCAGCAGCCAGCAGCCTCTTGATTGTGCTCGATATGTGACCATCTCGAATAAGCCAATCGTTTGGCTAATTGTGAATCATTAAATTGTGCCCATCGAATGTGAGGCAATTCTGTGATCATGATCACCTTAGCAAATCAGCTGAACAAAGTTGAAGCACATCCGACTATCGATAGCTGGGTGCTTCATTAACCCGCCCTGATTTATGGGGACAGTTTGAGTTATGCTCTAAGACTTGTATACGGGACTTAGCATTTTTAATGAACGTCGAAGAACAATGATCATAGTCGAAAGGAGATCACACACACACACACATTTTCCCCTTACACTAAAGTTACATGTTCTCCAGAAGTTATCGCTAGATCTCCCAACTCCTGTGCATGATACCGATCTCCGGGGGCCATAAAACACAACCGATGACAATTTCTGACTTTCGGAGCTCGTGATGGATGTCATATCACCTCAAACAAGGGGCACATCCCAAAAATAGCTTCCACACAATTTAATTACTCAGAAACCTGGCCAAAACACGAGATATTATCGATGCATGTCCTAAGAACAAGGTTAACTAGCAAAAATTCCAAAGAATCCAAACCAATAAAAATATATCCTCAATTGGAGATGACAAACAGACGGCCAGAACTCTCCTATACATGCAGACGTGATTCCGATTCCGATTCTCTGTTGCTGTTGCTTTAGCTGTTTGGTGTACCGTGTACCGTGTACGGTGTACGTGGCGGTCAGCAACAAGAAGGACTGGTTCTGACCTCCTAAATCTCATCTGATCACACTCGAATGACATCTCCGATTAATTTGGAATTCAATACGATCCCGCACTAGAGAGAGAGAGAGATCGGCCCAACTGGTGGTCGGTGGCGTGCGGCGCGCGGCGGCGGTGGACTAGCTATCTCGACTCGGCTGAAGTGAGATTTATTTGGCCTTGCGGTGGTAGACAAACGATCGATGCGGTTCGAGTGTTCGAGAGTTCGCCGGTGGGCCCGAGAAATCTCCGCGAGAGATCACACATGTGATGGCCGCACCGATGCACAGGTGGTGGACACAGTGTTTATTCACAACCAGCTAATGGCTATCTAGTATAATAGGTTGTGGATAAAAATATCGGAAAGAGGAAAAGATGACATCGGGTGATAAGGTCGGGGCGCATATATTAGGTGATTTGTTGATGTTCGCATCGTGAGCGAGTCGCCAATTTGTATGTGTCACATCATTGGAACCGCAAAATTTCTTCCTCCTTGGTCGCAGGGTGTTTTGTCGTCGATTCGACAGGGGCTGCCGCTGCACTCACCGCACGACCATTAATCTTCTTTGGGAATTGATCCGTCGGCGTCGTCGTGCAAGTGCTCATCAATTTTGCTCTTAAATAAAGCTTATTTGGCCGAATGATATATGGACTCGGACTCGGATTCGGTTGTGGTTCCCCATGCAATGTGAACGTGTCCTTCTCTCAATTACAAAAATGAGACATCTTGTATATGCGTAGCGTATATATGGGGTTGTTCGGATTAGCTTAGGATAGCAGTTTAGAAAGGTTTACATTCCGACTGTCACACTTGACAGAAAACAATCACTCATCACAGATGAGGAAAACACACCCCTTTCCTTGAGTAAATCGAAATGGCACAGAAAATTGGCAGCACAATGTCTACTGTACTGAGGGGACAACTATACGCAATGTATGGATTGACATGTCACTGTTTCACACACGTAAACGTATAGACCTACTTGTTGTGGCCGTCTTTCGTGGATCATTTGTCAAAATCAATTCATCTCGTGTTTTTTGGGGTGAATTCTAAGGAATTCGTTTCGTGTGTTGTTTGTTGTCTTCCAGTGAATCTGGAGCAATAAAGATCACCGATAATCAGCTTGGACAGAGTGCCGGTGTGGCTACCGAACATGAGATGCGATTCGGAAAAGGTCGTTTCTGTCCACAGACCGTGGACTATATATACCATTTATGTAGTTCAGGGAAATTAGGGTTTTATGGGAAGTTTAATGGGAACAAAGGTCGAGGAATTGGTTAGGAATAGCTATACATCTATGACTTCTACTGTGGCGGTGGATATTTATTGTTTTTGTGGAACTCGAAGATATCAGTTATTCCAAAATTCAGTAGAAGCGGTAGTGGAGCAGAGGCAATGTGATATTTTGAATGAACAAGATTATTTACATATCTGACAGACTCTGATATCAAATGCGCGCGCATATGGAACTTTTGTGCAGCTCTAATGAGGCTGGACAGGGGATACATATGTTAGACATCGTGGGCATTTTGAAATATTGAGTTGTCCTCTACACTCTGAATGGGTTTAGGTTGGGCCCCAAGCAGCTCTGATATTATTGTAAGATGGCAGGCTTTGAGCTAGTACGCGAATCTACATTTAGGGTAGACTTCTCGGAAAGCTAAGTGGAAATATTTGTTAGGAATTGAAAATAATTTGCAATTTTTGAGACGAAAAACAGTAGAGTTTGACAGCGGTCCTCGTAGACGATCAACGCAATTGGCCATTCCGCGGACCTTTCCGCAGCGCATTTTGGTAAAAGACTTAAATGTGTTCCCTTACAGAAGGCAGACACTGCATCGACTAATGTGTGTCGACTGTGAATTGCATATAACCTACGCTTAAGTCGTCTAAAACGGCACGGGCCGTTCCGTGTGTGGATGGTGAGCTCTAACAGAGGACGGATCAATGCATTTTTCAAACTGGGACATGTGGCTACAGCAGCACGGATCAACTTTGCATTCTGCTCGAGTCATAAACGATATTTTAAAACAAGGCGTTTCCCTGTAAATTCAAATGCAATAACCCAGCGTGAACTAAAGACTTAGCAACCGAACTCTTCATAACTGCGGAGGAGATGATTTGGTGGGGAGCATATACCGGTGCCATGAAATAAATGCAAAAAGGTCCAAAACGTAATGTTTGATTTTTTTGGACTTTATTGCACTTTTGAAATTGCAATAAGATCCAAAACGAGTTTTGGACTTTATTTCATTTTTGAAAGTGCAATAAACTCATTGGACATTATTGCACTCAGCAATGTAAAAGAAAGACGAGCAGGGGGGGTTGCAGACCCCCCATACATATTCTACTGTTTATGCATTGTGGATTTTATTTCCACTTCGATTTGACTGATGTAACTACTCTGGAAAGTAGGATCTTGCGTATGCAGGACCACCAATGTTAGGCATTATGCGCGAGAGAGCTCCCTGCATTTGCGATGCTTTCTTGGCTAAATAGTCCACGTGTGTTTTGAACCGCAATCTATTGTCTAGCATTACTCCAAGGTATTTAACAGCTTCTTTGGGCCTGATTATTTGGCTACCAACCTGAAAGTTGGCAAACTCTACAGTTTTTCGGCTGGTTATGAGGACAGCTTCTGTTTTATGATCAGCTAGTTCCAGGCTGGCGGTTGCTAGCCACTCCTTTACCCTGGCAATTGTAACGTTGAATTCGTTTGTAACGGATTCAACTGTACGAATCTGTTTACCTACTGTCACAACGGCAATGTCATCGGCGAATCCAATTATCGTCACTCCCTCAGGCAGCGCCAATCGTAAGACTCCGTCGTACATGATATTCCACAATAACGGCCCTAAAACCGATCCCTGTGGAACTCCGGCGGTGACGTTGTAGTATTTTTCACCTTCATCTGTATTATATCTCAGCTTTCTGTTGTTGAAGTAGCTCGTCAATATACGTAGCAAGTAGTACGGTGTATCCATCCTAGCGAGGGATCTTCTAATGAAAGACCAGTTCGCCGAGTTAAAAGCATTTTTAACGTCCAACGTTACTACTGCGCAGTACTCCTTTGTTTCATAGAGCCATCTTTCCCCGTCGATGGCGCCTTTTGCAATATCCACTACTGCTCTTATGGCATCAACAGTGGACCTCATTTTCCGAAAACCATATTGGTAGTCTGAAAGGGCACCTTTTTCGTCTGCCACTGCGAGTAATCTATTGTAGATTATCTTCTCGAGGATCTTTCCCATGGTATCCAATAGGCATATTGGCCGATCCCCATGGGTTAATGTCGGCCTCCTCACAAAGACGTTTAAAACACGTGGTTTTGCTCTCCTTAATGGTTCTATTTAGTGTGCGCCTTGCCAGTCTAAAATTGTCCAGGCATTGTAGGAAGTCTGGTCTTCTTCTTGAACGCTGAACCTTGCGTCGAGCTTGCAAACATTTTCTCCGAAGTGTCTTTATTTCCTCGTTCCACCATAGTAACATGGCGGTGCCTTCCTGCTGTTTGTTCTTCTAGGCATGGATGCGTAGCACGCGGTAGTGATGGTGTTTGTGAGGTGATGTGCGAGGGTCTCCGCTGTTCCATTTCGCGTTAGGTTGCCGTTCAACATCTCTTCAAATGTTTCCTTATCGAAGTTTCTGTCGTTCCATTTTGGGCTCGTAAAGTTAGGGGGAATGACTGGTTTCCTTCCTTTTATTTCCATTACTATCATTTGGTGGTCACTGTGTGAGTATTCCTCGCTGACTCTCCACTTTATGGTTCTCATGATAGAAGTACTCACAAGGGTGATTTCGATGATAGAGCCTATCCCAGCCTTCCTGTACGTATTTGCTCGACCCTTGTTGGCGATACTTATCGATAGGGGATCGAATGTTTCCAGTAGGGCCTGTCCTCTGGTATTAGTGAGTCTGCTGCCCATTCCGTAGCCCACGCATTCATTTAGACTAGTGGAATCATGTGTCCGTAATATACTGCCAAAACATTGGGGGGTTCAAGTTTTTTCTACTGCGCCACCTCTCGCGAACGTCTGACAAACATCCGAGAGTATGACTGTCGTGAAAAAGCTTCTCAATTCAGCCGTTCGGACTCGGCATAAAATTGTAGGTCCCTTCCATTTGTCCCAAAAATAGAAACTCACACAAAACGGATGGTTGCGAGGTAGGCCTTGGGTATCACCCGCCTGTTGCGCCACCTATTTATTTATTTGTTTATTGGGGATTCACGAAAGGTAGGTACTATTCGTAAGATTCATGAGCATAAAGGTTTCAAATGTGGCATACAATACAGATCTGATCGCACTGTTCGCTTCTGATTCTGGGGCATCTGACAAGTCTGTCTTTTTCCGCACTCGTGCGGCTAGTTTCGATTTTACAGGATAATTAACTCGGCAGTTGATGAAGAACGCAGAGGTATTCAGTAAGGTGTCAGAGATTACATAAAGAAGATCTAAAATTTAGCTGACAAGCATTATTGAAGATTCCCTGCCAAAACGTGATGTACCTACACAAAAATAGTCAACCGCTGTGTCAATGTTAGCACTATATATACAACTTTCGAGAGATATTCGAATCAGACCACCATTGTTGGGTCTCTTTTCGTCTCCCTATCACTATAAACCCTACCCAGAGAGACTCTATGGACTTCTCCAGAGTTCTTCCCTGAGTTCGATTCCTAGTGTTAACGCTAACATCTGTTTATATGAGATCTGTTTCATCCAATGGGTCTCGACCCAATGTTTTCCCAAGATCCTCATTCAGCCAAAGCCGGACATTGTCACAATATATGTGCCGCTGTCTCAGATTCCTCCAGGCATAGCTTACAAGTATCATCTTCTCTAAGGCCCATCTTCCTTAAACGATACCCGAAATTACCATGACCTGTAGTTAACGCCACCACCCATTTCAATGTTCCTCGACTCGTGCTTAGAACTTTTCTCTGAGTGGATCAGGTCGGCCATTGTATTGCCATTTTAGCTTGTCTACATTGTTCCACGGTTGACCACCTTCTCAGGTGTTCTGCCGTGATCCATTTGTGAATCAGCTGTTCTACCATTCCTCTACCAATTGGAGAGAATGGTTCTGGTCCCAGAAACTTTTCAGTTGACCCCTGTTTTGCAAGGGAGTCCGCCTTTTCGTTGCCGTCGATCCCTATATGTCCTCGTACCCAAGTCAGTGTTACCTGATTTTTAGATGAACACTTATTGAGCTTGAATACACATTCCAGTGCCAGTGACGTTGCGATGGTTGTCCGCTCCATGCATCTAATCACCGCCTGGTGGTCCAGTGCTATTAGGATATTTCTTCCTTCCACCTGACTCTCAAGCAAGTAGGTAATCCCATGCATGCAGCAAAGCAATCATCTCAGCCTGGTATACTGAAGTGTGTTTTCCGAGGCTAATGTGACGGGCTAGTTCCAGATTTTCTGAAAAGATTCCGGGCCCGCTCCGCCATCCATCATGGATTCGTCTGTGAAAATCACGATTTCACCATTCCTCTTTTCTGGAAGTAATCCATTCTTAATACGAGTTTTGTGATTCCTTTCCATAACACGCACCTTTGTTATACCATCCATTCCATAGGCATATTCAGCTCCCTAATCTCGTTTTTGACAAGATCCAAGATCCTTCTGTGTCCATAGATGGTACCCCTATTGTGCCATTTCGCATCTCGATGCAGACAAAGTGCTGTTAGGGCCGCTGTTTTCTTAATAAATAAGTCTAGCGGTAAGATCCCTAATATTACTTCCAATGCGCATGTTGGTGTTGTGCGTATTGCACCTGTAATTCCTATACATGCTAAACGCTGGACCCTATCCAGGTGCTTCTTAGCAGTCTTCTGGGAGGCTTTCGTCCACCATACACCCGAAGCGTAGGTGATAATGGGTCTAGTAATCATCGAATACATATACATCCAGTATGCTGACCTAGGAGAGAGTCCCCACCTCTGTCCACATACACGTTTGCACTGATGTAGTACCCTTTTTGCCTTCCGGATCTTCTCCTCAACATGATAATTCCAAGTAAGTCCAGTATATAGGTATACTCCCAGATACTTAACCTTCTTGGTCGTTGTTAGTTCCGATCCGAAAAGTGTTAAGGGCTGAAATGAATTAACACATAAGCATTCATCAACAATTGCCTTCCAATTTGAATGGATTTATTCAAAGTCGAAAAGCGCACTTGAACATTCATAGTGCCTCAAGTCAGCTGCCTGATCGCCAGTGGTTAGCGATTATAATATGTAGTATTATAGAGAAAATATCAGGGAATCTTACAGCTTGACTAGCGAGCTGGATCCCAATAAAATCATCTTCATAAAGGTTTGCCTATGATATGCAAACATGCTTCTCGTAAAAGCCGGCAACACTCATCGCGTCTGCTTTCAGACATCACTATCATATAGTCTAGAAAGGGTGACAATTGTATAGGTATAATGGTTACAGCCTTTGCATGTGTCCTGAGCGTCTGTCGCCGACCATTGGGAAATGAATAATATCAAAGTTTCTCTACTCTATACTAAAAAATTTGTTTCTTCTTGTGGTTGGTACTACGACTTTGTTTCAAAAAAACAAAAAATATATAGATCGGGCCTATTGTTTTAAAATGCATGTTGAGGAAACTGAAATTAGTACTGACGATTCATAACACCACACTTTCCCTCAAGTCAATTTCTTGTTTAGTACGAGCAGAAGAAAAATTCTTTGAAAAACAGCTGTTTCAGTTTTTAAGACTCCGGTTTCATAGATTCCATCCATGATGGAATCATTCGTGTGTAGGTTGTGCAGCTCGCACCTACCATTAGCGCCGAACTGAACGAGTTGTATGAGGCTGTGTATGGGCAAAGATTCTAGACAAAGCATTTTATGATAAGCCACAAAACCAAAAGCCCCTCCAAAAATATTAATAGGTCTTATTTTAGATAGGAAGTTACATTTGGAACCAAGCATTCCAAAAATAGTCCAGAAAAGCTACTGTTTTGCAAAAAGGTCATTGTTACCAATACGTCTCGCACCTGGCACAACGCCCTCTAAAATACTGGACACATTGTTAAATCTGACTCCATTTGACATTTTTAGCAGACAAATTGCTGATTGTTCGGCACATATGTCTTAAAGCAGTACATATCACATAACGCAGTGGTATCTATACAGTAGAAAATTTGGTCACCCTTCAATACTGAATAATTTAGCATAAACTACACTGCTGGCAAGTTAAATTTTGACATAAACTCTCATACAACAATCTTCTCAGGTCATTTTGAAAGGGAGATGCCTTCTTCGACATAAGTCGGTTCACTTCTACACCTATTGATCAAAAAGTGACGAAATGGTGGAGTTGTTGTCTCTGATAGACTTAATCTCAGTTCTCATTCCGTCTTCCTAATCATGTTCATGGTATAGTGTTTTCCAGGCGGAGCTAAGGGCGATCAAAGAAGTCCTATCTTGGCCCAAGAAAACGTGTTCTCCACTACAATTATCAGCAATTTCATGACTGGTTAGCTTTGAAGTACATTATAGGCTGCTTCGCTTCTACTGTAACGCGTATACAGGTTACCGACGAAGATCTATCAAAAATTGTCATTAGATACTAGCAGGCTATTTTGTCCGAATTTGTAGCATGATGACTGTAAATTGGAGGCATGGAAAAAATTTAATTTACGCATTTTTGATGGAACACTTTTAGTAGGTACTATTTCGTTCTTTGTCTTGTAAAAAAAAGTTCCACGTCTACACAATTCTCTATTGCGCTTCAAACTGTATACTATACACATTTTAGGGGGCATAAGTCACTGCAATCCCCCCTAAAAGGGGGGCACTTGTTGGAAAAGGTTGCTGGCATAGATTAAGTATGTACCCCCAGAATTTTTAAGCGACAAAACATTAAAAAAAAACATTGTAAAAGCAACATCTTAAGAAAGTTAGAATTAAATGCTTGTTTATCAATCAGGGGACATACAGCTAAACTTACAACTGTATACGGACTCACATCACAGTCTACATCAGAAGAATCAATTAAGAATGATAATTGCATTGAGTAGGGCGAATTCACCCTCGCGCACCAGTCATTACTTATGTAGGTAGAGGAACATTGAATTTAATGTCAAAAATCCCATTTTCTGAGCATATGACAGCAAATGCTCTATACCCATGCTCACCTCAAGTAGATGCCATTTCCCATCGCTTTGAAGATGTGCCCAACAGATACGGCTGAAGAAGTACGCGTCACGATGGAAAATCTTTATGCCCGGCGGACCATTTGGCTATTGCTTGCCGAGGCGACCGACGCACCGGGGGGAGGTTGTTTATTTTTTTTTTTACAATAATTACCACCCCACTTATTTTGATGACTGTTTTTCTTCTAAAAATATGGAATCAATACGACAGAGACCGAGGGTCATGCCTCATGCCAGTCGTGGATTTAAAATGCCGCGTGTATAATTCTCTGTTGTAATAAATTTACAAATTTTCAAAACGCAAAAAAAAAAAAAAAAATCAATTCGAACGCTCTACAGTCGAGAGTGAGGTGATTCCTGATGAGTGTATAGTCTAAAGCGCTAATGCGAGGTTATCCTCCGTGAAAACCTTACCGAGGGCGGGTGGTATGTATATAATTATGTTTTCCTTCGTCCTCCGCAATGATTTACAAGACAAAGAACAAGGAAATAAGCAGAAAGAAGCACGAGAGAAAAAAAAAGTTGACGGTACTTTTTTTTGATTAAAGATGAATTTTTAATTTTTATCTGGTCCTGTAAAGTACTCGTATCTTTCATCTTCTTAAATGCAAGACGACCAACGACCAGCAAAAGAAAAAAAAAATCAAACACGCGGGCGAAGAAGAATGGAGCAGCACTCAAATGATTTATGCACAATTGCCGCTGCCTATGTACATCTATACATCTGTGAGGTGGTAGGTTCAGCAGTGGTAGCGCGATGGCTAATCCTAAGACCACAACACAACTCGAAAGCATGTAAAATTCTCAAATTAAGTGATACGCAGTTCTCATCGTTGCGCTGCCTTTAAATGTCAATTGGTGTCATGTTGGATGTCTAAAAACATCATATGACTAATGACTGAGATCATTAAATAATGACCGCATTCGATCTGTCGGATATCAATTAATAGCGCAATGAATTATAAGCCCATTGCGAATCGAAATTTAAATTCGAACGATGGGAACCATCATCGATGAAGAAGAGATGGACAGCGACGACGCGGACGGAGAGTGTGCGTTTAGTCACCAATTGCCGCCGATAGTGGCAGACGATTAATTAAAATAAAATTGTTTTATGTAGCAATGGGGAGAGGAGAGCTGTATGTTGGATGGCCAGTTTCGGGCGCCTTCATCATGGAAACGCCACGCAGCAGTGTCATCTCATAATGTAGATCACATTCATTTGGCATAATGGATATATTTGTTTTTTTTGTATGTGGTAGTGGTAGTGCAACTTTAGCTGGGGTATTTTTGTGATATCTTTGCAGCAGATGTTGCGTGACACAAAATAGTTTTTTTTTTTCAATGAACATGAAGGTTCTTCAAATGGTGTTACCGGCATTCAGTTTGATGCGGATCAAACAGCACCAGATCCCTAGGTAGGGTAGTTGGCTTAGAAAAATGCAGATCATATTCCAATTGTCCCAAAATTGCGTACAACTGCATTTCCATGGGAGGTAGTAATCTGAATGCGTGTCAATATAGGTAAGTCACTACACGGCTATACTTTCATTTTGAATTAGAAGACAACTTTTCGGCAAAAGATGTCATTACCTTCAGGTATATATGGAAGGTATCTTAAAGCAACGGCAAGAACCCTTCCAAAGCTCGGCTCGTTGTATTTTTTTTTTGTTTGCCCTAAGAAAGCGGGAGTGGGTAAGGCGTACGTCGCGTCGGTAATAGCTATCAGTAAAATGCAACTTAGATCCAAAAAGGCTGCCTACCGACCGAGCTGTTTAAAGAGATGAGAGATGAGTGATGATGTAAGATAAGAAGCTTGCATCAGCGTATCTGCAAAATTTGGTCGGAGGAAAATATGCCCGAGGAATGGAATCTCAGTATCGTGAGCCCCATATCCACAAGAATGGAGCAACTCTGAACTGCGCCCATTACAAGGGAATAGCCCCCTGATGAATGTTGCGTATAAGATTCTGTCTGCTATACTGTTGTGAGAACGCTTAAAAACTTAAAAAAACTGCTCGGCCCATGTCAGTGAGGTTTTAGGCCAGGAAAGCCAACCATCAACCACTTCTTCACACTTCGGAAGATCTTAGAAAGAACGCAGGAATTTTAGCGCCCTTCCAAGCATTGAAACGAAAGCGGCGAATATGGGATAATGGGCCTCCGCACACGAGACTAATTCTGCCGGCATAAAACCGATTTAGTAGGCGAGGGAACTGAAGTGAGGGGAAAAAACGGAATAAAATGTTCTGCCGAGTTTGAGTGGTTGAACAAGGCATAAAACTAATACATACACAACTTTCCAAATATTTCAATTGTGAAAATAATACTACACAATGAAAAGGGGTTCATATATATAATTTTTCATCCCGTGTGCGCTTGAAGTATGGTATAAAACGGTTTTCTGCCGGCAGAATTAATCTCGTGTGCGGAGGCCCAATAAGGGCAAAACGAAGTATATGATTGAAAGGATTGTCAACATCGGCGACTCGAGCAAAACGTCAGAGTGGGCAGATATAACCTTAGTTAAAGACTTTGTCTACCTATAGGCTCTACAGGTTCCTCGCAAAATGACATCGGCGTAGAAATCAATCGAAGAATCGCTCTTGCCAATTGCTCTTTATTCTTGCTAAAAAGGAATCTTAAAAGTAAAAACCTCTCTTACAGAATCAAGGAAATATTGTACAAGATCTTAATTATCCCGTTCCTGCTGTATGGTGCAGAAGCATGGAACTTATTAAAAGCTGATGAAAATCTGTTATCACGCTTTTACAGAAATATTCTTCGTGTAATTTTCCAGTTTGTATCGACGGAGTGTGCAGGAAGGAGGAGATTTAACGACGATCTTTACGGGCTATCTAGCGACATTGACCTAGTCAAAAAGCTCAAAATACAGCGACTGAGACGGCTGGGTCAGGTGGAGCGTATGGACAACAACGCATCAGCCTGACAAGTTTTTGAGTCCATCCTCTGAGGCACAACGAAGCAGAAGAAGATCCCACCTGAGGTGGCGCGAATAATTGGAGAGCGCCCTTACCCAACTTAATGTGCATTGCGTAAACTGGAGCCAGCTAGGCAGGGACCGACGCCGTGGTCCTCCCTGGACTGTGAGCTTCCATCTAAAGTAAAATGCAACCAAAATTTTTGAGTTTATCGTTGAGCTCAATCTTGGGCCCTTATTGTGATTGTCGATCGGCGATCGTCACGGCAATTATCGATTGTGTCGATTGACTTTAGCTATTCGTACGCACAAAATTGTTTCACTTCCAAGAGAAAGCATCGATCAGACATTTGTAATCGACTACAAGCGACTGACAAATCGATAAATATCGATCGCAATCGACAATCACAGTTCTCGATCCATCGACAGTTGTCGGTCAACGATTAACTATCGACACTCACAATAGGGGACTTGGTTTTAAAATTTTGTTTTTAATTTATAAAATTAGTTCATCAACAAAAGCAAGCAATTGATCTCTAAATTTTCTAGAAAAGATTTTATAAATTTGTTCGTATACGTTACACTTTTTTTGTTCAACTTCTCAGTAAATTCCACAACATGGTCCACAATGTTGAGGTTAAATGTTTCAGTTTTGTTCTGTTTCGTGTTCTTACGGATGGACTTTTCTGATGTTTATAAATATACCTAGGCATATTAAGAAGATTGCCAAAATCGTGTAAAGTGCCTTACCTGACGTTGTGTACTATAGCTAGTGTATGGTAGGTAAGGGTGATCTTCATGCCTAAAGTAGACAAAACGCTGAACTTAACTTCAAAAGATCTAGGACAGATTGGTCTGACATCTTTTATGTTCAAAACTTCAAAACTTTAGAGAGAATTATAGATCTCTTTATTGAAATCTCTGTGGATAGTACCTTGCTATCCAAGACACTACATACTTGACAGGCTGATCTTTTCAACAGACAGCTCTTCATTTCGTTATACACCCTATCGAGAAGTCCTTTTCAATTAAGGAACTCACTATAGTGGCCTTCCGAGATACGGATACCTATAGAAGGAGCATTCAATGCCTTTCGCCGGATTATGTGAATCCGTCTGCTGAATTGTAGATCACATATTCCAGACCAGGGTAATAAATGCTTCATTCGGAGGTACTCCTTTGGGAGGTATCCTTTCTTCTTTATTCTGGAATCTGGTACCTTCTTTACGAACTGCTCCTCCATACCGGGTACAGATCTATTGCGTACATGAACGACGTCCTTATTTCTGTATTAGGTAAATAGCCGCAGACTCTAGCGCAGGCCGTAATTTTCATTAAACAAATTGAACAGCTGCGGTCTGAGTGTTAACCCGACGAGCACAGAGCTTTTCCGTTTCTCACTACCCACAGAAAGGTGATACCCTCTTAGTCTCTCAAGCAGCTGTACACGAAAGAAAACGTTAAAGAACGTATCCAAAAAGTTATAGTTGCTTTATAGGCACTGCTGCAAGAAGAGGGTAGACGTCACATGGGGTCTACGGGAAAATATTACCCAGTAGAGGAATTCCAATCTAAGACACACTGAAAAAGCGGGACGATGTGCGTCTGTAGTACAAATGTACCCAACATTTTTAAAATATGTACCTTACCCACTCTGATACACTTAGCAAAGGTAAACCTTATAGATGAATCCCCCCCCCCCCCCCCCCTTGAATAAATACAAAACCTCTAAGCAGTTATGGCCTAAACTAGACTTTAAAAGGACGGTCGTTGTTCCTTATACCCTCTGACAAGTAAGTAAGTAACTCAACATCACATCGCGTCGTTTAAAAGACGATCATTATTCTAGTTCTATATCTCATTTTGAAACCCGATTATTATTGCATTCATTTCGCTTGT
This sequence comes from Cheilosia soror, assembly GCA_949372485.1. Taxonomy (NCBI): domain Eukaryota; kingdom Metazoa; phylum Arthropoda; class Insecta; order Diptera; family Syrphidae; genus Cheilosia; species Cheilosia soror. The sequence continues at coordinate 77,313,500 of OX443561.1, read as the reverse complement.
TACTTTAACAGCGACCTCTCACAAAGTGCATAAACGAAATTCAATTGTCAGTCACAGTCTTAGTTCATGAGTTAATTTTACTTATTTACTTAGTTGGCGCTACAGTCACAATACGCCTTTTCAGTTAGCACGATATTTGGCTAACCGCCTCCAGTTGCGCACTCCAAGTTGGTTGAGGTCCCCTTCCACTTGTGCGCGCCACCTAAGGCAAGAATTTCCTCTACTGCGTTGTCCCTCCGGGTTGGATTCGAAGACTCTTCGGGCCGGTGTCCATTCGCTCTACATGTCCTAGCCATCTTAGTCGACTGATAGGTACTTTTCTGACCAGGTCGATCTCGCTGTACAGATCGTAGAGTTCCCTATTAAATCTCCTCCTCCAAAGCCCGTCAACGCAAACGGGACCGAAAATCACTCGAAGAATTTTGCGTTCGAAGCGCCCAAGGAGATCTTCATCCGCTTTTGACAACGTCCATGATTCTGCGCCACAAAGCAGGACTGGGATGATGAGGGCCTTATATAGAGTCTCCTTGGAGTTTCTCGACAAGGCCTTACTAATCAATTGCCTTCTTAGACCAAAGTAACAGCGGTTGGCAAGTGTAATTCTTCGCTTGATTTCTGATGTTATGTCATTTTCAGAATTAATAGCGGAGCCGAGGTAGACAGTCCCGAACTACCTCAAAGTTATAGCTGTCTATCGTGACGTTCTGTCCGATTCGTCGATGTTGTGTGTCCCTTGTTGACAGCATATATTTCGTTTTGCCCTCATTCACCACTAAACCCATTTTTGCCGCCTCTGTACTGATACTTGCAAATTGCCAATGATGTCGATGTCGTCAGCGTATGCAAGTAGTTGCACAGACTTTTGGAAAATTGTGCCCCTGCTGGTGTTGGCTTGCGAGTTTCGCACAATTTTCTCAAGAATGATGTTGAAAAAGTCACATGACAGCGCATCACCCTGTCTAAATCCTTTTTTGACATCAAAGGTCTCGGTGAGATTGTTTCCGACCTTTACGGAGCAGCGAACGTTCTCCATCGTCATTCTGCACAATTTGACAAGTTTGACAGGCATGCCAAAACTAGATATGGTTCTGTATAGCTCGTCTCTATAAATGCTGTCAAATGCGGACATAAAATCGATAAAAAGGTGATGAGTATAGATTTGGACTTGTTGAGTTATCTCCAGGATCTGCAGTAGTGTGAATATTTGGTCGGTTGTGGACTTACCGGGCCTAAAACCGCACTGATAGGGACCAATCAGCTCGATGACGAATGGTTTCAGGCGCTCACACAGTACGGCAGAAAGGATCTTGTAAGCGATGTTAAGGAGACTGATGCCTCTTAAGTTGGCGCAGTTTAGATGGTCTCCTTTCTTGTAGATCGGGCAAATGATGCAGATGCAAATGATCATCAGGCATACTTTCCTCTTACCAACTTTTAGAAACGAGTTGGTGTATGCTCTCTAGATCATCTAGGTCATCAAGATGAGTTCATTTTACCCGATTCAAAAATGCCCACTAACAAGCAACTGAACTTGTAGTTCAAAAGCCGGTCATTGTGTTAGTTCATTAGTTCTGTAGTATAGGTTACACAGTTTTACTGCAGAGTTTTTGACTGCTTTTAGTGGGCTGTTTCCAGTCTAATTGTGTACTAACATTGGACCCGAAATCAATTGAGACCGCACGCAAATTTCCTGCAGAAACTCGATCCAGTACTCCTCCTTGATCTGTATATAAAGAGCTGCTGAAAAGACAGCTCTTATCAATCAAATGCACTCATCAAAAGCTCCCCCATATTGCAGCACTTTTGCATCCAAAGATGTCAGATCGCAATTGCCTTATACCGCAGCACACTTATTCTAATACATTGTGGGCCGACATCTATTAAGCCTATTTATACAGTGCATACCCACGAATGTGATATATTGACGGTCCACTGTCCAAATGAGACACGGAGGTGGGTGGCCGCCACTCAAACGGCTAACCAAACAGTGTCTAAGCGACAAATTTCAATGTGACAAATATTTATTGCAACAAACCGACTCATTAACATAATTGGAAGTAATTTATATCTTTGACGCTGGCCGTGTGTGCGCGCAGTGGGTTGTAAGACTGCGTCTAGGTGATTTAATTCCCCATAGCCAGTCTGATACTGATCGATGCTCATTGCTCGCGTTTTTGTCCCCAAATTATTGTGTCCTGTCGCGCAGCTCTTTGATGTCGATCCTTGCACCTGGCCAACTGAGACTGAATCGCCAATCGCTATGTGTACAATGTCGATCCGCAACCCTGTCGAATGCTGTAGCTGTACAGATTAAATTTCCCGATGCAAATGTGATGTCTCCATAGAACGCGTGTCGTAATTAATCAGCCGCAAATCGTTCGTGTTGTTTTGCAGTTGATTGGGCCGCTTTTGGCGGCACCTTTTGCACCTACTCCTGGAATCAATCGGAATCGAATGATTGGCAAGACTACAAAGGCCCAATCGCCGCCGCCTGGAATTCGGCCGATACACTGCCGAGTTAATCAGCATGGCTGTGTTTGACGCTAACAGGGGAAAATTGATTTGGACTGGGAGATTCAGTATATAATTGACTAGCCTGCCGTGACTTTAACGCTGACGACTGGGGGCGGTTTGATTGTGCCTACATAATGAAGGTGCGGTTCAGACCCAGTTGGTGGCACTGGCACGTGTGCCATCCTTCAGTTTGCTGCTGCATTAATTAAGGTTTATTTTCTCTAGAGGAACACTCGAAAAATAAAGTTACTTTGCTTCAAGTGAGGTGACAAAGGGTTGTCGTCTGCTGTCGCCGTCGCTGCTTGAGTGCTACTCTTGGTTCATCTCAATCGAGGACATGCCGCTGCTGATTTTATAGAAAGAAGAAATAAATTTTTCGAGAAAATCAATGCCGATTTTTTTATTTTGCGCCAAAAATTCTCTAATTAAAGGAATAGTCCTTGAGAAAGTTTCACAAGTGTATTTCATTTCGTTTTCGTTCCGGGTCTCCACACAGCCCACACCACAAGTTACGCGTACGATACCTCGCACTCTGAGAGATGAGCATCGCATATCGCTTGACCATCTCCAGTCGGTGACAAACTTCGCTCCCATTGTTACAGCTACAACAGGCCTCGTAAAATTGATCGACTGATGGGGCCATTTAAGGAACACTAAATGGACGCAGTAACAGCAGCAGTCTTCGGTCCGTCTCGATGACCATTTATTAGCATAATGGCTTCGTGTTATTAATACCTTCGATTTCTTTTATCTCAGATTGTTCATGTCGATTCTAATTGAGGGTCATTTATATTGTTTCGGATTCAAGGCTATCGATAAATTGCCTGGCCCTTAACAAATTGCTGGCCAGATGAAACGACACATCCACTTGGCTCTGACAGATGCCATATGCAACCGACGTCATTTGTCAATATCGATTGACAGGCGGAGAACCCACACTATTTCTAGTGACATTTGCATTGATCCGTTGCGTTGCGTCGGTCGTCATCATTATATACCCAAGCTCCATGTGGCCGGATGTAAAACTATAAAAGAAACTTAAAGTGCTTCGTCATAAATTTTACGCAAAGTGTTGCGCGCGTTTTAATTGATAGCCCAAGGCAGGTCGTTTTGTGGCCATTGCACATTTTCTGTGCCGTAAATTCCAACTCCTTCGCTATAGTTAAAATGTCATAACGGATAGTGGATAGCCATATACCCTTATGGCCCCATCCGTGGTGCAGCGTAAATGTGGAAGGAGCAGCGCATCACTATCTGCACGCTTAGGAATCGTTTCTATTTTTGCGCCGAGTATTTACTTGCATAGTTGAGCAGATTTTCGGATGCCACGAAGACGACGACGGACGACGGACGATGATGCACTGACAAACTACCAAGGAGTCCATTCATCTTCCGAGTGTGTTAAGTAGATGCAAATGATAGCGTTAAATATCTTCGAGCGTCGTAAGGTGTTGGATTAGCTATAGCTATCAATGGCGAAGGAGAGGCGGAATTCCCCGTCTCCGTATATGCGCACCGGCCAACGCGTTGATGATCTATCGATAGGAATTAATCTAGTCAGTTTTGTTTTTAGATTCTGTACACATGAGCTGAACCTAGAGAATTCCACATCGGGAAGCTGATGAAATTTTCTTAGGAAAATATGCCACGGGCTGACCGAATTTGCTAGGTTTGCCAAGTTGATGTGGTAGATTTATTGTTCATTCAGTGTTTTGAGGAAGAAGTCTTAATTACTTTTAAAAAGTTTGATAAGTGCAGTTTCAGGGGCCTTTGTATAATGCTGGAAGTGTCGCTTTTAACTGTATTGGGGAAGTCATAGCATCTTCAGTTATATTGGTTAGGAGGGGTTAAATTGTAACCAAAGTGAGGTGTAAAAGATCTTCATACAGGTCAGTCTTTGGGGCTTTAGTTTATGAAAACCGGAATCTTGTCGAACTGAGTGGAGATTTTAAGCAAAACTGACGTTATCTTCTTATTCCTAAAACTAAAAGAACAACAGCCTACCTACATCAGGCCTTAAGATCCATGCTAAAGAAAGCTGTCGTATAGTCTCTGTATTTGTATAGCCTTGGGTTTAGGTGGCGTTTCTCAAATTGTGTCGGAAACGAGTGTCATAATGAGTGATTCGTTTAGACTTTTTTTGATGTGATTTTTTGACAGATCACGGGTAACTGGCCTCCTTATGGTGTCGTGTTATTTTTATTCTATATTGTCTGACAGATCATTAGGTATGGAAAGACTCACCGCTCAACAATGTATCCAAATGATTCAGCTGTATGACGAAAATCAACGCCCAAAACAATGGCTCTATTCAGAAATAACTTTGGTATTTCGGGCTTTGGACCTAGCAACAGTTCCGTATTTTAGTCATTTTTCATTGGGGTTATGTTAAGTCAAAAGTCTTCGCGATAAGCAAGCTACGATCCAGGATTTAGAGGACAAAATTTACTCGCGTAGTTGGACAAATACTGGTCGCAACGCTGGATGCAGTGATACAAAATTGGACCTCAGAATGATCCATGTACGGCGTAGTCGCGGCAAACATTTACACGAAATTTTATTTAAAAAGTACTTGTCAGAGACTGTTCTTTCATGTAATAAAATTTCTACCAACCAAATTAATTTTAAGTGTTTTTTTCAAAAATGTTAAAAAATAACTTTTTGTCAGATAGGTAGGCAGCGCATTATATATCCTAAAAAGCGACAATTGCCTATTTCTTTGTTGCTATGGGCCAAGTTAACATACAAATACTCCATAACTACAGCTATACTTACTGTCAAACAAGGCGAACTAATATAGATATTAAATTTTCGGCAGCGGTCGTGGTGTAGTTGGGTCATTGTGACCGGACAGCGTAGGAGCCCCTGGGAAAGACACCAATACTCTACAACCGCCCATAAATCGAAACGAATCATATCAGAGTTATACCACCACTACACCAAAAAAAAAAGGTTTCTGCTTGGTTTGAACGTCGGAACGTCGTATGATGTATCTAGATTCTGAATAGAATTGAACCTCAACCGTCGCCGTCGTAACTTTTTGAAATACTGACTTCTGGGATGGTGGTGGTTCTACAAAAATATTTGTTCGGTGGATCTAAAAACAGGAAAAAAACGTTTTGAGATAAAATTAAGAAAAGAAGAAGCGCTCACATGTATACGCCTGTAGGCACATCTTATCTAGTTTTATTTGGTTTTAGAATTAAATTATTAATTCTTACTGACAGCTAGGTCTAGTCAAGAACCGAAATACGGCCTTACAAAATTATTATGTCTATTTTCGAATAATATAGGTAAGTGATATAGCAACGTTTCCTAAAATAGCCAAAACAGTTATTGAGCTATTTTCGTCACGAGGTCACCCATGTTTCTACGAAACTCACTTCATCATCTGCAAAGGTTTGAATAAATTTTGTAGAAGTCTGGGTTAGAGTCATCTTTTTGAAGTGGGATATACATGGGAGAAGCACAGCAAATCCATATACGGCCAATGGCGTGTGTGAGTTTATAAGTTTTTGAACAAAATAAAAATTAACCAATCTATTTTTAAGGTTTATCCTGGAAGGGTGTTAGAGTAGGCATTGATTTCGGCGCTAAAATTTGCCGCAAGGTCGTTCATGGCCGATGCCGAAGGGTGTCAGTAGAATCTGCATCCGGTTGTAGTTTTATTCGTCAGTCAGAACTGTTGGGCGCAGTAGCGCAGTGCTTAGTGTGCTGGACTACTCTGCGAGTTCGATCCCCGGAAAAACACAAATTACATCTTAAAGTTTTTTCTACTGCGCCACTTCTCGCGAACGTCTGACAAACATCCGAGCGTATGACTGTCATGAAAAAGCTTCTCAATTCAGCCGTTCGGACTCGGCATAAAATTGTAGGTCCCTTCCATTCGTCCCAAAAATAGAAACTCACACAAAACGAATGGTTGCGAGAAGCCAGGCCTAGGGTGTCCACCCGCCTGTGGTTACAGAGAATGTGGTTACAGAGAATGTGAGTTTATCAAGGCTTTAGGCGGACAACAGACGACTTATATTGTTTGAGAAATTGTTTAACGTTTATAAATACAAAATCAGAGCACGTTAAAACATAGTATTTAAGAGATATAAAATGGGTATGTAATTTGTTCCCATATCTCTGCTATTTCCAAATACAAGATAAATTAGGTTATGCGTGTGCATACTTAGTTCTGACGAATGCTTCTCCGAAAAATCCAACGAACATAATGCTTGCAATGTAACCGGTCGTGTCATAAGAACGTAGGTATAGGTTTGTTTGTTGTGAGGTGTACTTCAGACCATTTGTTCTTCAGAATACGTGCATCCACAATATGTAAGTGTAGCCTAACCGATTAAATTGTCAAAAATTCCACATCCCAAAATACGCATGTAAGAGGTAGATGAGGTTTGTCAAATATTGTCTTTGAATATCGAAAATGTTTGTTCTTTTTATAATTTTTTATATGGCAATTTTATTGTAGTTCGGTTTTAGGAAATTTATATATAGGTGGGTACGCAGTAAGTATCATAAGCTGCGGGTATAGGTACTGAGGCCTAAAAGGATGAATAGAATATAAATTGTATTAAAAAACGAGTCCCAACTCAAAATGCACTGCACCTTGTTGGGCAGATATTATATGTGTAGCTTTATATGTATGTATTTTACAAAACTTCAAATCTTCAAATTATTGCTGTCAAAAAAGTTTATGTCAAACCCTGTTGGATTGGCTGTTCAAATAAGAAATCTTACGTTTCACTAAAAGGGTTTGAAATCATATTTTTTAGTAGATACATTAAATGTAAACATTCTTCGAATCGACGAAGTTAATTTGGACTCCAATTTTTACAAAGAGTGTGCACAAAATGCTTGTTAATTTTAATAGTGAATATTTATAGACAACATTTTTTTTAAGCTTGTAAATGAATGAAAGGATGAATGATCAAAAAACAATTTTTTTTAAAAACTTTTGCGTTTATATTGAAAAATGTCTTGGCCCCATGTTTTGAGATCCGTTAATACTTTTTTTTATAGAAAAAAGAAAAATAAGAAAATATAACATAAAATCATAAGAACTTAAAAATTAATTCATTAAATACAAAAAAAATAAAAAATCATTTTGAGTATTTATTACAAAGCTCTACTTTATGCTTCCAGCATATGCTTTCCTTGTAGGTACGTATCGCATGATTATTTTATCATGTGCCATTTTGTTTAAAGACAATATGTAAAAATGTTAATTTTTATTTACATTTATTGCATCTACATTGTCCTCTTTTATTTGTTCGATAATTTTGGTGTTATTTTTTTTTACTATTAGCTCGAATCGAACAATAAAAGTTACGTAGAAGGATAAAAATAAGACTTATTTAGACAAACAGTTTTTTCAGCCACATTCCACAAACTAGAAGACCTTAGAGATGGCTGCTGTGGCACGAAGAGAGGATGCGATCGGAATAAAGATCGAAGAGAAAATCGAAAAAATTAAATTGATGTTCGTCGAATCAACTAAGATTACGCTTCTAGGGTTAAAGTAGCGAGTGCGATTAATAGGCATATTTTTCTGAAACTTCGACAGCCTGGCTGGCTCCTGTTATTCATTCGGACAATTACCACCAATAGGAAGCCAGCCGAACTTTTATATTGCCAAGTTGGTACACATGTTTTCCTTTGTGCATGGACAGACGTCAATGGGCATGACTTCTATTGATTTGGTTCTACACAAAAAAATAAGGCGTCATTTCAATGAAATAAAATTTGAAATGTACTACAGGAATAGTGAACTTTGCATTGTTCACTTTGTGCATTCGCATGAACGTCATGTCCAGCGAGTCCAGGTTGATTTTGAGTGAGTAGAAAGTAGTAGAAAAATGCAACGAGAATAATATCCACTATCAGAAATAATTCTCGCATGGGCATTAAGGATCTTTCGGCTTTCGGCGTCCACTTCGGCTTTACCATATATGTAATTTGTTTCTGTTTTTAATTATACCCTATTATTTTGCCTGCCAAATTTTGTTTCATTGCAATAGAGTAGCTTGCAAAAACGTCAATGTCAAATGACAAGCACTAGTGACAAACACTAAATTTAAATTTTGCAATGTTTTCAATTTGTAGGTACTTCTCACTTTATTATAAACTTTTCCCCCAATAAACTATAGTTAAAACCTATTCCCCGCCATATAAAATTTCGTTTGCTTTCCAAGTCGTTCATGGGAATGACAGTCATGCCCCTGACAGTGTGTCCACGCACTTTATGCGCTGTTCTCTATTGTGCAGTGAAATTTCGCAGTGCCACTAACTGCTTTCTAAACCACTTGTTGCTTTCTGCTAGGCAGCGACAAATCTTTTTCAGAGGATTAGGTTTGACAACTGAATGTGCTTATTAAAGAAATACCTACTTACCTACTCAATTTGAAAAGAGGTCCTTGAAAGGCAGTTAGGTACCTATAGGCATTTTTTTTTTCTAAGCCGATTTTGCCATTTAGTAAGTACCAAGAAAAGTCTCCAATTTTCGGGTTCTGCGCTATCTCTTTTCAATTCAGTATTCCACAATTGACACTTGCCTGTAACAGTGCAGTGACACCAAGGCATTCATGACCTAAAACATTTTTTATTCACCTATATTCTCATTAAATTTTACTGCCAGATTTTTTGTTTTGTCCTCGACCTTAATTCTTGAACACAAATTTGATACATAACATTTCGAATAATGTCAAATGGAGTCAAAAAGGCACCTATATAATGACACCTTTTGTAAAAGAAAAAATGTGTCAAAAAAGTACGTTTTGTCATGCAATCTCTAATCGTTGCTTTTAGAACGGTTATTTTCTTTTGGAACTCTGTCTTAATATTAGCTTACTCCGATAGGTATGCAATTAAATAGCTAGATATACGCATTAAAATACCAGAAATGCGTCTTACGAATGGATATTCCCTACAAAAGGTCACATATAGGTACCCTACTCAAATGCAAATACAATCCCTTTTCCTTTCTTTAAACTCTAAGTGGGATTAAAAGGACACATACCTACTCGTCGTCAAAATAAATGGTGTGAAATTGTAAAAGATCAAACAAATGTAAGCCAAAAAAAAAAAAGAAACTAGAAAAAAAATCGCCGTCTGACCTCGCACACTCACCTCATCACACCTCCAATCATCGCTACTCACTCATGCCATTTTGTCTGAGCGCAAATTTCCAAGAAAGCCCGGAAAATCATCAGAAAGTGCACTTCACGACCGCGTCCTCGTTCAACCACCTATATAACCATATAGCCACCCACCAAAGGTACCATCATAATGCACCTACCTACCTCGAACCTAAAGGCAACATTAACAATTGCCAACAACAATAACAACATCATCCAAGCTAGATACTACATTGAATGTCTTCTACACCCACAGTTTAAATCTGCAAGTTATCCATGCACACACAACTCTGTTGTATAGCACCCAGCGACGGAAAAGACGTCTCCCATACACCCGTGTCCCCGGCACCTTAAACGCAACCAAATCAAAGGAGGCGTGGTGTAGAAAAAACTTTTGCATCAGCATCCGAGCAAAGAATTCCATCGAAGAGAGATGAGACAAAAAATAAAAAAATAAAAATAAATTCAAAAAAACGACTTCTTTCGTCTGTCGATTCCTGCGAAACCGAAATAAAAGGAATAAGAAAAAAAAAAAAACAGACACTTGGATTAAATTGGTGTTGTGTCGAAAAAAGAGAAACTCTTCACCTCAGCGTGGTTAGTTTCCTTTCCAGGCCAGTCGCCTCGCCAGTTGCCAGTGGTGTGTATAGTGAGTCCTCCTCTCTTTGAGTCTCTTTCATTGTGTCATCACGGTGGAGCTGGAGCACTCTTTTCTATGGTATCTTGTCTGGTTTTGGTTTGGGTTTCGCGTATAGCATTCACTCTTATCCTGGGGAAATAGAGCTCCAACCACACACACACACAATCAGAAACTAACCAAAGTTGGGGATTGTCAAAAAATTGCTTTTGCTCTCTGGAATTCTATTGAACTGTCATGATTGTAATAATATAATAAAATCTATGCATAGGTAGAGGTGCCCTTACCAACTCCATATTCCATATCCCATCCCAAGTAAGGAGGTTGTAAATTTATGAAATTAGATTTATTAAATGTGAAATTGCATTGTACATATGCATGGGCTTAAATTTGTTCCGTAAACTAAGTAAAGTACTGAACTGTAATTCAATGGCAAAATGGGGCTTTGTGTAGAAACAGTAAGCACTTGTAGGTATGAAGGACGAAACAAATCGAATGCATAGGTAGGCAAGGTAGGTAAGGTATCCACTTTTATATCCTTGACATGTTGTGAATGAGACATTGGAAAATGTACCAACATAAAGTGGTTAATTAGATTGAATTCTTCAACTTACGCGAGGTAGGTCTAGGTACTTGGTTCGCGATCAACAACATATATACACTCAAAACACACTTTAACCTCATTGTTGGCTTGCGTCGTCAGATTTGTATCTAATACAGCATACATTGAGTTGGATAAGATCAAAATTCCAGATAAGGAAGGTAGGTATGTATTGAGGAGTTTTTTTTCCGGGGCAGTTAAGGCAGAACCACAAAAGCATTTTGTGGTATTAATCACGCTAAAACCAATACGGGCTTGTATAGAAACTTTATGCCTTTATACGATTAGTTGACCAATTCATTCATTCATTTTTCGATGGCCCAAGTGGACCCGCTCCATAGCTCTCGATTCTCCGCCATTGACTCTAAATTGTCCAGGGCAATCCCCATACGGGTACAGGAGGGATTGTAAGCTTAATCTAACCATTTTATCCTGGGTCTGCCTAGAGGACGCATGCCTGATGGTACAGATTTCATACCATCATGGTCGGGGACATGCGTTTAACATGACCAAACCACCGAAGCATGGACCGCTCCATCCGGAGAAGTAGCTGCTCGACATTGAGTTCCTCGCGTATTCTGGTGTTTCTAATGCGATTTCTACGGTTCACACCAGCAATAAAACGGAGAAATTTCATTACGGCAGATTGTAACCGCGATCTTGTTCTTTCGGTCATTACCCAAACCTCAACACCATAGATAAGAGTTGGAACAAACACCGATCACCGAGTTAAAGACTGAGAACCTATCTTTGACGCCAACTTCAGTCCTCCTAATTTCATTAGTTTGACTAAGATTTAGTGGATTTTCGATCACTTTGTCTGGGTTTTTGTCATATTTATAATTGAGAAAGTTTGACAACTCTTGTGTTTGTCATTGAATGACACCATTACTAGAATTCATTTCTACTTACATTATGTCAATTAAAGCCCAAAAATCGTTTGCCAGTTCATTGACAGTTGGATTGACAATTGAAAGCTATTTACACCAATGCAGTGCTGCCAACTTTTTGTGAATTGTGACATGACGTGAAAAAATACGAAAACTTCTTTGTTTTAATTTAACAATGTTAAAAATGATATAAATTGTTTCGCTCCTTCTTTTGTGTTGGTCAGATCCGTGTTGGAACTGCAGGTGAAAGAAGAAGAAAGCCGAAACATTTCAAACGAAAAATGCGTATGAAATGAATAGATCTGACTTTGAATTTATTTTCCAAGGGGTCAAACCATTTTAGAAAAAGACCGATTCGTGAAAAAACGGGTGGAACCAGCTGAAAGATTGGCCAGTTAAAGAGAAGATAAATTTACCTACCTCGTGTGCCTTTTGATTGATAAACAATAATTGAACATGATTCGAATTAATTTTCGCTGTCAATTAGAGACAAAGTGACATTTTGTTTGACAGCTCAGCTATTTCCACTGCGCCATGTAAATTATGTGTCAGTTATTGACAAGCGGTGGTAGTTTTTTTCAATGACAAGCAGTTAGTTATTTTCACTTTCAAATATTCTAATTGACGTACAAATTTATGTCATTTGTCAATTTCAAAACGACAAACGGAAGCATTAGGTAGGTACTCCTTGCCTCCAAGACCAATCGAATTTGAAGCGCTTTCAGGTATTCGCAAAGCTCCAATGTTTTCATGAAAGTGTCCAGCCATCTTTTTAAAGTCTTTGGTGTCAAGACTAATGTATGTGATTTTATATTGCTCTTGAGGTCTCCATGAGACTGTGGGAAGTATTTCTTCCTTTCTAAAAGTGAATGGAGGAGCTATTAAGTTGAGCCGATCAACCTAACGTTTTCATCTTTATTGTTGAGATTATTGGCCTGGAAATTGTATCACTGGTTGCCTTAAGAATGTCTGGGCGTAGGTCTACTGGTTTCTCTTTGGCTGATGGACACAATTCCTGCCTTCCAAAAAATCGGGCAACAAATGACCGATTTACGGCGATATTCTTTGTTTGTGGGCTAATCGCCTGCGTACATCTTTAAAATGATTTTGCATGGTGAACGTCGTGTAAATGACTTCAAATTTCCATTGCCATATTCACTGCTTTAGCCAACACTCACTGACATTGTTCTCCTCAAATATAAAGGCAGTAGAACAGGGTTTGTATGATGTTGCCCAATGTGAACGGTGGAATAGAGAACGATATCTGCCATACCAAGCAGACGAGTGTTGTCCGATGAAATTCATGCTACAACTTAGCCGTAATTAATAGTAGTCAGGTCGAAGTAGGTAGTGTGTTTGCTTTAATAGAGAAACATTTTCTCCAAGCTAAAATCAGTCGCACTAAAAATCCGAGTAGATACTGTAGTATCGGCACTGTGCGATGCCAACACTTGTCTATCTAAAATGTAAAACAATGAAATGGGTCTCTACAAGGTCTCTACAGATACTTCTCCTAAACGCACGGTAAGAGTAACCTTCTGAAACGAACTAAAAGGGTAACCGTTGTGTAGTAAATAGTTAGTGTGTTTGCTTGTACGAAAAGTATCTCTAACCACCTTAGATAACAGTGGGTCCGAAACGAACATGGTGAGACTGTCTCGAACTGAATGGTTGGGGTTCTACTACGGTATTTTTTTGCGTAGAATCGATCGATCGACAATATTCCCAAAAGTTATTGTGAACGTCTGAGCTCAGCTCAGTATTTACCTACATACGACCATCAGTGTAGGATTTCAGTACCTAGATGTCATGGTTTAGTCCTCCTGAAGTTTCGTGTAGTCGCACATTAGTCACATTTGCCAATGCCTCATTTTTGGCCATTGTTGGCATCATCTACGAGTAATATCCCGATGAGAAAATCTATAAAGTCTAGGTATAAGACAATCAAATTCTAAGGCACATGCCTTAGGGGACAGCAGGCAATAGAACAAAACAATACTCGGCTTAATCAATTTTAACCAACGTGGCGCAATGTGCTATACAAAACTACGTCAAGAACATATTTTTATTTTACAATTAGCATAAAGCCAGAAACCACATTCCATGGAGGACAGTTTAAGTATAGAGGCGCTAAGACTCTGGAAACTGGATAAAAGTAAATAATGTATGCCTTCCAAATTTCTTATATTTATTTTGATATCTAATTTCCTAATGCTAGTTTCAATCCATTGTTAAGCTACAATCATATACATGTCACGAATCGAGTCATTTCTTGATACATACTGACGTTCGTAAAAGTGGTAATTCTGTGTAAAAGTCGGTCATGCGAGGCTGACTTTTGTAAGCATTATATCACAGATTGACAAAGTCCCAAGCGTGACACTGTATGTCATGCATGTCGCGATTGACACAGTTTTTCCTTCTTTTTGTACATGCAAATGACCCTTCCTTTCTGGTTTGTGAAAATGGCGTATAGATGCCTATTTAAAAATATTTTCAAGGGGTTGGTGGAAATATTGAAAGACAACTTCCTTTTGTTAAAAATTGACCCGTGGGCTCAGTGGTTAGTGTGCTGAACTACTGTGCGAGGGTTCCTAGGTTCGATCGCCGTGCCACCTCTCGCGAACGTCTAACAAACTTCAGAGCGTATAACTACCCTGAAAAAAACTTCTCAATTCAGCCATTCGGACTCGGCATAAAATTGTAGGTCAACATTTTAAATAAAATGAAAATATTTACGAACTCATTGCAGTAGCACAGGAAATAAAAATATTTGGAAGACAATGACCGTAATGACGGGTTTATAATACCATACATTCTTATGACCATTACTGGCAACGGAAACAAAGATGTGGCGAAATACTCGGGATCGATAGAGCTAAGGGTATCTACCTGAGACCAACTTTTGTGGAAAAGTGCACATCACCGCAGCAGTATCTAGAAAGTTTAATCGTGTCACCGTGTCGCGCTTTTAATTACCTGGCATTCTTTAGTCCCTCGCTTTCTGTCAAAGCATAATCATGGAGCCAAATGACCCTCCATTATTGATGTGATTGGTTGTCAATCGTTGTAGATATAGTGACGCAAGACAAGTAAATGACGGCCTGTTGAGTATATTTTTGTAAAGTCAGCATGTCAAGAATTGACACGTTTCATTACCATTAAATTTACATGACATAATTTTCAATATAACAAACTAATGACAGTCCTGTGGGCCATCATTTTCCATATCAAACAATCGTACTCACGCACCTTTAACATGAAACAAAGAACCTATATAGGAATGGGCTTAATGGATATACAACATTTTTAACTCTACATCACCGATTCAGTTAATTGCTTTTGACATTTCAACCATTTCATACAATTTTGCCTCCCTAAATTCAGCTTTTTTTACCCAATCACTCTAAGTGCTTACTAAGCGCCCACCCTACAGCCGCCAATCTTCAATGAGGCCATTTGCATGCATGACAATCGACTCCGAGCTCATAAAGTCATATTGTTATTTCGGAAATATTGAAATTGACATTCACACAATCGGCAAAATGCTTAAATGCGACTAAGTCCTTTACAGCCATAGAACCAAACACAACAGCCAGCACGCTCTCCAATGCGGAGGAGCGAACACGACTAAAGGAGCAATAAAAGACGCTCGTAAAAAAAAAATACAAGACTTCTCAGCGCAGCCACCCCTTTCAACCCAAATCTTGTGGGTTTCTCGCTTTTTCAACTGATTTATTGTTTTGCTTCATCAAACTGTCTATTGTTGTGCCGGAGTTCATATAGTCATCTCATAAAATAATGGAATTGAATATGCCAAAGTATTTGAATGTCATATTCATATATGCGAAGGGGGAAGGAAGTACATCCGCTGCGTGGGGTGGATTTTCGTTGAATCGAAAGAGTTTATCCCATTGTGTCGTCGTATAACGAATTTTGAATATCGATACAGGCCCGCTCCCGGAAATTTACATATGGCTCTATCTGCCAGCCAGGACACACTGAAGGCAATTTATTACGAATCCGGCGCCGCTCCCATCCATTGACAGCTTTGCCTTTCTCATCATAATTCAAAAGGGATATAGGCCTGGGTATAAACTCATCCCCTTTTGCCTGATGTATGCGAACTTCGAAGAAAGGATGCTAAACTTTCCACTGCCAGGAGGGGCTTAACGCGTAACATACTATAATATCGAAATGAAACACTCAAAACTATGACTATGCGGCCATCTGACGAAAATGACATCATTCGTCACTCAAAGTTGACATGCACCACCGCCGCCGCGGGTCACACCTTCATCTAAATAACTAGATAACTATTAATTGTGCTCATGCACGCATTTGAATCCATCTGTGTATACTAAGGATATCAGGATGGTTGATCTACTCCCTGTGTGTGTGAAAAGTGCGTTCACTGATGATGACCATGTCCACTGTCCACTCCTGCCGAACTTTAGCTGCACATATGGGGACACCAAACACCGAACAAGGGACACAGGACACCAAACACGGGACACCTTTAATCGGATAATATTCATAATTATTGTTATTATCATTTTTATTATTTGCTTGCTTGCGTGAATCAGTGATTCAAATTAATTAAATAATTAAAATTCCGCACCTTGTTTCTTGGGAGGGCGCGAGGGGCCGGACAACGCATAAAGTTCCATCATTAATAACATCATTTGTCAACGTGGTCTTTGTCTCACATTTTATGGGATAATGAGGTCCTTTTTTATATTTTAGTGGGCATAGAAGTGTGTTTAGAAGTGATGCGTGTAGAGGATAGGCCCTGCTTGGCGTTTCGCATCGAACGGAGGACATCACAGCTGATGGATTGCCGTCAAATGGCGGAGAGTTCATGTGGTGCTTTCACGCTGCCAACAGTATGTGGACTGAATATAGTTTGCAGCGCAAGTTTTCATTTTGGCACTCGGTGTGGATGCATTACAAGTGATTTGTATCTTTTGTACATGAAACCTGGGTGCAAATAAATTAATCACAAGCCGGGACCTTGTCGAAATTGTGTGTTTGCATATGGAGCACCAACATTCTGCACGAGATCAGCTATAGGCAGGGACTATGACCTTGGGGAATATGTTGACAGATTCATATAATATAGAGAAATCAGTCCGACAAACTTTGAAGTCCTTCCGTATGTCAAGAACTTAGGAATATCCCTGTCTTTTGGCGCAGCAGATCAGAACAGGAGGCTTGTTGTTGTTGAGCACTTAAAGCGATGTTAGCAAGGGCCTTTGGCGGTTTGCCACTGTCAGACGGATGGAAAATACAATTTTACAAACAACTAGAGCTCAAAAGGACAGAAGTGGTATAGTGAAGGAGGGATAGGGCGAAACCACGCATCACAGTCGCCGAAGAAACAGCCATTAAGTGCGATAGATTGCCGAGCACCTATATTATATGTCTCTGACTTTATGCTCTTGCAAAAGGACGGTCGGAAACATTTAATCCAAAGCTCTATGCATTGGCTCTGAGCCGAGGGTGATAAAACTGATCTAAAAACACCGACCATTCTCTGGAAATTTCGATCTACCTACACCCACACCAGATGGGCCACAGTCTGAGAACTGGAGTATACAAAGTGCAAATCCAGACAAAAGGTTTCATCAATCTTATGACACGCAGACGAATTGCCAATATTAAACAAAAGCCCTGTTCTCGGAAAGATTGTGAAATTATTTCTAAAAAAAATTAAATTCAAAAACACGTTGCGAACAGACAAGGGCGCAAAGCGACAACCCCGCACTTAACAATTCAAATAATAAGGTCAAAAAAATCTATAAGAGAATTTAATAATGAGTCTTTGAAAACATATCTTATCAGTCTCACAAATGATGCTAATTCCGAGTACTCGCTCTGTAAGGAAACAATGAACAGGCCAATAGATCGTATTCCTCCAGTAGAAACTAGAGCAGGCAACTGGGCGAAAATCAACCAAGAAAAGGCAACTACTTTTGCAGAGTATCTTGAAGACGTCTTCAAACCTTATGAAGATAAAGGATATCAAGGGATTGATGTTAGGTGCGAAGAAAATAGATATTCGGCCGGTTACAGCTAAAAAAAAATTTTTTTTGTTTTGAAGATGAAAATCCCGAAAGACACAATGGGCAGTGGGAGAAACCCAGACTCTAACCGCACTAAAAACACCTCCTTAATCATGACCAATCAAAGAAAGATTGACAAATGATTTTAGTTTCAACGTTGGGTTGCGATTGAAAAAGTATTATAATTTAAATACAGGTTCTCATATTTTTTTATTTTATTTTTTTTTTAAATTGTAAGTTCATGAGATTTGGTTCTTCTTAATCTATGAATATTATATCGTTTATTTAAGGCGTCTTCTATTTCGGGATTAATATGCATCTGCACACGCCCATTGTGACGAATTGCGTACTTTATAATTACTTCCGTTACAAGATCAATCTGCAAGTCACGATGCAAGTCATTATTTCTAATAAATTAACAGAAGTCGGCGGGTTATTGCTAATTTCTTAAAAAATCCTAACAGTTATGGGATTGTGAAACAATCAGGAAGAAAAAGAAAGCTCAGTGAACGTGAAAATCTAATAATCTTTCGCCATGCCAGCAATTCGACCGTAAGTTGCATCAAATTAGCAGCGCTGATTCCGACCAGAATGTCAAAAACAACGGTCTGTAGAACTATTCAACGAAATCCAAATTTGCGCCGCTCTAAAATTAATCGCGCTTCACGTCTTTTAGAACGTCACAAAGTCGCTAAGCTGGAATTCGCGCGGAAAAATCTTGACACTGATTGGACATCTGTAAGTTCAAATTAGAACTATTCATGGAATTTTGATTAAGTAAATTATTGTTCCATTTACATTCATAGGTAATTTTTTCTGATGAGAAAAAATGGAATTTAGATGGCCCTGATGGAAACAACTCCTATTGGCGTGACTTACGGAAGGAACCCCAATATTTCTGAGGCGAAATTTTGAAGGTGGCTCGGTAATGATGTGGGGCGCTTTTTCTTCAAATGGTTGTCTGGAAATTCAATTCACTTCATCAAAAATGAACAGCAGGGACTATGTTCATGTGCTTAGAATCCGTTTGGTACCATTTTTGGCAGATCATCGTGAGAAAACTTGGATTTTTTAGCAAGACAATGCCAGAATTCACACCAGTGCAGTATCAACGTATTGGTTGAGAATAAATTCTATTGATGTAATGGACTGGCCCGCATGCTCTCCTGACGTAAACCCAATTGAAAACCTGTGGGGAATCCTAGTCAGGAGAGTATATACGCGAAAGGTAAAACATATGGGTCAACCACAGAGCTTAGGTTAGGTTAGGTTAGGTATGAGGGAAGTGCACAGCTTTAAGAGTGCTGTGCTTTCACGGGGGCCTTTTGGTCCATTGTGATCCCTTGGTTTTTGGTCGTGGATTAAAAATTTTCATTTTATTGGACAACACAAAAAACATGCATAAACACTTTACCTGGTTTCTTGGAGTTGTACCTTGGCGGGGTGGGACTACTAAGTGAACCATCCCGTACTTTTAACAAACCTGATTGTATTCGTCAATGGTACCTGCACTATGTCCTCTAGGTCTCCGAAAAGTCTGTCTCCCATGTATCGGAGTCGACTGGTTTGGAGGTTTGGGCATTCGCAGAGCAGGTGCTTGATGGTCTCCGTTTCCTCTATGTCTTGACAGCTCCTGCAGTAGTCTGGTGAGTTAATGCCCAGTCTTGTGGCCATGGTACCGATGGTACAGTGGCTTGTCAGTACACCTGTTAAGATTCGAATATCTCGTTTATTCATTTTCAGAAAACACCTTGTTCGGAGGGCTCCCTTGGCTGCAATGCTGCAAATGTATTCGCTTAGAGGTGGAAGATCCACAGAGCTTAAGAACGCTCTCCAAGAATTATGGCTCCAAATTGAGCCAGACATTTTAGAAAACTTAATCAAATCAATGAAAAAAAAAAGAGTATTTGATTTGATTCATGCCAGAGGTTCCCATCCCATATCAATTATTAATTTCCATTTTATATTTCATTTCTTAACTTTATGGGTTAAATATTATTAAACATTTAAGTGGCCTCAACTCCAAATGCGTTTCGCCCCGATGTAGTTTTTCGCATGTTCCTTCCATTTCAGTTTAGCATCTAGATTCATACCCAGATACTTGGCTTTGTTAGAATAAGGAACTACTTGGTTATTAATAACCACGGGAATGTTCGTTATTTTTTTAGTTTGTAAATGCTAAAAAACTTGCCAAAGAATTTAAGAAAGCGCAAGTATAAAAAAAACATCCAGGGTTCGATTAATTCACATGCCAATGTTGTCCAATTTATTCGGAAAAATTCTAATAAAACGTCTGCAGAAAATAATTGACGAAAAATCGCTAGTTCCAATACACCAATTTGGATTTAGAAACAAGCACTCTACCATTGATTCAAGGCCCTAGGAACTACACCCACCCTAACTCCTTGTGCAGCAGATATGCAGTGGGAATTAGTTTATACATTTGGAAAGTAGTTCATTCGAGACAGTTGATTATGAATTAATTGCCAACGTATCTAATTTTACAAGTCAGTGAGACATGCCCCCCCCCCTTCTTGTTGTATTTGGAGTCGGTGCGAAGGTAGACATTATGCTAAATTTCTTTAAATCCATCCGTTCAGAGTTGGATCTTTAGTTCCTGAAAAACGTTGGAGTTAATTCATATGAAGATCAACCGATATCCATCGGATTAAACATACCTATCTATACGGATGGGTCAAAGATGGAGGTCGGCGTTGAGGCGGTTTTCTAAGGTGTACGTCTTGGACTATCCAGTTCAATCAGAATTCCTGACATCCTTACTACAGTAGCGTAGGTACTGGCAGTGACAACAACTGCTAAACAGGTTACAATGATGGCAATACCTGATGGGATTTAGTTCATATGTATGTTTGGGAGATAGTTTGTGGTTCATTATGAACAAATTCCCAATGAATAAAGTCCCAATTTAATAAAAGTGTGAGTTAGTTAATTTAACTAGTTTCGCCAAAAAATTAATTCTTACATACACCCAACCTAGCAATTAATCGAAATCCAACAGTGACCCCAAGTAGGGGGGTTGCGGGGGGCAGCATGCCGCCCCATACATATTCCACTGTCCATAATGGGAGATCAAATGGGAGATCAATTTCCGTAGACACAGTGGTATATGTATGCAACCCCCCTGTCTGGGGTCACTGTTGAATTTGGAGGTTGGGAGTAAGTTATTTGGGACCTAGTTCATAAAGAACAAAATCGCACTATTGGGTTATAGTTCATTCTTATACTGGAACTTATACTGGGGGCTAGAACGGAGTTAGTTATATGTTGGACTTCGTTCGTATAGCTAAACCCAAGTAGTGGTCTTTACTTTTTCTTATAGCCATATTTTTTTAGAGGCGTGAATTCATTTGCGCAAGTATCAGTGTTGGATCTGTTTTCAGCCCAGCCCACAGTTCTAAGTGATCCCTCCCAATCTCCAGGGGCCCCTAACACAGCCCTATACAAGTACTTGTGTCATAAATGAATTTCTACTTGTGTTACACATCTCTGTAACGCAGAGTTACAAGTCTAATGCAGCTCTAAATCATCAGTTGTTTCGAAATTCAACAGACATTTATCGACTTGTCGCTCGTGTTATAGGCCGCGCAGTCATGCCACTTAGAACTAGCTTCTTTTAACCCCTCTTGGTTTCTTCGTCGATATTGATCCGCAACTATAAGCATATTAAGGCTCAAATCACTGCGGAGCGGACCTTTTCGAGGGTGTTTTCTCTTTGAGAGCGAGTATGTTAAGGGGATTGAGAGAGAAGGAGAATAAAAACTAAATGACATAGAGAAAGATAGGGTGCAAAATGTTCTCTCTGCCCGTATTTAAAAGTCAATAGAGATTTGAAACGCTCCTTATGACGCAAATGCGGTGTAGAAGTTCTGAAAAGTAAGACAGCCTAACAAAAACACAGTTTATTGTATACAGCCTTCTTGAATTGGATTCAGAACTTAATCAAAACTTTACTAATCACCATCTACCACTAAAACAGACAACCGTCGCGACTTTTTCACTACAGTTACGTTAACTAATTGAATCGCCTCCCCCAACCTGCCACCAATATTAACACAAAGGAAACCAATCGACGCTATTACCTATTAACTTCGAGTATAATAACCAACAAAGTGGGTAGAAAATTATGACATTGTGATTGTGCGCCCCCTATCGATTGACAATATCGATAATGATCTGCACCCTCTCTCGTTCCGAAAAAAAGGGGTAGAGTTGTTTGCTGTGACATTTAATTTACGATACATTTATGTTTTATTGCATTGCAGCCAATAAAACACATTTGACTGAAATGTAAACGAACCCTTTGCACGGTGATGGTGACTGGTGACCGCAATAGCACAGAGCACCACACCACAGCACACCTTTGCGTGTCCGATTGGCCATTCGATAACTGTAGTATATACTATGGCCAACTATAGTATAGTCCTGACAGAAGGTCAATTCTATGGATTTTTAATTGTGCAGAACTCAATCGGTCGGCCGGCGTGCGGGTCCTTCGTGTGTTATCGATGAATATATGAAAATCAACTTCCGCGGCGGCTGCTGCTGGCCGACCGGGCGGTAACACCCCCACACAGGCAATGTATACACAACGTTTTATAGTAATTTTATTGATAGCGCCATTGTGGAACGAATTATTGTCGATCGGCACGCTAATTCGATTCGAGACGGTGGCAAATGCCACAACGGGTTTTATTTATTGATTGTTTGACGAATTTGATATCTGATTTTAGGAGTTGGCAAATTTCCATAGTTATGTCCCCTCGAATAGTGGCTAATGACTTCGATTGACTCATTGCTGTATGCAGTACGTGCAAGTCCTTTATTTGACTCAACAAACAGTGAGATAAGATAAGCATTTGCTATGCAAATTGGACTTTCAAAATTGACCCCTTTTGCAATACGGTAGGAATTTACAGGAAACCGTGCGTGTTCTATGAGTCGCATTGATTTTTTTTTTTTTTTCAACTTCCTTTTCGCAAAGGACAATCGATATCAGTCATATTGGCTGAGTGGAGATTTGTATTCGTCACCAGTTGGTAATTGGTATAGATTTCGAAGGTCGTAGGAGACGTCTTGGTTTTTAGATAAGGGGGACAGGAACCAAGAAGATCGCACGATGCAGCAAGTATCTTATAAGAAAAATTTATAGAAAAACATTGCAGAGCTATTACGGGAGGGATGTTTCTGCAATAGTGAAGGACTTTATCCCGATCTTTAAAAAAAATCACTCAAAGCGACTGACTTTCGTCATCCCGAAGTGGATTGGATTTAACTTTTGATTCGTTTAAAAAAAAATTGGAAAATAAATCAGCCGTTTGTCGGAATTCTATATACTTTATTGATTGAGAATATTACCTACTTTCTTGGTCTTAGCTAACTCTTATAGATCAAGAGTTTTTACCCGCCTTAATCTTCTGATTAGATTGTCAGTATTTAAAAGTTGTAGTTATTTCTAATTGAACATGGTTAAGGAGTGTACTTCTGTGGCTTTGGGCACCTTTTTTAACTTCTTCTTCAACCTTTTCAATGTTTAGATCTCTATGTAGATCAGCATTGTGTATGTATACCAAGGTGCATTAACTATACTCCTTAATACCTACTTTATTTTGAAAAACTTGAATTTTTTGCAAAATTTGTTTGGTATGTGCATGCCTACAACTAGAGCCCGTAGGTCCATACTGGTTTTAGAACTTAGTATTGTAATTGAACAAAGATCAATATCTTCCAAGAAGCTAATACATTTTACTGTATCATTTCGCATGCGCTTTCCAACGCATAGTCTAGCATCTAGAGTCATGCCTAGATATTTGGCTGTATTTTAGTATTATTTCACTACATTGTTGTTTAGTATGCTGGCATATATGGTACGTTTTTCAACGTAAAATTAATATGGACTGACCATTCTACCACCATCTATGGTGATCTGTTCAGTTTCAGACAGATCGCTATAACACTGGACCTAGCACACTGGCTTATGGTACACCAGCTCTAATTTGCCGTAGTGTGGAGTAGTCCGTATCCTGTTTAATCTATATCTAATATCTATACATACAATAAAACTAGCAATTTTCGTTGTCAGCTAATAACTCGAAAACTACTGGACAGATTTCAATGAAACTTTTTTTAAAATGTTCCTTAAGACTGTGAGACTGCTATAGGCTATGTCGTTTATAGCCACGTCCTTAGGAACAGTTTTTAGCCAAAATTTATTTTTGAATAATCTTCATTTTCATAAGAGAAGAGACGTATCTCTATATATATAAACCAAAGTGGAAAAAACTATTTCCCTCTGTCCCCCGTAATTTTCAACCCGTTTTGTTGATTTTTTTTTTAAATGTCAGTAATTACGGTGACTGGGTGATAGGCTAAACAAATTCAAAATCGAACAAAGGAGCGTGGCACCGCCCATACAAAAACACATTCAAAATCTTATGTCTCGAAAACCACAGAATCGATTGAGATCAAACTTACAGGTAATCTTGCGTATTGGCCGTGGAGTGCCCCTGTGAAGATTTGTCAAAGTTGGATAAAGGGGCGTAGCACGTCCAATACAAAAAAATTAAAACATTGTCGCCCTAAAATAAATACAAAAAAATCAAAAATAAAAAAAAAAAAATGTTCACGACTGGGTCGCACGAAACTTTCTCGTTTATTCTGAATCTCGCAGAATCTCAGAGTCATTTCAACAAATTTTACGTTTAAAATTATTTCCACTTACATCTTACGTAGGTTTAGTAACTGAACCTTTGTTAACTAAACACGTAATACATGCTACATAGTCATTATGTACGCATTAACTACAACACTTTATTACTTACTTTCAAATTTCACCCCAAACTGACACTTGAAGGAGGCGATGTATTTCGAATTCTCATTTTTGATTATTATTTAAATAAAATAATAGTTTAAAAAACTAAAAAAACGCTTTTATAAGTAGGTACTGCACTAAAAGCAACAAAATAAAAATTAACCAATCTATTTTTAAGGTTTATCCTGGAAGGGGCTGTAAGCCATGTTTTTGTAGTTTACACTCAAATAATACAAACCATAACTACAAACATGGCTTACACTAAGCCCCTTCCAGGATAAACCTTCAAAATAGATTGGTTAATTTTTATTTTGTTGCTTTTAGTGCAGTACCTACCTACTGATAAAAGCGTTTTTTTAGTTTTTTAAACTATTATTTTATTTTTTGCTTTTTAGTGCAGTTTAATATCTACCTACATACTCACAAAAGCTTTTTTTTACTATAAGTTTATTGTATTATCATCAAAACTGAAACATCAGCATGCAAAATTTCAAAGTCCTAAGTCAATGGACAAAATAGGTAGGTATGTATTCCACATAAATGAAAATTCGCGACAGGTATGGTTTGATTGATATTACTACGCGTACCTACCTTACCTATACACTTTCCATAGCTGCAGATCTCAAATATAAGTATGTACGATTGTGCATGTGCATACCTACATATTTACGCACCACAAACTCCTATATACGTACATATGTACATTGTTTGTTTTATCCATATCCATATTCCATACATCAAATTCAACTACGCCATACATGATATGAGCATATATTCTGAATGCCCGCCACAGTAACAATTCTATTTTTAGAACGTAAATAAAACTACCCTTCCTAAGCACAACTGCAATCGAGATAGCAATTTTTTTCGCATTTGGCCGAATAAGATCTATTTTCAATCTATCATATCTTGCCCTCTGGATGGACTAGAAAGATGAATGTTAGCTGAAAATACTCGGTGAAGTATTGCCTAACTATTAAAAGGATTTTTTGAGTTGACCTCCATTGTATAATGAGTATAATGGCAAGTTGAGCGTACTAAGGTAAAAATAGAAAAGTTTGCACCCCCCTTCTTCAGCCCTTATAGGACGAAACGGTACAAAGTATTAATTAGACATGTAATAGTTTTGACTTATCTATTGACGTATAAAGTTTCAAGTTAATACGGCTAATAGATCATGCGTTATGAAAAAGCCTCCCTCAAAGGGGCAGGGGAAGTCAAAATCCAAAAATTCTTTCTAAATATTGCATTGTCTTCACAACCCAACCAGCATGGAAAATTTCAAAGTTCTAAGTTTAGCGAAAGTGGTTCGAATTTGACTTGCAAGATTTTGACACAACAAATTTTTCACGAAGTTAAGTAAAAGCCTTTAAAATGGTCTCAATGGTCGGGATTTGGATAGTCATTTTTGAGAAATATTCATAATACGGCTGTATTCGAGTTTTCTGAGAAAAACTAAGTACGTGATCATGTTTAGAATGCTTATGTTGTCTTAAATATGTATTTTGATCAAAATCGTTAGAGCGGTTTTTTGTAAAATTATGCTGACAAATGTTACTATTTGGATTCGAAAAGCACTGTTATTACACTGTTTAGCTGAAAACTGAGTACGACGTATTCTTCAGAATATAAACATTACCTAGCAGATATATTTTCATCCAAATCGAAAATGGCGTTTTCGAGATATGTGTAGTTTTTGAAGTACCGTTTTTAGCGATTGGGGTGGAAATCGTTTATGGTTCAAAAAACACTGTTTTTCAACTGTTTAGCTCAAAACTGAGCAAATATTATTAGGTACTATGGATTTAAGCATTACCTGACAGTAACATTTATATCATAATCGAAAATGGCGTTTTTGAGATATGAGCAGTTTTTTAAAGTACTATTATGAGGGATTTGGATGGATATCAAAGGACGCAGTCTTTTTAGGGAAAAACCAAGCGTTTAGATTCCCCAGGGGTGGGACAGACAGACATACGGACGGACAGAATTGCGAGACCCACTTTTTTGAGTTCCCCTATTATCGTAATGTCAGAATTGATCAAAATCTCGAGTTCGAAATATATCTTTTTCTTAGATAGGTACTATACGTATACGAGAAAATTAAAAAATTAAAAATTAAAAAAATTAAAAAAGCGACAAAAGGCCTGGCGAAGCTGGCGGGCGTTCAGCTAGTAATAAATACAAAACAGGTTTTATTTTAGAATTTCATTCTGATATGTGGTATAGTATAGTGTAGGTTTGGGGTAGGTAGGGGGGAATTTTCTTTTTCTCCTAAGCGTGAAAACTACTGGACAGATTTCAATGAAACACTCAAAGTATAATTTTAAATGAACCAAATATAATTTTGTGCGAGCGGGCAAGGTGAGTACGGGTCCAGCTAGTTCTGAATATAATCGATCTCATTATGACTCCAGAATTATCGAATACTGCCTCGGCAGTTTGTTTTGTAATTTGTGGATCAATCGTTTGTGTCAGACTTTATCTTGACTTGTGCTATGTCAAGAAATATTGTAGAGCACACTTTTTTCTCTTCAAATGCTTTTTCGATTTTATCTGTGATTGTATGCATCATTGAAGCGCCATTTCCACTAAAACCGTTGCAATAATATTGTACCTCTATAACAGGGACAAAGGAGGTTTCTCTTAACAAGAATCAATTAAATATGTTGTTTAAGTAATTTAAAATAAAACGTGCAAGCCCACATACATTTTTTTCTTCCTCTGGGCATTAATTAGTTCTTGGTCAATTTGAACCTTTATTTGTACAATTTCATTATGAAAATAATTACATATATCTTATTTCTCATTAACGAAAGAGTATAGAAAACACTTCAAAGCACCACAATCAGGTTTTACAAATATTTAATTAAGAAAATATTTATTTGCAAAAAAACTATAGCTACATTATCCCAAAATGAATCATGCACTCACGGTAGAGAAAGCATTAACACTCATTCCCGTCCCCCTTTAAAAAAAAGGTAAGCGAAAGTCCTACTATGGCAAAAGGGATCAAAGGAATTCTTTAAATAGTTTTACAGAGGAAACTTGTCTAAGCCCATGTAAAATAGCGCCTGCGGATGTATTCTTTCCGTGCTATACTTTTTCCAACACATATGGACCTTACTATTAGTATTATCTAAGAACGCACATTTTATTTGCATCTGACACGAAATTTAGGGGGATGGATGCCAAGCGGCAGACACACATGGAACAGGTTATCCGGTGATTTCAATTTAAATGTGTACTTGGGTGTTTGGTAAGTCGGGGTCATGTGTGCGTACGGAACCACCGAGTTATTGCACAGACGCAAGAGAAGTAGTTATTACATTCTCAGTTCTAAGCTCGAGATATGCTCGTAGTTCTGAAAATGTCAAATGCAAGATCTGTACTTTTATTCTAGTCACTTGCCTTGTTTGTTTGAATGAGCCCCCCGCATACTCTCAAGAGCGGGAAATGTGAAAATGCAATGCAGTCACTTGAGGCCTTGTGCGTTCGAAGGAGCTCGGCTTACTCTAAGTTCGGCTTTCAACTTTGATAGGACATTTAAACCCCATGCTTGCTTACTCTACTCAACGGCCTTCCGAACTGTGAAGGGTCTCTGATGCAGGATGCCTGAGACACTGAAGACTTCACTTTTCTTTCAGTTATCCAGATCCAAACCAAGCCCTTTGTCATAAGCCATATGGGTTGGTATTTTGAACAGATATCCATCTCTCCCTGCTTGTGGTCCGAATTTGAAGAGGTGTATTCGGAGAACCCCATATCTGGATTGTCCATTGTCGAGCCAATGTAGTCCACGTCATAAACATTTTTGGAGTACATAAATTGATATCTTGGTACATTTTAACGGTTGTGCCTTCTCTTTTATTCGTCTCCCTCTCACAGAGGACTAAAAATAAAACTTCTAGCCCACATAAGCTTATGTCTTGTCCGTTGTCGGACTGAATTTCCCACCCAACGAATTACCATACGAATGATTCGTCAAAGTCAACCCATGTGCAACCTTTCCTCGACTTTAGCACCTCAACAAACAGCCCATTAAGAATGTCCTTCATTCAATTGCCTTTAATGAATTTTGCTGATTTTAAGTTTACATTTAAAGTGCGCCTTTGCAGTCTTAAATAACACTATAAATACCCGAACCTGAGCTTTAAAATAAATAATTTTGGAGTCTGAATACATGAGCTGCTCGTTCTCTATTCCACTCCGACCAACCAAATTTATTTGAAAGAAAAAGTCCTTCATAAGTGAAAAAATTTAAAATATTTCCAGTCTCGATTCGAATCGTAAGAATAGATTTACAAAAAGTATGGTAAGTTGAGATAAAAGTACATACATACTTCCCATCTCAGTGTCCTTCGAAATCATCAAAAAGAAGTCCAAGCTCCAATGTGACCAATAAACTCCGACGTAGAACATCACCCAGAGACTATTAACAGAGCTATATATGGATTAGGTTGGAGAAATCTGTCTTAAGGCAATCTGCGATTATATAAAAATTATATTTCTTCTTCTTATCGGGCTCTCTGCCTGAGACACTGCAGCTTTCCATATTCTACGATCCCAGGCACGCTGCTTCCAGTTGTCGAGACCAAGCGCTCTGGCATCCGCGATGGCTTGGTCTCGGTCTTCCTTGTCTTCTCGAACCTGGGGCTGGGATTCGAAGATCCTCTTAGCTGGAGCATTATTGTCCATTCGCTCGATGTGGCCGAGCCAATGTAGTCGACGTGTTTTGGCTTTTTGGACTACATCCACATCTTGGTACGGCTCATAGAGTTCGCGGTTGTATCTTCTCCTCCATTCGCCCTCCTTGCACACAGGACCAAAAATCCGCCGAAGTATTTTTCTTTCGAAGGAGCCCAGTATCAGCTTTCCCTTCTTGCTTATCGTCCAGCACTCGGCGCCATAAAGCAGGACTGGCACGATAAGGGTTTTGTAGAGCACACGTTTCGTTTCGTCCTTCGAGTTTTAAATCCGGTTGTTTTGCCAAACCGAAGTATCAACGGTTTTCTAGGGTAATTCTTCGCCGGATCTCCACTAGGGTGTCATTCGTGGAGTTCATGTTTACTCCGAGGTAGGTGAACTCCTTATCTACCTCGAAATTGTTGCTATCAATAGTGAGGTTTTGTCCTAGGCGGTGGACAGATGCTTGTTGGTTTGTTGATAGCATGTACTTAGTTTTGTCCTCATTTACTTCAAGAACAACGGATTTCGCCTGTTCTTCAATCGCCGTGAACGCTTCTATCACGGCACGGTGGGAGCGACCGATGATATCAATAGCGTCCGCATAGCCCAGCAGCTGGACGGATCTGTTGAAGATAATGCCTTCCATGTTGATACCTGCCCTGCGCACTATCTGCTCCAGTACGAGATTGAAGAAGTCACATGATAGCGCGTCTCCTTGCCGAAATCCGGTGGAAGTTTGAAATAGATCGGAGGAGCTGCTTCTAAATTGCACGTTGCAGCCCGTGTTTTCCAGCGTCACGGGGCACATCTGAATCAGTTTTGCCGGAATTCCAAATTCGGCCATCGCCATATAGAGCACCTGACGATGTAAGCTATCATACGCGGCTTTGAAGTCGCCTCAGTGTGAAAATTTGGTTTATGGTCGATCTGCCGGACCGGAAGCCACACTGGTATGTGCTGATTAGTGTGTTGCAGAACGGTTTAAGAAGTTCACACAGTACGTTGGATAGGATAGGTTTCTGTTTCTGTTCTTTGTCACTTGGTGCCTTTAAGGACACATTTTGACGTTACAGTGACTTCGGCAAGTCAAAAAATTACACGAATCGTTATATGTCTAATCGTAGCTTAAGAGATCCCTACTGGAATAATCACAAATATAGGCCGCATTCACACACAAGAAAGGAGACCCCTTCAACTGCGCCAACTACAGAGGTATCAGTCTCCTAAACATCGCATACAAGATCCTGTCTGCCATATTGTGTGAACGCCTTAAACCCTTTATAAATAACCTGATTGGCCCCTATCAGAGCGGTTTTAGGCCAGGAAAGTCCACCGTCGATCAAATTTTCACACTTAGGCAGATCCTGGAAAAAACCCAAGAAGTTCAAATCGATACCCACCATCTTTTCATCGATTTCAAAGCCGCGTACGACAGCATCTATAGAGACGAGCTATACAGAGCCATGTCTAGCTTTGGCATCCCTGCAAAACTCGTTCGATTATGTAGGATCACGATGGAGAAAGCTCGCTGCTGCATCAAGGTCGGTAACGACCTCACCGAAACCTTTGATGTCAAAATAGGATTTAGACAAGGTGACGCGCTGTCGTGCGACTTTTTCAACATCATACTTGAAAGAATCGTCCGGAACTTACAGGCCAACACGTAAAGCACGATCTTTCAAAAGTCCGTCCAATTACTTGCATACGCCGATGATATTGACATAATTGGTAGAACACAGCGGGCTGTCACTGGTACGTTTGCTAGTATAGAAACGGAAGCGGCTAAAATGGGTCTAGCGGTCAACGAGGGCAAAACCAAGTATATGCTGTCAACAAGAAGGGGCACCCAACATCGTAGAATCGGACAAAACATCACGATCGACAGCTATAACTTTGAGGTGGTGAGGGACTTTATCTACCTCGGTTCTGCTATTAATTCTGAAAATGACATCACATCAGAAATCAAGCGAAGAATTACACTTGCCAACCGCTGTTACTTTGGTCTAAGAAGGCAATTGAATAGCAGAGCCCTATCCCGAACAACTAAGGAGATTCTGTATAAGACCTTGATCATTCCAGTCCTGCTTTATGGCGCTGAAGCTTAGACTCTATCTAAAGCGGATGAAGATATCCTCGGCCGTTTCGAGAGAAAGATTCTTCGTAAAATTTTCGGTCCCGTTTGCGTTAAAGGGCTTTGGAGGAGGAGATTCAACCACGAACTATACGAGCGACATCGACCTGGTCAAAAAACTGCGAGTAAGTCGTTTAAGATGGGTAGGACATGTGGAGCGGATGGAAACAAATGCTCCGCCTCGTAGAGTCTTCGAGTCTAACCCGGAGGGACAACGCAGCAGAGGAAGACCTCGCCTTAAGTGGTGCGCGCAAGTCGAAGGCGACCTCAATCGACTAGGAGTGCGCAACTGGAGGCAGTTAGCTAAGGATCGGGCTAACTGGAGAGGCTTGTTAGCTGAGGCCTCGGTTCACCCCGAACTGTAGAGCCGCCTAAGTAAGTTAGTAATAGGCCGCATTCAAGAATCTAGTCGTCCTAAGTCGATTTGAACTGTCTGGACTCAAATTTACTATGGAAGACCAGTCAAACGGATATAAATCTAACTGTGAACTTTACTCATCGAACTACGGCAAAAGCGGATTTCTACGTCAATTATGAATCGAACAAGTTATTAGGTACTCTGGCCAAAGAACAACAAGGAAGTAGCTGTCTAGTGGTTCATATGTAGTACAAAATAAAAAAAATGCTCGACATGTTGCTGAAAGCTATACTGCTCCATCAATATCATGACAACCGATAATTCCAACTTTTTACACAATAACATCCAAACACAACAAGGAATAAAACAAAACAAAAAAAAATCTCCAGAGATGGGTCGCACATCTGCCAACAGGCAGCATTCAAATGCCACAAATTTGCATGCAGAGGCTAACGGTCAAAAGAAGGGTTGAAGTGAAACACCAAAGTTCCTTTTGCTTGGAAAAGAATATGAATATACGAATACCCAAAAAGATGAGAGAGAATCCCCAAGTATGCTGAAGGAAAATCCTATTTTTCCCACACATAAGAATACCACCCGTTCAGTTATCCCTTATGGACAAACACTTCTTTTGGATAAAAGACAACAACTGAACTGGTGGCTTTCCATCTAGGGCAGCGGGAAGGACAACAGGAGCAGGAATGAGCAACCTTGACGTTCCATAACATTCTTTATCAAGAAGACAGTGAAAGCAGAGCTCCGGGGGTGGTGGTGGCGGTGGTGCTGTTTTGAATCCCTTACAGCAAATCAAGCAAATCCTTTTTTACACACTCTTGGAAGTGAAGTTTGTTTAAGGATTAAGTGATGTGTGTTGTGTAATGTGGATATGTGCGGTGTGCGACGGGATGCGTTCGGCTTCGGATATGTGTGTGTATATATAGTTCTTGGGTTCTATTGCCTGGAGGCGTCAAATCGGAAGAAACCCATGCCATGCCATAACAAATGACTTCAAAAGGAGATTTTCAAGATTCCGATAACCGACAACCGGCAAAAACGGAAGCAATAGGTATGCAAATTATCCTTTGGGAATAGATATGTGTATTGTGAATGTGCGGGTTTTCATTTTTTTTTTTTTTTTTGTAAATTTCATTTTTTTGTTGGCAATTTTATTGATGCTGTTTTCATTCGCCCTCACTTTTGAGCCAACAACAAGGAGCATGTGTGTCAAATGGAGTATCAATATGCTTGCCAGAGATGAGGGGGTGTATATGGTCTTGTGTCGAAAATGCGTGTGGTAGGTATTATTTGGTATTTAAATAAAGATTTGCGTCATTGATTTATGGTCGAGGGATATTAAAAGTGCACAAAAACTGTCTACAGGATTATCCGGCCGTAAAGTGTTTGTGTGTGGGAGATGGCACGGGGTAATGTGCTGTTTCCTGTGCATGCTGGAGTGTCTATTTTGTGACGCACACTCAAGTAGACTTAAGGATACGGGTGGGTATATGATAAACAGCTTTAAATATCGATAGGTGTTCGGTGGACAAATATCACAACATTCGTAAGGATGGCGTCTCTAAGGGTATTTTGCGGCATTTTTTTTGAATATACATACTTCCCAACTGCATGTCCGAGATACGATTTCCAAAATAGATAAACCACTACTGCATATGGATCAAATATTGTTGCAATTATAAGCTATGATGCGTCTCAGAAAACAAGGAGCCGTATGAAAAAATTATTGCATAGTCAACTGGGCTATACTGCCTTAGTCCCATTAGCCCTAAGGCTAATGAACGATTTTGAATAACAACTTCGTCTAACAACAACCAGACAACAACTTTTGCGAGCGTCTGGTGGTCGGCTTGTCACGCTCGGCAGTCGGCCGGGTTTAACCCGAAACGGCTACGAGCTTCCTGTCAATGGTCTCGCAAACTATTATGGGGATCAGAGGGTGGATGCGCTATGCACCAATAGGGGCATAAGTGGACTTTCGGTTACTCGACAACGGCATCGACTTAGGATAGGCACGTGGAACATCTCTTCGCTCACGGGAATAGACCTGGAGCTTGTTGGGGAGGCTGTTAAATATCGACTAGATATAGTTGGTGTTTCCTCAACAAAGCAAAGGGGTTCTGGAACTGTGGACCTTGCAGATGGGTGGAAACTCTTCATGTCAGGAGTAGCACCTTCAATGTCTGCTCAGGCGGGAGTGGGGATACTCACAAGTCCCAGGCTGGCAGGCAGAGTATTGGAGTGGATACCATTAGGAGGGAGAGTTGCGATCTTAAAGCTTAAGCTTGAAAGATCAACTCTGGCTCTAGTGCAGGTGTATGCACCGAATCTGGAGTCAGGGTACGCAGCTTTCTTAGATGAAGTTGATGCAGCCCTTGAAAAGGTTGCAGATATGGATTCTTATATCCTGATGGGTGATTTCAATGCTCACGTGGGTGCGGATTTCTCGACATGGGGCAGCGCGATTGGGAAACACGGTGACCCCGATCAGAACGCGAACGGAGAGAAGTTGTTGGACTTTTGTTGTTCAAATGGAATGTCCATTATGAACACTTTCTTTCCACACAAAGATATCCATAAATACACATGGTACCGTCGAAGTCTTCAGCAGAAATCGCTGATAGATTTCTTTGTGGTACCATCGTGTATTAAAAGGATGGTTTGTGATGTTCGTGTGTTGAGAGGGGCTGAACTGTCAACTGATCACCACCTGGTGTTGTGCAAATTGTATCTCAACGATCAAATACCTATCCCGCCAAAGCGTAAACCAAGAATGGTTACGCGCATACGGTGGGAGGAGCTGCAGAACGATGAGATACGGGAGGAATTTGCACGGCAGGTATCTGCAAGGTTTGAACAAATTCCAAATGTTCCATTGAATGTAGAGGAAGAATGGCAGTTGTTTTCAACAGCAGTTATTGCCTCTGCAGGACATGTTTGCGGAGTGAAGCGGCTCGGTGTGGCGGCTGGTGGTGAGAAAAGAACTGCGTGGTTTAAAACGCCCGGAGTTCAAGAAGCCATCAGAGAGAAGAAGAAGGCTTTCAAGGTGTGGATTCACTTGGGGGACTCTTCTTCTCGAAACCGGTACATTGAGGCGCGAAGAACTTGCAAATGGGCTGTTAAAGCAGCCAAAGAACAGTCTTGGAAGGAGTTCGGCGAAAAATTGTACCGTGATCACAGATCTGCAAGCAAGGTGTTCTGGCAGACCATCCGCCGTCTTAGAGGAAGGAAGTGGAACATTATCGAAGGAGTCAAATCCAAAGATGGTACACTTCTTTCTAATGAGGAGGACATCTTGCGCAGATGGAGCGAGCACTTTTCCGAATTGCTTAATCTAATCCAGGGCATCGAGGATGACACATCTATCGCCTTAAGCAGGGCGGAAAATAGTCCCACGGTAGAGGAAGTCACTTTTGCGATCAAATCGCTAAAAGCTGGCAAATCTGCAGGAGTGGATGAAATCCGGCCAGAAATGCTAAAGGCCTTAGGTGAAGAGGGAGTCAAATGGCTCGCTCGTGTCATTAAAGTGGCCTGGGAATGCGGCGAAACTCCCAGCGATTGGCAGATTGGGGTGATTGTGCCCCTTTTCAAGAAAGGGGATAAAAGGGATTGCTCCAATTACAGGGGTATATCACTTTTAAGTCTCCCCGGAAAAGTCTTTGCCAAGGTGCTGGAAACGCGTTGCAGAGCTGTGGTCGAGACACGATTAGGAGATGAGCAGTGCGGCTTTCATCCCGGCAGAAGCACAACCGACCAGTTATTCACTCTCAGAATGGTACTTGAGAAGGCTTGGGAGTATGCTACACCTGTTTACGCTTGCTTCGTAGATTTGGAGAAAGCATATGACCGAGTCCCTCGACGGAAACTCTGGAGTGTATTACAGCAGTATGGAATTGATGGTTCTCTCTTGAGAGCCATTAAATCTCTTTACACAAACTGTAAAAGCTGTGTTCGGGTAAACGGCGTTAAATCAATACCTTTCACCGTGGGCCTTGGACTTCGCCAGGGGTGCGTCTTGTCGCCTCTCCTTTTCATTACTTATATGGACTGGATGTTACAGCGCAGTCTTGGCGAAGAACGTTTCGAATTGGGAGATCTGAGGATAAGTCATTTGCTCTTCGCTGATGACTTGGTCATCCTTGGGTCCTCTCAGACTGAACTTCAGCGCGCACTCGATCGGTTTGTAGCCGTTTGTGTTGAAGCTGAGATGAGGGTAAATGTGAACAAATCTGAAGTGATGGTCGTCTCCAGAACGCCTGTTCAATGCACTCTGCAGGTTAGTGGAGTCCCATTGAAATAGGTGGAGAAGTTTAAGTATCTCGGGGTCTTATTCACGAGTGATGGAAGGAGCAATGCCGAGTTTTCCTGTAGGATTGGTCAGGCTGGATCGATTTTGAGACAGCTTGGTCATTCTGTTATCAGGAGGACTGAACTTGGTGTCAAAGCTAAGTTGTCAGTCTTTAATTCGGTGTTTGTTCCAACTCTTACCTATGGTCATGAGGTTTGGGTAATGACCGAAAGAATAAGATCGCGAATACAAGCTGCCGAAATGAGATTTCTCCATAGTATTGCTGGTGTGACCCGTAGAGATCGCATCAGAAATACCAGAATACGTGAGGAACTCAATGTCGAGCAACTACTTCTCCGGACGGAGCGATCCATGCTTCGGTGGTTTGGTCATGTTAAACGCATGTCCCCGACCAGGATTCCACGACGTGCTATGGAATCCGTACCATCGGGCAGGCGTCCCCTAGGTAGACCCAGGATGAGATGGTTAGATCAAATTCATAATCTCTCCTCTACCCGTATGGGGATTGCCCTGGATGATTTAGAGTCGATGGCGGAGGATCGAGAGCTATGGAGGGTCCACTTGAGCAACCTACACCCGCGACAAGCGGACCATTGAAAATGAATGAATGAATGAATGAATGATCGGCCATGATGAAACTTTTTCTTGGAATTATTTGCTGCACTGCTCGCTTTCTTGGTTGATTTGTTGAAGCAAGGACAATACCCTTCCTTGTGGCCGACTTTGTTGCAATCTCTGCACTTATGATTTGTAAAATAACAATCCCTCGAAAAGTGCATGCCGCCGCAATTCCAACAAGGTGTTCTCGGTTTTATATTTCCTCCCTTGGTGTTGTTTTTTTCGTCGTTCTCGCTGGATATACGGTGACCTTTTTGAGTTTGTTTGGCCGCGATGTGTTGGACCTTGGATGGTCCTGCCTCGATCAAGTATGTGTCTTTCTTTAGGTTTTGACACCGTAGGATCTCTGCCACTAATTTATCCACTGTCAGATCTACCTCCTTGTCAAGAAGTGACAAAAGTTTGATGCGGATATCAGCGTCCTTCGGTGATTTGAGACCCATCACGTAGACGATGCATTTTAACTGATTCATTGTGAATTTTTCTAGCTCAAAATTTTCACAATTGCGGTTGACTCTCGCTGCAAATGTTATGTAGTCATCTAAATCGCCTTTTGCCAGTTGAAGACAATTGAAACGCGCGGCAAAGAATGACTCGGAGCGCCCGAACAACTCTGATAATTTTTTTACTGTTTCGGCAAAACTCAGTTCCCATGGAAGTTTTGGCAAAATGTAATCCACGTACTTGTCGTGCGAAATACGATGGATTTTGCGCAGTAGAAGTCTTACCTTACTCGGGTCGTCAAAATCCTTGGCATCTTCAGCGAAAAGATCTTCATAGCGCCTGTACCACACTGGAAAAGTTTGTCCGTTTTCGGGATCGTAGTGAAATTCGTTGATATTTTTCGCTAACGCATCCATCTTCAACTCCGTGGCTGTTCCATGTGGTGCCCCGAGTGACAATTGGGTAATTCTCTCCAGTAATATGCTGTTTTGTGAAATTATCTGTACTAGAATTGGGTCCATGCCTGATGGTGGGGTTAGATGACTTTGAGCTGCTGCTGGGAGTTGCGGAGGTGGTTCTCTGGATGGTCCGGGGATAGTTTGTTCGTTGTTCGCCATTCTGTGAGGTTAGGGAAAACTAATGAAACGTGATGTAATTAATGTAATCTCGAATTATTTGTTCGATCCTTGCGTTTCGTTTTTTTTCAAATCCTCGTCGCCACTTTGTTGTGTTCCGTGAAATAATTCCGCTCCGTATTTTTGGTAATCACATTTATTGTAATTCATAAATTTTAATATAAAATAGAATAGGGAACAAATACTGGTCGAGGTTCAAAACCTAATGTACCAAACAAGACACTTCTTTTTAATTCAAGATGGCGTGTCTTATCTTATTATAATTGGCGGGAAGATGGCGCTGCCACTCGCAGAATTAGCGTTGCCAACAAATAGTTTCAATTTGTGGAAGCTCTGCTTTGTTTTTGGCCAGAACTTCAGCCCTTTTGTTACCCTCATACAGTGTGCCGGTACCCAACACAATCTGACATGGTTCTGTTCGTATTATGCGCTGAGAATTCTACGGCAGCTCCTGACTAGTGATGATGATGGATTCGAATGCCTTTAGCGCATCCTGACTATCAATGTAGATAGAAATATTCTTGTAGGATATTGATCCCATATCAAGTAGATCCGCAGCTTTGAGCATGGCCAGAGCCCCTGCCTGGAACACACTGTATGTGTCAGGAAGTTTTAATGGCATGCGTAGGTCTATATCACTAGAAAAGGAGACCCTTCACATTAGTTGTGGAACCATTCGTATAAATCGGCATTTAATTTTCAATTTTCAACCAAGAAAGGTAACTTATGAAATATGTAATTCCTTAAGTTTGAAAAGGTATCCTTAAAATTATGCTTAAACTCTTGTGGCAAAGCTAATAAAAACTGGCTTTATTCTTAGGGAACGATAGGCTAGCCTCTTTCTCGTATGAAATTGTGGACAGATTACAAGTTACTACAATTGTATTAAGAAGAGATAAATTGAGAAAGAAGACTCGAGAAATCGACAACATTGTAAGCAACTACAAAATACATTACGGCAGTCAACATCTCTAATTGCATTCAATAATTTGTGGTCTAGTTTTTACCGCTCAGTTGGCGCAAATGGTAGTCGCTTGGTCAGTGAATCGAAATGCGGGTTCAGAGAAAAACAATAAAATGTCTTCCGAACGAGGAACTGTCAGAACTCAACTGTTCAAAAAAATCCCTTCCTAATGACGAAGAGTAGTCTATAGTTCGAATTAGCTATAACTGCAGCCAAAGGGTTGCTTAATAAAATTGTTGCTTTTGTCAATAGTATGTCAATCAGGAACTCGACAAAATTTCCTAACAGAAACCGGTTAGAATCTAGTAAGATCTAATGCAATTGCAGCAAAGTTCAACCCCCTCTCGCACTTAGTTCGAAGTGGAGCTCTACACAGTTCCTATGAAATTTGCGGCAGCTTTCTTTAGACTGACCTCGTTGGAGAGTTAAGAAGTTAGCTTATTAACTTCTTAAAACAAATTTTTTGATCCACCTGAATTCGGAATTGCAAAATTTCTACCGGCTGTCTCTGAAGAAGACTTTTTTCTTGCTGACCGCAAGTTTGAAATGGGACATTTCTGACCACGGTCTCCTGTTGCTTATATGTCAACCAAAGTTTACGATTATTCGACTTGAAGAGGTCGATAAAGGGACGAATTTACCTATTACCTCCTCTAATATATCAAATCCCATTGCCACATAAAATTCCATCGCACGGCGCTAATAAATCATTTTTAGTGTTTACGTCAAATCGTAATGAATTCACAATATGGCGACATTTTTCATTTACAATCAGTTATTATACCGTTAGCTGAGTATACGGAAAATGATTGTAAAGGCTAAGGACTAAAGAGTTGGAACGATTTTCCAATTAATTTATTTGCTCTGCTATATATATGTATCTCCAAAAGTAGAGGTAAGGAAACGTATTTCCTTCTATGCAAATGCGGCCACAACCTTACACCCATATAAACTGCAAGGTCTATTCCAATTCCTAGGTGTAGTTGATGGCGTGCTTTCGTCAAATAACTGAGGTTAACATTTCGTTTCTATGTCATTATATTAATTACTTTATTAATTTGAGAAAGTGTTGTACACACATTTTTCATATTTCATCAAAATTTAATGGACTATATTTTATTTGCATATATACCTTGTATCCGAGTGTATGTTTTGAGCGTATAAAGTGCCACGGAGGAGAATAGCGCATTTCCATTTTAATCGCTAATTATCACGTAATATCATTTAAATGGCCTCCCAGGTACACACATACACTTTACACACGAAACCTATATGCATAGGTATGCATGCAACCCACCCACGTGCTTTAATTACACCCGAACCCGAGTGACGTCTCCCCCGGAAGTTGGACCGGACCTCACCCCCCAGCCGGTCGTTTTAAATTCAATTAACCAGAAAATCACTTTCAATTTGTAAAAATCTACTTTCACACTAGATAATCCACCCCGCATATGTCCAAAGGATTAACCTTGATGTTTTACAAAACACCAAACATTGACGGTCGGCCGGTGTGGTGGCAGGAGCCGCACCATCATCGGCAGCATCAGCCCAGTTGAAAGGAATACACGTACGAAAAAAAAAAGAAGAAAAAACGCAAATCCGTCCAGCAAACAGACAAATTAAGCTTCCCCCTAGTGTGCAGGGCAAGGCATCGAGTTCGAGTTCGAGCCCGAGCCGCCTCTGCTAAATGGCCACTGGAACATTATACGATGGTGATGATGCGTATGTGTAAAAGGGGTGCGTTTTTTGCACTCCTGCATTGTGTACTAGCCAGTAGCCACGGCAGGGCAGGCAGGCATCCATCGAGTGCGAGAACGCGAATTATCCTTTCGCCCATCATATCGCTTATGTGTCAAAGGACCACACCGACAAATTGTTGGTCTTGTTTCAGTTTCAGTTACAGTTACAGTTACAGTTTCAGTTTCATTGCAGCCTCACACACCCGAAATTCTAGAAATCTAATAATGAAATATTAAAATGAGTTTCGGGAAATCCTCGAGAAATATGTCCTTTGACAGGATAATAATATTATTTTCTCTGCGGCAATGGCAGTGGCACTATAATAAATGATTGAGATGGGGATTGCTGTGTGTGTGTGGCTTGTGCAAAGAAATATCGGCGTTAATGTTCATTACAGGGCGGTGGCGGATCAACAAGAAAAATCACTTTTCCCCGGAATGATGTGCTCGTCCCTGGGCCGGGGTTGGGGGCGACAGGATAAGTAGG
The DNA here is from genome assembly GCA_949372485.1 of Cheilosia soror. Lineage (NCBI taxonomy): Eukaryota > Metazoa > Arthropoda > Insecta > Diptera > Syrphidae > Cheilosia > Cheilosia soror. The sequence continues at coordinate 77,272,436 of OX443561.1, read as the reverse complement.
TAATCGGCATGGAGAAGCACTTTGATCTGCTTGTATATGTGAAGTTTAAGAGGCAATCCGATAAATAATGATGCTCATTCCAATTGTATTGGCTCTAATGGCATCACCTACCCAACAGTGTGGTGGGGAAATAATTCAATGGTGATGACATGCTGACGATGACGACGTGCGCAGGATATGCGAGTAATCTTCCTTTTTCTTTATTAAATCTTGGCAGCGTGGTGGTGGGGGAAGTGGAACTATTTCAGAAAATCAATGATTTCCCGCATATATATTCAGGAGACAACTGTTTATGAAAGTCAAATGTCCTTTGTTCGTTCGCCATGCATCCAGGACTCAAAGTCCTTGGCGCAAAACAATGTAAAAGCCATAAACTTGTCGAAAACTAAACAACCCTTCTATACGCGCCACCACGGCATGTATGGGTTCTTATGTGCGGAATTTCCAAAACAATAATTATTCCTGTTCGGTTTATTGTTTGCATTTGTTTTCACAGCAACCCATACACGAGGATATGTGGACCTTCTTCGCTATATCTGCGCGGCGAGGATAAGGCTCGTAATTGTGATAAGATCCTTTTCAATAACTGTATGCACTTCAGATTCAGAATTTCCGCCGAATGGATGGCGCTCATTTGCGTTTGCCGCTTGTCTCGGTGATAGATTCTTGAAATTCCGGCAAAATGTTCGCAAGGAGGACCCTTCTCCGCAAAATCATGAGTTGGAATGTTCGCTTCGTACTGTATATACTAAGCGGATGTTTCGGTGCGGAAATCATTAACAGCAGTTTGGGATGTGCTTACAAAAACTGAAGATGCTGTTTGGATTTGTTGTCGTTATATATCCAGTGAGAAGCATTTCATTGAATTTCCCTGTTCTTCTGTCAATACAGAGATGTTTTTGCTGTTTTTTTTTTTTTTTTTAATTTGTGTCCTTATCGCGTTTGTACTGTGAGAGCAGAGGTCGGGTAAATTGTCTGCAATTGGACTTATTTATTCATTTTGGTGTGTTCTATCCAAGCACGGTTTGTTATTGAAGAAGGCATAACAGGGTGTATTGCCTCAGTACTATATGTGTGTGCGGAACTACTGAGCGAGGGTCACAGGTTCAAGTTCAACCCCCGGAAAGCAGTTAAATTTTAAGTTAACATTGTTTTTTGGAGTATATTTTGTCTTGAGAAAGCTTCTCGTGCCAGACATTCGTATTCGGCATAGAGCTATAAGTCCTTGGGGAAAGTTTAAGAAAGTCTATTGTACAGAGAGAACGAAAAGTGACCCAAGAATTATACTTAATATCAACCCTACAAAAACAACCATAGATTCACAGGGTAGAGAAACTTCAGACAGAGATAGCAATACGATTAAATGGTACGACAGGACGACCACGACACTGATACCAGTCAGTGAAGACAGTCACACACGGAGGAGATCTCAAAGAAGGCCACGCGAAGGCTCATGTAAGCTTGAGTATAAATAGAAGTATTGCGGAAAAATTTTCAACATTAGATCAGCGATTTCTGATAGCCAAGCAGTCGACGCCTATATCAATATGTCTAACTAAGCTTGTGTCGGAATACCTATAGAAAAAACTTAACAAATTAACAAGAACTACAGAGTAAGCGTCTGTCTGCTGGATACTGGGAAACATAAGCATAATGGGCAATAAGGAAGCGGATTACTCGTATCTAGCAAGGCAGAAGGCTGCGGAACAATATTTTTAGGGCCTAAACCATTTAGCTCTATATGCCCCATTTACAAATACGATCCTATCTAACAACACACTAATCTGCAAGTACCAGTGTGGCTTCCGTCCCGAATATAGACCAAATTTTCACACGGATTTACCTCAGACAAAAGACCAACAAATTTCAAGTCGAAACTCACCATACCTATTCATCGACTTCAAAGCCACGTATATTATAGCATGCTCATAGTCAGGAGCTCTATATGGCGATGTCTGAATTCGGAAACCGCGCCCTGTTGTTACAGTTCGAAAGTAGCTCCTCGGAACTATTCCAAACTTGCACCGAATTTCGGCAAGGAGACGCGCTATGATACGACTTCTTCAATCTGCTACTGGAGCAGATAGTTCGCAGGGCAAGTGTCAACTGTCAACACAGAAGGCACTATTTAAACAGGTCCGTTCAGCTGCTGGAGTATGCGGACGATATTGATAGCATCGGTCATTCTCAGCATGCCGTGATAGAAGTGTTCACGACAATTGAAGAACAAGCGAAATTCGTTGGCCTTGAAGTAAATGAGGACAAGACTAAGTACATGCTATCAACAAACAAACAAGCATCTGTCCACTGCCTAGGACAAAACGTCACTATTGATAATAACAATTTGGAGGTAGTTTAGAAGTTCACCTACCTCGGAGTGAACATAAACTCCACGAATGGCACCCTAGTGGAGATCCAGGGAAGAATTACCGTAGGAAACCGTTGTTGCTACTTCGGTTTGTCCAAGCAATTGGGTTCAAAACTTTTAACTCGAACGGCGAAATGTGTGCTCTACAAAACGCTTATCCTGCGAGTTCTGCTAATGGCGCCGAGTGCTGGACGATAAGCAAGAAGGGAGAGCTGATACTGAGCTCCTTCGAAAGAAAAATACTTCGGCGGATTTTTGGTCCTGTGTGCGAAGAGGACAAATGAAGGAGAAGATACAACCGCGAACTCTATGAGCTGTACCAAAATGTGGATGGAGTCCAAAAAGCCAGAACACGTCGACTACATTGGCTCGTCCACATCGAGCGAATGGACATAAATGTCCCAGCTGAGTAAGAGGAAGGCCGAACCTCCGTTTCAAAGCATCGCGGATGCCAAAAGCGCTTGGTCTAGAAGTAGTGTGCTCGCGATCGTAGAGAATGGAATGCTGCAGTGTTTCAGGCAGAGACTCGTCACGTAGGGAGCCCGATAAATAAGTAAGTAATCATTCTGCGGGATAGGGGGATCGAATAAACCTTACAGTTGCAGCAATAGTTCAGAAGAATAAAGAAGGAGAAACGGACAACAGCTTTTAAAATAATTCAATGCCTGAGACAAGAAAAGATCTTTTGCTCCATAAACCATCTCCGAAAAATCCCTCAAAAATGCCCTAAAATCCCAAACCCCTTCAGAAAACGCTCCAAAATGCCTCAAAAAACGCGCCAGAAAACAACCATAAATCCGTGTTGAAAAACGGCCAAGTGCAAGTATCACACGCGCACCAAAGATTCCGTACTTGGGCGGAGTTTGGGTGTCTTGAAAACGGTAGAGTGTCGGTTATTCTTTGATTTGATAGACCTATGTACAATTTTTTGTATGAAAGAAAATATTTTTTTCACCAAATTAATAATTACTCCAAAACCAGCCAAAGTATCGTTATCATTGATATTTGTCGTTTAACTAGAGGTTATACATATATACCCGATGTTGTGTGCAAATTTGGCGTTCTACGTCAATTAGTTCTTGAGATAGACCTAGGAGCAAAATTTGCTTAGTGGGTTCGGACAGACGGACAAACATCGTAGCGAAAACTATAAGGTTCCCTTTTGGCGCTATAGGAAGGGAACCTTACGACCCTGAAAAACCCACTCGAAAAAGGCATCCGAAAACGTAGAAAAAAACACGCTGAAAATATGAAATGAAAATAGTTCCGAAAAATGCAACAAATATCCCCCGAAAAACGCATTACAAAAACGGGCATGAAATGTTCCGAAAAACGCGCCAAAAAAGTGCCAAGAAAAACAAATGCATACATCCGAAAAAAGGCAAAGAAAGCTGCAAAAAAAACATTCTTAAAACCAAAAAGCAACCCAAGATAGGTACACATAAAATCGCCTACGAAACGTCCTGCAAATGCGTCAAGAAATATCGCAAAACAAATTCTTGAAACGTCAGAATACTAAAAAAGAGCATCGAGGTGGCTGTCCATTTGAGAGTAAAAATGCTGCGAGCAGCTCTCAAGCAGCTCTCGAGAGCAAACTCGCAAGTGGACTGGACATAGTCTTGAACTCTTGAGAGTAGTTCGCGGAGAGTTAACTTTTGACTCTCGAGATTCGAGCCTTTTGAAAGTTAATCGCAAGTGGACACATGTTCTGATCACTATCGGAGATTAGCTCGCAAAATTCCAACATGGTTCGTATTTTGGGAGCAGCTGTCGAGAGTCGACATGGCAAAACAATGGGTTTTGGAGGAAATAAATCAACTCATAGTATTACCAATACACACTCACGAGCAATACAATGGCTTCCCTTAATTTGGTATCCTTTTTAAAAATATTTGGCCCAACAGATTGAATTAATATTGAAATGTTATTACTTGTTGTCAAACGGTTAAAATCCCTGAACTCCTGATGAGCATCTTCAATAATTTGAAGGTCTCTTGCAAGAGCAGACCCTTCACCGAGTTGCCTACGATGATCTACCCATGGTTTAATCCAGCATTTCTTTTTTGCTTCAGTCTTTTCTTTAAGAACATTGCTAATAATTATTAACGCAGCGGCAATCTTTTGCTTGTAAGAATACATTTTAACTGGTAAGGTAACTAGCAGACGAAATATATCAAGTGGACACGGTTATGAGAGTACTCTCAGGGAATCTACTCTCAAAATGTAATCGCAGAACTTGCGAGATTAAAATCTCGAAATTATTACTCTCAAATGGACAGCCACCCGAGAGTAACTCTCGAGAGTTTACTAGCGAAATTACTCTCAAATGGACAGGCACCTTAACAGGCTTTTTAACGCTACACCGTACACTCAGGGAACACCTAGAACAACAGGTATATTAGACGTAGGAACTGTACTGCTTGAATATGTTCTTGCTGATCAGGACATAATGCACATCAATGTTCCAAATTTGAAAACTTTAGCTTCCATGAATGTCAGGAAATGGCATTTTAAAATTTATTTTTGTAATGGAGGTACCATGCCCAGCTCCTCTTGCTTTTACGTTCAACATATGGCGCTGTTTTTCATACGCAACGTTGTTGTGTTAAAACTTCAAGACATTCGTTTTTCAAGATTTTAAATTTACTTTCTAAAACCATTCTGTCGAAAATTTTAAAATGCGTTCACCGAACAAAGCGTTGTAGACGTAAATAGTACTCACCTACCACCTTACAACACAAAACTACCTCTCAAAACCGACTATACGAAAAAATAAATCGAAATCTATACCAAACTACTACAGATACAGAGACAGACCTACATGTTTGTATAGTGATTTAAGTATCTGATAACTAATCCCATAAAGCACATAACTCATGTTTTCCTTTCATCATTCATGTCTATATAATTATCCACTCACCCTCCCCCCCCCCCCCTCCTAGCGAAAAGTATATAATTTTCCCTTATTGCGCTATTGATCAGGACACTGAATAATTGCGTCTTCATCATATCATCGACAGAGCACTCATCCATATTCATAACGGCCAAGCCATTAAGTTCGATATAATAACAACGACAACGACGACGACTGTATGACGACAGGAATCAACCCCTCCTTGATGTGGGCAGCAGTAGCAACAGCAACACATCTTAATGACCCATTGGCTGCTGAAATCATTTATTATAAATTATTGAAGAAACATTATACGAAAGATACGCTCTTATCCTTCGATTAATCCTCATAATTTATAGTTTTTAGACTTGGGATGTAATTCGGCTGCTCGTTGTTTCGGTTTTTCCAGCAGAACGCCTCTTCCTCCCTAATTATGTGCAGAATCGATAATCTGTTGCCAATGGCCGGTCTATTTATGTGTCTCTGAGCGCAAGTATTATTTATGGATCTTGGAGAAAGAGCCCTGCCAGCGAGATAGGGGGATCCTTTGGTCAAGCAATACAGACTCCATTGCCAAAAGTTTTCCGGTCGCGCCATTAGGAGTGAACAATGTGTTTGCTATCCGAATTTAATTGCTTTAATGACCTGGTCGCGCTAATGAGAGTTTCCAACAGGATGGCCGAAAGATGCTCAGCAATATAACACAATGCGCAACAACAAGGACGACTCTTGCAATTGTTCTCGAAGAGCATCAATTGCTGTACTGACTTGCAATTGTTTATATCGATAAATCGGGAATGCGGGACAAGTGCTCTAATAAATCATACAATTTGATTGCGACTGGGAGGAGAGGAGATCCTTGGTCAACCGGCGACGACTGAACTGATTAATAAATCTCTTTCAATTCAAATTGATTCGCAATCTCAATGAGTTGTTGTGGGGACAAATGGCACGTCCAAAGGATAAGTGCCATAAATCAATGGACGACCAATAAGTCCTTTCTGAATATTCAATAGGGTATCCGTATCTGGATAGGATGTAGGGTGTAGGAATTCCTCTGACAGAGCAAGGACTTTCAATAAGCATCTCCCTGCAAGGAGTTTAGTGTTATCAATCAGGAAAATGTATTGAATGCTTTTTAGGGGATTGAGAAGAAGGGGAGGACACCGAGAAACCATGGGAATTTGTGATGGACGATTTGAGTGTAGTATAGAGCTAGAGCTCTCTCGCAGATGCCAAAAATCTAGGATTTCGCAGTGAGGCGTGACAATGTTGAAGCGGGTCGTTAAATTTGTTGTCAAATTTCATTGACTATGTGGTATGAAAATTTAAGGCAACTTGGGGCACCAGTCCCAATTTTTTACCAGCTTTTCAAGTAGGTGCGCCCAATTGGGGCCATATATGATATATAACGACCAATTTCTGACAATATTTTATTAAACATGTATTTCAAAAATTCAGCTCAAGTTTTCAGACAGTCTTTTGTTATTGTCCTGAAGGTGTCCCTGTAAAGTTTCGCCTTAACAAAGAGGCGTCAAATAAATACTTTCCCTGCTGAAGATCAAATATCGGATTCATTTGCCGTCGTTTTTTGGGCCCTAGGGGGTTGGGCAAAAGTTGTATCAGATCGAATAAAACAATCTCTAAAAAACCCACTGATTGCCAAACAAGCAGGTGTCGCCTCTGGCATTCGACAGTACCAACAAGAGTTTATTTTGCTTTCCTTACCATGGAGAGGTTTACCCAATAAACTTAAAAGCTATTATCAAGGCCTACTTTTACATATAGAGTTATGGATCTTTACCAAATAAGATCAGATGGTAGAGGGCAGTAAATGTTCTTGGCCTGAGCCATCAGCCACGGTTTTAGTTTATCATCTCAACTTAGCATTTCTGGACAAGGAGTAGGGAGAGCAGTGTGCTTCCAATATCTAAATATTGTCTCGACCAAAGGCAAAGGATGCAACACTTGGAAAATTACTGTCACTATTATGAGAAAGCTGCAAACGTTCACTAACCGGTGTCTGGGAAAAAGGACAGAACAAGGTTAAAGCTATGGCTTGCACAGTATACATACCTAGCGTTTGAATACTGTATACCTACCGGGATAGTCTCCTTATTTTTATAGATTTGATTTATATTAAGCCCCATTACGGTCATTTCAGTTTCAGTTGCAAACAAGACACAGTTCACAACATTTTCTAAGAAAAAATGCTTTAACAGTTCCTCAGATGCAAATGGATCACATACCCTATATCGCACGATCGGCGTCCGCTAAGTTGAGCTACCTATTTAGAGCAAAGAGGTACTTTAGCCCCAAGCAACTTCTCCTGCTGTACAAAGCACAGGTTAGACCAGGCCTGGAATATTGCTCCCATATATGAAGCTCTTCCCCATAGCATCCACTTAACCTCGTCAGCATACAGAGACGAGCAGTTTCGACTTATTGGAAACCCATCACTCACATCGAATCTACAACCGTTGGTGCACAGAAGACAAGTCGCTGACCTCTGCTTGTTCTATAGGTAGAGGTACTTCCTTGGTAGATGTTCCGAGGAACATTGTCCATCGAAATGCAACTTTTGGGCGCCCCACAAGACAGGCTGCTAATGCTCATGTCATGACTTATACAGTACACTTGACAACCTCGAGGACATCAACTTTCCAAAACTCCTTCTGTTACAGGACAAGCATAATTTGGAACTCGCTTGCTGGAAATATTTTTCCAGAAGACTACAATTTGCAGCAATTAAAGTGCTGAACTAACAGACATCTGCAAGCATTTCGGGGCGCTGCTGAAGCCACAAACCAGTAAGAATAGACCACATAACGGACTTTGCCTACAAGCTGCCGGCGGGCCCAGGATTATTCATGTATTGGTGCTGTACAAAATCAAAGGAGCGCCATTAACGCACGCATACTTGAAAAATCCTAGGCCCATGGTATAGCTTGAAAAATCATTGCTGCCATTAATTTTGACATTTACACGTATTCACACACAGGGTAATTTTTTCCGGGGGGAATCGGGTAGGTGTACGGGAAGTCGGCGGTCTATTCTTACTGGTTTGTGGTGGTCGGGTGAAACCTAGCACATCAGTTGCGGCTTTTCTGATGGCTTCTTGGCATCGATGCCGCTGGTCTTCAGCACTTGATGCTGGCTGCACAGGACTTCTCGAGAGGTTGAGGGAGACGCGATTGGCAAAAGTTCTGGCGGTTTGTTGCATTTGTAGCCGTTCAAAGTTGAATCTTCTCACAATATTTCCTCATTGTAGCGGTGTCTGTGATATGTAGTGATCCGAGTCTATGTTGGCCGTTCGGAAAGTTCGGACATTTAGAAAACTGGAGGAGTGCCTTGCGTCGATCGCAACATGGTCAATTTTATTGGCGGTTCGTTGATCGCCATGTTCCTTTGTGAATGTTGAGGTGTGGAATATGGAAACCGTGTGCTAGCTATGGTAACATTACGTCCCGCAGCAAAGTAAATTGCCGAAGTCCGTTTCCAGACGTGGTGTCGTGTAGGGTGTCGTTCGAAGATGACCACCTTTCCTATTTTGCCATTAAAATCACCTAAGACGTACTTAGGACATTGCTCATATGTTTTGTCGAGGAGCTCATAGAAACATTCTTTGGTAGCATCGTCCTTATCTTCTGTGGGGGCGTGAGCGCATATCAGGCTGATATTAGCGAAACACTCTTCCCTTGTATATCAGAAAGCTTCGCGGAACTAAATCTGCTTTTGGCCAAAACTCAGGACAGCATCGATATTGCAACAGTCTTCAAAGGACCTCACGTCTGAAATAGCACTGTGTATATGCTTCGCAGGAGGGAAAACGCGAACTTCCATTCGTAGAACACCATCAGATCCCAACCTAGACCATTCCTACAACTGGGATCAACTCAACGGAATAGTGTTACCTTCACGTCCTGGCTTTCAAACCTCCAGTATTTATTTAGTGTCAAACCAATATTCAGTTGAAATTAACATATCAACACCATACACACTCATGTGAATGCCACAGACCTAGATCCATTTGCCGTTCTCCGAACACGACTGGCTACAGAGCATATTCGTGGAATCATACTTCATACACATATCCTTAGACTAATGAAAAAGAAAACATTTCATTGAAAATCTTATATTTGCATTTCGCATATTTAATTTGAAAAACTTTTTAGCAAACAAAATTTTAAATTAAACGAGCGAACCATATGAGGCAGATCGGGATCGGGGGTATATGGTGAAAATATGTAGAGAAATCCTAAATACATTAATCGTACGTAAAATATGTATGCATAAGGACTCGTAATGTATGTACAAATAGGAACCCCTTCTTTATTCCGACACAGCATCTCGTGTTCTGTCTCTCTACATACAAATAAAAATCCACCCCCATCGCACTAGGAGGGAGCAAAATTCAAAGAAATAAAGTTTCAATCCTTTCTTTCTTTCGTTAGCCTCGCATATGTTCACTAAACAAATATTCGCATTTTGGATCCTTTGACGTATTATATTTAATGTTTCATAATAAATTTTAATAATAAAAAAAAGAAAACACCATTCCACGAAAGGATTTTCTCAGCACGCTTCTATATCTCGCTCTTACAAGACGGCAAGACGCTATATACTATACGTATAAGTATCGCTAATACGTTGGCCAACAATTTAAGAAAAAATTTACGCATCCTTAAATATGTTAATTAAAAAATTAACTCTTCTGTTCGTTTTCCTTAATCCGTTCATCTTTTGTACAACTAATTAGATTTGTCAGAGGGGATATCACAATTATCTGGGTTTTGTCCTGAAGAGGATACCGCTAGCGCGAATAAAAATGTCCTTCTTTCAGATTTTCTTAGAGAAAATATCATGAATGCGAGCAGCGGCCGCGATTAAAGTCACATGTGTTCTGGATGCTTGGTTAAATAAAATTACGCTGAGAGCGCACCACACAAACAAGGATTTGGATGCTACACTCAAAGGAGCCACAACCAGAAGCATCGCAGTAGGTATACAAAAAAAAAAGGGCATTCCAACAATATTTTCACGTAAGATAATCTCTTGTAAGACAAGGACCCCAACAAACCTACCGCGTAACCGAAAAAATGCACAGCTTAAAAAGATGTTTCACATTCAGACGCTCTACCGAAAAAAAAATTGGAAAAAAAAATGGGAAAAAATGCGCAAACAGGACTAAAGAACTCAGTGTCACCGCCTAAAGGCGATTTGCGCGTATAAAAGTCGGAATGTACATCCTTCGCAGGTAAGCCTTTATGTCAGTTATTGTAAAAAATTATGAAAGTATCCTTGTTAACCGCTTGGCTACCGACAAACAGAAAAAACGCAGCATTTCTGCTAAGAAGAAGCAAAGTGAGCTTCAAGAGGGATCCCCGCTCTTTGAAACTGGATAGCACAATCCTCTCCTTTTTATTTTTTTATTTTGCTGCCATAAAAGGATTACTTGTTGTGTTTTATGCGGATGGCGAAAATTCTTTAACAAAAGTGCCCCCGCAGTATGCCCGCCCACTTGGCATAGGTTAAAACAACTTTGTTGCTCATTTAACATTCATATGTCGACCCTTTGGTATAAAGAGAGTACACCTACACCTATACACCTACACAGTTCTGTGATAGTCAGTACGCGAAGATTACGCACGATTCAGTTAATGTGACCGCAAATGAAAATGTTTTCCTTTATCCGTCTTATTATCAAGCTTTTCTTTTGCCCAGTTCCAGGACATAGACATACGTATGCAGCAGAGCGAATTAACATTCTCGCTGTGAGAGATTTGTGCATCTCTGCGGCGAGGTCTCATATTAATTTCCTTGTAATGTTTATCATTCCGCAAGTGCAAATTAAATTAGAATTACAGTCCTGAAGTGCTGGACTGTGAGCCAAAGGCCAGCTGCCATCATGAGGAGGGGCGGGGGAAAGGTGATGAAATTAAAAATTGTACTTCGTATACCTATACGGAGGAGGATTTTGAGCAAACAGCGCTTTGTATAGAAAGCAGAGACTGAGGTCGTGCGGATTAGACAAATATGCCAGATGAATGATCACAAAGAGAGTTAGGTATACAATGGAGTTTGAGAGGAGTAGGTACTCGTACGGTCGTACCTGATGTTGCCACAGGAGGTGTTTGCCAAATCATTTTTTAGCAGTAGCTAATGGATATTGTGAAACATTTACGTATCAGAACAATTCTCTTGTTACAGGGGGCAAGATGATAGTGCGCCTAAGATTTAAGAACGATCGAGCTATGCTATTATGGGGAGTCTTCCCAGGCACTAGGTCTGCAAGTCTTTGAAACAAATTAACACCGAAACAACAAGAGTAAAGGAAAATCTTGCACAAACGGTCAGTGGCCTTTCAGTTTTAATACCACCGCAAGCCCGCGCAATTCTATTATAGTTGGTAATTGAGATTAAGACTTAACTTGGTTAAGCGAATTGGATACTCCTATCGATTATCACAAAGGTCGTAGTGGTCAGAAAATAATAGGCCGGACATTACATGTGGGAATGGGAACTCTATTCCTACCTGCGAATATCTTTTAAAAATGTGTATCTCCGTGTATCTTACTTCGTTAGGAGGTCATAATGATGACCGAAATAGTCAACTCAATTACTTACTTACTTACGCGGCTCTACACTTCGTACTACGAGGCCTCAGCTAACAAGCCACTCCAGTTAGCCCAGTCCTTATCTCCTTCTCCAAAACCCGTCAACGCAAACGGGACCGAAAATTCTACGAAGAATCTTTCTCTCGAAGCGACCGAGGATATCTTCATCCGCTTTAGATAGAGTCCAAGCTTCAGTGCCATAAAGCAGGACTGGAATGTTCAAGGTCTTATACAGAATCTCCTTAGTTGCTCGGAATAGGGCTCTACTACTCAATTGCCTTCTTAGCCCAAAGAAACAGCGGTTGGCAAGAGTTATTCTTCGTTTAATTTCTTCTAAGATGTTGTTGTCAGAATGAACCGAGGTAGATACGTGTGAACGGGCGAAATATGCACGCTTGCGGAATTGGGCCCCTGATGGTGGCGGTTTGTCTTTGGGTAGCGTCGGAGGGTGATCGTAGCAGTCTAACCCCTGTCCATTGCCTCTGACAGTCCATCACTAAGGAGGGAGACTTGTGCATGGCAGGTAGTTGAATCAATCCGTTCTTCTGCTTGACCAAAAGTCAGTGGAGGGATTGTCTACTGGAAAAGGATGAACCGTAGTCTTCCCCTGTTTATCTTCTTTGATAACAAAGTCCGCACGAGACAAAGACCAGTGCTGAGAAGAAGAGATTGATTGAAGAAAACCATCCTACTGCTTGGTATCGAAAAAGGGTTACAGTTTGTCCGTCAGGGAGAGCAAAGACGAAGAGTGACCGAAAGAGTTTAACCTCCCGTCTATTGCCGATGTTCATAGTGCCGAAATGAAGTTGCTCATGTAGGTAGTTAGTTGGTAATTTGTTACAATATTACTTATTTTTTCGTGTTGATGTTTTAGTGAAGCCATTTGGACTTTGGTTCGAAACAGGTCTCTCAGATCTTCGAAGAAATAAGCCCCTAAGGTATCCCAACGCAAGGTGGCAAAAGCTAGACAGGAGAAAAGGAGGTAAACGGTGGTTTCTTCCTCCTGCTCGTCCAAGCAGCTCCTACAGACATAAATCGTTGTAGGGCTCTCCCATTCTACGGGCATGTTCGGGTAATGTTTATATTAATACAAAGAAGTTTTCTAGTTCTTCTGGAGTCTAATTTCGGCCAAATTTGTCTAGATGCTATGCAGGTGGTAATACTGTTCCATCGATTGTTAGTGATTTTTAAAGCGTCCTCGAGAAACATACAATTTAACTGATTGCAATCGAGCGTGCGGATGCTGATGTCAGTTACGTGGAGGACGCTGCCATGTCTAGATGGTTCGTCCCCCTTGCACGATGTCACTGTGACCTGGATTGGAACAAAGCACAGGCTAATTGAACATCTATTCGCAATCTCGTTAAGAAATTCGCGGCATTGTTTTACCAACTTTGATCTGCTTGTTGGTAGGCGCAGTAGCGCAGTGGTTAGTGTGTTGGACTACTGTGCGAGGGATCCCAGGTTCGATCCCCGGAAAAACCCAAATTACATCTTAAAGTTTTTTCTACTGCGCCACCTCTCGCGAACGTCTGACAAACATCCGAGAGTATGACTGTCATGAAAAAGCTTCTCAATTGAGCCGTTCGGACTCGGCATAAAATTGTAGGTCCCTTCCATTCGTCCCAAAAATAGAAACTCACACAAAACGAATGGTTGCGAGAAGCTAGGCCTTGGGTGTCACCCGCCTGTTGCGCCACCTATTTATTTATTTTTATTTTTTTTATCTGCTTGTTGGTGGAACCAGGGTTGGCTGTCTGACTGTCTATGTAAAAAGTGATAGTTTTCTCATCTGTCTCGTACAACCGTACGAATAGCGAAAAAATGAAAGAAAGATTCATACTACTTGTATCTGCCCATCTTTGTCCAAAAATTGTATTATGTATGTATTTAAATGCGTTTTTGTCTAAAAGAGAAAAAACACCCCAAAACCCAATAAAAACAACAAAAAAGGATATAAAAATACTCTCTTAAAAGCAGTCCCAAAACAAGCGTAAAAAATTACCCAAAAACATTTCAAAAACTTTCCAAAAACATATATAAATTACCCAAAAAACTCTTCTAAAACGCTTCAAAAATGCGTCAAAAACGCCTCAACAAAAAACTCTTAAATAAAGCGCCAAAAAACCCCACCAAAAGGTCGAAGTAAAGCCCCAAAAAGGGAGACAGCCCCAATCTGGAGAAATGGACTCAGGAAAAGTACTCAACATTTACGCTATTTTTAAATCCTATATCCGCATCCAAGAGTAAGACCAGAAACAAGAGCGAAAAACTACACGAAAATTCAACTACAGTTTGCATATTCGTCGCCCCGGCCGCCGCGCCTCAAACTTGCGACTCGCGCCCCCAGCCAACAGAAAATATGGCGAATAAAAAAATATAATTGAGCATCTAATTCTTGAGATATGTGCCCACCGCAACCACCCCAAGTCCCAAGACAGAGCAGGAATTAAAAACATTCGATTTTAAATTTACTTCGTATTTCTTCGGATCAAGTCGGCTGATTGCGATAAAATGAAAACTATAAGGGCCAGTTTCAAGACTAGCTTATAAAGTCTCGGGTAGCCAATCCGGAACTTATCTGTCAGATAAACTTCACTTTAGTTTCAAAGGTTTCAGATAGCGACATCTGACAGATAAAGTCTTGGATATCCTATCTATCAGCCGGTTTAAGTGGCTGTTAAAGCCTTTACTCAGTTGTTTTGCTCGTTCAAGGATGTCGATAGAGGTACCGGAAAGAATGATATTTCCGAAGCAATGAAATTCCTATTCTTGGTTAAAGTATCGCTAGCAGACATTTTGTCTTTGTGGAAAGTTAGAACGCAAAACTGCAACAACTAACCTTCCGCCGAAAATGCCATAAAGCTCTTAGAAGCGAGTAGGATCAAAATTTGTTGGATATACTACCCATACCCGGCCGCATTTGCTACCGAGCATTATTTACGAAATGCTTTGACGACCTAGAGTTGGACCCATAGCCAAACAGAATAAAAATGGAGAAGGCCACTTTAAGCTGTGTAGGAGATTCGTATCAAAACGTTACTTAAATGGAGCCGTTATGCATGCTTTGTAGAAAGGAACACTCAGGTCCTGTTTACAGTATGGCCAAGACCAGCAGGCCACCGTGATGATTCTGTTCAAGATTTAAGTGGGGGACAGCCGTATGCTTGAGATACCTCCGAACATTGATGGACATGGTGGACCTGGACATGCTAGCAGGATCTTACTATCTAAGGTAGTCAGCTTACGCTTGCTATGCTGCAAGGAGAAGGCGCAATGGCCGGTATAACTGCCAGACATACTGGCTGATCTAAACAACTCGGTCCAACAAGTTAACTCCGAACAATGAGATCTGGACAATGCGAGTAGATATACTTACATAGAAACATCTTGAGAGGTCATTACGGCTACCGCAAATACCTACTTCAATTTGGACACTATAGCTCGCCGTTTTACTGCCAAAATGTCTAGAACATGATTAAGATACCGAGCAATGAAAAAGCAATCTGCCCAACCCGAAGTTTCTTACAGACCAAGTGCTTCAGTCGGTATTAAATGGATTGCTAAGAAGAGCATCACTATAGAAGCAAAAACGTCAGAAGTATTAGAAGTGACAAGATGCAACATTAACTTCTAACCAGCCCTGCGAAGTAATTCCTAAGGACAGTCCCATGGTAAGAATGGTTGAAGGAAGTAGTGGCGTGCTACGTTTCAGAATCTAGCATGTTAGTGGCACTGATGGCTATCGCATCTTTAGAAGGTTACTACTGCCATTGGCCAAACAAAGGAAAAAAAAGACACAGACCCCCCGTTACGCCACCGATGGAAGAACTGACTTAACTACAAACGGGTCTATGCTAGGGTACGCAATATCAACAACTATACGTTACATAACCAGCGGGAATAATTAAAAAAAAAGGCGAAAGTAGACGCTTCACTAAACTGTGCCGTGAGAAAAAAGCCCGCTAAAGCGAGATGCATGCAAAATCTGAAGGCCGTAGATAATCATCAGTCATCACCTACGTCGGCAGCGTTACAAGTTAATACGTAACAGCTTATCTTCGGTCGGTCATTAGTTGGTACCCCACCATTCCCGGTGCTTGTCCTGCTCAACTTCTTTCGAACAGTGATCTCTAGCTCACCCTCTTCCACCTCTTTCCTTTTTCTATGTTTTGCTTAAAAAAATTATTCAAGTTTTGGCACACGTTACGACGCGTTTGTTACGTAGCCGAATGGAATTTGGATCGTTAATAGTTTTACCTAGCCGTTGAAATGGACGAGGATCATAAATAACCCAAGAAGACAGCTGAGAGATCAAACAGAAGTCTAAACGCAGAAAGACGGTAAGACAGTCGTCGCATATTAAAAATGTCTATGCAGATACATAGATGTAGGTAGGTACTCGTATGTAACATTACAAACACCTCCACAGCAGTTGTCTTGTCTTGCCAGTGTCACGATCAACTGTCCTCATAAATCATCACATCCTCATAACTCAATCTTGCCCCTCGTCCGATAGTACAACATTTTAGCATTTCTTCGGGCGGCATCGTCTCATAATACGCGACGCTCTCTCCAGGCAATTATTCCCTATCGTTTCAATCATTCCTCGACTGACATGCATTTCCCCACTTTCATTATAGGACGAGGGAAAAAACCAGTTGCAACACCACCACCAGTTTTGATAAATTGCTCAAAACACTTTCTTCTAAAATGAGGCGGCACACAACCGCTTCTCGCTGAAGTGTGTCCTCAGGCGAGAAAAGGATTCGGTGTCACCATCACCACTGCGCGAACAGAGAAACAGCAAAAAAAAAAAACTATACACAAATCTCAGCCCAACAAAAACCAAGCGAGTGATAATGTTCAGGATTTGTAAACCCTTTGATGGATCCTAGAAGGAAAGCTCAAAGCCGATACCCACCCCATGCCATGCGGTTTCCATGCTCTTTTCATGCTACACGCGAAATACTTGTGCTTCTGCAGTTGTTTCTTAGCTCATTTTGTTCGTATTTCTTCACTTCCTCCGTTCTGCTGCGGCATATAGTTCGAAAAGTATCAGCAAATACGAAAAAAACGTCGAAATTTATGATTTATTACCCGACAGCTCACTTCACGTGAATACGCGATAAAAGCTAGCCGCCATACGTTGCAGACCTATTCCTTTGTATATCCAAGGTGGACGTCGGTCGGATTGAAAATTTAAGAAACCCTCCCCAAGGAGCCCCACTCCAACCCCGATTTGGTGAACGATTAACTGCCGACATTTGCTATGGAAAATTAAAGGTTATGCAAATTGATGTTTTGGAAAATAATGCGTGTCGTGTTGCGGGGGCGGGGGTGGGAGTACAAGGGGTCCCTGCCACATACCTACCTCTATAGTGTAACTGTGCGCTTTCGAATCGAAATAAAACCAATTTTAATTAAGGAATTTATGGAATTAATGGCGTATTTATTTTCGTGTGCATGTCCCTTTCGCATAGTACAGCAGGAAAGTCTACTCCTTTCGGGACATGTGTGAAGCAATTAAACAAGAATAATGGGAAACGAAATTATTCGGTATACGAGTACATTTGGATTTTATAGTCTGGTATCCGAAGCGAGCGAAAAAAGGGTAGCAACTCTCAATTAATTTGAGACAAACTAGCTATATGCACAAGAGTGTATCGCTTCAAGGACCGGTTTCGCATTAAAGCATAACGCCAGTGGGAATTTATGGTGGCAGCTTATTGAAACTATCTGGATATCTGGCAACGCTTCTAACTATCGATCACGTCGACAATGGTGGAGCTTCTGACATTACTCACATATCATGGGCATGGCCATAAATCATGCGTTTTTTGTTCATCGTAGACAGGTGGTTGCTGCTTTGTTATGTTGCCAACGGCCAACACTCCAAGGACATGGCTCGTAAGAATGTGGCATGTGTCCGGCCGGGCAAGGCACCATCAGCCATCACTTCTTCGAGCAACATCAATTGAACACAAATAATGTGACACGAATACGAATTTCTTTTGTGGTCCGATGGCTCATTATTAACTGTCAGGCAACCGGCGCGGCGGCGGTGGCGGTGGTTTTCGAATCGCCAGGCACTGGGGGGTGGTTGGGCATGCACACAACAAAGGGATGTCTGATATTGTAATCCCTAGAAAAGCCTACTTAGGGTGAAACTCATGCTTTTCGATTTCGCAGTAGAATAATAAATTTACTGTAGCTCCAAGGCTACTATTTGCTACCCCTGGTCGACGACCTCTCCTCATTGAATACCAATTTCAATTATTTTTTAGCCAAAAGACGTAGCAGATACCATCTCTCAGAGACACTGTCTCTGGCTATCCCCCTTTCCTGCTCTGTCACAAGTGATTGTGACTGTGTATGTCCTTCATCAATTAATTTGTTTTGCAAGTAATACAACTCGAGCGTCCTTAATCCCCATTTGTGTAAGTGTTGTGTTCCTGGATATCTGATTTCGTCTTTGCCGTCGTCGTTGTCGTTGTTGAAGAATGCCAAATTCTTTGGAAAAGACACGATAAATATGCTCGCAATGAAGTGCTGACTGACTAGGACTAGGTACACGGAAGGACTTCTTCGATTCAAGAGATGAATTGGTCTGCCCGCGTGCCAGAGAGGATTTCTTTGGCTAATAACGTTTGCCAAAAAGGATGAATTGATTTTGTCGAATGTTTACGCTGGCCGTGTTTATCTTCGTTGTAATTACGTTCATTTATTTCCTTATTGACTTCGGTTGCTCTGTGTCTTGCAGCAGCCTCTGGGGGCGGTGTCGGTCGAAGTGAAAAATCGACTGACAAGGACCAACAATCAATTTCGTTTGTTTGCCATCCTAGCACTCACCAGTGCGGGTATTTTTTGGACTTCCTGGGAAATTACTTTGACTTAAGTTAATTAATCTCTCGATGTCTCTTTGGAGTCTGGGTCTCTAGGCAGAAGGGTGGCTTAGTCGAATACCTAAGTTGGGGGTGTGAAGCGTGAATAAGCTGCGCTTAGAGCGCGCTCTTAATTATTGATAATGCGGGGGCGATGGGGAATGGGGTTGGGGTTGGGATGCCAGACATCATCTGACCGAAAACACATTAAAAATGTACGATGCTGTGTTGTCAAAAACGGATTAGAGTCTGAAGAACTTTGGAAAAACTCAAACAAAACTTCATTATCCTTTATCACAAACGCTGTATGCTGTGTGTGTAAAGTAGGGAAGGATAGACAGCACACATTCAAGGCGAATGACACTGATGCCAAGTATCCATTTCATTTTGGATGCAAGCAGCAGACACTCGGTTCGGTACAGCGATGGAATTTGGATATGTTTTGTGGATGACCACTAGTGTCAGGTTCAGCTTTGTTGAGTTTCGCCTTCATCAATACCTACACACAGACAGAGAGACGTGTCAGATATAATAATAATTGTAAGTCATCATTGTGTATTCCGTTTGTGCGATGGCTATACTTTGAATGGCACCGTGACAAATTGACGAAATTGCTGATTTTAATAGGCATCGGGAGGAGAGTGGGGGGCCTTTGAGTTGGTTTTACCTTTGAGCATCGATGGGACTGATTCAAAAATCATTTAATGGACATTGGGTTAAAGTGGTGGCCTAAAAAATGTACTTGCTATGTTCCCAAACGAAGACTTGCAGATGATTTTTTTTAATTTAGAACCCAAGATCTACTACCTACTCGTATAATAATCAGAAAGGAGAGGCAAAATGTTTCTTTTAAATGAAACGCATACCTAAGATTAAGTCAAGAAACAGTAAGGAGACTCAACATGAGACGCTCTCCATCAGCTCTACACTATTCCACAGAAGCATGGAGGTTAGCAAAGGTGGATTAAGACATCCACTGGTCGTTTTGAATGCAAAATTCTTCGAATGATTTTCGGTTCAGTCTGTATACTTTGGCTTTAGAGAAGCATTGATTTTATAGGGAACACTACAAGCAGTGTTCGAAGATGCGGCTTGCATTTTGACGAAATTATTCATATGACGAAAAACCAACACGAGCTTATTAATGTGATTTCAGAGACCCTACTTAAGGAGAAAACAAGACCCAAATCCATTACTGGAACGGGCAACGTACAGCTGACGGTGCGAAAAACAGGGAAATTCAAGACTAATCCCACAGACTTCCAACGATTGGCCTTGGGATTTATTGATTGTCATCGCAAAAGCCAATCGAACGGGGAGCTGAATCCGCTTGAAATGGAATGGAAGATCAGTTGTAATAATCGGAATTCGTGGGATAAGGACTTCCACTCCTTGGAATTTGCCCTTGATGATCGTCGCTTGAATCACATTGCTCATCAGTTTCTTGACGGACAACCGCGTACCGTTGCACAATTTCGGATGATTCAGATTCGGCAACATGATTATGATCGATCCCACCTTCAGCTGTAAATTATGCGGTGGAGTTCCTGGCACATCAAGCAAGTTCAAAAATTCCGTCGGGTAGTGAGTCGCTTCATCCTCGTCGGTCACGTTCTCAACGGATTTGTCGTTTTTACGAATACAGTTCTCCAGCGATTTGACTTTGAATAATGAAATTCAAGCTATCGACGTCCTTATTCTTCGCTGCTAGTATTGCCCGTTCTCTACCTAGTCCAATTCAGAGTTACCACTATTTTTCAAAAATAAATTTCGCTGGCTTTCCCTGATTTTCCCTGACCAATTTTCAAGTTTTCCCTGACTCAAATTTATTCATTTATCAAAAAAAAAATAAATAAATTTGTCAGTTAGGTAATATCTTTTTTATAAGAAAGAGGATATTAGAATCTATACAGGGTGTTGCAGTTAGGCGGTATAATCCCTTAAGGGGAGATCCCTGAAGTTTCGCCGAAAATTAAATTGTATGGCAGGGCGGTCTATTCTCACCCTATTTCCCGTTATAGCCAATCAAAGTAGGTGACCTCTAATTTGGAGATGTTACCACTTAAAAGGCTATAACTTTTAAACTGTTATCTATAGGTACAAGCATTTCGTACATTTTGAAAAGATAATTTAGTAGCGCATATAAGTCTTAAGCACTTCGGGTACATCTGTGTATATACAAAAAAGTTATGGCTTCTTAAACTCAAAATTATGAAAATTTGTTGTTTAATTTTTTTACTTAAACTGTTTTTTTCTCAAAATGTTTACTTTATAAATTGTTTTATTTTTTTTATGAAATTTTTATCCTTGAGAAATTTCCTAAAAACTATTTTAAGCAACTTTTGTACGTACGATCAACAGAAGTTTTAGTAGAAGAAATTTTTTATTATTCAAAACTGGTCAAAAAGAGACTCGATATTTCTCTAAACTAAACTTTTTTCTTTCATAGCACCCCAGGGGTGTTAGATCAGGAGATCTGGTTGGCCAATTGTTGGGGCCAAATCGACCAGTCCACCGTTCGTTAAATGGTGGATTATTTTAATAGGGCTTACCTATATTGAAACCCATCTTTTTCACAGATGGGTAATTTTTGTTTGTTCAGCCTTCAAAAAACCTTGTAGGATAACAATATAGCGACTTTGTATGGCCAGAGCAGTAGGAGAATTAGCTACTCAAATAGAGAATGTGCCACATTTGGGAAGAATAGAAGGAAAGTAATATTTTATGCCCAATTCGATAGCTGAATTGAGAAGCTTACTCCAGACGTTTATAAAATTAAGTGCAGCAGAAAATACCTTAAGTTTATACCTTGCGTCCATTCGTCCCGAAAAATAGAAAACTCACACAAACGAACGTTTGTGAGAAGCTAGGCCTAGGGTGTCTATGGATGATGGACGTGTTGCGCCTATCTATCTATGTATTTGTTGATTTAAATTGTTTTTTTCCTAGGGTTGAACCTACGACTCTTGCTCAATAGTTCACATGATGCCGAATTCGTTGATCTGGGTTTTTATTGGCTTTGACGCAGACAAAGGGGTCACCGACAATTCTAGTCAAGGACTAATCCGCTGAAATTTAGTTGACATTTTTCAAACCACAATATGATTGCAACTTTAAGTATGAACTAATTTGCAGAATTTCAGTTTTAATAACGCCTTGTGATATTGAATTTATAAGAAAGTTATGCTTTTGTGACATATCATAATAATTATGAAGAGAATTCAATTCTTGACAATTAAAAAACAAATATGTGCGAAGTATTTTTTTTTTTTAATTTCTTCCGATCGATTCGACGAGTTTATTAACGAGCGCGGCCGCGCGAAAGACGGTAGACATCGCAGTTTCGCGAGGTGTACCGACGAGCGCGGCCGCGACCGTTCTCGGCGGCAAACGCCGCGCTGCAAACCGCGTCCCGCCGCCTTCCCCCCCCCCCGCGCCATCGCGGTCACCGCACTTCAAATGTTAATATCAGAAATCTTGATCCTATAGTACATAACATTCACAATCACATATTAGTAGCTAGTACTTACATCCTCTTTCTCAAACCCGGAATAAACTGGAAACTTACTTCTTTATTGTAATCAGATTGTCTTGAATTGATCGACAATTTTTCTTTAATTATAATTATTATATTAATAATATGTGTATTTTATATATTATTTGTCTAATGAATTCCACCGAGCATTGATGGACATTATGTCTTGCTTACAAACAGACAAAGTGTCCATGGACATTAAGTCCGTTTGAAACGGAAATTAATAATGTCCACAGACATTATGTCCAATTGCGAAATTTGAAAATAGACATTATGTCCATTGACATTATGTCCGTTTGGGACAGAAATAACGTCCATGGACATATTATGTCAATGGACATTTTGTCACCCCATCGAACGCAAACAAGTGTTTCCAGAGTTTAAGGCCTTTCTCAGGGGTAGATACGATCTAAGGTTCAAATATTTTGAAAGTACTTTTCGAATATAACTTGAATTAGCATTTATCACTTTCGAAATAAATGAAAACTAAAATCTAATTTCTCACTTTCGGCCTTACGTTTCGATATTAGCGGGATTGTTCGGATACCGACACAAAATCAACAGCAAAGAAGATTAGTCAAGTTGAATTGTAATGCCATCGAAAGTATAATGTTCCGAAAAACACTTTTATTTGTACACAGACACACAATTTACCAAAATTGTAAATTACTTATTTTTTCACTGGCATTTTTTTTAACAAAATTTTGGTAAAATTAAAAATAATGAAACAAATTTTCCCTGACTGCTTTCAAAATTCCTTAAATTTCCAGACTTTCCCTGATATTCCCTGACCTTGCCTGACGTTCCCTGACTTTCCAGTCGAGTGGTAACCATGCAATCGAGATTTTTATAATTTTGTGCAATGCCGGGGAACACTTTGGTAATGTGTTCCTCCTTCGACGATGTGAACTCGCACACATTTGCCGGGAACGATATCAATCCAGTCGAAACATACACGGGAATTTGGCCATTGCCAAGCGCCAGCAGTTGTCCCGACCCGACAATTCAGGAGCAGATGGGTAGTTCTGCAATGCGACTCTCCTGTACATCGTCCAAAATCATCAAATTGTGCGAAGTAACAATGTAAAATGTAAAATGCAAAATTTCGTCAAAAAAAATTCAAATTTTTCGCGTTTTTCC
Organism: Cheilosia soror; assembly: GCA_949372485.1. Lineage (NCBI taxonomy): Eukaryota > Metazoa > Arthropoda > Insecta > Diptera > Syrphidae > Cheilosia > Cheilosia soror. The sequence continues at coordinate 77,248,999 of OX443561.1, read as the reverse complement.
GGAATTTTCCAAGTTTTCCACTAAGAATTTTCTATTTTTCCATTCGAAAAGCTATTCCGGAACAATAGCACGCAAAATTTCATACAAAAAATAAATTTTCGACTTTTCCAATTTCCCGAGGGTTTCTTTCGTATAAACATTCTCCTGGCAATTACGAACAACTGAAAAAAAAAATTGAGCCAAATCAGTCCAGCCGTTCTCAATTGATGAATTACTATACATTTTGGCCACCATTTTTATATATGTATATAGATTTTTTTTTTAATAGCAGGTAGAAGAGAATAACTTTAATATACCTACAAAACTTAAATCGAAATTTAACTATGTCACTACAAAGGAACAAACAAGATCACAGTTTTTCCATGACTACACGAATGAAAAGTTTCTGCTGAAAGGAAAATTAAGGCTATATTCATCGTCTATATGCGAATCACTTTGTTAAATGTCAGCCTTCTCGCCTTTCGGTCAATGAAGAGGTTCCATCCTCAGTATCTACCCTACGTCAGTACCCTAGATATGTTCCAAAAAGTAATTGAAAACGAAAATGTGACCAATTTTAATCGCCCCTCGAACAAGAGTGCATTATCTGAAACTAACTATTTTGAACATCCATATAGATCCCTACCGTTTTTCTTACACAAACAAATCAAAGTCTTGTTGGCTATAACAGGGGTTCCTAAACTTTCCCATACTGCGACTCCCTATACAGGGTTTTGCGACGCCCTTCTAAAAACACACAAGGGAACAAATCACAGATCTGTGAATATAAGCTAAAGGGGTTTTCAATGAGGATTGGTCGACATTGAAATGGAACAAAACAAGCTGTGTGCAAGGTATTAACGAATCCCATGTATGACATTATTGTATGGAATATAACACCATGCCCAAATGTCCGCCGCAGCTTCTCACGTTGTCATGGATGCGAGTGGTCCAATCTGCCGCATAGATCCGGCTTAATTTAAGCATTGAGCTGCGACTTCAGGCAACGCCGCAAGAAAAATTTAGCGAAGTTAAATCACACGATTTTGGTGACCAATTTACGTCGCCTCTGACAGATCAGATAACCATACCCTGCAGATGATTGACACATAGACCTCCTGTTGGAACCACATGTTAGCAGCATCGTTCTGTAGTACTCGCCGTTGATGGTATTGGTTGGCCTAACCAACGTCATGAAAAAGTACGGAGCAATGACGCCACCGCCAGTCTAAAATGCGCACCTAACAGCTTTTTATGGATGCATTGCCACCTCGTGTTGGTTGGCGTCATCCCATATATGACAATTTGGCCATTCATCCAAAAATGCGGCCCGTAGCTAAAGATGATTTTTCTATGGTCATTACATTATCATTAACTTTGAGCTCCTGAGTCAGTTGGTTCTTGAACGGGTATAGGCCCAAGTCTCGACGCAAAATTCGCCAAGTTGAAGTCTGCAAAATTCTTATACTTCTTGTGCACGGCAAAACGCAATGGCCAACATCGAACGAAACCCACCCGACATTCTTTTTCAAATCGAGCTCAAGCTGATGGAACGTCGTTTGCAGACGACCTGTGGGTATCGTCTTGCGACGCCCCTGGGAATTGGGATAGCCCCACGACGCCCCACGGCGTCGCGACGCACAGTTAGGGAACTCTTGGGCTATTAGACTGCTCGACTTATCCAATTTCCAGTTTGTAGATACTTATCTAAATTGTTTGACTAGGTTTGAGTAAATATTTTGTTACGGCGTATGTGTATATAAAGAAATGATGGATATCCTTCATTTCACCCAGTCTGAGCTTGTTTTAACCTTAACACTGATTTACCTAACTCACATAGTGGCTGATATAGAGGTTCGTTTCAATAAATCGAATTTCAATCGCTCTCCCACAACAAACGTCCAGAAGTAATATTTTTCAAGCTACCAAAGAAATCCTCTCCAAAAATACACACATGCAAGGATTTCATGGTACAAAATTCTAGCTCGCGCACACATCTCCTTAGATCGACCTCCCACACAATAAAAAAAAAAATATCGAATGCATCTGGCACACGCTATTGGATATCGAACACCATCACACACAGGTGCATTGAGACAATTATTGGTTTTCCAATACGCGCACACTCCGCACTGCCAGTTCAATCGGGTCGGGACCTGCCCAAGTTATCGAAGGAATACCCATCAGTGCCAGCCATCGGCCCAACTCCCCAAACGACAACGAAACGAAACGAAGACTACCGAGAAACAAATGCTACCCTAAATCTACGATTCCCCTTTTTTTTTACTATTTCATTATTGTCCCTATTAGGGATACAGAGTGCTGTAGTGAATATGGTAAATTGGAAAAAAATTGTTACCGTACACGTTTTTTGTGGCTTCCCCTGGCGTTGGGGATGGGTATATGGAAAAAACTGTCGACTAGATGGTATTTTTCTTCTTTCTTGTTTTTTTGTCGTTTGCTCTCCTACTCCTAGAATCAGCTTACGAGTAGCTGCTACACATGCTCTTGAGGGAATATTTATGGCTGAAGATAGAAAGCAGGACCACGCCGCCGACCACCACCCATTGGGAGATTCATGGTGCGCTATGCAGTTTTTTAATTGACCAACAAATTTATTTGATTCGTTAGACCTGATGGTGCTGGTACGGTCGCGGCGCAGCGGTGAGAACGCAAGGACGAGGGCTAACGAACAGCACTCGTCGTTCCGGGATCTGCATTCAGGAAGATATTGCCCAGGTTTGTCCACATCATCATCTCTGTTCCATATGTACAGATACATATGTGCTTCGATAGAATTTTTATCCTTTTTTTTTTTTTTTTGTGTGAGGCTGAGGGTTCGGGATGACGATGATGTGCAGATAGCGCTGAGGCGTGGTACATGTGCAAATTTGTTTGCTGACTGCGAATTTTTATGCTGCTTCTTTTTCTACGACGATGTGTTCTTCTTCATTTTTATTCTGCTACATATTAGTTTGCATACAAATCCTTGTACAAAGGATGCAGACTAATATAGTCGAAAACTGTGCAAAAAGGAACCCGAAAAGCAAGCAAAAACTGTTTTTGAATATATCGACTTTGGGTTTCACTTTGACTGTGCGCCACCAACGAGGAGCAGCATACCTTTTATGCATCCTGAATTTCATTAGAACCATCACAGAGTGCATATATTGAATGACAGAAGCATTAAAGCGAAATCTTCAATAATTTCTCCTTTTGCCAGTTGGACTTGTGTGCAGACCCACACCCGCCGTCAATTATCTGGTGCAAAACGAAACGAAATCCTTTCGATTGCACTTATGGTTCGCCATCGCATCAGTTCTTTGAATGGACGCGTTGACCTACGTTCAACATCCTTTCATCGACTGTGTACAGATGCAGGGTGCAGACAACATTTCGAAATTTATGAATGCGCCTATAATATCGGACTCGTCTCAGAGCGACTATAGGTATACTGGCTCCTCAGCCTGTTGCAGTGAACGCACCAGAACCCAGAACCACTGTGTCCTTGCAACACGCTGCTGCTGGTGCTATACTGGACTTTGGGACTCTCTACAAAGGGGGATGGGTCATCACATATATGTGAAACCAAAACCAACTCGTACTCGACCCATTCAGAGTTGAAATAACTTTCGAGACTTTCTCTGTATACACGCCTGCTCTGCTGAATGGGATGCTTTCTATTTGGCTGCATATTTAATACTTCATTACGAGGATGTTTTATGATGGCCTGAATCGGGTAGGTATATGATGTGCCCTGCTGCCGGTGTAAGGCGAAATCGAATGAAATTGGATTTTAAATGATCCAAAATGGGTACCTTTCATCGCAGCCAACCACTCAGGCAGCACCACCAGCAACGCTTTTCAATGCGAAAGATAATTAAAGGCGCAAAAAAAAAATGCAAAACAACTTTTCCTTCGCAACAGCGTTTTCTAAAGAATATGACAGCAGTTGTGATTTAAAATCAAAGTCAAGCGAAATATATTTCACAACTCATTAAGAGGTCCTTGCTAACTGCAAGCAATTATTCATTAACTCGGAGGAAACTTTGAAAATTAAAAAAAAATAACGCGAATGCCTGTGTGGAAAAGGATGTGAAGCCAAATGTCCTTATGGCAATACACAGAGTTCTCTCGCGAAACTCCTTCTGTGTGCATGTGCCACAACTGAATCAGTCAGCTAAAAAAAAAAAAAACACCAGAACACTCACACAAAACGAATAGAACAACACTCGCCGTCGAAAACTAAGGACATGCCATTTTGTTCCCCATTCGTAGGTTTTTGCATTTTTCTTACCATGGAATATAACTTCATCATCACCCAGGACCATTGTCACACACCAGCTTCTAGGAGAAAAACTGCAAAAAAAAAAAAAAACACTGGAGAACCAAAAAAAAAAAAAAACGAAGGAAAAGCGAAAAAACTGTACTCGTCCTTTGTTCCCAGTTAACCGCAAATATAAAATTCATAATTACGTTTACTCCGGTAATTAAAAATTATTGTAATACAGTGGGCGTGTATAGCGTAGGTATGCGACGCGGTCTGGTAATGGGAATCGGTTAGCAAGACCCAGAGATGCAGATGAAGAAAAAAGGTTTGTTTTTTTTTTCTAAATAAATCCTTAGAATTGCACAAATGAAAAAGGGATATGGCACTTGAACAACAAAATAAAAAATCTGCTGCTCCGTTGCTAAATTAATATTTATGCGATACAAAGATCGCCATATATAGTGGTTGTCGGTTACTATAGTGTCTTATGTCTTGGTCTTAGTCGTCCTGCAATTTTCAATAAATCTCACTCGCATTTGTACTCGCGATGGGGATGGCGATGTATGGTATCCCCGTTCACAAAAGGAATAATGATGATGTTGATGGCGATGACGATAATATCACTTGCATACAATATTAAAATTGCTTTTCAAAGGGAATGTGCAGAAGACGATACTTAGATCCCGAAACCACTAACATACGACTACCTGCCAAGGATACGCCAAATTATCGCGAAATAAATTTTTCATAAATTCGAATTCTTTTCTCATCGTCGTCGTCGTCGTTGTCGTTGTTGTACTCGTTGTATAGCTTGTATCTATCTCGAGGGGTACCTCAAATAAGAAATTCAAATTTTTGCCAAGATAGGGTGGAAACGAGACACACTACACGATGCGATAACAAAGCGCACCCCTGTCGGAATTGGTCGGGAATGTATGCTCGTATCGTATCCCTTTTGCGTGTAAATTGCAAAATGGCTTTTAAGACTGCGGTTAATTCACAAAAGGAACAAGCGATACTATTGTATAATATATTTGCGAAATCCTGGGGGATTTCGGCGCCGCGCCCGGGATGAATTGAACGATTTGGCATCAAAGTTCACACACTCGCGCACCGCAGGTAATTTAAATGTGCACATGTCAAGCGGTCGTTCATAGAATGTCGCTGTAAATGGAAAAAATAAATAGAAAAATAAAAAATCGATTGGCAAGAGTCCCATCCCCATACCACCCCCACCCAACCCCATGCCATTCATCATCGGCTAACACCGAATTTGAATCGAATTTATTAATTAGCATTTTACCAGAGTTCGTCTATTCTTCCCCGGCGCACACAATAAAACTTTCTGAATATTCATCGCTGATTTGGGAGGAACACAAGAATTAAAACAGCACCCCCCGCCAGCCCACACCCCGGCCAATCAGTTACGATGTGCCAACTGCCAACTCCAAAAGGTATTTATTTTGGGGTCTCTCTCTCTATCTCTCTCTCGGTTAGATGGATGGATGAATGTGATACGTGGAGCGTGAGTGTTTTTTGCTAATTGAATTCATTATTGTCAGATACATCCGACATTTCAATTTCCAAAATGCCACCCCCTCCCCATACACGCAGAGCAAATGCAAATTCGGCTCCTTCGAGTACCGGATTTGCGTGTAAAGACTGTACAACGATGATGATAACGACGACGACGGCGATGACGAAGATGTAAAATCTCAATAATTGGAAAACAATAAAACCAGGAATTTTCATCATAATTTCATTTGTGGTATTTGATTGTTTTGCGTGCTGCTGGTAAGTCCTTGAGCGCGCCGGCAAAAGGTGCGAGTCGCAAGAAGTGACAACCGAGAGCACACAATGCGCGACAATTGTGTATCCACAATGAAACATTTTGATTTACTCCTGTGATTTATTCAAATGAGAGAGCATTCCAATTCTAATGCGATTAAAAATATTTTCCATCATGGAAAAGTTTGCATTTGTGGCTTAGAGAAGAGGAAGATTGGGTGGAGGTGGAGGAATATGAACGCGCTTGTGCTCTGTGGATTAAAGGTGCGTAGGTACTCTGTGGCGGACGAATGGCTGGGGTCATAAACAAGTTTGTAGGCTTAGATTTAGATGAATGAGCTGCAGCCACTTGTTAAAAGCTAAGAACAGTCTTTATCTTGATATATGTGGAAGAATGAAATGGTCATCAAGTGGGTTTTTTTTTTAAAGCGGTTATCAAGAGTACCTGGATGTTTAGTATCTTCGGGAAAACATCTCCCAAAACTGAACTATGGATGCACAGGATCAACACTAACCTATACTTTTCTTTACTTTAGAATTTTAGATGGCACTCACAGTTCGGGGGAGATCACGGCCTCCACCAACAAGCCCCTCCATCCAGCTCGGTCCCTAGCTAGCTCTGCCTCCAGTTACGCACAACGCAAGTTGGTTGGTTAATCTTCCTCTTTTTGGTTTTCCCTTAGGGGTGGACTCAAAGACTCGTCGGGCAACCAGCCATGTCAGTCGCTGTATTTTTAGCTTTTTGGCTAGGTCAACGTCGCTATATATATCCTGTAAAGTTCGTCGTTGAATCTCCTCCTCCACACTCCGTCGATACAAACTGGACCGAAATTCACTCGAAGAATCTTTCTCTCAAAGCGTGCCAAGAGGTTTTCATCAGCTTTCGATAAGGGTCCATGCTTCTGCACCAAACAACAGGACAATATTTCCTTGGTTCTGCGAGAGAGGGCTTTACTTCTTAGATGCCTTCTTAGCCCGAAGAAACAGCGATTGGCAAGAGTAATTATTCGTTTGATTTCTACACCGATGTCGTTTTGCCAGGTAATTGTAGAACCTAGGTAGACAAAGTCTTTAACTACTTCGAAGTTATATTCTGTCCACTGTAATGTTTTGTCCGAGTCGCCGATGTTGAGAATCCTTTCTCGATGACTTCGTTTTGTCCTCAAACCTATCTTCGCCGCCTCCGTTTCAATGCTTGCAAACGCGCTGTTGACAGCTCGCTAAGTTCTTCCAATAATGTTCATATCATTTTGCATATGCAAGTAGTTCTCCGGACGGAGCGATCCATGCTTCGGTGGTTTGGTCATGTTAAACGCATGTCCCCGACCAGGATTCCACGACGTGCTATGGAATCCGTACCATCGGGTAAGCGTCCTCTAGGTAGACCAAGGATGAGATGGTTAGATCAAGTCCATAATCTCTCCTATACCCGTATGGGGATTGCCCTTGATGATTTAGAGTCGATGGCGGAGGATCGAGAGCTATGGAGGGTCCACTTGAGCAACCTACACCCGCGACCCAATTAATGGACAAGCGGACCATTGAGGATGAATGAATGAATGAATGAAAAGTAGTTCAATGAACTTTTGAAAAATTGTGCCTCTGATGTAGGCTTTCCATCCAGTTCCGTTCAATTGCTTCAAGAATGATGTCAAAGAAGCTACATGATAGCACGTCAACTTGTCTTAAAACTTTTTCGACATCAAAGGATTCCGTGGTTGTCTTTCCGGTGCAGGGACATAAGGCCCAGGGACATAAAGCCCAATTTTTATTTTTGGGCCTTATGTCCAACTTGAGTGGGACATAAGGCCGAAATTGAATTTGGGCCTTAAGTCCCACCCAAGTGGGACATAAGTTCCAAAATTTTTTTGTCGAAGATGGGACATAACTCCCAAATTTTCGAAGAAATACTATTTAGCAAAACATTCTGGATTTAAATTAGTCTTCGAACAAACAAACTTTAAAAGTAAACAAAAGATATGTTTTTAATTATCTGCCGGCCAAATGGACATATTAATTTATTCTTATTAGCGATTGCTTCTTCGTTTATCTTCGCAAAACAGCTACAACTACACATCTTGCAACGGTTGTAGGATTGAAGTAATATGTTTCTATGACTCTCGAAACAAATACCGCAGGTTATTGTTTGAGAAGAGACATTTTTTAATTTTATTTTCTCAAATTTTATAAGTTCATTTTCTTTTCTAGAATTTTATAAGTTTGTTTTCTTTTCTAGTTTTTGAGAATTTGAGAAAATAAAACTAAAAAAATCGCGCGATTTTGTTAGTTTTATTTTCTCAAATTCTCAAAAACTAGAATTTTATAAGTTTGTTTTCTTTTCTAGTTTTTGAGAATTTTATAAGTTTGTTTTCTTTTCTAGTTTTTGACAAAAAAATCGCGCGATTTTGTTAGTTTTATTTTCTCAAATTGTCAAAACCTAGAATTTTATAAGTTTATTTCCTCTTCTAGAAAATAAAACTAAAAAGTAGCTACTCACATTACATGTTCCGCATGGGATATATTATACACCACAATTAATAATTGCCTGCATTCACAGGATGGACGAACATTAAATATGCTACCAACTTAAAATGTCGTTCTGATTGAGGCAATGTTTTAATTTACTCAGCGATTTTAGATGCCGGGAATTATGGTGTATCCAAATTGGCTTTCTAAAATCGAGTTTTTAAGTAAAACAATTTTTTTATCATACCTCGACATGCCGTAGTTTAACAAAACGTTTTCGTTTGCAAATGATTCCTTTATTTCCAAAAGACTTCGTGGCGGTTTTCGTTTGCATTACTTTTCGCAAACTGTTAGTAACTGTATTTTAGTTGTAAATATAAATCATTTTTAAAACTTTACCAAGACAATCGAGCCAAAAATCTGTTGTACTCGTTATACTTATTTAGTACGTGCTCTTCTATCTATCTGAATTATCTAAGCTTATCTAAAGAAATAGGTTGAGTGGGACATAAATCCCAAAAGAAATGTATGGGACTTAAGTCTCATTTGGGTGGGACTTAAGGCCCAAATTGAATTTCGGCGTTATGTCCCATCCAAGTGGGACATAAGCCCCAAAAATAAAAGTTGGGCTTTATGTCCCTGGGCCTTATGTCCCTGCGCCTGTCTTTCCCACTTTGACGGAGCAACACTAGCCTATGGCCGTGTTATATGTTTGACGGCGACCATCAAGGCGACTTTCCTAAAGGTCATTGTTAAAGTTCAAAACCTAGCGTGCATCGGCCGACACGAGCGCCACGAGTTCTATGAGAACAAATTCAACCATAGGACTTCAAGCTATCGACAACCTGCTTCCGCGGGACAGCTTTACAAAGGGTGTTTTTCTTAGAGGTATACACATTCAAAATGAAATAAAACACTTGAAGCTAATGTTAATGTCTATGATATTAGCTTTATTTAATAGATAATTTTTTGCCATTACTGTTTAAAAATGATTTCGGGCACATGCGCACTACGGCTAGTTCGAATGAAGCGCAATCGTGAAGTCAAATTTTCGACAACTTTATCGAGCAACTGGGGCCGTATTCGTATATCAGCGATAACACGGTGAATGTTGACTTCCAAATCGTCCAACGTTCCTGGTTTATCGGCAGAGACTAGTGGCTTCATATGCCCCAAAAGAAAGTAATCCAAAGGTGTGAGATCACAGGATCGTGGAGGCCAGTTCACAGGTCCACTACGTGAAATAAAGCGCTCAGCAAATGTTTCCGGCAATAAATCAATGTTTTCGGCCCATTCACCGAACCAACGACGCGTGTAATGGTCATGCGGTTTCAACTCTTGCACAAGCTGGATCTTAGAAGCTTTTAAGCCAAGATCTTTCAGTAAAATCGCCAAAAAAGTGGATGGGCATAGCTTCAATAATTGCTGTGACGCATTCGGATTCTCCTCAACACTGCGCTTCATAACGGCAATAACGCAGTGTAACGCAGCAGTAACGGCACTGTTTTTCGTCTTTGGGGATGCGTTGCGTATTATCCACTAGAGTGTACTGTGTTCCGAATAACTTGCTCAGACAGACGATCATGTCTATACCGTAAAATGGACGTAGTTCACGTTAAGTTTAGCGAACCGAGCCATGGTTTTCAAAACAAGTTTCCACAATTTGCACGCGTGTTATTCTGGCGTTATTCTATTCATCGATGGCAAAATGTACTCACGACAAATCAAATTTCAACTTTCAAATTGACAATCTGTAGAAACATTGTTGGCAGTTTAAAAACCAAACCTCTAAAAAAAAAAAAACCTTTTTCAATAATTAGCCGCTGTTAATGCCATAAGAATTAATCAGCCAATCATCAAATTGGAAACTGAATTAAACGTCTTTCGCCAATCTTATAGAAAAACGTTGGTCATGTTTATGTATCATCCCGGACTATCACAGACTACCTGAGAATAGCAATAGGAATCCTGTCTGGCCACTGGTCTTCTTAGAAAGCCTGCTAAAAAAGACTAGGACTTTCAGATTTGTTTAGATTCTGTACTGAATCTTAGGCGTCGAGGAAGACGTCACTCAAATACTAAGTGAATGCGATGGCATGAGGCGTACAAGGAACAAAGTTTTCGGAAACTACTTCTTAACCAACATAGAAGAGGGATTGCCAACCAAGCGAAAATATTTAAGTTCTGAAGGAAAATAAAATACTTTATGGAAGTGCGTAGGTTTTTCAATCTATTAAATTAAGGTTTTTTTTTTTTTTAAATTAAGGTTCCAAAAGGGATCACATGGTGACTAACGTGCTTAGTGTCTTTTGACGGTTCTCCTCACAATCCTGCGGCTAACCTATCCTAACCTATTACCATCTTTATCGACGGCCCAGGCAGCTTTATAAAAGCAATAATTGCAGCATAAATAAAATCGAAGCTTGTGAAGTGCTGTCGCGAAGAGCTCAAGGTTCTTGAAACACAGCTCTGCTGGATCCCTGGACGTGAAGGCATTCAAAGCAATGAGAAAGCGGACGAATTAGCATAACAGTATTTAGTAACTATTTTAGAACAGGCTAATCCCACTCTGAATATAATGCCTTTAGACACTCAAGATTGAAGCAGGAAAAATGTCACAAGAGATGCAAACACCAGATGGAACAGTAATGGGTACTTGTACCACCACAAGAAAGCTTCCACCGTACTTTAATGAAAGCAGGACATACAGACTCATGAGAAAGGATAGATGATCACTTTCTAATCTCGTAGGGGATATATATCCTGCGGTACCACATCAGGAAAATAATTCGAACAAAATAAGAACAACTTTGCAGAAGCTGCGGTGATGAACGTGGGACACAACCCACTTTCTATGTCATTGCCCGGTCTCCAAAATACCAGAAACAAATTTCTTGAGAAGTACTTCTTCCATCAAGATTTACAAGATTTTTCCACCACATCAATAGGCAGGTTAGATTAGATTAGATGATTGATCGGGAGAGCCTTAACCGGCCCTGGCACTGCGGCCTCTCTACAGGAGCCTATTGTGCCATCCCTGGTAGGGTCCTAGAGCCATCTTTTTACTCCGGAGACAGTCAGGAAGACAAGGATCTTCTCTGGGGGTAATTCAGCAAGATTTGCCGAGGTAAGTATTTCGTCGCCAAAGACTTTCTTTCTAAGGCGGAAGAGAGCCGGACATTCCATGAGAATGTGAAGAGAGGATTCATCACTCTCTAGGCACAGTCTGCATGTGGGGTCTGGTGAGACTCCGATTCGGTGAAGATGTTTTTTCATAAGACCATGGCCAGTAATAATTCCTGTCAGGATTCTTAGGTTGTTTTTACCCAGATTAGTTAGAAAATAGGATTTTCGTTGGGAGAATTTTGGGAAGAACTGTTTAGTGCAGTTCTGCCCAGGTGTTTTAAGCCAGAGTTCATTAGATTCGATTTGAGATAAGCTCCTAATGTATTCCCTGAAGCATCCCTTACTGACACCGCAGAAGGGTTCAGGTCCGACGAGTGGAGTTGTCGCGCCGACTTTGGCCAGAGAGTCAGCCGTTTCATTTCCAGTAAAACCCCTGTGGGCTGGAATCCAGTGTAGGATGACTAGGTTTTTCTTTGCTAATTCGTAGATGGCCATGTAAGTTTCTAGGACCAGCTTCGATTTTATAACAGATGAGTTCAGAGCTTTAAGAGCAGCTTGACTGTCTGAGAAGATAAATATGGTTTTACCACTTGTGTTAGAACGTAAGTTTATTCTAGCGCAGTGGTTGATGGCAAGGACTTCAGCCTGGAATATGGACGAGAACCTGCCTAGGCTGACTGAGAAGTTCGCTTGTGGAGATTCTCCAAAAATGCCAGATCCAGTCCCTGAATCCATCTTGGAGCCGTCTGTGTACCAGACTAGATCAAGTTGCGATGGATTGGGTTTGTATTTTTCCCATTCTTCCCTTGGCGGGATGATGATAGATAAGTTTTTATGAAAGCCATATTCTGGTAACATGTCATCTAGAAACATGCTGAACGCTCTTTCAGGCTCCATAGTGTCAATTAAAGACAGGTGACCTCCATGGTAGGAATGGGGGTCGATATTATTCGAATGGAATAGGCGATGAATGCTTAGTCTTGCTTCCATTTGAATGTGTACTTGGATAGGTAATAAGCCTAGGATGACATTCAGTGCAGTGGTCGGTGTGGAGCGTTGACAGCCCGTCATGCAGTTTCCGGCTATACGTTGAATCCGTTCTAGCTTTTTGACTGTAGTGACTTCGTTAGTCTTTGTCCACCAGACCACGGCAGCGTAGGTGATCGCTGGTCTTACCACAAGCGAATATAGCCAGTACATCATCCGGGGACTTATACCCCAATTGTTACCGCAGACTCGACGGCAGATCCAAAGAGATCTGGTGGCTCTGTTTGCGATGCGTTCTACTTGTGGATTCCATGATAGTTTACTGTCAAGGATGATTCCCAGATATTTGGCTTCCCGTGAAAATTCAATGGTTTCGCCATACATATTGGGTCGAGTTAGGAGATCTAGTTTCCTCCGTCTGGTAAAAGGTACGATAGTCGTCTTTTTAGGATTTACAGAAAGACCTTCTTTGTTGCACCATCTTTCAACTATGGATAGTGCATGCTGCAGTATTTCTGAGATCGTGCTTTCAAATTTGCCACTGACAACGATTGCTACGTCGTCGGCATATCCTATAGCATCAATCCCTAGATTGGCCAGGGATTGGAGTAGGTCGTCAATCTATCTTATAGGCAGGTTAGAAAGAATTGATAATTCACTCTAAGAAGACTGATGCATAGATTTCGAACGAGGTCTGCTAAATCTCTTTTTTTAATGACCATGGATATCTTCATCTGCTTTCGCTAACGACTGTGTTTCTAGGGCATATATCAAGACGAAGAATGTGCTGCGTTTCCTTTGCAAGACCTTCTACAAGGTGCAACTCTTCGCTTCGGCTGTGACGTATTTTTCAGAAATAAAAGAAATAAATAGTTGTGGCAACAGCTTCATATAGGTAAGCTTCTCACAAGCATTTTTGTGTCCAAATTATAGGGAAGAACAAAAGTCTTTAACTGCCTCTAAGTTATAGCTGTCTATATTGTGACTTTCCGGCCGGATTCGTCGATGTTGTGTGATCCTTCGCATTGCCTTGGCTTTGGTCTTATTCAAAATTGTGATGGACTGTCAGAAGCAATAGACAGTAGAGACAATCGAGAATGTTATCTACTCTTTTAATGTTCCAAACCTCATCGCGACTTCTGAAGTTTCGAAAATTTATTAAGACTAGGTTATGCGATGACATGTGCTTCTAAATATTACAGTGTTTGAATTAAGCGTCTCCTGGTGACGTAACGTAGACTGCCTTAGACTGCTACGGTTACCATATGTCCCTACCCGAAGACAAAACGTCAGCAGGAGACGCTAAATACAAACACTATCAACCAATGTTGACTGTCAACCAATTGTTGACTATTTGAGCCGTTATTTAAAACAAAAATCGCAGGTAGCAATAGAGTTACCACCTGCCAACAACGGCCCATAAATCTTTCTGGCCACTGTCCCCCTCCTATGTTGCATGTGTCGTAATATTTACAAACACTCCAGTAACAGATCGCGGAGTGAGTTTTAAAAACAAGTCACATGTCATCGCATCACCTAGTCTTAATAAATTTCCGAAGGTATATATAGGTGCTGTCATGAGGACCTTAAATCCGTGATGGTGAGTACCGATTTGGATCTTTTTGTGCTTAGCCACGTTCATTACGCTTTTGGCTGGCTTCTGATTGGTCGATTTGCCTGCAAATCTACGCAAGTTTCGTATGTTAGTCAAGATTTTCTGCCAAAGTTCTATGATAAACTGTCACCTAAGCACATGGAACGAGGCCATTACCTTTCGTACTGTGAATATTTGGGTCAAAAACCGTACTGATTGGGACCATCAATTTATCAGGTATTAGGCGTTTATAAAGTGCTTCGGAAAGGCTCTTGTTTACAAGGAGACTAAACGTCACTTCAGTTAGAGACTATTCGATCTTTTTGATTAGGCAAACAACGGTTGGTTAGTTGGTTGGTTGAAAGTGGTTGTCAGCTGAAAACGCCAACACACTTAGACCAGCATTGGTCCATTGTGATACCACGAAAAGGATCATGTAAAATCTCCCTACCAGTTGAACCATTTTGAGCTCTTTATAAAGCGTAAGAGGCTTCTGATGTATGTGTTTGTCAGGTCGCCCAAGTCGTTGTAATGGAAGGCTCCTAAGTGAAGCTTCCTTCTACGGGAGAAAGCTGGGCAGGAACAAAGAAGGTGAGGGATAGTTTCCTCCGCTTCTTCATCCCTACAGTTTCTGCAAAGGTCGTTTGCGAAAAGGCCCAGCCTTGCGGCATGCTTACATATTAGGCAGTGTCCAGTAATGACACCTATTGTAGTGCCGATATGCAATCTGTTGAGAGAGATCAATTTCTTAGAGCGTTTCAAATCCAGCTTAGGCCTTAGGCCAAATTTGTGTGGTGCCACTTGTCCACCTACGATTTGTACTCTCGATATCATTCAGCTTCAATTTTTGTTTGTAAGTAGCGATTGGTATCCCTAGGGTGCCTTTATCTGGCAGAATGGGTTGAGTTGTTCCTATTTTACCGAGTTCATTGGCAAACGATGCTGAGGTGATTTTCGCCAGACGTACCTACTTTCCTACGACCAAAACTTGGAAAACTTTGAGGAGAAATACAGGCTAACATCGAGTCGTATTTTGAACACGGGAATGTGCGGTTCGTTTTGGATTTGATTGTTTGCCATTGTTTTTTTCTATTTTGGGTTACACATTTTCACTTGACGGGGTGATAACATGCTATCCATCAGGACATCTTCTACTGGCTTAAATTATTTGGTCAGTTAGGTCGATATTGCCGTTCTCACGTAAGTCTTGTGGGCAGAATTTGAACCTTGAATCAATAAGTTTAACGTGGGGAAAAGTGCGGAATAACAACGTTTCTCACTTCAATTAGGAGGCAGTCCCAGTGACGAACTCTCTTATGGGTAATTTTGAAGAGTTCAGGTTCGCCCCTTTTGAAATTCTGCAGAAAAGCATTTCCCATATCCTTAACAACGACCACAAATATTCCATATTTATCTCATCTGGTCTCCCAGGTCTCTAATTCCCAGACGGTTTGCTTCTCATTCCCTACCAGCAATAGCCAAACTCATTTTTAAACCGTTTCTTAGGAGAATTATACACAATTTTAACACCAATTCGCAAACAAATTCGCTAACCAAAACTATTTAGATATGTACTACACACCCCCACCCCATCTTCAACAACGTCCTACAATATTCAACAGCTATGATTGTAAACAATCCTAACATCAATTAAAATCCTGTCCCAACTTCTAAATTACAAGTTCATTAAACCGAAGGCATAAATAAACGATACCAATAACATTCATGACCTCACGCGACCAACATAGCCATCACAGCATCGCGCACCTACCTACACCGACACCCACTTACATTGTCGGCATTTCCATTTTCAAGCCGTTCAACTGAAAACATTCAAAATTGAAATTATTAATAAATTATCAAAGTACAATTAATTTTACACATAAAAACCGAATTAATTAATACAACGACTTGCCGGTGCCATTCGGCAGCATCGAAACATCCTCTCCACGGTCGTCCGTCCGCACCAGAATGCCATGCATTTGGTCCTTATCGACTGCTCAGCTCATGGACGAAACGGGGTTGAGGGCAGTTAATTTAATCCGATGAGGTCATCCATTTCATTATTACGTGTTTAATATTGCAGCGAATATTAATGGCTGAATGTTCAATGCGAGACCAGAGTCAGACCCGAGTGCGAGTGCGTTATTATTTCACCAGAAACCAACCAGCTAACCAGCTAACCAGCCAACCAGTCCGGCAATAATATTAAAGCCAAATAATGTCCATTTAAAAATAAAGCCAGGTAATAAATGTGCAAATAAAATTAACACGGTAAAATCAAAAAATTACATCACCAGGCTATTGGGGGGTAGTCCACGGCCCACATATTAATTGAGTTCTTTTCGCCCTCAAAGTGGATTTTATGTCAACCGAACGAACTTTGGAACGTCACACGTAGTTGAGTCCCTGCCGTTGTTGGGCTGGTGTGTGGCGGCGCGCGCGGTCCTTTGTAATTATTTTTAAAGCCATTTCAATGGTTTCGCTTCGGTGGGCACAAATCAAATAAACATTGAGTTGGATTTAATCAAAATATTAACATGGCGGGGGCGCAAAACCACCCCCTCTCGAATGGAAATACAATATGACACCCTCCCACTGTCGCGGATTTCAAAAATTGCAACATATTTCCAAAGACCAAAGATCGGCTATAAAAAGTTGGAACAAATAAGCACCCACCAGGCACTGCCGCGCAAACATCCCGCAAAGAGAGGGTGGGTGGAGTGATGCCGCGATGTGTACTACTGGTGTAATGGCTTATTAAAATTCTTCGCGAAAATCACAAGGGTAATCGTGCACTTATGGAAATTTCCTGCTGCCAATGTTGCCCGTCGCCCGAGATTAATGCCGCCAAACCTCTATAGAGAACGGGGGCAGGACGAAAAAAAAAGCACGGCGCCACCGGGTGGGATGGGATGCTGGCTGCCATCGCCGCTACTACCAATTTTTCAACTCATTGAAGTGGAAGCAATAATTGATTATGGGATAGGGATTAATCTCAGCTAATAAGAAACAGATACCAAGAGGCAGTAAGTCGTCGCTTGAAAAATAGATTTACATTTACAATGCGATGGCATTCGATTGGCAATGCCAAACTCTGCCTGAGAGTATTAAAATGCGGGATGGAACTTCTACTTGCGGTTACTGATTTCGGATGATTTATTTGTGCTTTTAGCACGAATTTGCATATCCCTCAGCTGAAATCCTGAGCTGAGGGGACGACGGCGCGGCGGCCATGGCACGGCATTCACAAAGCCAAGTAATGGGACGTGCAATCTACCGGAAAATAATTTTATTAAAAAGAAATTGAAAATGAAAATGTCGTTGCGACAGCGAGTGAAGGTCCTTATTCCTTATTTTGATATATGGACCGGGAAGTGGCGGCTGCAATTAGGAATGCTTCGATTTCACTTCCCTTGTTTCGAAATGACAATTTAAAGAGCTGCACATTTGTTCTGCATCGAAAAAGAAGCATATCTTCGAAGGAAATGTATAAGAAAAGTGTGTCAGTTCGGCGTGTGCTATAAGGCTTGGCCAAAGCTTGGGCATACCTTATAACGAAATCCGCAGAACTTGAATGGGAAGTCCCATCTTTGGTTTTTAACATTGAAGACCACTTTCGAACAACCAACCAACTGCATCTCAGATACGGACCCAGTAGTTGTTCGAAGTGAGATGCCAGAAGGTTATTTAATAAGAACACTCCTTTTTTACCTTGCCCCGTGTAACTACGAAGACCTCGTAATAATATGGACAGCTAGGACTGGAGTAGCTTCCTCGAATTTTACTACATTCCTGCCTCGCGAAGCAAGTTCATGGTTGTCTTTTAATCGTCTGAAAACATAGACTATCTGCACTTCTGAAGCATAAAGTTGACAAATGACTTAGTTTGTTCATAAAAAACTAGGCAAGCTTGGAAGTTTTCAAACCAAGAGTTTGGTGCACAGAGAAGCATCCCATGGAGGGATTTTCTCAAAACAACTTTGGACCTTAGTATAGTAAACGAGTTACTAGCCATCTTGGGTAAAAGGAGGTCCAAAGCTATAGTCTATTTGAATGGCAAGCGATTACCATATTCGAGAATTTAATGGATCCCATTAATAATGAATAAGTCTCAATACTTGTCGGAAAAATTATGACGCCCTTTTCTATGTTTTTCAAAGACGATTTATCCGATGATCTTTTTCAATCATTTAGGAAGTTGCATAGTTCCTCGTTTATAGAAGGACCTTATTCGATGAAAACTAAAGAAAGTCCTAATTTACAGCATCATTTGAGTTAAACAAGCTTCCTCGCAATGAGTTTTGAAGAGAACGAAACAAACAAAAAAACTCGAATAACTTTTAGCGGATGGTCAAACTTTTATGTGGTTTCTCATTGTCGTGATGACAAACCACTCCTTTACGATTAACGAATTCTGAACGTTTCTGGATGATGAATTCATTGAAATAACAATTGCCTACAGTAAATATTTGATTTGATTGCTTGATTACTTGGTAGAAGCTGAAAAACTGCTGAAGCAGTACACAAATTACTGTCTATGGGCTAATAAAGCAACTGAGTTAGCAAAGCCCACTCTCGAATAACTAAAGTGAAGCTTTACAAGGCCCTAATTGCTGTTCTCCTTTATGGCGCATAGGCATAAAAGCGAATGATTCTATTGTTTCGAGAGGAAAATACTTCGATTAATTTTCGGTTCCGTCTGCATAGACTTTGAATGAAAGAGAAGATACAATGAGGAATTTTACAGCATAACTATACAGCGACATCGACTTAGCCAGAAGAGATGTCCACCGACTAAGGTAGCATGTAGAGCGAATGGACGCGAATGCTCCGGCCCGGAAGATCTTCGAATCCACACCCGAAGGACGGGGCAGTAGGGGAAGACCTCGACTCAGGTGGCGCACACAAGAGGAAGGGGACCTTAACCAACTTAGCGTGCGATACTGGAGACAGCTGGCCAAAGATCGTGCTGGCTGGAGACGCTTGTTGGTTGAGGTTTAGGCCAACCCCGGACTGTATAGCACCACCTTAATTAAGTAGTTAGTTAGTTAGTTTAAAGTTGTTCTTGGCGAGAGAAGCACTTGGGCCGCTAGTCGCCCCATTTGTGCATACCACTCGGATACGGAGAGTGTCTTATTTACTGGCTGCTGATGGAAACCATTTGCCGTTTACAAAGCTGTTATTTCGACTTGGAAGACACTGCAGTATGTCGGAAGATAGAAGGAGATGCCCAGATACAGTTCTTCTGAAAATACCCCGGCGCCAAATCCCTCCAGTGTTTTTGAAACCATCTGTGAATATTGACATGGATATCTAATTAATTAAGACATCAGTTCATCCTGGTTAAAGATATTATCGGCCCGAAAGAATCGGATTTTATAACTGTGTAGTGTCTAATAGAGTCAAAGAAAACCTTAAGCCTTATCACAATCCTCCTAAATGGCTTGATCGGCTGCTGGTTTTGGCACCTAGAATTAACTTTGAAGGATCCCTGGTTTGATGTGGAACCAAATCTACCACCTGTTGCAGAAATAAAGGCTTCTATATGTGTAATAAGTAAAAACCTCATTATTTAGTTAGTTGTCGGTACTAGCAACGCGAAGGCACAATGCTAATATCCAAAGATGTTACAACAGGAACCACCATTGCGACTACGGAAAGGCTTAATGTTAGAAAGCTGCAGACGAAATCAAAGGCAAAAGCATTTTTGCTGACCAAGTGTAACACATAGCAGTCACTCTTTGGCATGCCTCCCGAGTAAAATGCCCACGAACTTTCAGTTATCGACATCGAACATCGAGAAGGTAGCTAAAAATTAAGTGTCTGCGTAACAAGTTCTCTATAGTTCCCTAGGCCTAGCTTCGAATTAGAATCTGCTGGCTTTGAAATCGGCCGAATCGAAATACTTCCTGTCAACTAAGATCGAAGCACCAGAACGTGGCGCCGTCCGGTTAAAACTATATGTAATGGACAACTAGATTCGACATAGCAAAAGACTTCGTCTACTTGTTGCTAATATTTCTACCAACGACAACAGAGACCAGAGTATTTTTCCAGTTTTTGCTATTTCTTTAGACTGAGAAGACAACTATAGTCAGTAAGGCAATACAGAGAACAATCAAAGTAGTCCCATACTCACATATGTATGGCGGTCTCATTACCCCTATCCTAGTGCATTGTGCATAATCATATGCACATTGTCAAGATTATTTGAAGAGCCAAAGTTGTTCATTCCAAGATTCCGCAAGGAAAGCAACCTCTAGAAAAAGCCAAGAATACAGCGCCTTATGTGACTACGAAACTATTATCAGGGCGAGAAGGTCCGGGGGCTTTTCGAGTAATTTGGAGGCTGTCGAAAACAATTTTGCACTTTATATATGAATGAATGAACTAAAATCGCTGTCTTGTAGGCAATGACATCTTTCATGATAGACGAGTTAATTGAGATCGAGCACTAGTCTTCTTTGCCTTCTTCAAGTACGCACTGGCAGGTTCCATGATGTTGGCTAGAATAGAAATCGCTAACAACTGGAAGACGTGCAGCTGACCTGAGTTGTCTCCGGATGACCGCAATCAAAATACATTGCAAATTTAGGGCTCAACGCTTGAAGAATACTTGAGAATCAATCCATCACCGATGGAGTACGCTAGACAAGGCAATCGCCAACCAACTGCCGTATGCAATCGTAATTGGATATTATTAGCAGAGACCCAGGCTGTTTTCAAAAGCATGATTAAAGTTGCTTAAGTTTAGGAGAGGTACAGTGTGTTAATGAAAAGCCAGTTCCGGGCCGGATTTTTAAAATCGATTTAAGTGCCTTCTAATAGTTTTCTTTTGAAGAAGGATCTACACATTTGCTTGGACATTGAGCTTGTAAATAAGATCGGCATAAACCCATAGGGATTTGTCAAACAGAAGGCCCGAATTTATGGACTCTTTTTGACGAAAACCTCATTAGTGGCAAATGTTAAAAATAGAACCACACAGCTACTATGGGTAATCAGTGTGATTGAACCGACAAGTCAGAAAGGGCTCGAAACAATATGCTTCTCAAACGACTTCAAACAAATTTTCGAACTTTATTCATAAAGAAATTTCTCCAGAGGACTACATTACAACACCTTAAGTGGATTACCAACATCTCGGAGTACTGTAAGTTTACCTTTCCTAAGAAAAGTATTACAAAAAAATTCGCAGGTCATTGAAAACATTTAATCACAGGACTAGGACTTGTCCGTCTCTACTTCAGCGACAAAGAAATCGCAAATACCTTCTCAAAAGGATCCATGAACTCAATTCAACTCCTAATTGACATCACTCTGTTTCTGATGGGCGAATACAAAAAATTAACCAACCCTAAAAGCACAGTCCCGATTGAGCTAGCTCAGACCATTCCACATCGCGCTACGGTAATTCGATC
Organism: Cheilosia soror; assembly: GCA_949372485.1. NCBI lineage: Eukaryota > Metazoa > Arthropoda > Insecta > Diptera > Syrphidae > Cheilosia > Cheilosia soror. The sequence goes on along the minus strand of OX443561.1, from coordinate 77,227,365 downwards.
TGTTTCTGCAATTAAAAATATAACCAAAATCAAATGAACGACTGTTTGCAATAAAAAACACTCAACTTTTCAATTGCGCCCTGTGCACGATATATACCCACACGATGACGCAAAGTTCAAAGCGTCTTTGCGAAATGTCCTTTTAAACCGTCATTTTAAGAGGCGCATCAAGTATATACGGGCACGCATCAATGATTGTAAATAGATTTCCTGAAAATAATTATTCCCAAGAAGAAAAAAAGATTTAAATAAAAGAGACTCAGCGAAACAAAAAGGACAAAGTATCACGTGCACAATTACTTGCACTGGCATTCCCCTTCCCCTCCCATCAGCCTACGTGGCAGGCAAGAAGCAGCAGGGGCATCAGGTCTCCCAGAAACATATGCAAATTTAATCGCAAACACTTTAAGCGAACTTTAATTCAAGCTCCATTTGGTCTAATGCTCGAGAGGAGAGCATGCGGACAGAGGAGAGACCAGATTGTTGATAGCAATCATCGATGGCTGTAGGCAGACAAACACCAGAGCAGTAGCAGCAGCAAGGACCACCACATCCTGATGTCGGTAGCGATAAATGCGGCTTCCTCTTTGCACCAAGTGTCGACTGGAAACACCGACAGTCAACCGAACAAATCCATTGGAAAACTCTCAGAATAAATGTAAAATCGGTAATCTATGAAGCATTGAATCCTGCCATTTAGCAGATTTCCTATACTCCTCCAGCATCAGGTCCGGATATCGACATTCGACACATATCGCATGTATACGAGTACGACCGACGACGAGTGCTCGTATAGAGAGGAATTGAATTTTCGATGTCATGCCGTACGATGATGATGGTGACGGTGACGGTGTGGTGTGGTGTTGATGATGATGGTGTCAAGACAGAATGCGAATGTTTGCGCCAGGAATTTCGGCATTGGGAAAACATCGGTTAACCTTAAATTGATGCCTTTGTTTGCACTGCGAGCATAGAACAACATTCACAGGACCCATCCACCTCCTATATAGGTACATCGTGCACATCCACGTCAACGTCGACGTCGATCGGAAGCTACTCTACACTGACGTGACGTGCGGCTTCTGTGGGTTTGGGCGAAGGTGTCCGGGGAACAGTGTTCGGCTTTTGATGCTTCACAAGTTTGTGCAGAGATTAACTAACATTTGCGGTGTTGAATTGAATATTGAAAGGCAGGGGTCGTATTCGTACAGCGTTGGCGGAAGCATGCAAGCAAAATCAACACAAGCCCCCCATTTGGAACATCCTTCCGGCCTACTCCGATACGAGAGGGTACAATATACTACTGCCACGCTAGACGGTTGGTGTGCGTGTGAATATTTCAATATTCATAGCCCCGGCAGTGACGAAAGGTGAATCAAACCATTTTAGAAATCGGTTGACCTCGGAACAATGCACGCAGTCTACACCTGTGGCTGACCCGACCCGCACGAACCAGAGCTACAGTGGAAAAGCGCATGTTCTTCCATATGTGTGTGCATTAATTAATTTCACCCAAAGAATTGTCCGTATTAAAAGCGGAAACAGGCCAGCCGCAGGGTGGGATCGGCATCGGATCATCCGCGGTAAATAAAATTGGAATACTTCTTGATGTTGTGCGCTGTTCACTCCACTCCACTCCACAGCACCGCCAATAACACCGATTGATAAAAAATAAACACACGAATTCGCGAAGTAATTGAAAATGAAATTATGCCTGCAAGGGCATGAGGGTAACTTATCATCATCCCCTCTGTCACATGAAATTTAAAGAATTCAATTCAATTGGCACTGAAGTGCGTTGCGAACACACAACAAAAAAAGGATATGACAAGAGTATTGTTTGCCTGGCCTCCTGCTTGTTCAATTGTCTCGGCAACCCCGTCAAGTATACTTGAGGATTTTTCCCGAAATGCCTTGAGCCAAACGACAGAAAGGAATCCCAGAGTACAGGGTTTTCCCTCACTTTTTTTTAATTACAGACTGATGGAAGCTTTAACCCAAACAAGTTGTTAAGCAGCGCCTTCCTGTGCCCCACACCATGTTCCCAACATATCATAAAGAGAGAGTCGCTGCTGCATCCCTCGCGTTCCGATTGGAATTTATGTCGCATCAATAAAGGTGGCCTCTGTGACAATCCCGCTTCCTTACCGTAAATCTATATTTACGACTATTAGACTTTATGACGGTGATGCCTTGCTATCTATAAAGGTCCCTGTCAGTGGACATTACCGTCAGAAGAGAATCGCTCCCATAAGACCGGACAGTATATGAGTCATAAAAGTAAGTGAAAGCCTGCAACAAGACGCTTTTATAGTTCTAATGACGTCGACACGACATGCCGCATGAATGTGTAACCAAGGCCAGGGGTGGATTTTCCATTTGAAATCGAATCCTCGCCGGGCTGACAAATTGATTCCTCGTTGTCGACCCCGAGGGAGAGAAGGTCTGCTTCCACTATTGATAGTTTTTGCCAAAGACAACGAAAATAAATGAGAAACGCGCAACCAGGAAGTTTATCATTATCAACCGAGCAACGGGTACGGGGGACTAAGAACAAGGCTGAGCTGATATTGTTATTCTAATCGAAGCCCGCCGCCGCTCATATGTAATACACGCGGTGATGCCTGATGAGTTATGACAGACACGTCACACATACGATTTGGTTCGATCCAAAAATTATGACATGCCACATCTGATGTGTGTTGTTGATGGTGTGTGCAAAGGGGTTGGAAGTACACTGTACATACGACGACACATGGATGTTCTGAAGCATGTGGAGATAAATGGCGGCAGCAGTGTAGCGCCAGGTATGAGTAATGGTTTTATCCCGACAGTCGTCGTCGTCGGTCGTATAGAATCCGAAGATAGAATCCTCAAACGTAGATGTGCCTCGAATATGTGACGTTATTAATATTTATTATTTGCTTTGCCTCTCGCTGTCGCCCGATAAGAGTCTTCCACATTCGATGCCCAAAAATTGTATCATTTTAATAATGCTGTGTATTTTTTTGAGTGCTCTTCGAATCTGCTCTATACACTAGTACAAGCGAAGAAAAAAGTCAACGAGAAAAAAAAATGCCATTTGGTTGTCCTTTTATATTCGGGAAGTTATCATCATCACAACGACGACGGTATAGATGGTTGATGGATTTGGATGAGCTCTGGAAGTCGTGTGTGGAATTTGGAATGTCCTTTTGTTTGGAAATAAAATGGCAGATTCGATTAAATTGGGGTTTTGTGAAAAGCAACGAATGTGGACGTTACTTTTGTTCAGGATATTGTGCTTATAGCCTCATTAGAATTTCACAAACCAAGGAGTTGTTTTTTTTTGAAATGCAAAGATCATTGTAACTCTCCTCTTAAGTGTCCCATATGCACTATGGTCTATGGAATCTATTGATCTGTTGTAACTTGTAAAAAATACTGCGATATGTGTTTTCTCAATTTTGAAAGTTCAAAGTTTAGAGGAAGTGGTTCAAATTTGGCTTGCAATTTGAGCATATAACAAATTTTTCACGAAGTTAAGTAAAAGACTTAAAAAAAAGGAACGCTCGAGTAATGACGTAATGACCAGCTGCAGCTCAGTCAGCATGACGATTGCTTGGGACTACGCAAATGCGACTTTGGCGCTCGGTAAATAGAGCTTCGTGACAGTAAGCCTTAGCCGGCACTCCGAGAAATGGGCTAGATTCATTTTGCTCAGGTAAAGGTGGTTTCGTAACCCATAATGTCCGGAATCCCACTAGGTTTCTGATATCATGCATGTTCAAGTTTAAGATCCGGTTGGCATTGTGATTGAATTTGCTGGATAGCTCGTTTGGTCTGTCTTAGGTCAGGGATGTTCTCCGAATATGAGATATATTTAGTGTGCTCCTAGCTTTTTATAATGGATATGGACATGGAGGTATAGCAGAAAAGTCCTCATGGATCACCATAGATAATTTGTTTTTGTTTCTGCAGGCTAAGACTTTGAAGGGTGTTGAAACAGTGTAATACTGATTTGGAGCCAATGATAGGTGAACTAAGACTGTGAGCTGCTTGACTGCCCGTGAATATATGGATGTGAATGCCTTTGATTTAGATTTTCGAAATGGTTGGAAATTCTTTCTAGGGGTGGAGCTCTGTCTCGAATAGTCTACGTGAATAATTTTTGGTAAATTTAAGTGGACTGTAGCTATTATATGTAAGTATCTTTAGATCCAAATATTAGAAATAAAACAACAACTGTTTCTAACGAACACTGACTTTAACTTTATTATAACACTAATTTTAGGAACAAAACACGACTGCTTCCTTCAACGATTGAATACCAAGAATCCTGGATCAAACACGTCCGATGTCCTCGGTGGTTGAATTGTCAGTCATCTCCTTCGTCTCATGAGTGCATACTGCACAGGATTGAAGGATCGTGCACGGCACACTCGATCACCCATACAACAATCGATGTGAATTTGTGTGTGCAGCCACTTCCTCGCTTCGACATCTATTTTGTGCGTTCATGTATGCGGACAGCTTATCGCCATTCGATGTTCTTCAGAATATTGAACACTACGTATTGAGACCGATTTGCACCATACATGCTTCAGCAAGAAATTAGAGGGTTTGTTGCTTTTGTTACTGCTTAAATGAAATTGTGCAGCGTTCGCGTGACTTCTAAAATTTGTTAGTTTGTTATTGTATCTGACTGGTACGTGTTCGGTGTTACATCTCAATTTGAATGGTCTGATAAAGATACCTCATTTGAGATTTGCCGGCCTTCTCCACTTGTTTGTGTCAAAGGCGATGAGAGAGCAAGGTCTAAGACTACTTCTCCTATGCAAGTTCTGAATGTGGGCTTATTACCCTTATTTAGTATAACTAGGTTTTTAGTATAATATTTAAGTATTCTAATAAAGACTCACCTCTTTTGTTTGTGGCACGGGTTGCTTATATCTGATGAACGTTGTCGATTGTGGTGCCTCTTTGATGTCTCCAGCAAAGTACGCCGAAGCGGATACAAATTTATGAAGCTCTCGCCCGTTGTGGGGTTCTATTATTACATCCACCAGGTCCTAAAAATGAAAAAAAAGGCATATAGTGAGATGGGAAAAGAAAAAGACAATTACTGGTATACAGGGGATATAATTTTCAACACTTATTCAATAGAGTCACCTGCCAAGAGCAAGACAGAAATCAAAAGAATCGGTAGAGAAGCTAAAAGATCCAAGCGGGTTATTTACGATTGAACAAATAAACTATAGCCCCTTAAAAGTCGTACACCGAAAAGTGGAATAAAACATTACAAGCGAAGGAAGAAAACGCACGATTATCGAGATATTGAAGCATCTTAACTGATTATTGATTACCATCTTGGAATACTAGGGGCTTGTAACACAGAACCACAAGTAGTTGCTTAATTTTTAATGATACACCACAAATAAAAAGGATTTATGATTATCGTCCACAGGTAGGTATATTCACTTTGCCATTACATTTGAAGCGCCAAGAAGGAGTCACCGGAGACCCCATAAAATATTGAATCAAGATGTCGTCTATCTGGAGCAAAAATTCTAGAACGTCTTACCTGCAAAATGTTAGAGCAAACTCTTTCCTAAAAATGCCTAGTTAAACATCGCGTAAGAACTTACGCAAAGTACGCTATTTAAATTCGGTGAAGATATTTCTTCATAAGACTATGGCTAGTAATTATACCTGTCGGGATTCTTAAGTTCTTTTTGTCCAGATTAGTAAGAAAATAGGATTTCCTGGGGGAGAATTTTGGGAAGAACTGTTTGGTGCAGTTTTGCCCAGGTGTTTTAAGCCAGATTTCATTAGATTCGATTTGAGCTAAGCTCTTAATGTACTTTCTGAAACATCCCTTGCTGACACCACCAGAAGGGTTCAGATCCGACAAGTATTGTCGCGCCGACTTTAGCCAGTAAGTCGGCTGTTTCTTTTCCAGCAAAGCCCCTGTTGACTGGAATCCAGTATAGGATGTAGTTTTTCTTTGCAAGTTCGTAGATAGCCATATAAGTTTCCAGGGCCTTCTTCGATTTTATGACAGATAAGTCCAGAGCTTTAAGAACAGCTTCGCTGTCTGAGAAGATGAATATGGTTTTACCACTTCTATTAGAACTTAAATTTATTCTAGCGCAGTGGTTGATGGCAAGGACTTCAGCCTGGAATATGGACGAGTACTTGCCTAGGCTGACTGAAAAGTTCGATTGAGGCGAATCTCCAAAAATGCCAGATCCAGTCACTGAATCCATCTTGGAACCGTCTGTGTACCAGACTAGATCAAGTCGCGATGGATTGGGTTTGTATTTTTAAATTAAATAAATTAAATTAAAGACAGGTGACCTCCATGGTAGGAATAGGGGTCAATATTATTCGAATGGAATAGGCGATAAATGCTTAGTCTTGCTCACATTTGAATGTGCAGTGGTCGGGGTGGAGAGTAGAAAGCTTGTCATGCAGTTCCCAGCTATACGTTGGATCCGTACTAGCTTTTTGACTGTAGTGAATTCTTTAGTCTTTGTCCACCAGACCACAGAAGCATAGGTGATCGCTGGTATAACCACAAATGAGTATAGCGAATATAATATCATCCAGGGTCTTATATACCCAAATTGTTACCGCAGACTCGACGGCTGATCCAAATAGATCTGGTGGCTCTGTTTACGATACGTTCTATTTGTGGGTTCCATTATAGTTTATACTGTTAAGAATGATTTCCAGGTATTTGGCTTCCCGTGAACATTCAATTCAATTAGGAGATCTAGTTTCCTTCGTTTGGTAAAAGTGTCTTTTTTGGATTTACAGGAAGTCTTTCTTTATTGCACCATCTCTGAACTACCGATAGTACGTTTTGCTGTATTTCTGATTTACCGATTGTAAAATTTGGAGCCTTGATGTGCATTGTCTTGATAGGCAAGAACATATTTAAGCAGCACAATTCCTTTGCAAAGGCGGTGGGGTATAGCGTAACAGCGTACAAGTAGAATGAAATAACCCAGTGGAGTAGAAACTAAAACAAAGGTATTGCCTCCCAAAATTTACTGATGACTTGATTATTGACATCCCTTATAGTTGCAAAGTTTCGAAGCAAATTATTAATGATATTGGTGTGAAATTTGTGCTGTTGTAATGTGCTGGAAGAAGTAGAAGGGTAGGTATTTAGTGGTCAAAAGGAATGTTGCATTCTACCTATATGAATTTTGAAACTCGCACTTTCTTCTTTATGACTATGCATCGATTTAACTTAATTTTATTTTCTGACGGCTTTCCTAAAGTGAACAAAATGGATACAGACTTGTCGCATCATTACACACAAAACACATCGAAACCTTTCCTCTCCCCTCCGCTACTTTGCAGCAATTTCCTTTCGTTTTTTAAGTGCCGTTTGAAACTTACACCCCAAGACAATGTCTACGCTGTTGCGTGATTGCTTGGTCTATATACTTGTGGAACCGCATACCTATACCAATTCTGGGGATGAGTACTCAGTGGAAACCAAAAATCACAAAAAATGTGGAAAAAAAAATCGCGCAAAAAAAAAACTGGCCAAAGATGCGGGAGAGAGCGGACCAAAGAAACGAAAGAATTGCGATGGAGCCCAAAATGGAATATCTAAAAGGAAATAAGGAACCGAAGAGAATGTTCTTCTTAATTCATGCAGATTTATAGCCCGGAGCGATAACATTAATTTATCGCTTTCCAAGGACTGGTTTCTGCAGGACCAGAAGAGGGTGAAAAGTGCATGCGATTTTCTATATTTACCACCCACCCCCTCTTCGACGGACATTTTGAATTTTTCTAGCGGAAAGCGAGAAAAAACGAAAGTTTTTTTTTGTTTTCAAACCAAAAGGATATACCTACCTACCTACCCTACATACCAAAAGAGACCGCGCGACCCACACTTAACAGTATCGAACCTTCTTGTTTGGTTTGTTTTCAACAAAAAAAAAAAGTTTGTTCTTCCCTTTGCTTGACACCGACCGGAGCGTGGAGGGGTAGGTCTTCTCGTGCCATTTCACTATATGCATTTATTTATCCAGATTCAATAGTGCGCGCTGGACGGAACTGCTATATAGGTTGCTCCTCAAGGAGGTGCAGGAGAAACCCAAACCCAACAGAAGTTATTCCTTTTAAGCGGCGCGGCGGTGCCGGGAAGATGGAGTACCAATGGCCATTTCGATGCCTCAGGATGGTGTGGTTTCTGTTTTTCTTTTCTTTTTTTTTTAATTAATTTTTTTATAGCACTCCGTCTTCGAGGAAACGTTTTCAAAATCCTTCAAATAATTTTAAATATTTGATAGAGAGCGTTCGCCCGCTAGCCAACGGGCAAAGATGTGGTGGAAAGTTTTCCATTTTTCATTGAGTTTTTTTTTTCGCTCGCATTGCCACCGGATGCGACGGCAATGTAATCAGAGAAAGGCACTGAATGTGTCATCGTCAGTAAATTAGCACTTTCTGGACACATTTTTTCCTTTTGCATGGACATTTCTTCGACCATTAAGATAAAATCGCAACTGAAATGGCGGGGTGGGGGTGGGGGTTGTACAAATATTTAAGACGTCTAATGTGAGTATTTTTTTCTTGGCGTTTTTAAACCGGAAGATGGTTGCATACTTCCAGCATCGCGTTTACCCAGGGGTGTCGTCGATAAACCGCAGATAGCTGATAGGGTGGTGTGTACTTTGTCAATGTTTGTTGTTTCAACCCCGAAAGGGTTATTATTTATCCACAGGCCACTTTCAGAAGAGGAAGCGCGATAAAAACTCACTCCGCAACATCATAAAAACGAGACCATCGAATTTTAATCAAAACCATTTAATTTGCATATTCTTGTTCGACTTTCGACTCTGGCGCTGTGCACTGCTGAGAGACAAACAAAGGATAATAATTTTAGCAGACACCCACCGGTGTTTGGTTTGCCTTTTATTACTGCCGAGGGAAGGGTTATTCGACACCACACCGGTGGTGTTGGTTTCGTTTTTTTTTCCTCCAGTATTTTGATTAAAGATTTAAGGATAGTGCGAGGTTGTCTTATCCGGTCGTACGTACTATGCCTGTGTGTACACAGGCATCGTCTTGGGCACTCTTGAATTGACACTTAATCGGGGATTATCGGGGATCCATTAGGTTCTTGTTGTTTCTGTTTGTCTTATAGTCAAGGGACATTGCTTGGAGATTGTCCACAAATGAGCTTGCCTCCGCAGTTGCCATTTAGTCATTCATTGCTTTTGGATTCCTAGTTTTAGTATACACTAGGAAACCATATTCATTGTGACCTTTCACCACATGGTATAGCTCATAGATCCCAACAACGTATGAGCATCACGCTATAAGTAAACTGTTACCTTCCTTTGTATAACAATACTCCGTCCATATTTACTAGCTAGTTGCGTCTTCCCCTCTTCTTAAAGACATCAGATTACGATCATCAAAGTGACCAACTCTGGCTACTGATTACTATGTTACTTAGGCATCCTCCAACTTGGAAAACTTTCGAAAAGTTTCAAAACGTCAGCCAAGCATATTCGAACTCACTATACGTAATATATAGACCTTAGTGCATCTAAGAGCGACGTACTTAAAGACAAAAATAAAGAGACTAAGGTCGTCCACTGTGCAGCATACGAACTAGCAAGGTGAGGCTCCTCTGGGGTAGAAAGTATAAGCTAAAAAAATAATTCACGTGGACGCGGCAAGTAGAGCAGGGTTCAGACGGAAACATCTAGGATACTGCGACACTGCTAGGCTGGCCAGCTCTGGACACAAAACGATTCAAGGAGCTTCTTCTACTTAAGAGATCCAGCATCTCGAAAGTCGTTAATGTGATCTCAGGGCACTGATATTAGGCAGGCTCGGTTTGCCATACAATGACTTCTGCAGAAGCTATAGAGATGAAGAGGAGGACGAGTTCGTCACTCAATTTCTCTGCAGTTGCCCTACAGTAGCCAATCTAAGAAAGACACACTTAGGAAACTATATTCTCAATTATCTCAGTGATCTAGGTAATACCACCAGCGCGCGCCGCTAACAGTCTTAGCTTAAGCTTTATAGCAAATGGTTTACATTTGTAGCCAATAAAGGAAAGCTCCCAAAATTCCCAGTTGTATGCACAATGGGCCGAGAAACGGCCTAAGTTTTTCTCTCACCGAGAGCCACTCTAAACTAACTAATGTTGTCCACAAATTTGTTTTTAAAAATGTTTTCAAAAAGTCTGCCAAGCTATGTTCGAATTGAAAATATATCGACTTTGGTGCATCCCAGATAAAACTGCTCTGAAGCAAAATTGAAGATAATAAAATGAGCCACACATTTTGTTGCATACACTATCCGGTCCATTGTCCCTTGCAGTTCGCAGTAAATTTAAAGATTTTGTCAATTGAAGCAACTTTTTTTTCGAATCTCATAGATACATTATGTATTTAGTGATCTGATTGTTGTCTTTTTTTCGTTTCCGACTATCAAGTTGACGAGAAGAGCTTGAGATTTAGAGGCGCCGGGCATACAGCTTCGATAAAAATGCTACGATGTTAACATTGTTCTTAGTTTGTCCATTGCTAGAAGTTTTGGTTAGTTGATTAATGCATCTATATATGATCAGTGGGACCGTGGGAGGTTTTATACCAGCCTTGTTGACGGCGTGCCCTATAAGTATCTCAGCTCAGGGTATATGAAGAAGTGATGGGCTTTTTACTGAGACAGAGGTTTTGCTCGCCGGATCCGGGATTTACCCAAAGAAAAAGCAAAATTTGGTTAAGAGATACTCTTTGGTTAAGTAGCCCACGCCCACTTATGAACTAAAGTCTTATTATTAACTGAACAATGGTTAGATTCCTAAATTGATGCTAATGTTAAGTATACAGAATGCGGTCCAATAACAAGCGTGGTTCCGTAATACAAAAAGTGGTCCAACACAAACGTGGTTCCGAAATGCGACCCAACCAACGACAAGAGAGCGACCCAACAACAAGCGTAGCTCCGTAAAACAGATAGCGACCCAACGATAAGCCTGGTTCCGAAATGCGGCCAACGAACGTCAAGTGTGACTCCAAAATGCGGCCCAATCGAAAAGCGTAGCTCTGAGGTAAAGCAGGCCAAAAGCCAAAAGTGCTGACGCTGCTGAATTCAGGCCAGTTTCCCAAAGAAAATTTACAGCCACCAAAATAGAACACTAACCGAGGTCAATTCCTATACGGGACCCATATTTGGTACACTAGATTGGTACGATCAACACGTAAACAAGTCTCCCCGAATGCCACTTTCATTCGGATACTCATGAAATTTCGTACACTTAGTCAGTGTGAATTATAAGCGACGAAATAATAATTTCGTATCATAAAAGTATGACGATTTTGCACGTTTCGTTACAACGTTGGCAACCAAACCAAATTGTTGAAGTTTCTCGAAAATGCTACGTAAGTCGACGTCGATGCATATCGTCGCTCGCAGATTAGAATGACCATAAGGATGTCACCAATGAAGCAGACACAAAAGACAATTCCTCTTAGCACTGTGTCCATTAAGCGTTCCATAATTTGCAGTGCACAAATTACATACTAATACTTTTTTCCACTGCGCAACCTCTCGCGAACGTCTGACAAACATCACAGTATAACTGTCCTGACTGACGGATAACTGTTCATCCGTTCGTAGGTCCCTTCCCTTCCTGACGGCCGTATTTGGTCGCTCCCGCAGTGATATCCATATTCTGGTGCGGTATGGCGAAGATTATGCAACCTGCGTCCAAGACGTTCATTTAGTTGAAGCGACGATGATCACCACATGACCCTCAGCCATTGAATTTCTTTAGCACTATATAAAGAGGAGATGTCCACTCACTTATGGGTGACTGACAAATACCTCGTTCCATCATGTCCTGGAATTCGCGTTTTCCAACACTTTGAGTTTTACGCTGGCAAGCCGACGAGCTCGAGATGTATATTTACAATTAAATGATGTTGGACATAGAGTTCGTGAGCACTGCTGTTCTTGTCCACGAAGTCTTTGAGGATGGTGAACAATCGGTTTATATTGTCGATCGTTCTTATAGAAGGCGTATATTTTTTGAGAATCTATAGCTAGCTCACTTTTACTTTTACATGCAAAACTTGTATACTCACTTTTGGTTTTGTTATACTCACTTCCCAAAAAAAATACGCCAAGAGTTGAATGTGAACTGTTGATGAAGTTGCCTCGAAATTTACGAAGTCGGCACCGATGATTGATTGTTTGACATTATCATGGCGAAAGCCCGTCAAAATTCTTTTTTGTCTTTGAGAAGAGGTTAAAGAAGTGCTGCCAGATATCGAGTATGGCCTACATCAAAAGGGTCAATGTTGATGATGCCAAATTGCTTAGTTGCGGAAATTTTGCGGTATTACTCACAACTCGTAAGTCTCACGTTATCTACGCCATTTTGCGGTGGTGATAGTGAAGCCCTCAAACAAAATTAAATTTCTGTTGAGGAAGAGTTCGAATTTTCACTTAAAACGGTCTAATGACGAATTTTTCGTTTTTTTAAACAGCGGTATTTCTAACTAAGGGGTTTGTTAACGAATACCTACATAGCTGGGGTTCTTCTTCGAACAAAATCAGGATATTGCTACATAAAGTTGGTCGAAAAAATGTGCAATTAAAATCAACTTGGTAGGGAAATTTGGATCGTGTTAATATAACGAAAGGACAACTCATTTTGAAGGTGAACATCTTTAGAACCATTTTGCAACTGTTAAAAAATGTTGGACCTTTTCTAAGAGTTTTCTAAAAATGTTGAGGGTTTTTATGAAACTCTCAGAGTTTGTAAGATGCTTACTGCTAAGCAAAGAGTTCCCGAACCATTTCTTATAAAAGCTCTGAATTAACTGGCGCCCTCTGTTATCTTCGGTTTTCGCCTACCATCCCTTGTGCACTTTGTCAATACAACAACTACAAACAAAAAATGCTAGACGATGGTCAAACTATCAAATTTGTATAACAAACGTCAGCCCAAAATCCACTTTAATGGTACTGATACACCTTTATAAAAGCCGCTAGGTCATCAGGTTTTATTGCCGACATCTGGGTTGATCATCAAAACTACATACCACCTCGGTGGCACGGCAACGCACAGCTCAATACGAAACGTTGATGACAGCGCTAACAAGTTTTCAGAATGCAGCACGGCAACCACCTTATCTCGAGGGAGTCATAGATGAATACATTTGTGCCAATACTGAGGGAATTTGATTGGGTTCTCAATTATTCACAGTTATTGACGCATCTCACTTGATTGGAGTTAGACAACTGCATCAATTAAAGTGCCCATTCTCTAGGAATTGCCATCGACGCTGAAATATCCACACCATAAGTCAAAGGAGATTGTGTTTTTTTTTCTGTATAAATCGACCGCATCACCACCGCATCTGTCACCGCTGCTGCTGCTGCCACAGCCAATGTTGTTGCAGGATAATTGGTAAATTTACTACGTTGATCAAAATACGTAATTAAACTGCCCAAGGTGTAATCATTGTTGATAATTGATTCATGTTTACATCCGAGCATGTTAAACCCCTGAAGGAGTCAATAATTGAACTGAGCGAGGGAGGACACGGACACGGACTCCATATAGGTACGTAGTCCGTGTACGGCGTTGTAGTAACAAACAGCAACCCTTCAAAGACAACACCACACATATACACACATACACATGTGTAGTATAGATATGACGTTTGGGGCTATTTGGCATTGGCATACCCATGCAAAGGTGTGCGGTGTGCTCGTACCTCGTACTTGGATCTGTATGTAGCACAACTCGTTAAGGACAATATTTTAATAGGATATCACCGTCAATTTTCCAATATATGCATCACAGGTGGTTATGCGAATATTTCGCCGCATGTTGCACATCCGACGTATAGCTATGCACACCCGCACACACGCCGACCAATTGTTGATTTTCAATTTGATTTCGCCTCGAGAGGCTGTTTTTGGCCACAGACCAAAATCCGTGCATTGATTTATAGTGCGGATATGGCGATGGCGATGTCGGCTCACATCTGCAATAAAATAATTTAATTTGGGACGTTTTCTTCGCCTCCCGCTCCCGCCCATCTGTTTACACGATATATGTGACCACTTTGGGACAAATTCACAAACAAGCATCACCAGCATCACAGTGCCCTGCCCCGCTCCTTTGGCAAAATCATAAAACACTAAATCGAAAAGAATCCTCTCACTGCGTATCGTATATACAGTAATACCAGCTACTAAACTAATGCATGATTCTTGATTCTTCCCTTGTGCTTCTCGAGGGTGCGACAAAACGATACAATGGCCAAACGAAAATATATACCTTATATGTGCCCTCAGGGTGACATGTCGTAAGGATAAGAAAAGCATTTTTATTTTTGCCGCCCAGTTTCGTCTCTTTACGATGTTGTTAAAGGCGGATGCCGAATACAATGTAAGTGCTTTAGTGGTGGTGCGCCTTTCAAAACTAACAAGGACTATTTAAGGACCAATAAATACGCAATTTTATAGATCAACCATCATAAAAAAGAGACGACTCTTATAGCTGCTACTGCCGGGGGATTTAAACTAACACACCAGGAAGTATAATCGACCCCCGGTCCTGGGTTGACGATTATGTATGGTCGTAAAGAAATCGGAAAATGACACTTATTGCCTTCGTTGGTGCTGGTCAACACCCGGAGGTATTGTTATGACTTGTGAAAGCACACAGATTGATACCATCTCATGTCAAAATTGGGAGGCGTTCACCTGACATTATATGCCCCCGCACCGCACCGATAACCCCAACGATAACGCAGCAAAAGTTTAATCTGTAAATTTGAATTTTCGAAATCCAGTGTTTGACATTCGCCGTGATACTGACATTCTTCTAAGCACAATAAATATTGAAGATAACAATATAAATCACATCCCCTCATCATTTTTGTGCGTGTGGAGCATTGGATCCACAATTGAGGCCTTGTTAGACGTGCCAGAATTTTTGTCATAGGTACGAATAGTACTATTTGTTTAGGCCGTGTTTACGCATAGTTATGAGAGAAAGAGAGGGAGAGATAGCTTGTGGCTGTCAAATACGCTTGAATAGGTAAATGTAATAAAACAAAAAAAAAACTGAGCAATCTGTTGCATTATTTTATTAGAGCGAACCACAATACCAACGCGTGCAAGATAAGCTTTATCTTATTTACAGGTGAATACCATTAATCATTCTTTGTGCTAGCGCTAGATGATTCAGTGGATTTTCAGATTCGGTCACATACGAATTTTGAGTAACAAAATGAGTATCATTTTGACCCTTTTATGGAAATAAAATTCAACGTAACGAATATTGCGTCAGATTTATCTTTGGTACATATTTGAGGAAACAGAGAGGCATTTCAGGCACCCGAGGCTATATAGAGGGTAAGAGTTTGCATTTTGTACTGACTTCCTGAATGGCAAGTGTAGTCAGTGGTCTAAGTATATAGACTTTTGGACCTACGAAACTTTTAAATTGAACTCTTAAATCAGTTAAAACCCTGAAGATGGAAAAATGCAATGAATACCACTTCAGGGCGGTATGGGAGGTATGAGAGGTCATATGGGAGTGCCAAATCTTTCAAGTACAAGCTGGCTGGAGTGACATTTTTGGACAGCCAAGCGGCACTTGAATTCACATCTTACGGAGACGGCCAAACACTTCCACATTCACCTTTTCTGGGTGCCGGGTCATAGAGACATTCCAGAGAATTGTAAGGCCGATGAACTTGCCAGAATAGGAACGACTATATGCCCATCCTGCTGGACAAAGGCACCCTGGGCACACTAATAGCTACTTGCAAACAAAAATTAAAGCTGGGAGTAAATGAAAATACAAATCGTAGGTGGACAAGTGGCACCATTTATCTTGCGACAAAACAAACTTTACCTAAGTTGGATTTGAAACGCTGTAAGAATTTTATTTCTCTCAACAAATTGCATATCGGCTCTACAATGGTAAATGTAAATGTGCATTGCATGAAAGCATGCCATAAGGCTAGGCCTAGAAATTTTCAAGAAGCTGTAGGGATATGCAAGAGGAGGAAACTATTTCTCCTTTGTTCCTATACCCAGTTCTCTTTGATCTAACAAAAACAGATATCAGAAGCTTTTTACGCTTTATAAAGAGCTCAATATGGTTCAACTAGTAGGGATATCTCACATGATCCGTTTTTCGTGGTATGACAATAGACCTATGCTGGTCTAAGTGTGTTAGCGTTGCCTAGCTCCACTACCAAGCTATCTGTGTAATAGGCAGCAAGTAGATAAACTGCTTTTGATAAACTTACAGCTTTGAAATGGTGATGCCGAATTTTTAAAATGTGCTTACAAATGACCAAAACGACAAAGTTTCGTGCGACGCAGTCGTGCGATTTTATATAGTTAAGAAATGAACACGCTATAGTGGGCGCAGTAGCGCAGTGGTTAGTGTGCTGGACTACTGTTCGAAGGATCCCAGGTTCGATCACCGGAAAAACACAAATTAGGTTTTTTCTACTGCGCCACCTCTAGCGAACGTCTGACAAACATCCGAGAGTATATGACTGTCCTGAAAAAGCTTCTCAATTCAGCCGCTCGGACTCGGCATAAAATTGTATTTCCCTTCCATTCGTCCCAAAAATAAAACTTACAAAAACGAATGGTTACGAGAAGCTAGGCCTAGGGTGTCTACCCGCCTGTTGCTATTTATTTATTTTATTTTATTTTTGAACACGCTATACATTTACTTGAGAAGTTCAAGTATCTCGGGGTCTTATTCACGAGTGATGGAAGGAGCAGTGCTGAGTTTTCCTGTAGGATTGGTCAGGCTGGATCAATTTAGTTTTTTTTTTAACTCGCTGAATGTTGCAAAAGGTGTGTCTGCTTCAACAACCCAACGATTGTAATCGTTTTCGTGGTGTTTTCATGGAAAACAACCTCAAACAACTCGTTTTGAAAACTGCAATATGTATGGGAAAACTTCTGTTTTCGATGAAGTTTTCGACTGTATTCGCGGAAACCCAGTTTTCGGCTTGGTGTGAATAGGGTGTAAGACAATTGTCGTGGCGATCGCTGATCGACAATCACAATAAGGTCCGTAGTCTTAAAAGTGTTGCCAAAAAAACTTGCTCCAACATATTTTGGGTTGCTCTATACTGATCATAGTAGCTGAACGGAGTAATTTTAGGTAAAAGATATACTATCAGGTAAGTTAAATAATATTAGATAATTCTATTTTATTATGCCATAATTTGTTTACAAAAATTCTTTGCAAAGCAGCGTTTTGCACAGCTACGTTTGCCTTAGATAATGACAGTAAAATTGTGTTTCTTGGGGTATAATAAATCGAATGCTTCTTCTGAAAGACTTTGCACTCAATTTGTATTCACATCATCACACATCCGGATAACTGATCAGGCATTTGCGCATTTAATTTAATCATGTTAGATTTTGGTCTGTACAGTTCAGCTTCTGGATGAAGCAGAGAACTGATTAATAGCTGAAAATACTAAAGGAGGTGCGAATTTTAAAATTCAGCTACTGATGCAATAGAGAGATGGGAAAAAATTATTCTGCACATCTGTTTCATATGCAGTACTGCACGTGGTTATTAGGCATTCTTTTTTTTTAAGAAAATTAGGTATTTGTGTAATGGCCGGTTTAAGGGTAGTGATGCGATTATATGAGAACACAAGCGTTCCCACTCTAGCCTCTCACTACCAACTCCTACTCTCACCTCCACGTTGGTGACTGGTGGGTGCCTAGTACCTCGACTGGAGATGGGGTAACCAACCCCTGTGGAAGGTCGTTGGTGGCAGCGAACGAGAGAGGGGGGAGGAGTGTCTACGCACTAAGACACTTCCTCTTGTTTCAGGCGGCAGCGGATGAATTCCCTAGATGGAATCAACGGTGGCGTCTACAGTTCCGGTCAGGTCGAACTAAAGTGTAATCCCTGTATGAGCTGCTTCGACATATTTGGATACCAGGTCTATGGGGATCTCCAATACTGAGCCAGGGTGTTGGGAAAGAGTTGGTGGCGGAGGAGCCCTCAATATGGGTCAACGGCAGCGCTCATATCCCAAAATGGGTTACTGGCATCGGTTTTTCCGGCCCGCTGTCCTAGGGTCAAAACAAGGGCCTGGTCCTCCAGGTTGGGGGTTGTGCCGTCGGGGTAACTTCCCGACCATGGAAAAAACCAGTAGTTATGAGAGAGACACAACCAGCCTCGGATAATGGAACTCCTCAAATGGCAACCAGACCCGGAACGTCAATGGACTACGATCTGAGAGTATGTACCTGGAATGTACGAACGCTCTACACCCCAGGTGCTACTCAAAAACTTGAGTCTGTCCTCACGCGGTACAAGGCAGATATAACCGCGATCCAGGAGATACGATGGATAGGATCAGGTATGATGAAAAGAAAAGATTGCGACATTTATTACAGCTGCAACAAAAGATTACATGTATTAGGATGCGGATTCGTCGTGGGAAATCGGCTTAGGACAAAAGTCATTGACTTCAAGCCGATAAGTGATCGCCTTTCTGTGATCCGCATCAAAGCTACCTTCCAAAACATAAGCCTAATATGTGCACACGCCCCTACCGACGAGGCAGAAGATCCTATCAAGGAGGAGTTTTATGACCTCCTGGATGGAGCCTACGGAGCCTGTCCGGAGTATGATGTAAAAGTTGTACTCGGGGATTTCAATGCTAAAGTCGGAAAGGAAAACATCTTTGGCGGATTAGTTGGTAAGCACAGAATCCACGAAACGACAACAGACAACGGCTACCGACTAATCGATTTTGCAGCAGCTCGTAATACGGTGATAAGTAGCACTAGGTTTCCAAGGCTAAGGATCCACACAGCAACCTGGCGCTCTCCAGACGGTCGAACCGCCAACCAAATCGACCATGTGCTAATCGATGCGAGGCACGCATCCAACATCCTCGACGTGCACACATTCCGAGGGGCAAACGTCGACTCTGACCATTTTCTTGTTGCGGCTAAATTCAGAGCTCGACTGTCCAACGAAAAGAAGCTGCGAACTGCCCAGAAGAAGAAATTCGACGTTGGACGCCTTAGCACACCTGGAGTAGCCAGAGCCTACAGCGAGCGCCTGAGTATGAAACTCTCCTCTGTGCACTCACCTACCACAAACGCCAACAATCAGTGGTGCCAGTATCGCGACATCATCAAGGAGGTAGCCGAAACCACCGTAGGGTACCAGCCACCCCAGAGAAAGAGCCCGTGGTATGATGATGAATGCGTGTACAGGAAAAAGGTGACAGAAGATGCACACAAGAAAGCGCTGCAGCGCAAAACAAGGGCAGCGAGAGAAGAGTATCGAGCCAGGAGAAGGGAGGAAAAGAAGATCCTGCGTAGAAAGAAGAGGGCTTACGCAGCTTCCCAGCTCAAGGAGATCGAAGAGTCGCGCGATCGTAATAACATCCGGAGGTTTTATAAAAAAGCTAAGCAACTGGCTGCTGGCTACAAAACCGGAACGCAGGCTCTTCGAGATACCGAAGGAAACCTAGTCACCGAAGCGCAGGGAATAGTAGATGTGTTTAAGCAGCATTTCCAACAGCTGCTTAATGGGCATCATGTAGAGAGAGTGATAGGGCAAGAAGAGAACCCACGTCCAGTCAATGAGGAACTAGTCCCACCACCAAGTATAGAAGAAGTTGGCTTAGCTATAAAAAAGCTTAAGAACAACAAGGCCGCAGGCTCTGATGGTCTACCAGCGGAGCTCTTTAAATACGGTGGTGATGTTTTGGTAGGGAGCATGCACCGAATCATCAACCAAGTATGGGTGGAAGAAAACATGCCCGATGACTGGACTATCAGCTCCATATGCCCCATCTTCAAAAAAGGCGATCCTATGTCTTGCAAGAACTATCGAGGCATATCCCTGCTAAATGTCGCATACAAGATCCTATCCAACGTACTGTGTGAACGTCTAAAACCGTTCTGCAACACACTAATCGGCACGTACCAGTGTGGCTTCCGGCCCGGCAGATCGACTATAGACCAAATTTTCACACTGAGGCAAATCTTGGAAAAGACCAACGAATTTCAAGTCGAAACC